>OX421316.1:4805000-6032242 GCA_949125395.1 Diaphora mendica
TAGTGGGGTCAATGGCCTGGTTTGTTAAGGCTTAGATCGATTAAATGATTGGTATTGAAACATTAGGTTAGCAAACAAAACATATACAAACATGTATGGCATGTTACATCTTAAACCTAAACTGACAGATTAAAACTATAATGACTGAGCTCCGGTGTAGAGTCACACTAATATTATAAAAGCGATAGTTTATGAGTGTGTGTTTTTGTATGTTTGTTAATTCATCACGCAGAAACGGCTGGACCAATTTTGGCAAAATTCGATATGGAGGTAACTATCCCTCTTCTCTGGCTGGCTGGCTCTGGTAACTCTTTTAAACACGCTTAAATTACTTTAAAGTGATATTTCTAGTTTTCGTAATTTATAGTTTACTAACTCAAATAGACGTGTTTTACATTTTATGGGACGTTTAAATTGATTTTATGAGTCTATATCGAATCCATTCTTTAGGTAAAATAATGTTATAAACTTGTGTTGAATCTTCAAAAACTCGTTCTCAATTGTTAAAAACTTATATAGAGTAAAAAGGAAATTCCAATGCACTGCTTACTGTACTTCACGCTGTACACCATTCAAGTCTTTTATATATACGAGTATAATATATATTATATACATATATAGATAAGACCAAAGCACTCACACACATAAGCATCAAATGATAATAACTTCAGAAACAAGATATTTTATTACAATCTTTTTATTAACTTGCAATGTATGTATGTTTGTATGCTTGTATGTTCGGGTGGAATATTGCAACTCAATTTTGAAGCAGATAACTTCAACCGATTTTGCTGAAATTTTGCAAGCATATTTATATAGCGTGACAATACAATATTATAATGAAATGGACCTGATCCGATGCTGGAGCTGGAAGGTGGCCATAGGAAGTCTGTGTGGCGACTTCCACATACAGCGCAACAACAACATAACATACTACAGCGCCATCTACCGAAGATACGTCGAACTACGGAGTAACGAAGGAAAAAAAACATACCACCTCGCTTTTCTGCGCAGTCGGATAAACACCAGAATAGGAACACATCGGTTTGCTTACAGAATAGGGACCCTGTTAGTGTGGTATGTGACGGTACATGGCGAAACAAAAATATCAATAATATCGAAAATGTGCGGGTGGATGAAGAACCTTCGACTTCACGGATTCGACGACGGAGGGCGTGCGCCGCTGAGCCAGTCAGCCTGTGACCACGGCCAGTGCAACCTGGTCGAAACGTCAGGCAAAACAGAGGTATGTAGTACCTTGAAATAGTGATCGCGTTAATTCCCGTAAAAATAATAATAATTATATCATGGAACGCGAAAGTTTAAAAGTTAGTATAACGAAGGAAACTAAGAAACTACCAATCCTGATTCGCGCAGTGAAAGTTCTCGCGCCGATAATCATATATACAACATCCCAACATCAACCGTTGGGCAGCTGGCATGATCACCTCGCCTGGTCGGAGGATCCTCCCTTTGTGTTGGAGGGACATGACACCCTGTCCCCCACACTCTGTAAAGAAACGTCGCAACATCATCGAATTTGGACTCGTTGTTTGATTCGTCTCGAGGCATTCCAGTAAAAGCTTGTTTTTAAAAAGCTTTTTAATTTAATTTATATATTAGTATGTATGTAACCCAGTATATACTTGTAGACGACTTCTTAAAACTCTTAACCAAAGTGTAGAACTACACGAAGCGGCTTATCGCAATAGATGGAGACGCACAGTAGACTAGCTACATTAGAGTCACTATCCTCAGCAATGAAGCTATGACTTAGAAGAAGACGCACCAAAAAGATCGCTTTACACAATACGACAATGCGTGTGCATGACCTTGACCTCCCCGAGCCGTTGCTTACACTTTCCAATTCATTCGTATAAGTAAATTCCTTTTCTAATATTGCTTTCGATGTCTTATTTATTGTTTCTTTCAGTATATTCCCAATTTTCACGACAGGCATGTTGTCTATTGGTTAGTTATCTTGACTGCTAAGCTACAGGTCATGGGTTCGATAGCCACCTACGGCAAATCATTTTGTGATGATGAAGATCATTTGTGCTGTATCTCTGTGTTATTTATCTTAACTAATATTATAAAGCTGAAAAGTTTGTTTGTTTGGTTGAACACGCTAATCTTGGGAAGTACTGGACCGATTTGAAAAATATAAAGCCCAGTTATCGAGGAAGGCTAAAAGCTATATTGCTATATATGTATAAAGAGTTTGTTGCTAAGTGAGGAAGTTATTCCTTTTTAGAGCTTCCATTGCGGGCGCCGGGTAAACGGTTAAAGTTTCACAAAAACATCGTATGAAAGAATTGTTCCCCTTTAAAAGATCTAAAAAATTCCATGACAGCATCCTTATGTTTATATTTTGAGGTTGGCTCACTCAACCTTTTTATGGTAAGTAAACTTGTTCACAGCTGGTCAGCTAGTCTATAATACATAGGTACATATTTAGAAATCTGTATGATTATAAGCGGTCTGGTTATCGTAGCACAGTTTTTGCCCAGTTGAGATCAGAATAACGTTTGTGAAATGTTTAAGGTCAGAATTATTATGATATTGCTATCTAACTCCTGAAATTCCTAAATGATGGTAATAAACTTGCTTGATTAGGCCTAAGTGTGATAAAAATAAACAATGTTTTTTCAAAATGTGGGCGACTTAATATTCCTTTGCTTTCTACTTATCAGCGTCAGTTGTAAGCTTATTTAAATGTATGTTCAAATATTCCGAATATATTAAAAACGCGATCTATTCACTCATTTAACAAACGTACATTAAGTTACATACTTCAATGTAGTTGTGTCTGGCGGTCGACCTTGACCTTGGTGACGTATACTTTCTTTCTCACAGTCGGCTAATGGCAACATTCTACAAGTTATTATGCAACCAATGGCAATATGTGACACGTTAGTTTTTTCTTAAATTGTGTTTGAATTGCGTTAGTTGTTAGAATCTGTGTCAAGTTGTGGAAGGAGTCTAAGTTTTTGTATATACATCCCAGTGTATCTTTGAATGGGCATTTACTTTTACTTATGATTTTTTTATAAAAGTGATAGTCTTATTGCTCGGAGGCAATCTCTTACAAACAACCATGGGATGGAGAGAAAACATGATTGGAAGAAAGTATAGGGTAGTGTCTGGTTCTGGTGTACTAAAAACTAGTTTTTGCTCGCGGCTGCGCACGCATGTATGTCGGTTATCGCGGTAAATAGTAGCCTATGTGTTATTCTGATGTATAAGCTATATTACTGTAAAGTTTCATCTAAATCCGTTCAGTAGTTTTCGCGTGAAAGAGTAACAAACATCCATCCATCCATACTTACAAGCTTTCGCGTTTATAATATTAGTAGGATAATACTACTTCATGTTTTTTAAAGCATCGATGTTTTGTATGAATGGCTTATTTCTTGCTCTTTGTATTTGATGTGATTTGTGTGTGTGTATGTGTGTGATTGTGTTATGTCCGTCAAACACTCGGAATCAGAGGAAAGTGGGTTTGGAAACTCAACAAAACTATTACTTGATACAGTTTTCTACGTGATTTAACAAATTTTTATGAATAATAGATGTATAAGTTTTCGATAACTCATTATAGAGGAGGGCTATATAAAATGACGGAAAGACTAATAAACGCAGAGCATCTTTAGTCAAAACTAATTTCAGAGACGCAACATCCAATCTAATAAACTTATTTTTTTTTATTTTTTTTTTAAAAGACAACTCCCGCACTAGGAATAAATCCTGTGTCGCGGGGGACTTTACAAACATACATGAAACGGACACAAAGAACATCCAGACTCAGAACAACAATTTGTGGATCACACAAAGTGTTGTCCTACGTGGGATTTGAACCCACGACACTTGGCGAAGTAGGAAACGGCGTGGTGACCGTTAAACCACTAGGCCAAACGTGCAGTACTTATTCTGACTCTGCACATACTACTCATGCTAATTTTTATAATTCTGGATTTTGAGACTTTTCAATGTAACAAAGTGGAATTCTCTCGTCGAAAGCGGGACAAAGTAAAGAAAATTTGTCAACGTATCGCATATGCGTGCCCAAAAAAAAAGGTCATTCGCAATTTTTTGTCCTTCTGCTACATCGTCCCTTATTCGTGAAAGAACTAGTGTCATTTCCTATTTGTAATGTAATGGTGGATTTTTTTCTACCTGCCACTTTTATTGATGACTAGTTGTTGCCCGCGGCTCCGCCCGCGTATATGTCGGTTATCGCAGCAAAAAGTAGCCTATGTGTTATTCTGATGTATAGGTAAGCTATATTACTGTAAAGTTTCATCCAAATCCGTTCAGTAGTTTTTGCGTGCAAGAGTAACAAACATCCATCTATCCATCCATCCATACTTACAAACTTTTGCGTTTATAATATTAGTATAGATATAGATACAGCACTACGGCTAACTAACTAACTTCACTTTGGGCGCCGCGTCCGGCCAGTTCTCCCCAAAAAGCGAGACAAAACTCGTCCCGCGGTGGACATTACAACTTTGATTCAAAAAGCGGGACGTCCCACCAAAATCTGGATGACTCGCATCGCTGATAGCAGGTCAAATAAAAAAACATGACTATAAGCGTTAACTACTTACGTTTTTACAATAACTAATGAATCAGAAAAGCTATTTTGTAACATGACAAATCACTTCGCAAAAATGAATTGGTCACCGGCGCCTCTATTTGAAATGACGAAAGTGCATAATAGTCTGCCAACATTTTACAAATCATTATATTACCTTTTGTTGTAATAGTATTGACTAATAAGGAGCTTAGTGGTTTGTCCGTAATTATTAGTTAGAGGATAATGGCAGCGTGTTAAGTGAGTGTCCAATGAATTTTAAATATAGGTACTATTACGTGTTATGGTTCGATTTATTTGAGAGAGAAGCCTTTTGACGTGTTAAAGAGACTTTATTAAAACCACCATTAAAATCACAATACTACTCTGAATTACAATCCTTAAAGGTCGCCACGGTCGCTAAGTTGATCGCTGATATCACTTCGATGTTTATCTCACTATAGCTCAAACTGAACTGCCTGCGGCCCGCGAGATGCCCTATTTATACTCATGTAATTATTATTCTTCAATTTCTAGAAACGACGATAACGCACGAGAGTCGTCTCGTAGAAACGCTAACAAAAAAATCGAAGTAAATAATAATTGGGCAACAACCAATCGATATCCGACACTATACATATAGAAATAAGGTCCATTATTCCTTGTCTCAGAGGATCGATAAGAAGTGTGTGTGTATTTGTGTGCGCAGATAAGGTTTGAAGATTATTATTCGTAACAATACATTTAATCGTATTATTTGCGCTCAATTGGCAAAGGAACTTTTAGATCTCTTTTTAGGGTTCCGTATCCAATGGGTAAAATGGGACCCTATTACTAAGACTCCGCTGTCCGTCTGTCTGTCTGTCTGTCCGTCTGTCACCATGCTTATTTTCTCTTCAAGTCCACAGTTGTAGCAGACATAAAAACATACCGTGTAAGTTATTAGTGCATAGTTTAAGGCCGTATTTGTAAATATTCGGCGCCACTATAAATTATACAACTGAGAACATAATCAATCAGTCTGACTACCTAATAAAGCCTTTAAAGTTTTTATTTCTACTAATTTATTAGTGAAAACATTTATGTTTTATTTGATTATATTCTCTGCAATATTATGTCATCAACAACATCTTATTCTTGATAAATTCTGCGAATGACGCCACAGAAGGCAACTTTTTACGTTGATTTTTTTCTAATACCTTTAAACGATCATTATAATTCTTGATTCTTAAAATTAAATCAATCTAACTAGGATTCATTTTTAACCGACTTTCAAAATGAGGAGGTTCTGAATTTGATTGGTATTTTTTTTATGTTTAATATTTTTTTGTTATTTCAAACAAGTTTACGTAGATGAGTATTTCTATTATGTGACCCTCTTTGGCAAAATCGTTCGTGTTTTTTATTGATCTTTTGATCTCTCGTGATTGCATGTTTTGACCATATTGCATATGCTATTGTCTCACCTAACGTTGAGAATAACACCTATTAATCACTTAAATTCCAAATTAAATAATTATCTATCAGAAAAGTTTAAGAGTTAAGATACAATCAAGTTCGCAATTATAATCTTTACGAAGGCCGAAAACCTTAAATATCCATTTAGAAAGATTATAAAATGTTGTGTAAAAAAATAAACTTTTTCATACAACGCTTTATTTATTTAACGGTAATACAATTTGATTGCACCGCTAAACGGTTAAGAAACATCGACAAATTGATGACATATAATCTACAGAGCTGGTTATGTAACCACTACAGTTGAACATAAAGAAGTGACATATTAGGTATATGTATTACTAGCTCTATCTGCCGCGATTTCAATCGCACAATTGATTGATCGATACGATATCGAACGATTGAAATATTTGTGTTTTTTTGTAATAAATGAAGTCAAAATTATTCCTCTTTTCTACGTTACGATCAGAATACTGAGGATTCTATACAAATTATCATTGTCGCTTAAAACTGCAGTCGTATACAAGATTTAGCCGATTCAGCTTATTCTATTTAGTCGTATCAACTACAAGAAATCTACTCACTTTTTATATCAATTTCATTATACTTTAAAATAAAACAATAATTAAAATACAACAATAATATGAATGACAACAATATCAAATTACGTTCTATGGAATAACTATTTAAAAAATGCTAACTGTGACCTTGACCCTTGACCTTGACTAATCAGTATTAATTGATACACGATACTCGAATTCACAGGTGTTTTACGTCGATATTTAGTTATTAAATTAAGATCAAATTACATACGATGACTAATATACATTTAAATTATATGTCATTTATAAAATATAATTTAAAACTGGTTTTACTAAGGTCAGCTGTACAATAGCTTTTCTTTTAAGGATTTAGTTAGTATTTTGGTTTCTAATTGAAATATCAGTTTAAGTAAAATTTATGAAAAAAACTAGCTGACCCGGTAAATGTTGTTTTGCCATAAAAATAAAACATTTAGGGGTGGGTCACCCTTATCATTTAGGGGTGTGAAAAATGAAACAAGTGATACAAGCATGACCCATCAAAAGGAAACTTTTCAACACCTGCATCCTCCCTGTCCTTAGTAAGGACATTAGTTTGACATCCGTATGTAAGGACTCCTTACATACGGATGTAAAACAAAGGCACACGCTTGAAAATTAGAAGTCTGCCAAAACGCTATAGAGAGGAGCATGTCGGGGAAAAGATTATCCGATAAAATAAGAACGTCAGCAATCAAAAAACAAACACAAACAAAGGATGTTTCAGTTGCAATAAGGAAACTTAAATGTAAGTGGGCGGGGCATACTATAAGAGGACGAGAGAAATGGTGTAAAACTATAAAGAACTAGTATCCGAGAGACAGAAGAAGAAACCGAGGTAGACCATTTAGGAGATGGGTGGACGACATTAAAGCAGTTGCGGGCAGCACATGGACTAGAACATAGACAAACAGATAAAAATGACAATAATTATAACTAATCCAAAAATGCATTTATGAAGTAAAATATTGTAATTAAATTAATACTATTGTTTTAAACATATTAAATAATAATTAATCAAATGATAGTGCATGTAAAATTTAAGTTGTTTGTCTGAATAAAGGTTTTTTTATTTATTTTATTATCCTACTATATTATAAAGGCGAAAGTTTTTAAGTATGGATGGATGGATGGATGAATGTTTGTTACTGTTTCACGCAAAAACTACTGAACGGATTTGGATGAAACTTTACAGTAACATAGCTTATACATCAGAATAACACATGGGCTACTATTTGTCGCGATAACCGACATATATGCGGGTGGAGCCGCGGGCAACAACTAGTAGGACATAAAGCTACCGAGTTCACATGCATTGCATAATATTTTTAATATAAAATTAAAAATGAAAAAATATTTTAATACAAAAACAAGGTTACATTTATATTTAGGGACACATATGGTATTGTGGCCTAATGAGGGACCAACCGAACCCTCCTTTACGATTCTTTCCCCCTGAACCGGCGATATCACGACTACCATGAGGTTATTATTTGTCAATACTTATTTCAGTGTATAACCATCATCGCCTATTACAAACTACAAAGTGATAAGTAGGAAGGTCACAGTTGCATTTAGTGCTAAACAGTACTTATACATATCATCATGTAGGCAATTATCGTAGTCGAACTCTAAATACTGCCTTTTCCCAATTTGAAAACGTTATATAAATATTGTGAAGGTCGCTCGTCATATTTATCGATAGCCAGCCTGTCACATGCCTGGCTGATTTCGACCAGCGAGTCAACAACAACTTAAAATGTTCAAAGTTTAATTCAGATCTCCAGATCTCACAAATGTACGAGTAATCTATAGGTAGTAGAGCCACGCTGATTTCAGCACGAACGGGCCGGTTCGAGGCGGTACTACCCTCGCACAGAAGATCAACGTAAACTGACAGCATTCGTGCTATCGTGTTTCGTTGGTGAGTGCGAGACCGGAGGCCGAATGATGCAGAAGCATCACTAGGCTGCCATAGCGTGGGTCACCATGCTGCATTGTCTGCATTCACAATGAGTATGGTGACCACCACTCTTGGATTCTGCTTATGCTTTCCATCAGGCAGAGTAGAGTCATTTTGGCAGACTCAAACATAAAAAAAGAAATGTATGCATAAAAGGTATGATGGTAGTAAAGTATTAAACTAACTAATACAATAAGTCACTGTGGTAACAGATTAATAAGATGGAATCGACTAAGCAAGCAAGGTATAAGAGAAGGAAAACTTGAAACACACCATTAAGCTGCTGAGGTTAAAAAGGCTAAAACCTTCGTCCTTAAGAGATCTATGTGCAGCAGTGATGGAGCAGTGGCGGCTGAAGCTGATGATGATAATAATAATAAACGTTTGGTCTTTTCCACAAAGGTTACTTAACATTAAAACTTATAATTTATTTATTTATTTTATTTAATGTCCTTCACAGCTGACAATATTAATTTTACAATAGTGATATTTGAACAATACGCCAATTATGAAGTACACATGAATTAGAATTAATACAAAAAAGCACAAGAGTAGATAGTCTATTCAAAAATAACACCATAAAGAAGTTGATAGTAGACTTCAGATCACAGATAATAGGAAACAAGTTTGCACGAGTGGGTAGTGTGTGTAAGTGGGTAGTGTGTGTGAGTGATAATAATGATAATAATGGTGTATGTTTGTTTACTCCTTTTTGAGGGACCATTATTTGTACTAAGTCCCTATCACACGGATAACTAGGCCCTGCCTAGGTAGAAGCTGCTTACATATAGTAACAACGTTTTTTTTATAGTATAGGTGGCAAACGAGCACACGTATCACCTGATGGTAAGCGATTACCGCCACCCATGGACATCCGCAACACCAGAGGCGTCTCAAGTGCGTTGCCGACCTTTGGGGGATGGGGAAAGGGAAGTGGGGAGGGGTTGGGGTATGAGCCTCCGGTATCCTCACTCACTCGGTGAAACACAGCGCAAGCGCTATTTCATACCGGTTTTCTGTGAGGCCGTGGTATCACTCCGGTCGAGCCGGCCCATTCATGCCGAAGCGTGGCTCTCCCACGTGTAATTTTGTGTGTTTAATTAATACATATTAGCTATTCAAAAATATGTTAAAATTTATTAATGTTATGAGATGATGGTAATGATGGTGAAAGTATTAAATATCCAACGTTGATTGTTAAGTGTTCATATCGAATTATTACCGAAATTGGTATTCTGATAGTAATACTTCACTAAGAGAACACCTTTCATGGGTTTTTGAGATTGAGAACATAACAGATTTTGACCAAAATTTTATTAAGAGAATTGACCTTCAAATTACAAATTCAGAAATTCAAATATTGATAGTGTAATAACTTAACGTTTTCTATTTATGTAACATCGCATTACTCGAATAGCTGCATAATATTGGCGCTAAAACCGATACTATGTCTAGAAATCAAGAAGGCACTTCTTGATTTCTAGACATAGTACGATTCAATGCGTAGGCGTTAAATTCCATCATAGAAAGAGTATCTTATAATTTGTATTTCATTATTTAATGAGAGAAATAATGATTGCTGTCGTTGTTAGGAAAGTTGTTAACAAACTCTTCTAATTTACAGTATACACACACATAAAAGTAAATGTACTAATTGTACTAGCATAAGGTTCTACTTAGCTACATTGTAAACATAATTATAATTAAGAAACAGCTGTCAAATATTTATAGTAAATAATAATATTATAATAATATTTCGAACATCTAACACGCAACGCCATCTAGTTCCAAACCAAGCATAGCTTATACTATGGGTCCTAGACAACTGATATAAAATAAATACATGTATACCTGTATGTATGTATTTATTTTATTAATACACACATTTTATATAATACTAGCTGACCCGGCGAACTTCGTACCGCCATATTTACATATCTGTCTCAGCTTCCCACAGGCAGTGTACAGTCGCCGACAAAAAAAAAACACTTTTCCCGTTATCGTTTATTTTTTTTCTTTCTAGCAAAAAAAGAATTAATGAAATCCGACTATGTGTTATTGAATTACAACTAAGTACATATTTTGACTTTCATCCCCTCTCTCCAGGAAACCGTGCTGAATTTCGGGATAAAAAGTATCCTATGTCCTACCTCGTAGTATGAACTCAAATCATGCCAAGTTTCATTTGAATACGTTCAGTAGTTTCGGCGTGATACGCGGCCAAGATACAGACAGACAGACAGACAAAAATGAAAAAAAATACAGTTTTGGCCTCAGTACCGATTATAGAGAGCCCTCCAAAAAAAAAATTCAAAATATCTTTAATGTACAGAATTGGACCTGATACATTTTTATTAGAAAACACTCAAACTTGAAAACAAATATTTGCAGATCATAGAGACATTTGATTAGACCCAGGCATGGAACACGAGACCTCAAGCACAGCAGTCACATACACTACCACTGCGCCACCGGGGCAACAAAATTTTACAAAGCTAGTTAACAAGTTGGTTAGTCAACTAATATTTACAAAGCATAAAGTTCCTCCATCAACAATAATTACGTGTTAACGCACCCAACTGCGAACAGGAAAAATAAAGCAGAAGTAAATAAAAGCAGAAATAAAATTATTGACAAAAAAAATATTGACTAAAATAAGTTAGCTTGAGCAGTGAGAGGCGCAACAGTGTCCTGCCCTGGGGTGACTCTAGTCGCCCCGAGATGTACCTCATAGTGGGGTACGGCAGGGAGGACTCCAGAAGCCGCTGATGCGTTCCTGGAGCTCCTCCCGACTGCCGAGGTAGGCCACCGCGGTGGTTTAGTGGGTAGACCGGTTGTCTGGGAGTCTTATTCACGCCCTTCATTCCCCCACGAAGGGTATGGGGCGAAAAGAATTCAGCCCGTTAAAAATAAGATTTAGCTAACTAAAAACATGACAAAACACTAATAAAAATATATATAAAATTTTACTGATTTCCAAATGCATGATTACAACTGGCAAATTTATTAGTAACACCTACATTGAAATGGTAGTACGTCCTATCATCTTTTGCCATTTTTTTTATTAATTTAAAAGAAAAATCAACATGATTACAACTGGCAAATTTATTAGTAACACCTACATTGAAATGGTAGTATGGCCTATCATCTTTTGTCATTTTTTTTTATTAATTTAAAAGAAAAACCAACATAAGTTCACCAAAATACTGTTCATAAGACATACTGTTAATTTGCGTTCATTGCCGTTTGATCGATATCAGTACTGAGTTTATAGGTTGTTACTTCCGGGATAGCATATACTGTACTTGGATGGAAGTTCCGTGTGAACATAGGGGGTCTTGTGTAAGAATCGTACGCGCAATCCACTTAGAATCAAATGAGAAAGGACCTGATCAATGCTGATCGGAATAGTAATAAGCTGTAACTCTATGTATGAATCAGGCGTGGAAAATGCTTGAAAAATAACACTATAAATTTATTTTCGTAGTAATATTATCTTTTCCGCGTGTGTGTGAAGAAAGACTTTTTATTTAGCCAAGATTAAATTTCATTTAAATCTAATCCTGTAGTCACGAAAAATCAAATACATATGTGTCAACAGATGAGGCGATGACATGTGCGTGCGTTGTGGCGCAACCATGTACTGGTGAAAGATGAACAACGTTTAACTGTTTTTTGTTTAACTTATTTTTTTATGTATGACCCTACCAAAATGACTCTACTCTGCCTGATGGAAAGCATAAGCAGAATCCAAGACTGGTTGTCACCATACTCATTGCTCGTGCAGACAATGCAACAATGCAGCATGGTGACCCACACTATGGCGGCCTGGTGATGCTTCTGCATCATTGAGCCTTCGGTCTCGCACTCACCAACGCAAACCGACAGCATGATCGCTGTCATTTTACGTTGATTTTCTGTGCGAGGGTAGTACCGCCCCGGTCGAGCCGGCCCGTTCGTGCTGAAATCAGCGTGGCTCTACTACCTGTAATGATAACCTATACTATTGATAGTATACCCCTACGTCTTGTATACTTACGTCTTTATTAATAACTAGCTGACCCATGCCCACTTCGTTGGAAATGTGATAAAAAAAGAACCGCTCGACCGATTTTGTGGAAACTTCACATAAACCATCTACTAAATAGTCCGAACAAAACCTAAACATTTGGTGCGGATAGGTGAGCCCGTGCTTGAGTTTTTTTTTTTTTTTTATGTAATAGACGGGCAAACGAGCAGACGTATGGCCTGATGGTAAGCAATTACCGCCGCCCATGGACACCTGCAACACCAGAAGCATCACAAGTGCGTTGCCGGCCTTTTGGGGATGGGGAGGGAGGTAGGGGTAGGGGGATCGGGGAAAGGTAGGGGGATGGGGGGTGGTAGGGGGGTGGGGAGATTTAGGGGTAGGGGATTGGGGTATGGGCCTCCGGTATCCTCACTCACTCGGTGAAACACAGCGCAAGCACTATTTCACACCGGTTTTCTGTGAGGCCGTGGTATCAGTCCGGTCGAGCCGACCCATTCATGCCGAAGCGTGGCTCTCCCACGGAGTTATAAATATACAGCGAAAAGTGGCATTGATTTTTATGTATATTGATAAGAAATTGTATTTTTCATTCCGTAACTGGCCCCCTTTAATGGTGAATTTTTTTTTGAAGATTTAAATGAAACCAGAAACGGATAACATCGTTGCAACTAAAAGGAAGAATATAACAGCCGAATTGATAACCTCCCCTCTTCTCCCCTAGCACTAAGGAATATACAATCCTAACTGCACTGAAAAAGCAAAAAAAATAATACCAAAGACAAGTACTAGTAAGTGTTTAAATGTCTAATTTTCAAGGATTTCGTTTAAATTCATGTTAACCAATATTTGTAGTGAATGGGGCTCGAACCCGTGACCTCTAGTATTGCACTCGAACGTATTAGCACAGCTATGTGTCGAAGTAAGCTCGTGACAATGAGTGGAGTGCAAGAGTTGCGGTTAGATAAATATTTTACCTTGATCTCGTAATAGACTTGGCACAAGTTACTAAGACATAAAAAAAAAAACTTACTAACTGCGCCCCGCGGTTTTACATGCAGGTTTTGTTCATTGTAAAATACTTTTTCAATATTTTTTTCTGAAATAAATGAAACCTAAGTAATTCTTTATAACATCCCTATCTGTCCCTGAAAGTCTCATTAAAATCGATCCAGCCGTTCCATAGATTAGCCGGAACAAACAGACAAAAAAATTTAATAATTGACTTTTGATGTAAGTACTGTACATTCGGTGAAAAGCTGTTAATTTAAAATTACAAATAGGCACTACAATTTTATTTATTTTAATAGTCTTTTTAATTACGCTTAACTCCTAATCGTGATGACACACATTTAAAAACAACGTAAAAATCGGTTAGATAGTTTCGGAGTTCATCGTCAGCAACAACATGAAACTAGAATTATAGATTAGTTGTCATTTGAATATGCATTAATGTAACTATTATAAACAAGCATTAGATGCCTGGAACGTTTTTCTCGCAGTTCGTATAAATTATACAATAATTTTGACATTAGTTGACACGGCAACAGCGGCGAACAACGGGGTGCGGAACGAATTAGATACATACACACATCAAAAGTGTCTAGGGATCAAGCATTTTTATGCGGATTTCTTGAGATTGAGATGTGGCTTTGGCCCTGGCCTGCTCAGTCGCCAGACTTGAACCCGATTGAGCATGCATGGGATATGCTACAGAGAAGAGCTCTGCGGAATATGGAGGGTATCCAGTCGCAAGAAGACCTTTTTTTGTTGTTGCAACGAACATGGGCGGCCATTCCACAGCGTGATTTGGATGAACTCATTTTGAGTATGCCAAACCGATTCTTGTGTTGTTAGTGTTCGCGGTAGAAACACGGATTATTAATTGTTTAAGTTACCTAATAAAATTTTAAAGAAAACTGTTATTTCAGTCTTTTTTTCGAACTTTAATGTTAGTGGTTCAAATGTCAAAAATCCCTTTATTAGGAAAATGGCAAATTTCTTTATTAATGCAAAGGTGACTTGGTTTATCGTTACTGTGACAAACGAAAACACTTTATTTGATGAATCCTTAAAGAAAATTTTAATTAATATCAATCAGGAGAAAAGTTATTGCAAAAATATATGTTGATCCCTAGACACATATGTTGATCCCTAGACACTTTTGATGTGTGTATATACACGATCCGTGACACTATATTTTATTTATTTAATAACAAACTTTAAGCAGCTACTTTGATCACCTTGATATAAGCTAACTGCACGGATAGCACAGTGGTTAAGGCGGCCACCTCATCGCTTCTTACTGCGTTGAGTGGTATGGGTTCAATCCTCATTTGGGATAACATTTTGTGTGATATACAGATTGTTGTTCTGAGTTTAGGTACATTTAATTATTTGTTTTTTTGTTCATTAACTATTCTGAAATAGGTACACGTTACTAAGGGAACTGGAGATGTAGTAAGCATCACCATTAGAAATAGTACTGTACAGTATAGAAAAAAGCCTCTAAGATTAAAAGGTAGTAAACAGTAAGAAATAAAAGACTTGGTTTGGATTTAAATCATTGACTGAGCACTATATTGGTCGACCACTCAAAACTATGAATCGGGATTTTGATAAATCTTTAAAAAATAGTTTGGCTTAAATAGGTTATTTATTTAACGGTATCTCGTTTTGAGATCTAATTTGACTTTAGCAATGACTGTCCAACAAGTATTCTGGACGCGTTTGAGTGTTAGCAGTCGTTTTAATTACAGAAATAACGAAATTTTATCAATGCCCCGTAATCAGTTCTTAAGTGATGTGTTTATTTATATTTATACAGACATTTCCCACAACGAATTTAACTTCCTTACGACCCATTATTCATAAGTTATAAATAAATATTTAAATTAATATAAAACCGTAATAATAATTAAGTCATGTACAGGGGAATACCCTTATATAAATATATT
Source organism: Diaphora mendica (assembly GCA_949125395.1). Classification (NCBI taxonomy): domain Eukaryota; kingdom Metazoa; phylum Arthropoda; class Insecta; order Lepidoptera; family Erebidae; genus Diaphora; species Diaphora mendica. The sequence continues at coordinate 4,820,563 of OX421316.1, forward strand.
TAGGTAAATTTATTTCGCTCATGATCGTGTTAAATATATATTTTGTTCGAGATATGATTCAACTCACCAGAACAATGGTCCTAGCATGTGAACTTAGTCGTCTCATTGTCAGCGCCGTCATACTTCTATGTTACCTGAAAAAAATTAAGATAGAATTTAATTTAAGTTATACAAAGTTAACAAAGTTATGACTGCGAACTGGTAATGTGTGCCCTAGAGCCGATGACGCTTGGAGAAACCGGGAATGATAATAACGGATCTGATATCTATGTAATTGCCTTTTACGAGTAATTTGTCGCCACATTCTTCTTAACCTCTATTATGCTCAATATTATTTTGGAGTCGGCTACTACTTTAAGCGGTTTAACCTGAACATCAGTTTTCCCACGGAGCGACTGGCATCGGACCTCCGCGACTCTGAGGGCTGTAGTAGTAGATTATTAGATAGTAGGTACCTACTATCAGATACGAGATAGCAGCTTAAATAAAGACAAAATGCTAATGAAATATAACAATAAAAAAATCTAAATTGGTACGGTATAGCTTTGCTGTATAAAAAGCAAAAAAATACTCCGAGAGAACTACGAAAAGGTCATATTTATTGTTACCATCATAAGTCCGTTAGTTATTGTTTTTCTTTTATCCTAAAACAAATTTCAACAAACAAAACCGACTTCAATCTGGACCAAATTTAAATGGGACCATACGGGAATATTGAGTTATTCGTTAATTTGTCGCGTACATACATAATGCAAATTGAAGACTTATATGGTTTTCTCATGGATGACATGTCAGAACTGGACCAAATTTAAATGGGACCATTCGGAAAGCACCAGCTTTCAAATAAAAAAAGAATCATCAAAATCGGTTCACCCAGTCCAAACTTATGAGGTAACAAACATAAGAAAAAATACAGTTGAATTGAGAACCTCCTACTTTTTTAAAGTCGGTTGATAACAATTAAATAACCTTTAGTATCATCGTTTTCCAAAATCTACGAGCACCCCAATTGCTTGGTAACTTAAATAAGGAATTTGGTTTTAATGTCTTGGTACCTCATAGCCCAAGGTCGTATTACAAAACCGGTAATATCCTTGTAAGGGCGAGCGATATAGTTTACCAATGGTGGTCACGTAATATTGTGCCATGACACCTGACATGTACGAGCAGTAGGCTCCATATGTTCAAAAGGTTTTATTTTAACTACCTAGTTGATTGTTCTTGCACTCAGGGTTCTCGTGGCCAAGTGCTAACAGAGTAGGTTAACTCTATACATATATGTGCATGGATTACCATTCAACTATGCTTCAGAGTCCCACAAGTCTTTGTATAAAACTTCGGTAAGTTCGGTGGCATTTGCTCCTCTTAAAAAATCTAAGTACAATCGTATCGTAAGAAACTTAAAGCCGAATCCAACCCAGTTTGGAAAAACGTTTCAGAGGAAACAACAACTTGATTTTCTTCCGCTGCTAAATACCCGCTTCGACTGCATGAATAAAAACGCTTCCTTAAGATGACTACTTGGAAATTCCTAAATGACGTATATAGATGAAGAGATACGAACCATGACGGTAGGTGTTACCAGTATTTCACGCTTATTAAATACGTCTTTGTGGCACAAAGTGACGTTCAAATTGAAATAAAATATAAGAGGTAATTAAACAATATCTAGAACTGTCGATACTAAGAAATGTACGTAGAATATTAGGACCTGTTAGATTAGTGGTTAGTGACCCCAACTGCTAAGTCGGAGGTCATGGATTCGATTCCCACCTATGACAAATAGTTGTGTAATGAACACGAACATTTGTAATATGTTTGGGTGATTTTTTTTCCTAATTATGTATGTAGTCAGATTTCAGAGTTAACTTTCCATAACTGTTTACTATTTGCGTGTAGCGGCGGCAACGGCAAATAATTAATTCTTTTGAGGTCAAAGTTACATTGAAAATCGATTGATACGGACATTGAATCAATAATTATAATTGTAAACTTAATTGTACTTATCAAGTATAGAAGGTTGACATTAAGCCCGTTTCCGAATCCTCTTTCGTAATGGTACCGGAAATTCCGCAAAAGTATTTTAAAGGTTGAGAACCATGTCCTTTGTTCAACAATTAGTTCAACAGTTCTAGAATTGGAAAAACTTTGTTTCAAATATGTTTAAAGTTAAGAAAATATACTGGGAATATTAATTATTAAAAATATTCTTATTATTCCTATTTATATTAAGGCTTTTTTTTAATGGATGGCCCTCCAAAATGACTCTACTCTGCCTGATGGAAAGCATAAACAAAATCCAAGAGTGGTGGTCACCATACTCATTGCGACTGCACACAATGCAGCATGATGACCCACACCATGGCGACCTAGTGATGCTTCTGTATCTTTTAGTCTAGTCAACAAGTATGGAACTTGTTGACTAGACTATTTGGGCCTCCGGTCTCGTACTCACGAACGAAAAACGACAGCTCGAACGCTGTCATTTTACGTTGATTTTCTGTGCGAGGGTAGTACCGCCCCGGTCGAGCCGGCCCAAACGTGCTGAAATCAGCGTGGCTCTACTACCTTTTGACATTGGCTTGGCTTAAATACATTACGATAAACAGTGAGTATACTATTGGTGTGAGTGGGTTATAAAATTATAACAACTTTTGTTTATTTTAGAATTTATATTAATTTCACTTATCCTTAACTTTGTAAGCCTGTCTCTGATTTTTTATTTACTTCTAATAGTCAAAGCGAATTAAAAAAACTTTATAAATATGTAGTATAGACGATAAGCCCTAATATTATCTTCTATATATATAAAAGGGTAAAGTGATTGACTGACATAACCAGAGATCAACGCACAGCCCAAACCGCTGAAGCTAGAATCCTGAAATTTTGCATGAAGGTTTTTTAAGTTATGGAATCAGGCGTTACTTTGCGGAAATCCATGACATTAAATGCTATGAAATATATTTAGCTTTAATTCCGCGAGACAAATATCCAGGTCTGAAAGCAGGGCACAAATCCCACCGTCATGCATACTCACATGCACATATGGGTATCATGCATATGTACACATACAAAACAAGTGAGAAATAATTAGCATGCCATGCAACCAAACCTATACTCGACACGTGTTTCACCCCTCCACGGGGCATCCTCAGGAGATGTTGACTCGTCGAGCGTTTGAGCTCGAATGCGCGCTAGCGCACCGCTGTCGGCCCTTTATATACCGTTTCGATGACGCTATAATCACGATCGATACAATGTCACAACGACATCTGTGCCGAACTACCCGCAATCATACTTAGAAGTGGTGATGGAATTAAGTTTGTTTGGTCATTCAACAGTGTATATGCATTATTATTGTTATATTTTGATATTTCCAACTGTTCCAACACACTCATCCGGAAACCCTTATCGCAAACATGCAGAATGTTATAGGTATTGTTGCCGCTCAAGGAGTGGCCGGTGTCGATTAAATGTTTTGCGAAATGTGATTTATCTGGATGGCCATTCCTGTGAGCGGCAACATGTTCCCTGTACCTAATTTCGAAACTACGGCCTGTCTGACCCACATAGACCCCGGTGCAATCATTGCATACTAATTTGTAAACTCCGGATTTTTTTGAATTCTCTAATTTATCTTTACCGTTACATAGTTTACGCAAGTTATGATCCGATCGAAAAGCTACGTAAACATTGTGTTTTCTTAGAATATTCGCGATTCTATCTGAAATTGGGCCTATGTAAGTGAGACTCCCGACATTCTTGTTAATTATTTCGGGGGTACATGCATAAAGTGCTGAGCGAGCCCGGTCATTCTGCTTTTTCTTAATTATATTATCAATAACTTGTTTGGTGTAACCGTTTGAAGTCGCGATTTGATACAATATTTTGAGTTCTTTTGCGTAATTATCCGTGGACAGTGGGAGTGACATTAAACGGTGGACATAGCTGCGGAAGGCTGCTAGTTTATGCTGTAGTGGGTGACAGGATGAAGCGGGAATCGTTGTGTCAGTGTGTGTGGGCTTTCGATAAATTTATAAGGAAGGCACAGAAGGTGAATTTGAAGGTTTTTTATATAACGTAGTGAGCACTAAGGAAGGAATTTTTGAAATTTCACCCCTAAGGGGGTAAATCAGGGGATGAAAGTCTACGTAAGCGAAGCCGCGTGCAAAAGCTAGTTATAAATATACGGCTTAACTGATTTTAATTTAATTTAATTTGGGATATACCTTAGTTCTAGTTTAGTATCATAATCAAACTAAACGCGAGTAGAGCCAGAAAGAGGATAATGGATCTCGGTTTTGGCTAGTACTAAACCTGTTGAGTGTGGATTGTTTTTCATAAGGCCTGCAAGATTCACATCAATGCCCTTTTAATAAACCTTTATTGAAAAGGAAGTTTTGTCTTACTGTGGCGACTTCCACATACAGTGCAACAGAAATATACTACAACGCCATCTACCGAAGATACATCGAAGTACGGAATTACGAAGAAAATTTAGAAACTACCAATCCTGAATAGCGCAATAGAAGCTCTCGCGCCGATTATCATAATTATATACAACATCCCAACATCAACCGTTGGGCAGTGGCCCGCCCAGCATGATCACCTCGCCTGGTCGGAGGATCCTCCCTATGTGTTGGAGGAATATGACACCCGTTCCTCCACAGTCAGTCGCCACACTACTATATCATGCTGGGCGGACGGTTTGGTACAGGGTTTGTGTCACATTTTTCTCCTCTTTGCAGTGCCTATCCCACGGGATGAATAGGTGTGCAATTTGTATTCTTAATGCATCACTACATGGAAAAAAACATTTGATAAATCTTTTGAAATCTGAATACTTTGAGATTATCATCACATGAATTGATATTTATCTCTTTCAATACTGTTAACTTTAAAAATTATCTTTACATTAGACAGCGCTTATTATTTGGAATTATGAATGTAATGTGGTTTATGTAAATAGATAACCGTGTATCTAATTCGTTCCGCACCCCGCTGTTCGCCGCTGTTGCCGTGTCAACTAATGCCAAAATTTATAATTTATGCGAATAGCAGAAATTTAATGCTCATTTATGACTTTAATGTACAAATACAAAACTCTGGATTTAAATGCTGACTAATATTGAAAATTCGCATGTGAGTTTATTAATTCTTTGTTCAACAAGTTTACCACCAGACTTAATTTTTATATATATTATACTACTAGCTGTTGCCCGCGGCTTCGCCCGCGTGTATGTCGGTTATCGCTGCAAATAGTAGCCTATGTGTTATTCTGATGTATAAGCTATATTACTGTAAAGTTTCATCCAAATCCATTCAGTAGTTTTTGCGTGAAAGAGTAACAAACATCCATACTTACAAATATTAGTAAGATTTACATACTACCCTTTACATCCAGTATTTATTTCCATCCCACGGTTGTGTGGAAGTGATTGCATTTTGAGCGATAAGGTCGCCACTTGTACTGACCTAGCATTAAGTTATGTACTTAGTTATCTAATGTACAATAAAGTAATTATAATTATTATTAACTAATGTCCTATATCACCAGCCTATCGCAGTTCTTGCTGGACATTGCCTCTTTTATTGCACGCCACAGATCGATTATTATGGACTGTCGCTCATGATTATCATAAAATTTTAACCGTTGCGTATCACTTAAGGACCGGATTATTTCAAACTTGGACTCACTTATATTTATTTCCCCGGAGGGAAATGTGGAATCGCATTAAATACCTATTTTTTTTCGGTTATAGTTTCGTTTCCACTTACGCAATAAATTAAAAGTCTATGATATTAAGATGGCACTTTAGTAATTAAAGGGGGAAGAAAAGTGGGTGACAAGAAAGAGGTAATAGTTTAACAGGTTGATGGAGAAGTGCAAGTAATAGATAAAGTAATTCAGTAATTTCTAGAACTACACCTGGAACTCGAATAGGCTGTTATCGACAGTTTGAGAGTTCTATCCAATTGCAAACATTCAAAATAATTAAGTCCTTTGACTCCTAATTTAACCACTTAAAATAATAGAATGAGAGGAAGTATGATATTACTGCCAACCTTCTGAACTATTGTTTAATGCTATGTTTCTCACACCTATCAGTTATCAGGCCACACATTGTTCTCAACGAATTCAAATATTACCATGTTAAGATGAACCCGATATTATTTCATAAGAATTATATGCTTGTCATTCTATTCTTTTCAACCGACTTCAAAAAAGGAGGAGGGTTTCAATTCGACCGTATATCAGTTTTTTTATGTGTGTTCGCGGATAACTTCGTCGTTTATGAACCGATTTTGATGATTATTTTTTTAATGGAAAGGAGATATCCCAACGGTGGTACCATGATAAGGACACTAAGATCTGATGATTGCATCCAAGAGAACTCGAGTCGAACCTTGAAGTCGGTTTTTTTTTTGTTAAAATTTCACTTGTTGTAGTTGATAAACCATCTTTTTTCCAATAATACTTGCTTCAGTACATTTCCTTTTTTATTCACATCCATCGCATAGATTAGTGCTTGCTTTCTAACCGCATCCCTTTCATACAATCCTCAATTTCATTGTATTTTCTTTCATGTCCGAACGCTAACCCTCCTTCGGAATTTAATCAGCAACAAATGCTCAGGTCAAGTTTGAACTAACTGAACAAAATGAAATGTGAACGCAGTACTCACGACCGAAGTACAAATTATATACCTTTAGTATATGGCAATTAAACTGTTACGATGGCATATCAAATATTTTCACCCAACTCTGTTCTATATATGGTTTCAGTCCAGTTTTTATAAACTTTCCGATACCTTTCACTTGAACTAGCGAATGTGAGCATCTCGTAGTGATTTTCGAAACTACACCAAATAAGGTATGTTGGCTTTTAAGCGACTAATATATTCATTGATCTAGATATGTTTTAAATAAGTATGATTTATTGGTAACATTCGTGCTTTTATTGGTTGATAGTTGAATTGATATTGCATTCTAATATTTTTGTAATGACTTATTTTTACATAAGAATGCATATACAATTTATTACAGTTATAACAATCTAATAAGATGAACACTTGTGTTCGATTAGTGTAATATCTTTAAACCATTTAGTATTTTAAATCATTTAAATACAGTTTCGTGTCGGGATCCTACGGACTATTTTTTTTTTGGAATAGGTGGGCAAACGGCAAACGAGTAGACGTATCGCCTGATGGTAAGCGATTACCGCCGCTCATGGACACCCCGCAACACCAGAGGCGTCACAAGTGCGTTGCCGGCCTTTGGGGGTTTAGTGGAAGGGGTTGGGGTGTGGGCCTCCAGTATCCTCACTCGGTGAACCACAGCGCAAGCACTGTTTCACACCAGTTTTCTGTGAAACCGTGGTATCACTCCGCTCGAGCCGACCTATTCATGCCGAAGCGTGGCTCTCCCACGGTAGGTATAAAACACGGTATGTCACACTGTGCGTAAAATATCAGGACATTAGGACTTCTCCTCATACATACTCTACTAATACATAATCACAGAATCTTACTAAACTTTAACACACCAGGAAATACTTCATACAGATGTATATAAATAACAAATAATAAGATACCGTTTGTTTATCGACGACATTCAACTAACGAGGCACGATCAGCACCTTTCACTGTTCGATGCAGATCTATAGTGGTGACCCGGACGAACCCGTGGCATTTCCTTATATTTTCAGAGTAAAAATTCAGAGTATTCTGAATAATTAATGTTTATTTCTTAATTTTTCTTAGTCTTTTTTCTCCTGAAGAAATGTAATTATTGGTAATTGTAGCGTACCTAATTATAAATTATGCACATGCATATGATAAAATGAATAAGATTTAGATATTTCCACTTTATTTTCAGAAATTAATTATCTTTTGATGCGAACAATGAACCCGGAACTGAATATAGAATTGCCCAGAATAATTGTGAAGACTCTAAAGTTCCTGTAAATGTCAGTTTAGCAATTATTTATTAGAACAATTTTTCTGTTTTTTAACTTACCAAGATGCTCTTTACGAAACTATTAAACTGTGGAAGTTTCATCAAAATTAAATCTTCGTTCTGTGTGTATACAGTTTTGGACAAAATCTTTTAAGTTTGAAAAAAATTAAAATAGTGCTATGATAAGTTTTACATGTGAACGAAAATTTTACATTGTTTTTTACATGCGCAATACCCAACCGAGGTTTTCAATGGGTCGCTATGTCACTACGAAACCAAAGGAGGAAAGGGCTTGTATTGAGATTTATAGAACTCTGCTAACGCCTACCTGAGAAACCTTGGCCACCATTTTCGAGTAAAAAACGAAACTCCTTCGCGGACGTATGTTACCCTTCTTATAAAGCTATCAGAATAAATGTGATGTTTAACTAAGGTCGCTTTCTGTACGACATATTCATCCCATAACATGGTCAGGAAAATAATGTTATAAGACATATTAATTATAAGTATAATGTTATAACTGTCATCAGTTACAAATTTGCATAATATAGTTAAAACTTAATCTCGTCTTAATGCGTAGCTGGCCTTTGAGGGATGGGGAGGGGGATGGAGAAGGGGATGGAGGGTTGGGGTATAGGCCTCCGGTATCCTCGCTCACTCGGTGAAATAGCACGCAAGCGCAGCGCAGCAAGCGCTACTATACACCCGTAGTATCACACCGGTCGATCCAGCCCATCCATGCCGAAGCGTGGCTCTCCCACGTTTTTTTTTTTTTTTTTAAACAAATTCAAGTAGCCTCAAAGATACTTTATGCTACAAAAAATTGTGCATGTTTTATAAAATAGTGGTTGTTATATGACCGCTACCCTCCAGCCAGGTCTACATTTCTGTATTAGTATTCTGAAGTATTATGGAAGAGGTACATATGTGACATATTTTGAGACTGCCTCAAACACGTACTCCAAAATGTCTACCAGCTCTCGTACCAATATGCCTTTTTAGTTCTACTGAAATGAAAATAAATGATATTTGTGGTATAGTTAATTTAAGATTTCATTATATTAATTGCATTGTTATTTTTTAAGTATAATTTAATTGGCTATAAGAGAACTTAAAATCCAGCCGTCAATGGAGTCGTTAGTGAAAAATCTTTGAAAAAAATAATTTAAGTTAATTATAATGTAGCCTGTTTATTTACTTAATTATTTACTTTGAAAACATTAAAATGTTTCTTACGAATTTTATTTGCCTTAATACCTTAATTGTTTCAGATAATAATTTGATTTAAAATAAAGTTATACAAACTGTTGAATAAGTTTTTTTTGTTAATAAAAAGAAAATATTCAACAGTTTAGTGGCCATCTTGCGAAGACTAGCCGAACTACATACTTTTTATTAATTGATACAATTAAAGTAACAACATAATTTATACTCTCGATTGTTGGCACTTGATGGAACTTGTTGCAATACATTCTAGAATCAAACTCACTTGTACTTATTCCACTATTTTAATTATCTTTTCTAATTTAATCTAATTACACCTGACATAAATATTTTATGTAACCATAATTTTTGAGAATGCCATAAGGCGAAACCGGTCAGGTGTAAAGATAATTAAAATAGTGGAATAAGTACAAGTGAGTTCGATTCTAGAATGTAAAGTAACAATACTTTACGTGATTACTGTTACTGAATACAATTTTAAAAAAAACTAAATTAAACGATTTTGCTCTGGTGTACGTTCCATGCTTTTAAAATATACATAAATCTAGTTTAAATTTAGTTATCGACAAGCAGCTTAATTTTTTTTGTTAATTACCTCCTTGGTGCTTAGCGTATGCGAATTCCGATCTGTTAATTTTTTTCCAGTTTTACTGTTTATAGAAATTTGGGAGTTTGGAAGTTAGTGGTGGAACACCCGTGCCTCGGAGAGCACGTAAAATCGACGGTCCTGCGCCTGATGTCTTCCCAGCCCTGTCGGATAGCCGTCCCATTGGATAATGACCGACACTTGTGCACTGTAATATCTCGTGCGTAGTAGTTGTAGCTGTCCGCCTTGGCTTATTTTTATTTAAGGGTCACAAGAACTCTGCCTCTTCCTCAGAATCGGGGAAATTCAGTCCAGTAACTTCTAGTCCCAAACCAAGAGTTTAATAATATTTTAGACATCTGACACAACGCTATCTATAGGGTTGTATCAGATGTCCGAAATATTATTATTATTATGTCACCAGTTATTACGCTCGTAATTGTTATCTTTAATATCATGGTTAGTATATGTATCTTCTATTCATACTTAATGAATCATGTAGGTAAATGAAAAAAAATGTTCGTTTACTAAAAGACGCAGCGCGTTGAATTCTTTTTTATGGACATACAACACATTGATAGCCAGAAAATTAAGTTTGGTAAAATTATTAATTTATAACTAATATCGAACTCTTACAGCGAGTATCCGATATTAGTGAATGAAATTATTATTGTATCATCATCAATCATCATCAAAATACCTACTCTGCCTGATGGAAACCATAAGCAGAATCCAAGAGCGGCGGTCATCATACTCATTCCGAATGCAGACAATGCATAACCATGCTGCATTGTACCATGACACCATGGTGCCTAGTGACCATGACAGCCTAGTGATGCTTCTGCATCATTGGCCCTCCGGTCTCGCACTCACCAACGAAACACGACAGCACGAATGCTGTCATTTTATAGTGATCTTCTGTGCGAGGGTATTACCGCCTCGGCTGAGCCGGCCCAACCGTGCTGAAATCACCGTGGCTCTACTACCTTACTAAATACTAATAAATGTTTACATATACTTCTAACAGACACCACTCAAATGCACATGTGAGCGTGGCTTTTCTAAATGGTCACCCATCTATAATTCGACCTTTTAAACCAAACTTACTTACCAACTTACTTATCTCAAACTGTTTAAAGTGTTAAAATCTTATATATAAAATTCTCGTGTCACAATGTTAGTTACAATACTCCTCTGAAACGGCTGGACCGATTTTTATGAAATTTGGTGTGTATATCGGGTAGGTCTGAGAATCAACCAACGTCTATTTTTATACCCTATTTTCTATGTCAAAACAACGTTTGCCGGATCAACTAGTTGTACTATATAATAATTAATCATTGTATTAGAATTTATAATTAAACACACGGATGCAATGTGTCTCTACATAATAGCTGTGAGAAATGATAGAGTCGGTAATTCTTCTAAAACTAATTCGTTACTTAATGTTACTTGCCTTGGTAGTCGAAATTGCGTCACGCTAGCTTTTGCTTGCGGGTTCACTCGTTTTGATGTCAATATCAATCCATACTTAATATTATAAATACAAAATGGGCCTCCGGTATCCTCACTCACTCGGTGAAACACAGCGCAGACGCTATTTCACACCGGTTTTCTGTGAGGCCATGGTATCACTCCGGTCGAGCCGGCCCATTCATAACGAAGCGTGTTGTTGTAAATATTTCTTCTTTTTAAACTTTTATTTTTCCTGATTTATACAGAACTTTGTTCTGTTCTAAAAACATTACATATTGGTAAAATATGGTAAATCCTCTTAAATTCTGAATAATCTAAAGCAATCACGTTTCATTTATCGTATACAGGTGGCAAAGGAGCAGACTCTTGATGATAAGTGACTACCGCAGCTCGTTGACATCTACGGCTCAACAGATTAATTATTATTCTAGTGTTGCGTACGTAGAATGACTAGCCGACCCACGCAACCTCGTTTGCGTCTCCTATTGCCCGTAGCGTGATAATTTTCCCCCGTTTTTTAAACATTTTCATTAGTGCTCCGCTCCTGTTGGTCGTGGCGTGATGATATATAGCCTTCCTCGATAAATTTACTATCCAACACTGAAATAATTTTTCAAATCCGACCAGCGGTTCCTGAGATTAGCGCGTTCAAACAAACAAACTCTTCAGCTTTATAATATTAGTATAGATGTTAAATGTTGAAATTCTTCTTGAATGTAACTTTGAATTTGGTTAATTTAAAAAACATACAATTTAGTATACTTAGTTCTCCCCTGTTATAAATCAGCAGTGCAATCCTTTTAAAACACAGGTCAAACGTCTCGGGCTCAGTTAAAGGCAAATAGGTTTGTCTCCATTTCGTAGGTATGTGGAACTACATTATAGTCCTAAAAAGTGGATTATCCTCCTCCCTCCCTGGTGAATAAATAGTGAGCGTATTTTTTTTATGGAACAGTGGCAAACGAGCAGACGTATCGCCTTATGGTAAGCGATTATCGCCGCCCATGGACACCACGCAACACCAGAGGCGTCACAAGTGGGATGCTGGCCTTTGGGGGTTGGGCAGGGGGATGGAGGGAGAGGTTACGTATGGGCCTCCGGTGTCCTCACTGGGTGAAACACAGCGCAAGCGCTGTTTCACACCGGTTTTCGATGAGGGCGTGGTATCACTCCGGTCGAGCCGACCCATTAGTGCTGAAGTGTGGCTCTCCCGCGGTAAAGTAGGTGTTAGTGTATTGTAATTGGGCATTTATTGTAGAGCCCTGTCGTATCCATACTATAATAATATTATAAAGCTGAACAGATTGTTTATTTGGTTTAACGCGCTAATCTCAGGAAGTACTAGACCCATTTGAAAAATTCTTTCACTGTTAGATGGCTCAGTTATCGAGGATTTCTATAGTCTATATATCATCACACTACGATCCCAAGAGCGGAGTATTAATGAAATATGTTACAAAAACGGGTGAAAATTATTCTTTTTGAGAGCTACCAATGCGTGGGCTGCGTAAATGGTTAGTTTCACAAAAAAATTGTATGAAAGAATTGTTTCCCTTAAAAAGATCTAAAAAAGGCCTCGACAGCATATGTCTTTCTTTTGAGGAGGTTATCTATGTCTTACTATAACATTTTTATGGTAACCAAATTAGTTCTCGCTACAAAACAGCACGCTACGAGCAATAGGAGACGTAGACGAATTCAGCTGTCATAATATTCCTTTTACCAAAGACGTGTCTAGACAATATTTGACCAAACTGTAAAGGTGACAAAAATAATCACAGGTAACCATTCATCAATATACAGAGTGAGTTTTTGCCCTATTTTACTCGGCGATATTTAAAAAGAAGTTAACAATCATTCATGGATACAACTAACCGTTAGGTAACAAAAAAATCACACAACTTGACGACTGTGCCAAGGTTTGTTTTGATAAATAAAAAAAAGAAACTACAGATGAAAATATACCACACAATACATACCAATAAATCAGTTCCTAAAACACACTTTCTATACAGAAACAATTCATAAAAACACATAAAACTCACTGTCACTAAGAATTTCGCCGAATTGTTTGTGTACGCACATCACGGTGTTACAATCGCGTGTGGGACAGACAGCACGGGACTGCACAAGTCACGTACGAGGCGGGCTGTGTCGCTTCGCTTACTGAAGTTAGGTGGCCGGCCGGCAGTGTGCTAATCGTAGACATATCGCATCGCATAATAAAGTGAGAGGAACTGTATAGAGGGGCTGCTACAGACAGCTTTATATTACTTGCTAGCTGAACCCCGCGGTGTTACCCGCGGTTATTGTCGTACCGTGGTTAACTCCGCGAGACAAAGCTAGTCTAAAAAAATACCCTAAGTTACTCCTTAGATCATCAGCTATCTGCCAGTGAGATCCCGTCAAAATCGGTCCACCCGTTCCAGAGATTACCCGGAACAAATGGACAGACAAAAATTGTAAAAAGTATTATTTTGATACATGCACCGTGCATACATTTATTAAAAAGTTGTTATTTTAATATTGCAAACAGGCACTACAATTTTATTTATTTGTATAGATAATTCGATTTGTCAAAGTTAGGCAGCGGTTTCAGTAAACATTTTTGAGTTTATTTTCACTTTACCAACAACTAGATTTCGTTTACATTTAGTTTACTTATTTTTTGTTATACCATGTCATTATTAATGGTGTTTTCAATTTAATCCCACAATTTAAACTCTGCTTTTCTTTGATTTCACAGGAAACACAGAGTTGTAATGCGTCCTTCAATTGCAATTATAGTAGTTGACCATGTGATGATGGATTAAGAATACATACCCCTAATTAACCTATAATAAGAATACATATCCCTAAAAAAACCCATACATATCGTAAGAGTCAACTAAAAGAGCAAACTGAGAAGGAAAACAGCACTGCTAAGAGATAAAAACTTGAAATAAATGCTTTACCAAACTATACTATGCCTAGGATATAAACTTTTTTCTAAGAAGAGACCTAAATCCCAGCACTGGAAAGTTAAGACTGTTGCTGATGATCAAGATGAAAGAGTGGTGTTAGACAATTCCCATCAGATGTACCGTCTATTCGTTTGCTCTTTTGTACCACAAAAATGGAACAGAAAAAAACATGCCTAAGACTGAACTGTCATTATTTTATTGAAATATGTAAATAAAATGTATAACTTATATATGAGTGTATAAGATACTGATTCGACATAGTTATGAAATGAAAAATAACAACTGACATGGTTGAGTTGTCTGAGATTGTCGCACTAAAATGATGTCAGTCACACTTAATCCACTTCATTAAAGTTTACACCTGACATAACTAAAGTAACCTACATACAAGGCAAAGAAAGCAATTCGTCGCTGACATTACTGTTGTCCTCCACTAAGCTTATCCTTCTCTATCCCTTCTCCCCATATACATCAAGCATATGCAAGAGCGAGAAAGTCATATGGTTAGGAGAAATGTGAACAGGTTTTGATAATCACATTAATCACCCAATAAATCGCGCAGTAATCAAATTTGTTTCAACAGATTGGTCACATATTATAAAAACATTTAACTGAATTCAGACTATAACTATTAGATTTAAGGTTCATAATAAAATGAATAAAGTTTGTAGTTATTACCATTGTTTTTAGAATACATCTTTATAAGAATTTATGCATAAGTATTTTATTGATTGGTCTGGATTTTATAAGTTATTGGATATGTTAATAAGTGTTCGACACGAACTTAGTGAATTTAGAACTTTTGTCAAGATGGTGTCGTAGTAACAAAACTTAGGGGAGCGCTGACAGAAAATTATGGGAAACCCCCGTAGTATACGCCTACTGCTCACCTAGGAAATGAAAAACTAAATACAGTTTAAAAGAAACTAAGCAAGTAGGAAATGAATAACTAGTATTAGTCGTACAAACGTAATACTGACATATGACATATCCTCGACCGGAGCTAACTATGGGTCTACAGAAAACCACTGTTAAGCATTTCTGTCTTTACTTTTTTCAGAATGAGAGAGGTTACTCTTTCAATGCTTAAAAACCGCTGCGCGAATTTCGATAAATTTGTATTATCTGTAGATCATACAAACCTTTGGTACGACTCGGGAATTGAACCCGAGACCTCAAGCACAACAGTCGCATACGCTACCACTGCGCCATAGAGGTAGTTAAATGTAGTTTCATATACAAATTAAAAGGTAAGGTCAAGTGTAAGGTAGGCGGTCCCTTGTCGGTCATATTAAAAAACACCCAACTCCTTGTCATGTTCACCCACTTAAGTCATCAAAGACAACTTTTCAAAATCTGTATTGGTGCAAGCTCATGAGTTATAGTCAAAAGACAGTGCTAGTTGTTACATATTATTTGCCGGTCGCCATAATTAAACTCCGTTAATGAATCATTCATAAAATGTTCTGTAGTATAAAGACTTACTTATTGGTGTAATAATATAAAAGTCATTGTAGTCAGTATAGTTTTGATACAAAAGTATTATTATTATCAAACATTGTTTAGCCATCACCTTTCTTTGAATATATACAGTCAATTGTGTAAAAGTACAATAACATAAATATTTTAAGATTTATTTGATGGACTAGGGGGCAAACGTATCACCTGAGAGTATGCGATTACTGCCGCCCATGGACACTCGTAACACCAGAGGCATCACAAGTGCGTTGCCGGCCTTTGGGGGATGGGAAGGTGGACGGGTTGAGGGTTGGAGTATGGGCCTCAGGTATCCTCACTCACTCGGTGAAACACAGCGCAAGCACTATTTCACACCGGTTTTCTGTTAGGCCGTGGTGTCACTTCAGTCGAGTCGGCCCATTCATGCTGAAACGTGGCTCTCCCACGTTAACTGCGTTTAAAAGCAAAGTAACATAAAAACTTGAAATAAACCTTATGACCAATCCGTCTGGTCATCGTCTAGAGGCCTATGTCTAGCTGATGATTGTAAAAGGGTCTTATTGTGAACATAATATAATTTAATATATTAATAGACCTTTCGGTTGTGAGTTATAGTTTGTGTCGGATAGATGGTGTTGCATTACACACTGCCTCGTTAGTCTCGCGGTTGACGTGTGCGAATGCTGATCATGAGGTCTCGGGTTCGATTCCCGGGTCGGACCAAATGTTTGTATGATCTACAAATATTTGTTTCGGAGTTTGGGTGTTTTCTATGTATATTATGTATGTATTTACAAAAGAAAAGTATATATTATGTATTTGTATCAGTTGTCTAGTTTCCATAACACAAGCTCTGCTTAGCTTGGGACTAGATGGCGTTGTGTGTTAGATGTCCAAAAATATTTATTATTAGAGTATTAGACAGCAACATTGCACTATGTTGTTATATAATGACGCGATATAATGTCATCAACAACCTTTAACAGTCCACTGCTGGACATATGCCTCTCCTTAGAAAGCAGGCATAAGTATAATTAGACGTCATGTTCTAAATTTGAAAGATATATCCTAAGATCAAGACACAGATACTGACTCGAAAGACCATTGTTAAAATAGCAAGTTAGATTTCACTATACTAACAACAGAATTAAAAAAAAGCGGCCAAGTGCGAGTCGGACTCGCCCATGAAGGGTTCCGCAGCAGCAAGTAACATAATATAATTTATATTTTTATATTTGTGTTGATTGAATGAAAGGTAAATTGCAGTTTACGATTTAAGACGTATTAAAAAAAAACTACTTACTAGATTCCGTTCAAAACAATTTTCGGTGGAAGTTTGCATAGTAATGTACATCATATATTTTTTTTAATTTTATCATTCTCTTATTTTAGAAGTTACAGGACACACATTTTACCACTTTGAAAGTGTCTCTCGTGCAAACGATTCAGTTTATAAAAAAATGATATTAGAAACCTCAATATCCTATTTGAAGACCTATCCATAGATATCCCAAATGTATGGGTTTAATGAAAAAAAATTTTGAGTTTCAGTTCTAAGTATGGGGTCCCCCAAAATTGATTGTTTTTTTTTTCTATTTTGTGTGAAAATCTTAATGCGGTTCACAGAATACAACTACTTACCAAGTGTCAACATTATAGTTCATATAGTTTCGGAAAAAAGTGGCTGTGACATACGGACGGACCGACAAACAGACATGACGAATCTGTAAGGGTTCCGTTTTTTGCCTTTGGCACGGAACCCTAAAAACCAACTAAGTAAATCAAATGGTTCAAATTGTTCCACTGATAGTGTTAGCTTGCCTTTGTTAAATAATTTTCTAGGCATTAGGTACTTTGAATAGTAGATAATTTTCAACGCATTAACTTTTACAATGAGTTTTATGCCACCAATCTTATATATTACTTTAAATCAATGAATAAAAAGAGAACCAGCCCAGTATACTTTAAGAACGTCATCTTTTTTTAATATAGAGCTTCTTTGGCATTCTAACGACTGAAATTCCAGGAGAAATCTACTTCATTGTGCTTTGTGGCTGCGCCCTTATGAAAAATTCATGCACCATATTCATTTTATTTAACATTTTAAAATAGTAGCAAGAAATCATCTAACAACACTACTTATGCGCATGATCATGCCTACAATAACAAAAACAACAGTCTAAATAGTCACCAAACTTGGGAAATTTACTAAGCTATACAAACTGGCTCAATAAATAAGCTGCGTAACTTTAAACTTGTGAAAGTGTCTCATGAGTCACAGGATTTATCCAACGCGTCACGATCAGCATGCAGAGAGAACACTCGATGTTCATTTCACGTAAGATGTAACTGCTGATTTCGTCTTCTAATAAAAGTTTACTGCAAATAGAAATAATGCTTTCCCTTGTTATTCAGATTGGCGTTGCGATCGATGCGTTTAGAATTATAAATATTATCTTTGTAATACTCTTGTTTGTGTGTGTTTCCATGTTTGCGTACGACACAGTCCCCTTAGTCAATTTCCAATTGTTTCGCTTCGATTTTGTTTCTACAATCTTTAACGCCTTTAAGCTCGTTTTTGGCTAATATTTTATTTCGGCTACATGACTTAGAGAGAGAATTCACCTACACACACATTTGTTAGTTTTTGCATACGTTTGTGGCGACTTCCACATACAGCGCAACAGAAATATACTACAGCGCCATCTACCGAAGTTACACTGAACTACGGAGTAACGAAGGAAACTAAGAAACTACCAATACTGAATTGCGCAGTGAAAGTTCGCGCGCCAATTAAGATACATACAACATCCCAACATCAACCGTTGGGCAGTTGGCCCGCCAGGCATGATCACCTCGCCTGGTCGGAGGATCCTCCCTTTGTGTTGGAGGGACATGACACCCGTTCCCCCACACGTTTACATTTGTAGAATGTTCAGTTGACTATTGGAGCTGGTTTTGAATTTTATTCAATGTGGTTGATATAGATGATACGACGGATCCGTTGGTCTTGTGATCATTTCTTCCTTTAACATTTATGTTATGCATATATTTACAAAAAATTAAGTACTCGTATAGAGCGATTCTCTTTGCATGCGTCGACACTACGCCGCTAAATTGTATACAGCGTGTTCGAGGACCAGTTATTAACTATGACTTATTTTATAAGGAATTAAAAAAAGTTAAATGGACGGAAACTAATAATATGAATAATAGTGATGAGATATATAATTTTATTAAAAATTCGTTTAACAATGCAAATAAACAAGCAACATCAAATAAAACCTCTAAACACAGATATAAATCTTATAAAGTTCCTTGGATCGATGGAAATGTCACACGACTGTGTGAAAAACGTGACAAACTATTTAAAAAGTGGAAAAATAACTCATTTGACGCAAGCGTAAGATTACAGTATAATCGAATCAGAAATAAAACAAATAAAGTTTTAGAACGTAAACGAAACCAATACTATATTAACAATATAAAAGATAACTTTCGAAATCCTAAGAAATTATATGGGATTATAAATCAAATGCTTGGTCGTGTTAAACTTTCAATTGACGACGCCATTCTGAAAGCATTTGATGCGCAAGGGCTCACGAATAAAGAAATAGCTGAGAATTTTGCAAATGGTTTCGACAAATCTATTAAAACTATCATCCCGAAGTGCAGTGTTTCATTGTTAAATACAAGAGATTATTATGGACAAACTAACTCGAGTCTACTATTCCAAAAAGCTACAACTACCAAAATACACAAAATCATAAAAACTCTAAATTCAAATAAGGCACCAGGTATTGATAACATTAAAGCTGCAGATATTAAATACATAGGGGATGACATCTCAATCGCTATATCCAACTTAATAAATAGTAGTGTAAAATCTGGTCTTTATCCGGATGAGTTAAAAAAAGGATGTGTAAGACCTGTATTTAAAAAGGGAAAACGAAATGACTACTTGAACTATCGTCCTATAACACTTCTCCCTACTATAGATAAAATAGTTGAGAAATTTGTCGCTGATCAAATGCAAAGTTTTTACCAAAAGCACGATATAATATACAGAAATCAGTTTGGATTCCAAAAGGGGAAAGGAACTAATGATTTACTGTCTGCATTTACAGATGAGGTCAATACACACCTAGATTCGCGGAAAATAGTACTGGCTCTCTTCATAGACTTTTCCCGTGCATTCGATGTTTTGGACCATAAAAAATTAATAAATAGAATAGGTAACTGTGGCATAGGGGGGCCTTTATTGGCCTGGTGTCAAAACTATCTTACAGGCCGCAGTTTTTCAGTAAAAATAAAAAACGTGCTTAGTAATACAATCTCAGCCACGGAAGGCACTGCCCAGGGATCGGTCTTAGGTCCACTACATTTTCTATCTTATGTGAACGATATGCACAACTGCATCACGAAGGGTACTTGCTATCAGTTTGCTGATGACACCTGCATTGTAGTGGCTGACAAGGACCCTCTAAAGGCACTTGCAAAGTTACAGACAGATTTTGATACCTTGCTGAGATGGTGCCATGATGCGGGACTGGTAATAAATTCGAACAAAACTAAACTGCTAGTTATTAAATCACCGTATCAACGGCAAACTATCACATCTGCATTAATTGCTCACACCCACAGCTGCCTGCATAAATTCCGAAAAGATGCGTGTAACTGTCCATCCATAGAAATTGTCACGTCACATACTTACCTTGGTCTAGTAATAGACAGTCAATTCAACTGGGGAAAACATATTGAACATGTTTGTAATAAGCTGCGGCAATTCTTAGCCAACATTATTATCCTTAAAAATAGAATTCCATTTAAAATCAAAATTATGTTGTATCATTCATTAGTAGAATCTTATATCCAGTACGGTCTTAGTAGCTATGGCCGAACCTATAAAAGTTATCTTAACAAAATCTACCAGCTACAATTGAAAATACTAAAGACAATTGTATCCCCAAAGATCAAATTATTATTTTATAACGACGAAATTAGCCTGTTTAAGCATTGTAACTTATTACCTGTCCAAAGTAAATTTAACTTTACCATTTTAAAAGAAAACTTTTTCAATAGCAAACTAAAAATTGTCACAGAACATGCTGTGTATACTAGAGCGGCGGCTCAAAACCGGTTGTGTACAGTGCGGGCGAACAACAAGTACGACGAAAGAACTACTACCTACATAATCCCTCGCCTCATAAACAAGCTACCGCCGGATTTAGTTAATAAAATTACTCAGAGTAACATTAAAATTAAATTAAAGGTATTTTTCTTGGACAGCAGTTCTAATCTTTTTAGATATAATTGATCCTATTTGGGAGGCATGTATCTGGCTCTCGTGTTGATATAATACGCTTAATGATTGTGTAAAAACATTGTAATTATATTTATACGATACCGAATAACTGTGTAACACAACACAAACCCTAGAGGTTTATCGTGTTATGTATCTTATTTAAGTCCTGTATTATTGTTTATATGATAAATAAAAGAAAAAAAAAAAAAAAAAACATATCAACTGTCTGGTTATGTTATCACAATAGAGGCTCTGTCTAGTTAAAGATAAGACGATCGTGTGTGAGATATGCCAAGTTTTTGCCCTGCTAATAGTAGCAAAAACTTGGCTTGGTACTTGGTAAACTTGGCAAAAACTTGGTAAATTAATCTATTTAGTCTACAATACATAGATATTGTAGACTTAATAGGTTAATTGACAAATACTCGTGTTTTTTTATGTTACCAAGTCCCAAGCGAAGTGAGGGTAGTTATCAAAACCCAAGCGTAAATAACAGACTGACTGTACATTTCAAAATATATCCTTATTATGTCACTAAAATATAAACTAAATCTATAAAATAAACAAATATGTGTCGTGTAGTAAAGAAAACATGCACCTCGTACACAATATGAAACGAGATCCGATTGCGCAAGCGCTGCGTGGGAACCACGCACGTTCCTAGACTCTTCTGTATGCAAAAACTCAGCACGGAACATGCTTCCGTTATATCTTTTATTGCAGTATTAACTTAGATTTTGTAATTGTTTGGTGGCCTAGTGTGGGATCTGGGATCCTGGTGTTATGTCATAAGCATTTCAAAATTCGTTATTTTACGTAGGTACATCTAGCATTATGATTTAGACACTGCAGACTACATGAATAGAGGATTCTCTCTTTGGACTCTAACCCTTTGGTCCCCGATATCTATGGTATATTGTTAATTATTGATATAGTATTGTATTATTAAGATACAATGTGTCGTAACGAGAGGAAGATTATTTGTACCCCATTTGAATTTTTAACCGATTTCCAAAAGGAGGAGGTTCTCAACTTGATTGTTTTTTTTTAAATGTATTTACACTGATTAGCCCGTCAATTGTGGACCGATTTTGAAAATTCTTTTTGTAGATCATAATATATTTGAAATACATTTAATTTTTAAGCGTAAGAAGTACACAACGCTAATTTTTGGGATAACAATACAACGCTGAGAGTTGCTGCAGAAAAGTAAGGACTTTTCTTCAATAAACAATATTTTTGTTTAAAAAAAATATGCAATAAAAGTTCAAGATATCTATAACTGAGCTTCCGAATCTTTTAAACGAGTCTAGACTTTGTTTTATAGAGATAGAGCTAAAAATGGAATGACCAGAACATTAATACCTATTGCATTTTCGGTCTGAATTCATTCTTATCCGAAATGTCTGTTCCTCTTCAAATACATCCTGTATCATATCCCAGTATCGATTTATGAAAACATTACTATGCTTGTATTGTCTATTGTCTGATGTACAGGATGTGATTGGTATACAATGAGGATTTGCCTTTTAGAGATACGAGGAAAACGGACGCTTCTAATGTCAAATGAACGAAACAAATTGCCCTGTATTCACAATTATTCGCGGTCTTGGCGTTTTTTAGTTCCTTCGTAATTGCGTCCGTCAAGATAAATTAAAAATATTATTTTATAACTCGTTGACCAGTGACAATCGTTTTTTTTTGGTTTGATCACTTGGTGACATACCCAAGGGAAAGAAGTAAATTTTTTGCTTGGTTCCTCATTTCACCTTGGAACAATTGGTGATTTAATACTTCAAAAATTTTTCAATTTATTTCCTACTTTAAGAGAATACGGCCAACTTAACATTTAACGTTTATTTTCTGTGACTTGCCGACAAATTTTGAAAGAATTTTTGTGTTGTACGTATTTAAAATCTAAGATGGGGAACATGTCAATGTCAGTGGTACGCTATTAACCTTTTTTTTACGTGGAAACACTGGAAACCCTCACGGGCCGTCACCCCACCGGGGTTTGCGGCGGGGCGGTGTGTCGGTTTTTTTTAAAATAATTTAGTCCAGATACTTCTTTAGTTATTAATCCAAAATAATAATAATAACCTTTATTTTTCTCATCACAGATGTATGCCGTAGTGTGGATGCTTAATCTAAAAATACATTCACAATAAACATTTGTGAGAGACTAGTGCCCGAGATAAGTATTGAAATAATTGTGTTACGGGACACTAGTGTCTGAATAGAACCGACTAAAACCACACGGTGTGCCACTCTGCGCCTGAGACGGGAGGGATCCGGGAACTGCTGACATTAACACATCCGGACCCCCTATACAGGATAGCATCACTGCAAAAAGGAATAGGGTACTACCCTCGCGCAGAAAATCAACGTAAAATGACAGCGTTCGTGCTGTCGTGTTTCGTTGGTGAGTGCGAGAGGCCCAAATAGTCTAGTCAACAAGTTCCATACTTGTTGACTAGACTAAAAGATGCAGCAGCATCACTAGGCCGCCATGGGTGGGTGGTGGGTCACCATACTGCATTGCCTGCATTCGCAATGAGTATGGTGACCGCCACTCTTGGATTCTGCTTATGCTTTCCATCAGGCAGAGTATAGTCATTTTGGCGGGCCATACATTAAAAAAAAAGAATAGATAATTGAAGCAAACCCTAGACCAACCCGCCTGGCCAGCGTGGAATTTTAGACCGACGGCTTAACATGGTCTCCGAGATAAATAAATAAACACAGACTTCTTTAGGATCCATTTATTTACCTTCACAAATCCAATAAATAATTTATATCATAAAACACATCTAGGGTCTACAATACAGACAATATTATATAATTAGTCGTTAGGTATACATTGTAATGTTATAAACACCTCTTCACTACAATTTATGGTGATTTTTTTGTACATGTCATACAAAAAAAAAATGGCAACACCGTTAATGCTACCATATTTTATCAGTCACATTCGAAAATAGAATACTAGTTGTCATTATCAACGTTCAAACTACAATGCTTTGTTTGATAAATTTGAGTCTTCTGTTAATGTCATAAAGTCGATTTTACCAAATCAAGCAAAGGGGCGTTTACAACACATAAACATTTAAATCTATCAAGATCTTTTTGTGACGAATTTACAGGAGCAGTGCCGGTAATATTTGGTAGGTATTGCAGAGCTAAGGATATAACTAATATGTAACCAATTCCTATCGCTAATATTCTATAAAGGATTCTTTACGTTATAGATGGTCAAACAAGCAGACAGATCTCAAAGCTGATAGTAAGTGACAACCTCCAGCCATGGCAACTTCTGGTGGTCCTTATTCACCCGTCTCCAAATTAGAGGGGAGGGCGTTGGTTTCAAATACCCAAACTAACTCTTTGAAAATTACCAAAAGAATTGCGCAAGGCCGTAGTATAGAGGACGTTAGAGTCGGCCGGTATATGAACTTTACAATATTTGTTTGTTGTTATGAATACCTACAAATGTATTGCTTTATGGGAACTGGTTATATAGTTAATCACCAGCTGTTTATATAATTATCACATACGCTAAACATTTAGCACGACGCATTATACACAGCTATCTTAGTTATAACATCAATACTTTTAATACTATTACAATTTACAATGGCGTGCACAAAAATAGATCACCTATTTTTTAGAAACTTAATTTGTATGGGTTTTCTCTTATTTGCTTACTTTGAAATTTGTATTGCGTATGGGTCCTTTAGACATGATCAAGGATCGCAAACTATCCCGGCATTAGGTATCCAACCGTTGTCAGTCATTATCGGTCAATTATGCTGCCTAATCCTCGAACCTTATCACCGATTCAGCTAGCAGCAGATTTTATCACAATATACGACCCGCTTCAAGCATGGCTTTTGTCTATCTTTAGCGTTAGTTTTAGTATTGATTTTTCATTAATGCCTCTACACTTTGCCACAGCGAAGCAACGCACAGTATGGCTAATTTATTTAAAATGTTTTTCAAGGTGTGATTAATACACAAAAAAGTGACTCAATTTTCAGGCACGCCATTATATCAATAATAATATGCGGTAAGAGTAAAATGTTAGCATGTTTATAAATATATGTAGTAATTCATTGAAAATTGAGAGAGTAAAAGAAAATATACTATACTGCATTCGCGTCAAGAAAATAATGACGCACTAATCAAACCCGCTCACTGACACGTCATGTTTGAAGAAATAATCGTTTCATATGAACTTGATTGATTATATTATCAATTGGCTTTTTTCAATTGGCTTAAGACGAATGCGTATCTGCATCGTGTGATTGTCATTATAATACTTATAATACTATGAAAATTAATAAGAAATGAAGGTAGTTTAATTTTCTAACATTTTACCCTCAGTCATCCACAATATATATATATTTAAATATAATCCGAGAATAGTTAACGGCAAATAAATTACATACTTATTTTATAAACAATTTTTTAAATGAACAGCGTAATTTGTCCTGTGGCAAATAAACATGATAGCAAACTGTTAACAATACATATAAATTGATCCATTGGTCCTTAATAAAATATACAAGTATTTTGATAATAAATATTAAAACACGGCTCTTGCGTTTTTGGTTTTATATCTATATATTGGGGCGGTATATCGTATATACTTTTAATTATACCACTACATTTTAATGAATGACAAAAAAAAATCACTATAATTTTGCATAAAATAACGTTTCGCTCAGAAACAAAAGTCTGTTGAAAAAGCTTCCAAAAAAACTATCAATAACAAATAAAAAAATATTTTAAACGTGTTTAATAAATATTAAAGAAAAATATTACGTGAATAAGTGGCATTGCAGAGTTCTGGTAAAACATGCGTCTTTGCAATAAAAGAAGCAAATATTTCCACCAGATGTCAATTAATATAAGTAACTAAAAACTAACCTCAAAAATGCTATAAACAAAACTACAAGCTAGCGAACGAGCATTAAATTAACATAAAGCAATAAATCAACATGAGAATACCAACGTTACGTAAAATCACAATAAAACATCACCAAACTTAACAAGTTCCACATAATATGTATGTAACGCTGATAATTTTCTTTTTAAATAAATCGTTATATGTGTATATATATGATAACATTTCTTTGAAACATGATACAATTTTAAACACGTATTGCACACGTTTGCAAAGTGTAAGTTAAAATGCAGAGTGTAAACGAACTTGCACAGTTAAATAGCATATCCTACTTGAAAAATTTCACGTATCTTACTTTTATACCTAAATATAAATGTCCATTGGTAAAATATTTAAAACGCATATGCTTTTATAAATTTAATGTTGAACGTTTAATGAATTCTAGAGCTTGACACAACGTTACTAATAGTACCGCCAGCGATTTATATAATGTCGACTATTGACGAAATAATTTATAAACGAGTTCGTTCATCAAGTGAAACGTATTCAAAGCTGATCTCTCAAAAATCTTTAGCACATGGAACAGTCGTTCGATACTTAATCTTAAGCATAAATGCAAATGCATTATTCCCTGTCGTTCCAAATAAAAACGTTATTCATACCTACCGCTAAACACAGCTTTATGTGTTTGCTATTTTTTGTAATCTGTCTCTATAATCTTCTATAGTATAATAGTACTATAATCTACAGTTCCAAATTCTGATTTAGTTTCAAATTCAGATTAACTTTTAGGTCGCAGAGGGCAAAGCATCACGTGTGTGGCTAGTCTTGGAATCTTTGGAGGTTGTGGATTGTAGAAACTTGTCATTAATATATTTTTCCAACAGTAAATAAATATCTCATTCATGAAGACCAGAAGAAATTAATTAATTAAATTTAATTCAAATTACAAGTTTAGCGGTATTTATGTTACAATCATACAAATGAGCTATACTTTTAACTAAGCGGCGAAGACCATGGAAAGTCTTATGGAGCAAAACAAATATACCGTAGACAAAAAAAAACATTGAACAACAAACATGAAACATTGGCTAACATGTCTCTAAAATAAATTATACATAAACTGCATATGTATATTATATTAAACACAAAATGTAGACATTGACTATAAAATAAATTCGAGGAAGAATTATAACATGAATACCTATTTCCATTTTAGTATAACCTCAGTTAGTTGATGTGGTACGTCATTAAGAAAATCTTATAAACCACGCAACTATAATTTTATATTAGGTCATGAACCCACTGCAGCGTTACATTTCAACGGTTTTTATAGACAAGTGTGTAAAGAGATTTATTCTCTTTTTAAATTTGTAAAAAAGTAGTTATTTTAACAAAAAGTAGATAGATTAGAAAAATATTAAAAAAAAAAAAAAATGTTTTGGAATAGTTTAAGCACAGTAAATTTGTTTAGTTAAATACCTATATAAGAAGACCGTCCATTTTTTAACAATAAATATGTTGTTTAGTCATTATATATTTATTATTTGGAAGAATAATATGAATGTATGAATATAAATATCATGTGTATGCGCACACGCAGCAGTGTGTTCTCATATATTTATATGTATAACTTCACACGTTAGTATAGTTTAATATTTCTATAGCTCATGACAAACTACATCTATAAATTAACACCGTAATTTGAATCTTTTTTTAAGCCTGCCAAAGTGACAACTCTGCCTGATGGAAAGCATAAGCAAAATCCAAGAGTGGTGGTCACCATACTCATTGTAATATAAATAAATAAATATTTCGGACATCTTACACACAACGCCATCTAGTCCCAAGCTAAGCAGAGCTTGTGTTATGGGTACTAGACAACTGATATAAATAAATAAATAAATATTTTCGGACATCTTACACACAACGTCATTTAGTCCCAAGCTAAGCAGGGCTTGTGTTATGGGTACCAGACAACTGATATAAATACATATATACTTTTTCTTTTGTAAATACATACATATTATACATAGACAACACTCAAACTCCGAAACAAATATTTGCAGATCATACAAACATTTGGTTCGACCCGGGAATCGAACCCGAGACCTCGAGCACAGCAGTCGCATACGTTACCTCTGTGCCACACAGGCAGTCGATTGTAAATGCAGTCAATGCAACAATGCAGCATGGTGACCCAAACTATGGCGGCCTATTGAGATGCTTCTACATCATTGGGTCTCCGGTCTTGCCACCAACGAAACACGACCGCACGAATGCTGTCATTTTAGATCGGTCTTATTTGAGAGGGGGGAGTTTATGGTGAAATATCCCAGTCATGAGCTTCAGAAAACATGAAATTTATATTAACTATTACAATCTATTTAAAAACTACACATTTAAATTCAAAATTATTTTACCTTCAATACAGTATAGTATATGTCGGTGATACATAAATTATTTCTACTAACATTATGTGTTGTGTTCATTGTTGACTTTGATTTTCTTTGGTAATTTTTTATATATGTTATTTTAATGTGTCACATATTTTAGGGGACAAAATATTACTCTTTTTTTAACCTACTTCAAAAAAGGAGGAGGTTCTCAAACCGACTGTTTACATGTTTTTTTATGTGTTTTCGCGGATAACTTCGTCGTATATGAACCGTTTTTGATGATTCTTTTTTTAATTTAAAAGAGATATCCCAACGGTGGTACCATGATGAGGAAATTAAGATCTGATGATGGCATCCAAGAGAAATCGAGTCGAACCTTGAAGTCGTTTTTTGTTAGTTTTTTTGTGTTTATACTACTAATGTAGTAAAATTTTAAACAGTACCTCGGTTGAGCAAATGAGTCTGATTCTCCTCCAGACGGCATTGCTTTTCAGAATACTGAGATATAGTACAAATGCAGGGTAGTAAGTTCACATAGGAAACTTAATATGTGGTGGTAAAAGATGAAAGGCATATTCCTCTGCCTGCCTCCCCTCAGGTAAGTCGTAATATAACTGCTTGATTAACAATAAGCTTATAAAGAAATAATGGCTAGAACTTTAAGTTTGGCATATATAGTTATACAGTCGAGAATGTTATAATTTGGCAAGTTTATATACAATTACATTACTGATTTATTTGGTAGTTATTCTACATCATATTTTCTGAATTTCGAAGATATAAGAATACGAAATAGTGGAAGACTTACTGTAAAGAAAATACACAGACAGAAAAAAATATTCAGCATTGGTTTTTGAACTCTATTGGTGCGCCATAAAGTTGAAAATTGCAGTTATATGAGTGTCATGATATAAGTGGATTTCAAAGTAAACGATAAACACAACATTAGACTAGAACAAAAACGAATTCCTCTCAAAGTACGCTGGATATGTTCCACCTAAGAGAACTTGCACACTACACAGATAAACCTTTGATGTTTACGTACGACATTACTACCGTTCTTTACAATTTTTATTATAAACACTTCACAATGACTTTAGTTTGTTTTGTTTTTTTTTTTGCCTTTAATTGTTTATCAGTACAGTGTATAGGTACCTTAGTCACTTGTTGACTGTCTACCTATTTGCCTGCATTAAATTACGGAGTCTAAGGTATCATATTCAGTATATTCCTTTGTTCTAGCGATTCCTTCAGAGCGTAGAACAGTTGCAATTGCTGTTCCGGTTTGAGATGGTACACCTGTGAATATAAAAAAAACAGATTAAGTATGACCCTGATATAATAGGGTACACCTATGTTTTAGGTGTTTCAATAGATTCTTTAGTACTAAAACATGTAAAAATACACCATTTTCATTAAAGTGCCATAAATGCCATAAGTAAAGTAAACTTTTACATTGCCAAAACGCTGAGGCTGTGAAGTGGAAGCCACGTTGTTCTGTAGTCATGACGTCAGTTGGCGGTGTAAACAACTGCGATCACGTTTGACTTTTAAACCAAAAACTTTGAGTTTTAAAATTTATTATTTTATATATTGCCATTTTTCCACTTTCCAATATTATTTGTTTCATGTAGAGTAAAATATCAGTAACCAGTAAATAGTCAAGAACTAATCGGACAACCTACTGAAAAATGCATTTTAAATGAATGATGGTACAATTCGACGACCATGACCATCGGTGTATCATTTTAGCGGGCAAATATTTAAAATATGCATGTGAATCAAGTACTTTCTTGCCTTATAGATTTAAGAACAGAGGGATTGCGCCAATATGTCTTTAGGCACGTAGATCTCTTTAAAGATACAAATATTTTAATTGCAAAGGGAGGGACGTATAATTGAATATCCTAAAATGACTAGATCTAAAAAAATAAAAGTAAAATTTATATTAAGACATCAAATAAGCTGGTTACCTGTTGCAACAGTTTCTGTGGAGTAGCGGTACGGATGAAGCTGGTGATGTACACGTTGACGAAGGTCGCCATGAGGAACTGACAGTCGAAACGATCCATTATACCTCCGTGGCCGGGGATCACATCACCAAAGTCCTGTTCAATATAATGTAAGAATCCATAGTAAGTAAGTTGTTGTAGATGGTGGCAGACGATATCTAATACCTTTAAAACGAGCAATTCTTGTATTTATATAAATATATATTCTGAATCTCGGAAACGGCTCCAACGATTTTCATAGAATTTTGTATGCAGGGGGTTTCGGGGGCGATAAATCGATCTAGCTAGGATTCATTTTTAGAAAATGTCGTTTAATTCGTGTTTTTAACAATCAAATATATAAAATTAATGTACATCTAGCGCCATCTGTCGCAACTCAAGCGAACTACATTAAACTATACTGGAATAAGGTGCAGAATAAACAGTATCAGGGCGTACCAAGAGAGGGCGCCACTTTTTTTATTGGAAGAAAAATAACAAAAAGGTGGCGTTTGGATAGTCCCAATGTTGCCAAAAAACCCATTGATAAAAAACAATACCGAGCGACGCTCGGTCATCCAGGTATTTATCTGTTTTATTACAAAAAAGATGTAGTTCAAATTTATTTTGTTTTGATTGTATGATATAAAGTTTCGCACACCTATGTAATAAAGTGTTAAATAGTCTCAAGAAAAACTTATGTTTCATAGGAAAATAAACTGAATATTTTTCGATCTGCACCTGAGTACCTTTATTTGGGCGTAACCTCTATTGTTTTCGTAGGGGTTAGGAAATATAAATGTGTATACCAGCAGTTTGATTACTACGGTACAGACTTTGCCTAGTTTGGAATAAGACAGTAAATTGAAACATTATTCATGTGGATTAATACTTACAAATGAGATATTTGGCCAAATGGAGAAAACAGAAATTCCTTCACTTACCTTGATCTTGAAAGCCCGCTTAAATCCTGAAGCGAAGAACCCTCCGAATGGCCCGATGACAGAGCTGAAGATGCTCAAGAACAGCGAGTGGATCATGAACGGGTACATGTTGAACTTCTCCATGCCGATCTGGAAATATACGATAAATTTTAAGGACGGGCACGGTTGGCATAGTGGTTTAGGCGGTCGCCACGCCGCTTGCTATTTCGCCAAGTGTTGTGGGTTCAAATCCTACACGGGATAACACTTTGTGTGATCCACAAATTGTTGTTCTGAGTTTGGGTGTTAATTGTGTCCGTTTCATGTATGTCTGTAAAGTCCCCCGCGACACAGGATGTTAATTCCTAATGCGGGAGTTGTCTTTTATTTAATAATAATAATATTCTGTGGACTCTGAGAGGGGTCGAATAGAATGAATACAGCGGTGTTACTAAAGGCATTTTAGTTATTTTATAATTTAATCTTGTATTTTATTTATTTACGATTGTTAAGCGACTTATATTTCGGAACAATATCTTAATATTTTCCTACAGTGTAATTTCTCGTATCTACATATAATTTAAATTTTTAAGTACACTTTAACGCTGTAAATTGCGCAGTTAAATATTTGCTTCCATTCGATTTTTTTTTGTAAAGATATTAACGAGTAGATGCGTCAGCCAATAATTAGTGACGTTGGAAAGTCGTTTATATACATACTAATCGGCGCAAGAATTACCTATATCGCAATAGACGATTAGCAGTTATTCCGCAGTTCGGTGTGTTTTTGTTAGATGGCGCTGTAGTATGTTTTTGTTGAACTGTATGGAGGAAAAGGGGTGTGGCTATGGAGATTGTCCCTCCGGTAACGTCATTTATTCGAGGAAATATTCTATTACAATAACTATGGTTTTCTTTGAGAGATTTTTAAAAGATCGTTACTATACTTACAACTTTCATGACGGGTTGCACAAACTGCGGTGGAGTGTACTCATGAAGGCGGAACAGTGCAGAAGGCTCGCACTCCGTGGTCATACGGCCCAAGGACTCCGAATACTCGATGGGGCATACCAGGTACGGGTACTGGGCCATCCAGTATGAAAGCTGCAATTAAAAAGAAAAAGGTATCAACATCAATCTTTTTAATCCAAGGTAATCTAGCAATGGGTTTATCTTATTTATTTAATACATCAACATTTGGTGGATAGTCCGCTGGTTTGCGTCCCTACATTACAAAAAAAAAATTACGACTCATCTGAATGTAAACTAAATTCTTTATTGCATTTAATACCGCATTAGCTCTTGTCCGCGACTCCGTGTGTATGTGTATGTCGGTAATAGTAGTCTATATCCTTCTCCAAGGTTCAATCTATTTCTATATCGAAATTCATCCAAATCGGTTCTGCGGCTTATCCGCGGGAAGCGTAACACAGACAGACAGAGTTATATTAGAACAAAAAGTATAATAGTATGGATGTGTAAAGTCATTTTATTTTTCTAGATAAACTAAGTGCAACTTTTATGCAGTTGTAACCTTTCTAAGTATATGATAAGATAAAGGGTTTTTTAGGATCTTATCTACGATCAAATTGGGTGAAACTGTCGAACTATTTGGACCTACGATGATAAGTGTCAAACATACGAGCTATCTTTTAGATATTGTTATTTAATAGTTTTTTCCTCAACAATGTGACGATACTTTTATGCATGCACTTTTCTCTACTTATAAATGGGACCAGCGGTTATACCGCACGTTATATTCACTTATATTATTATATAGACACTGCGTCGCTCCCGTCGTAGTGTAATGTTACATAGCCTATAACTTTACTCAATGAAAGCTCTATCAATAAAAAATATGTTTTGTGGGTATGAACTTTTGTTTTCTTATATTACGATCGATCATAATAATATTCGCGTTAAGAAAATAAAGACCCATCAATCAAACTCAGCACCTTGACCAATGAGATTTCAAGGTTTTGTACGAAACAATAATTTCTTGGAATCTGATTGGTCAAGGGGCGTGGTTTAATTGATGTGTTACTATTTTTTTAAACACATATGCATTATTGTGTTTTTTCGTAAATTTCTATAAACATAGTCTTACCACCAATCCAAACACAACAGTAGAGAATCCACCTCCAATAAAACCTTCCCAGGTCTTCTTAGGGCTCAGTTTGATGAGCGGCGTCTTACCGAAGAAGAAACCAAACACATATGCCATCATATCGTTGCAGATTATCATGGAGACAGGAACAATGAACCAGATGAGACCTGCAACGAATGAGAAATGACGTTTATTATTATGTTTTATGTCGATCATCGCCATTTTTATGTAGATTCACATTAAAATATTTAAACTAGGGATGAACCAATTTTATTTCAAATCCAACATTTGAAATCGCCTATCGAAAAAACATAGAATGTGATGAATATTAATATCATTATTAATTGCAGAGTTGAGTTTGTCCCTTTTATTGACGATTTTAAGGCTTCACTATTTACTAAAAAATCTTCTAGTTAATATAAGTACATAACGAGTAAAATCTAATACATACAGAAAAAGATAGGTTAATAAAGTATTATTTTCAAAAGAGCTGGATTGGCTTGAAAATCTACAATAAGTAGATTTTTGAAATGTCAGCAGGCGAAGCATCCGTAAGAAAAATAGTCATGATATGTGGGTGTTTTGAAATGTCTATGTTCTATACTTTGGGGCAAGAATTGGATGCGAGAAGCCGAGGATCGAACAAGTAGCATTTGGAGGGGCTGATGATGATATTTTGATATGTATCGTTCATTGACATTTTAGTTTCAATGTTAGTATCAATGCCAATATCGATGTTTTTTTATCAGTTTTACAGTTTGATCTCAATAAGCAAACTTACATGAACATTATTAGGTTCTAGTTTCTGTTTTTAGTTTAATCAGTGGTACGATGTATAATTAACGATAAATATTATTTGTTTTTACTAAATATTCTAGAGTATTACTCATGACTTTCTTTAATTACACACCTTTTTATTTATCTAATCTATTATGAGTAAGTCTAAAATACATAGCTGTTTAATTTGTAACTTTCTCGAAATTTTATTCGGCTTATTATAATTGGTCATTTATTTTTATATTATGTTCTAACAGATTATATCACAAACATAACAGTGAGAAGCATACTTAATACGTAACAATACAGTTAACAGTGTGGTATCTTCAGCTTCAGCACGAACAGGCTGGCTCGACCAGGACGGTACCTCTCACAGGAGACCAACACTGAATGACAGGAGGAAAACAACAAGGATTTCATAGCATTAGCATTGTCGTGTTTCGTTGGTCAGTGCGAGATCGGAGGCCCAATGATGCAGAAACATCTGAGTAGGCCGGCATAGTGTGGGTCACCATGCTGCATTGTCAATGAGTATGGTGACCACAACTCTTGGATTCTGCTCACGCTTTTCTTCAGGCAAAATAGAGTCATTTTGGCAGGCCCTTATGTATAAAAAACGGGCAAAAGACGTTCGAGCACTAACGAAACATGGGTAAAGATTCTTGGAGTTCAAAATCAAAAAGCTTTTATTTCAAGTAAGTAAAGTACTTTCGAAACGTTACATTAGTGACTCGGCTCGATGGAGAAAAACCGGCAAGAAACTCCATAAGTTCGAAGGATCATATAATTTCCTGAACTTGATTATACGATATAATGTTACGAAAAGTCAAGAAAATGAAAGAATAGAAGCGACAGTCTGTTTGGCTGTTCAATTCAGTTCAAATTAAGTCATAGTTCGATAAATATCGACGTGATTAATCCATCACCGATCTTTAAGCATGTGTGTTTATAATACAGTATCTTTTAGTAATCACATGGGTTATTTATTTAAAATTATTCGAACCCCAACACGTAACAATATCTTCATCATCAACCTCTCACAGTCTACTGCTTGACATAGGTCCCCTTAGGAAAGAGGTTCTTGACTTGACTACCGCTCTGGCAAAATGGGATGCTAAAGAACCCTCTTTACCCATATATTCATATATACCGTGGGAGAGCCACGCTTCGGCATGAATGGGCCGACCGCAGTGATACCACGGCCTTACAGAAAACCGGTGTGAAACAGCGCTTGCGCTGTGTTTCACCGAGTGAGTGAGGATACCGGAGGACCATACCCTCACCCCCTCCCCATCCCCCAAAGGCCGGCAACGCACTCGTGACGCCTCTGGTGTTGGTCATGGGCGGCGGTCATCGCTTACCATCAGGTGATAGGCCTGCTTGTTTGCCCCTATACCCATAGGGGTTTATATAAGTTTTCCTTCTCTTTGCAGTGCTGGAGTCGTTTGCTCTATTAGTCGGCTCTTACGACCGACACGAGATGAATAAGAGTGATGACACGCCGTATTCTTATTCTGTCAACACATTGACATTCTTTAAAAGACAACACCCGCATTATGAATATACATCCTGTGTCGCGGGAGACGTTTACAAACATACATAAAACGGACACAAAGAACACCCTGACTCGGAACAACAATTTGTGGTGCTGTCCCATGTGGGATTTGAACCCACAACACTTGGCGCAGTAGGAAGCGGCGTGGCAACCGCTTAAACCGCTACGCCAACTGTGCAATCAATAGGACTAGGATATATATCAGTAACTGCAAAAAAAGGCATATATACATTGAGTGTAATTTTAATTGAAGTCACGCGACACCAGGATAATTCCCTGTGCCAAAAACTCTATTAAATCACAATAAAAACCATTTATTACGTTTTACCTATAACACGATATTATAAAACGATTAATAATAAACATATGAATACAAGTTATTACTTGTATTAAATAATAAGGCCACTGCTATTTATATCGATATGATCAGCGGTATCCGGTAGTTATGTGGTTTCTGTTCACCATGTCGTTTGAAAGATATCAATCATCGTTTAAACCAAACGACCACTCGTACATACATATCTACATAAATAAATCCCTATTTCCCTTACTCTAGTCATGGCATCAAGCGTGAACGGCTGGACCTTTTTTAGTAATTCTTATTTTGTTTTGTAGATCATTTATCGAGGAAGGTTAAAGGTTACATAACATTACGCTACGCCAATGTGAGCCGGCCATCAATCAACATTTTAGAAGAATGTGGAATATTTATTCTTTTTAGAATTGTAGGTCAAGGTCAGTTAATACATAACATCTATAGACAACGGTTGTATAAGCTGCTTTGAACCTAATCTAATTATACCTTTCTACTTCGATGTTTCTACTAGCTGTATCTTTTAATATTGTACATGAAGATGTGCATAGCTTATTGTTATATAGGGCTAGCAACGTGCCATAATTCAATAACTGACACGTAACAACAGTGTCTAAATAAATTTAAGTATCGTTACATGAATCGACAGGAGTGAGGCGCCCTCATTTCGTCAATTGCCGCATAAAAAAAAAAACTATACGCAGCAGATATTTCCTGCTTGGATGAATAATTAACACATAAATTATAATTCCGCAATTCTGATATACGGCCGTCTGAACTCGGCTGCGCCTGTGCTGTTAAAACACAGTGTGTTTTCAAATTCATACAAATTATAGCTAATAAAAGGATTCATCCTACCAATATCTTAATCAAAATATAACCTTTAATAACTCTAGTTGGACTCTAGGATGAACTAAAGTTAGTATCGGCAAGTAAAAATATGAACGAAAGTTCGTTAATTTATTGTACAAACAGGATAAATTCAAACCAGTTAAAATCAGTCTATCTGTGGATGTAATATCTCATCACAAGCATTTATCAATACAAGTAATTAATATAAGTAGCACAAAGTGCTAATTAAAACAAATTTCCCACCTTCCAGCTCCAGCATCAGAGCAGTTCCATGTCATCATAATATTGCATTGTCACGCTCTATACATATATAATATAAATTTCGCTGTATATAAATTTCAGCAAAATCGGATGAAAATATCAGCTTCAAAATTGAGTTGCAATATTTCAACCGAACATACAAGCATACATACATTGCAAGTTAATAAACAGCTTGTAAAAAAGGTATGATTTATGAGCTTTGTATGTCGGTTATCCCGGTAGTAATCTATATACTTCCTAAAGAATCGTATCTCCATGCAATATGCAAATTTCATTGAAATCAATGCTGAAGTTAAGTCGTGAAAAGTTACTTTGGAATTGTATGTATGGTGTTGTATGTGTATATTGTAGTATGGATATTGAACTAATCTATACTAATACTAGCTGACCCACGCAACCTCGTTTGCGTCTCCTATTGCCCGCAGGGATCGGAAAACCCATGCTTAACGGTATTCGTTTTTTTTTTTTTTTTTTTTAAACCCAAATTAAAGGGTTTATGTTTTTGAAATTGTTAACCCAAATGATAGATGTTAACCCAAGATTTCGGTTATTTTACGACGTGACGCGATTCGAAAATTAATCAATTTTACTTGATCTCTTGTAAAAAAAAATTAACTTGTTACCCCCTTTTCCCATTCCACGCAAATAATGAACGTCACCGATGACTGTAACGAAAAATGAATCACGGACCTACAAATATCCAGAAACCTATATCAAATTCGGTTAAGGTTAACCGTAATTATCCTGTATTAGATTATTCCTGTTAACAGTTATAATTCGGTAACACATATTTAGGTTAATCCTAAATTTAGGTTAACCCATTTCCAAAAGGGTTAATAACAGATTATTTCGGTTAGGTTAACCCTAACCGGAATATCCCTGATTGCCCGTAGCGTGATAATTTTCCCCCGTTTTTGAAACATTTTTCATTGGTGCTCGCTCCTATTGGTCGTAGCGTGATGATATATAGCCTATAGCCTTCCTCGATAAATGTACACTGATAGTATAGATTATAAAGCTGAAGAGTTGTTTGTTTGTTTGAACGCGCTAATCTCAGGAACTACTGGTCCGATTTGAAAAATTATTTCAGTGTTGGATAATTAGTACATTTATCGAGGAAGGCTATAGGCTATATCATCACGCTAAGACCAATAGGAGCGGAGCACCAATGAAGAATGTTACAAGAACGGGGGAAACATTTTACGCTACGGGCAATAGGAGACGTAAACGACGTTGCGTGGGTCAGCTAGTTTTGAATATGACTCCTGACACCTTTTGACATCAAATAGAATAACTAGATTCGAACAGTCATTGTTTAACCAAACCAAATACAATGAGTTTTTTGGCACATAATGAGAATTACGATGACACAGCATTGTTAACAGTCAGCAGAGTTTATAACCATCATTGATCATTTTAAAACTGTCTAAAATACATTTTTGTATAAATACGATTCATATAGGGCCACTCGTTATTATAAAAAATATTACATTCAGTGGCGTGGTATATTGTTGTTTAAATGATATATTTTAATGTTACAGTCATTAATTGTGTGATGTCATTTTGTATAAAAAAATAACGCTCAGTACGGTAGTAAGTACGAATTTAATTCGTTTATATTGTAAATCAGATACAAAACTACGAATTTTTCAATGTATCATTATGAGTTTGTTGAGTATTTTATATTTACGCATATTATTATACAATATGTATAATGAAACACTTTCTCAGAAACCGATACTGTTTTGAAACATATTCAATATTTTCTCTTATTTCTACTTTGTACCCATATTATTACCCGACTGCGAAATGTTTTTCGAGTGTATGTAAGTATTTATATTGCTTTGGCACGCCCTAGAGCCTAAACGGCTTGTGTGTGTAAGTGGTGTCAACAGATTCGTCTTAGTCGTGAGAGTGACACTTGGTACATCAAAATTAAAAAAAAAAACAAAATTAAGGATTTTTGGCGTCAAAAAGTAATTAAAAAAAATGTTTTCAAAATACATCAAGTGTGGTATGAAAATAAAGAAATTTAACGGTTATTACGAATATATATATATAAATTACGGCTTATATTTAAAAAAAAATATATGAAGATGGCAGATGTTGACGCAGTCGGGTTTTTTACTAATAAATAATTTGTAGTTGTACAATGTATAATTTTAAACGTGTTCTCTAAATTTAGTCACCACAATAGTATTTTTGTAAACCGAGGCATCATGCCTGGTTAATTAACTGTCTTCAAAAGAAGGACGAGGTTTCTACTTCAATAACACTCTTTTAAAGTTGATCATGATCTCAATGTTAAGATTTCGTAACTAGCTCAAGAATATCACAACAGTCTGGCAAATCATAAGAATTACATACATGGCAAAATTTCAAATTATCTTTCTTTTTTTTAACACGCTTTTATTAGCTTGACCTGTATGTATCATGTGACAA
This sequence comes from Diaphora mendica, assembly GCA_949125395.1. Lineage (NCBI taxonomy): Eukaryota > Metazoa > Arthropoda > Insecta > Lepidoptera > Erebidae > Diaphora > Diaphora mendica. Next base: position 4,860,063 of record OX421316.1, read on the forward strand.
AATCTTTTAACTTCATTTTCACCTACTTCTAGGAGTCTGATTAACTTGAAAATTTGCACGGGTCAAGGGCCGATGCCAATACAATAATATGAAAAAAAAAACATTTTTTTGTTCAAAATAAGAAAAATTAAAAAAAAATACAAACACGCTTTTTATACCAAACTAAAAAGTAGAAAATAAATTATAGTTCAAAAAACTGAAAAACACGCTTTAATAGCAATCGAACCTAAAAGTAGAAAATAATTTTAATGTAAAAAGCCCTCGCTTTTTGAAAAATGATTATAAAAGGTCTATAATTAGTAATTTAACTTCATAATAGCGTACTGCGTCATAATTTTGTATATGCTTCACGACGGTAACAATGCCGAGGTCGAAGATCAAACGTCTAATAATAAAATACACTGTTTACAATATACCTTCACTCGGTAATGTCTAGAAGCGTATTGAAGACAATTTTACAGTGCACTCTATGTGTTAACTTTACTTTTTTTAATAGAAAATTCAAGAGGTGGTAGAGACACGTAGTCGGTTGTTGGTTCGGCCGGCACTAGAAACTCTTGTTTTGTGATTCGAATACTACCAGCTGGTGGCTATTTTGGACTCGAACCGACTGAAACCACGCGTCGTCTCGGGTACTAGAAGCCGCGGAATCAGTTGCACCTTCGAAAGGAAACCCCTGGAGGGACTAGAACCCCTTTTGTTCGAAAATACTAGACAAAGAAAGAAAGGCTATGAACAATGAGCTACTTATATCGCAAACTTAAGAGTGCGCATAGTATTGGATACTGTAAGGTTTATACAGGAAAAACAGATAAAAACAGTCAAGCAACTATAATGACCTCTAGATGACGCTTTTAAAAACAAAACCCCTCAAATAGGCAATTAAAGTAAGGTCTAGTTTCGTCCTTTGTAACTTCTTTCATACATTTTTAATCTTTGCAGTAAGAGACCTATGGTGTGATGTCCGTCAGTAAACGCCATATGGAAGACGCAAGAATGTTCTAATAATACTTGTGTATACGAACAAATATGAAATTATTCGCTTACTCACACACTCATAAACAAATCTATCAACTTAAACACCTCTATACCGTTCTGGATACATCGATCACTTAAAATTGATGAAAAGTCGCAGTACACAAATTCAACTACAAGGTAATAAAAATGCACCTAATGATTGAGACGTTAAGCTTCAAAATCATTTATAGGCACGTTTATGCTGACACAAATCAACGTAATCTATTTTAACTGCTGAGTCTTCTTGAAGGTAAAAGGCCATAGTTACATTACATAGACAGGCAGAGAAGTTACATTTATTATATAAAAGTCGGTTATGGATGTTTTATTTTTCTTCCAATATCCGTCAAAATTGGTTGCACACGCTGGTTTACATGTGGTAAATATATATTGATTTTCCCTAACTTTAAACGCTAAATGTTATTAATGAATGAAAATTTATCAATAAATCAGGAAAGTACTTAGTTTTCTGTTAGCCCTTGGTATCCACATTCACGGTGAGGCGGCCCATACTCTTCCATTATGACAACTTGAAACTAATTTTACGACGCATAATCATTAGCAAAGTATTAGGCCATCAATAAAAATATTCACATATAAACCTGACTATTAAAACAGAAGCCTTTTACAGCTAAAAATACAAGAATCAAATTGCACGTCCCCATCTACCCGCATAATACTCGCTCTTCCACGTCAATAAAACCACACCCTTATATCTATGTGGCCTAGTTACGGTGGCGTTTGAAAGGCTTCCCTGTCCATTACGGTGTCGACTTGACACTGAAGTGGATACAATATTATCGACCATATTGTCCTAGCGTGCAAGAAGACGGTATTTATTATACTCACCGCATATATAGAGCAAATAAATTGTGTGGATAGATTTTAAAGTATATAGTTATTAATACTAGATATTGGGCATTTAAAACCTATTTGAGAACAATTCAAAACATTCCAATATGAAATATTTTCCGATAGCATGAATTATGGCAATAGAATTTTTACATGAAAATGTAATATGCATCCTTTAATTGCGTGTTTGTCTGTGATCACGGCTCAATTATAACAGTGCTGAAATGTTGGAAAATAATCCCCGAAAATAAACATAAAAATATCCGAGGGCCTAGTGTGAGTTTAGTTCGGTGCAATGTCAGCGCCGAACGCGGTCACCGTGACGATCATGGGCGTAGCCACGGTGGGGCAGGGTGGGGCACTTGCCCCACCCTGGCTCTGACCTGTAAGGTACCTTTTTTACGCGTGGAAACCCCACGGGCCGTCTCCCCAACGGGGTTTGCGGTGGGGTGAGTTTCAGAGTCGGACCGACTAAAACCACAGGGTGTGCACTCTGAGCCTGAGAAGGGAGGGATCCGGGAACTGCTGTTATTAATAAATCCGGACACCTCCCAGCACTTGCCCGCACTGAAGCGGGCACCGTGTGCTGATGGACTTTTCAAATTAGGCAACGTACGGCACACGCGTACTTCGTCGCCTCGCGGCTGGCCACTTAAATGAATGGAGGGGAAAACCCTAAAAAAAGTCTCAGGGCAGAATTAGGGGCCAGGAAGTGTGCCTCCGCTGCCCGGTTCACCGGTGGCGTATTGAGTCCGAGTGGAGGTTGACCTACCGAGCCCTCTCCGCCGACTGCTTTTGGACCGACCGCGGTAAAACAGCTGACGCCACTGGCCATGGAGGGTATGACAGCCGGTAGCGAGAGATCTCCTCCGATGACTGCAGTGAGTGCCCGACGCTACGTCGCCCAGGTGGTGAAAACCACTAGCGTGTGCTGGGCCGAGTCCTAACTGCAATCGCAGTGGTGACTGGTGGGACTCAGTTCCTTCCTAGCGACCAGTACTCGCAGTACTTCACGAAGCATCCGTGCCCGTGCTGCTGCCCTGCCCACTCGAGGATGACCTAAAGGAGGAGGAGGAGGATGCTGAAGAGCCTCCACGGCGGCAAAGCCAACGGATGGAGTCTCCAGCCGGGATGACCAGCGAAACATTGTGGCTCGACGAGCGGCTTCACGCCACGCGCGTATCTCTTCGGGCGGAGGGTGAAAGCCGTTCTCTGCCCGAAAGTCAGTCGTCCGCCGACAAACTTCAGCGAGCACTTCCGCCTCCAAATCCTACGGGGAAGTTCTGGCCAAGGCGCACGCCGCCTCGATCGACATGGTGCGGTAACCGCGTATGGCTCTAACAGCCAATATCCTCTGGGGACACCAGAGGCGCGTCCTATTCAGGGCGGTCAGAGCCGCTACACAGACCGGTGCACCATACAGCGCTATCGACTGGACAACCCCCATGTAGAGCCGTCTTGTTGCGACGTTGGCTCCATCTAAATTGCGCATAAGTCGCCCAAGCTGTCGGAATTGATCGTCGAAGAGCCAGCTACCGTCGACGATCAGGCCCAGATACTTTACCTGGGCCTGAACCGGTACGAGGACCGAGTTGACTACGATAGAGGCGCTGGGGATCGGACCACGACGGGGCCCATGGAACATCAGGGCCTCGGTCTTATCTAGGGCCAACCGTAGGCCCAGTGCTCAACCACCAAAGAGACACCCATATTGGCCAAAAGGCGCGCCGCCTTTTGGAAGTTTGCCCCCCGGGCCCTGACCAAGTGTCATTGGCGTAGCAAATTACGCCTAGCCCTGAGGGGGAAGATGACTTCGAAGGACCCAGTCGTACCCCGCGTTCTAAGGACAGACCCCTGCGGAACACCGCACGACATGGTTCGCCGTCTCAAGACGACCTCTCGGTCCTCGTACATGATGGTATGCTCCTCTAAATAGTCTCCCACTAGCCGCCTCAGGTACTCTGGCGCGCTGGTGAATGGTAGACTATTCAATGCATTGGCGATGTCGAATGACACCATCAACAGCACACCACCACAGCCCACTGCCTCTTCGGTCACAACCCTCAGGCGCAACATGACATCGGTCGTCGAACGCCCCTCTCGGGATGCGAATTGAGCGTCCGACAGATATAGCCCTACCTCGCAGAGGTGCCGAACGATACGGAAGGTATCCTTTCAAACAATTTGCCTGCCTCGTCCAACAACACGATGGGCCTATAAGCCGCGACTGAATCGGTAGGGGTAAGACCGCGGGTATAGTTTGCTAGTTACATATTATTTTAGACTGCTGCCCACCCTGGGCCCATGGCTGGCTACGCCCATGGTGACGATCGAGTCGGATTAAAATAATCTCATACTAGGCCCTCGGATATAGAACATTGTAAATATATAATTTATCATAGACAAAATTGGTGTTAAGAGTTATTCTTGTTTATTACTGATGCTGTGAATATTTTAATATATTCATAGATACTAAATTGAATAGATCGTAGCAACGATTGCCGTAAGATCGTTATTGGCTTATTGTGTAATGTAATTTTCGCATTCTTTTTAAGGTCGTCATTTATATTTTCTCTATAAATATACTTCTAAAAAAAATTGATTTCTTGTTAAGCCTGAAATCGGCGGTAATCGCTTACAATCTGGCGATACGTCTGCTCGTTTGCCCCCCTTCTCGATTAGAGAGTCAATCAAATGATATCAATTAATTAACTTAATTATTGAAGAGTCACAGTCAAATTTTATTACAATCATAGAGCAGCATGGGAGGGAGTAGCCATACGCAGGCGTTCCCCTCTGACAAAGTATAAGCCCAAATAGGCATACACGTTACACTATTGTGACACAGAATGTATGTGTGCGTGGAATTCTGAATGTTTTGTTTTAATTGTTATGTATGAGTTCATAGCGACAGGCGATTGTTTTTGTAGGTGAGTCTAAAGGTGCGTCTCCGCCAAAATTGTTGGCAATTTCAGTTTTTCCAACTGTTGGCAACACTTCAGAAAATCGCCAACTTTTGTTACCATTGTGTCTACGCCAAATCGCCAACAATTTAAGCGTCTCCACAGAGCCAGTAAATATTTGCAACAAGCGTATTCTTTTGATGTTTACCGCCAAAAACAGAAACACGGTTCCTAACATTTGTTGACAATTTTGGTTGCTAACACAAGGAAATTACAGAAACTTTTGTCAGTGACCCGTGTTGACAAACAAAAGTTGCCAACTTTTGTTCGGTGGAGATTCGGCTTAAAATGTGTATGTGTGAAGATTTCCCCCGCGATTACAAGACTGTTGTTTTGGAAAAAGACACTGGTTACTCCCCTTCGTTCGGTGGACCGCGTTGCTCTATGATTGCAATACAACCTCCTAACCTAACTAAGTAACTGCTACTATTAAGCTACACAAATTTACTCTAAATTAAAGCGATTTTATGTTAAATGCAATGTATGTATTAAGTCAATGAAGTACTAAATAAATAAATATTTATAAACGTAGTACAGGGTCAATGACCGATAAATACTGACTTTATCACGTCCGAAATTTTATCATTTAATAATAAAAGATATATTGTATGTATGTGAAGTGTCGATAGCAGTGTTCTTAATTAGCCGTACCTAGTGACTACACCTTACCCTCAATTTCATTAGAACCCCAAGTAAAAATTGTATCTAACTCTCATACCACTAGGTGATGAAAATAATAACTCTAAATAAGACAAGAACTGAAGTAAAAATTGGTGATCATTTCTATTCTGTCATCACTTCGGAATTCCAATTTGTCATCACCACTGATTCCAAAAAAAATCCATTCTATTTGATAGCATTCTTAATTCAAAAAATTGACCTTCATTTGTATAATTAAATATACAGTACATTCAGACACATAATAACCCTCAAAACAATGGATGTCTTATCATGGGATGAAGACAATAGCCACTATGAAGCTACACTACCTATTATTGTCACTGTTCAAGTAACAGGTAGGTCTGCATCGGCCATTAGTTCAATTCAGGTCGAAGATAATCGTGTGTAGGTACTTATTCGATACTTATGATAAAGATTTTATATCGAATTTTTAGTTTCACGCACTATAGTAAATTACCTACTTTTTAAATACTACTATCACATAGAACTTGGATATAGTTCGTGATAACCACACGTATTGTGCGTGTGGCCTTTTTTGTGATCAGTTGGAGCAGTCTGCTTTTTTTTTCGTGTTTTTGAAGAGTATATAGAGAATAATATTCAAATGTTTTGAATATTATTCTATGTATTTAAGAAAAGAAAGAAAACTGGGATGAAGAGATGGATGAGTGAGTGGTTTTTGGTGTCAGTGAGTGACCATTGAATATCCTTAATGTCATAAATGTGAATGTAAACTTGTTTGTTACACACTCACGCGAAAACTACATAACCATGACATGAAAGTTTGTACACATGTTCTTGGAGGTATTAGAAGTAACATAGGATACTTTTTATTTAATGCAAGCGAAGCCGTGGGCGGAAGCTAGTTCATTATAAGTCTATTAGGGTAATTTAATACATTATTTATTATATATTTTCTTACTAACTGCATCTTGTCACTAATAGGTCATTCTAGATAAATGGAGACCTTTTTAGATAAAATACCCATTTCTATAATTTATATTATTTTATACAATATCCATTTATCTTACAAGTATTAATTTATTACATATTATTTAAATACCCATTTGGTTACCTGGCGTTTTAAATAAAATACCCATTTGGTTACCTGGCGTTTTAAATAAAATACCCATTTGATTACCTGGCGTTTTAAATGCAATGGTGCAATGAAATCAAAAATTTGTCTCTTGGGTATCGAATGAGCCGGCTAAAGGAGCAAACTACGCAAGACAATATCAATGCAAAGAGAAGGAAAACTTGAAACAAATCCTATACCAACCCGTCTGACCAGCGTGTTATTAACCGACTTCAAAAAAGAAGGTGGTATAAATTCGACTGTTTTATTTTTTTATGTTTGCTATCTCATAGTTACTTATCATCTCCCAGTATGGCCGGTCACCACGGGAGAGTTCGACCAAAACCCTCTAAGAGCAAAAACTTTATACGTTTAAAATATCTAACTTCAATGAAAAATCATTATTTTACGAACTAAATCTTATAGAGTGAACTACAAGATATCAAGCACGATGTAATAGGTTTAAGCAAAGTCCAACGTCTTGGTGAAAAGATAATAAACTGTAACAACGGCTGGTAGGGAGTGGCTGTACAACGCCAAGGACGCCAAGGATAGAAATAAGTGGTGTGCCTTAGAGGAGGCTTTTACCCGTAAGGGGTCCATGCAGAAATAATGATCCATCATGTTATCATAAATAATTATATTCAATTTTAATATAAGAGAATAACCACAATACTTTTTCAATTCAACTAATTAATGCATGTTAAAGTTCAAATAAGTTATCAATATTTGGTATTTCTATGTGATTTGCTTTAAATAAGAAAAATACTATTACTAATTAATTATTATTATTACTTTTTCTGTATGGAATAAATAAAGCTTTTATTATTATTATCTCATAACTTTCGACTGGGTGAACCGATTTTGACGATTCTTTTTTATTTGAAAGCAGGTGCTTCCCGTGTGGCCCCATTTCAATTTGGACCAGATTGAAGTCGTTTTTTTTTGTTAAAATTTATGATTATAAAAGGCCAAAACCTCTTTTCTAATAAGAAGCTCATATCCGGCAGTGGACTGTCAAAGGTTGATAATTATAATGACGATGATGAAGTAATTATTACTGCATATTGAGTCCCAGAATTAAGTGTCTTAATAATATAGTAGTGAAATTTCAAAATATTAAACAACGAACGACCCCAAGTGACAGCTCAACATAAAGCAGGCAGTAAACGACAATGGAGAACCCTATTTAAACCGTTTTTGCGATCGATCGGTTTTATTTTTAGGTTGCCGGCAACTGTCTTTTGAAGAGGGCACTCGGCTTTTGGAGTATTAGACTGAAAAAGTTTTGCTTCTATGAGCTATTAAATAATAATAGGTCTTTACCTATGAAATTGCCGTTTTGTATGCAATAAATGAAAGTACTTATTTTTTCAAACTTTTTTATTTCTGTTATTCGAAATAATCACCCATGCAATCGACGCATCTTTGCCAACGCATTGGCAGTTTATTGATGCCCTTCTTGTAAAAATCAGCTGGACGGGAGGCAACAAACTCTTCAAAGGCATTTTGTACTGCCTCTCGGGGATTTAATTTTTTATTCACTAAAAAGTTGTCTAAATTTTGGAAACAGACAGTCTTCAAGCTGCAAGAGCTGGTGTTGGAAGCTCTCCCTCATCCGCCATACTCACCAGACCTTGCACCTACCGACTATTACTTTTCCAAAATTTAGACAACTTTTAGTGGGTAAAAAATTCAATTCGATGCGATTTGAAGAGTTTGTTGCCTCCCTTCCAGCTGATTTACAAGAAGGGCATCAATAAACTGCCAATGCGTTGGCAAAGATGCGTCGATTGCATGGGTGATTACTTCGAATAACAGAAATAAAAAAGTTTGAAAAAATAAGTACTTTCACTTATTGCATACAAAACGGCAATTTCATAGGTAAAGAGTTAAAGACCTATTATTTACACTTTAAAAGAAATCTTTAACTAACGCTTTTTGAAAACCATGATAATTTAAAAAAAAATAACAATGACGTAGACATACGTATCAAATTTTTTTTTGTGGAATTGGATCAAAAGAGCAGACGTATCGCCTAATGGTAAGCAATTACCACCACCCGTCATGGACACCACGCCACACCTAAGGCGTTACAGGTGCGTTGCCGGCCTTTGGGGGATGGGGGGATGGGGATGGTGAGATGGGGACGGGGATGGGGGAAGGGGTTGGGGTATGGGCCTCCGGTGTCCTCACTCACTCGGTGAAACACAGCGCAAGCGCTGTTTCACACCGGTTTTCTGTGAGGCCGTGGTATCACTCGGGTCGAGCCGGCCCATTCATGCGGAAGCGTGGCTCTCCCACGGTAGTATGTCCATCCATATAATGCTCAAATAGTTTTTTATTTTATTTTAAATCCTGCCAAAGTGACTCTACACGGCATAATGGAAAGCATTAGTAGCATCCAAGAGTGGGGGCCATCATTCTCATTGTGAATGCATATAATACACTGCAGCATGGTCAATAAATAAATAAATATTTCGGACATCTAACACACAACGCCATCTAGTCCCAAGCTAAGCAGAGCTTGTGTTATGGGTACTAGACAACTGATACAAATACATATTTACTTTTTTTTTGTAAATATGTATGTATTTACAAAAAAAAAGTAAATATGTATTTGTATATTACACATAGAAAACACCCAAACTCCGAAACAAATATTTGTAGATCATACAAACATTTGGTCCGACCTGGGAATCGAACCCGAGACCTCATGATCAACAGTCGCACACGCCAACCACGAGACCAAAGAGGCAGTCTAATGGTGATCCACACCAAGGGCGGATCCAGGGGGGGGGGTCATGGGGGTCATGACCCCCCCCTGGGCTGTTGTCATGACCTAAATTAAATTGTTAAACATAATGTTCTTTATATTTTTTGACACAATATAGATTTTAATCGTACACAATGTGTAATCAAAGAGTTTGGCCAGAAGATCGGCTTTCTCCTTTGCCATAGGCCAACGAATTATTTCCTATGTGCAGAGGTGGAAAGGATGGCTTACAGAAATTCTCTCCGATAGCCTTGGCAAGAGACCAGAACATGGAGGAAGACGCTCCAGCATCCCGCGAATCCTAGCAATGTGCTCCGACTTCACCCTTGCAATGTCTCTTTTGAGGGACCTGGAGGGAAAGTTGTACTCCTTTTTCAGAGCGCTGGTATTTTAATCCCGTACCACCACCGCGTCAGCCCAGGCTTGGTAAGCTTCCTGCTTCATGCGAGAAGCTTTTCTGGAAGATGGACTAAACCAGCCCGACACTTGCCACCAATGGGGACCACAGAGGATGGAATAAAAAGCTCCATACCCTGCACCACCACATCAGCAACAGAATCAGGAGCGGTGTTGGGATCATCCGCCGAGCATACCTGTGTCCAAAAGTAGGACTGTAGTGCAACACAAGCTGCTGACTTGTAGTGCTACACGCGGCGGCTGCGTGCAACTCGCGATCGCGGCGAGCATATGAGAGTCACTGTACTCCGATCAAGGCAATGATCTCAGGAGTTAAGTGGAGCGTCTACGGATACGTTGTAACCGTCCGGATGAAAGTCAGCAGAAGGTCCAACAACGAAGAACTCTGACCCTCCACATTTGAGACTCGCGTCGGCGTGGTGTCGTGAAGTTGTGTCAGGCCATATACCAGTGCGAAGTCGTGAACAGATCTCCCCGCATGATCCGTTTTATTATTAAGCCAGTCGGCGTGGTGGGCATTAAAAACACCAAGTAAAACGATCTCTGCGGACATGATCTGCTGCTGCACGAAGTCTGCAGCCATCTGGATGCAATGTGCTCAATTAGTCGGTCAGTTTCGGCATCACCGCTATGGGATCTATACTCGTAGAGGCACGCAAAGACGCGAAGGTGGTCGTCGCTGACAAGGTCGCCTACAAGGAGCCGTAACATTGTCCCTACCTTCAAGATTGCTGAGGCGATGAAAACTGATATCGTCTCAAACGTACACGCTTCTCCGGCCTTAACATGAACGAGTGTTCTAGTTCGTACCCAGGGTGAGTGACGTAGTGTCCGCTGGAGACGATATCTGCGTCTCGATCAAGAAGGGCAAGGCTGGTTATGCAGTCTCGAGGTGGTGATGGACAATACCTTAAATGTTGCAAAGATCCACGACCAGGTGGTAGAGGGTGCCATGTAATTCCATGTGCCATAATTGAGCGCAATTTTGCCCCCCAAGAATGCGAGTGGCAGACTGGGCGTCCACGCTCAAGTGCGGCAACAGCCCGGGAAAACCAAATACATTAGGTACTTACATTATTACACTTACGTACATTATTAAAAATACCTACTTTTTATCTGTATCTATTTATTATCAAAATTATATTATAGCTTCTGGTGCCTTGATCACGACTATATGACCCCCCCCCCTGGCGCCAAAGCTGGATCCGCCCTTGATCCACACTATGGCGGTTTAGTGAGATGCTTTTTCACGTTCCGCTTAAAGGACCCGGGATCATAGTGGGAGCGAAGATACTTTACTAAGCAATGATAAAATAAACCAGGAATTAAATTTCTGAAAAGAAACAACACATCCAAATAAGCCCAACTGTTTAGGGGAGCTGACGCCTCCGTCACACTCATACGTATTTTATGTTCTTCATCACATTTAAAACTCATTCATAATACATTTATGAATTCAATTATCCTAACTTACCTTCGAATATATTCTTGATGATCAGATAGCTTTGCGTGACGACGATGAGAAGAGCAATATGGGTCCACGCAAAGAGACTGAACTGCCTCATGTAGTACTTCTTCACCAGAGACAGCACGAACCACACGAAACCCACGCAATACAGACTGAAGGAGATGAACCGGTGGTATGTTACCAGGAACTTGAGGTAGTCCTGGAGACAAACAAAGTTGTTTAGTTTTAAGAGTTTATACGAATATGAATTGCTCTGAAATAGTAACTCTGCCTGTTTGTTACGCTGTCATGGCTAAACCGCTGAACCGATTTGGATGAAATTTATAATGATATTCTTGAGGAAGAACATAAATTACTATTTACCGTGATAAAAGACATAGGCGCGGGCGGAGCTGAGGCTAAAGCTAATTAGTGCATAAGATAGGGTTGTTTTCAAGAAAAAATATGATATAGAATATAGAGATTAATATTCTCTACCCCCACCACCCTCTCGCCTCAGTAATGTTACGGAGAGGCTAATCATCAAGACTCCGGTAACATCACCCACACAGTGAACAGCAGCAAGAATAGTTTCTTACACCGGTTTTCTCTGAGGCTCTGACTTCAATTTAGTCAAGCCGCCATTATTTATTCAAGCATTGCTTTTCTACTATTTTTTTTTTCATTAAAACACGTTAGGTTAATACTTAACATATTTATTGCTTTGTTACTCTATCTTGCACACTAGTGTTTATTATGCGTACCAAATTAACAATACAAAAATGAGTACAGCATATGCACATACATAATTAATTTGACTTTACATTCAGGAGAATCTCGTAGTAACTTGCATGTATATTTACTATAAGTACCTACATCTTATATAATATATAAAAATATATAAAAATTAATTGCTGTTCGTTTGTCTCGCTAAAACTCGAGAACGTCGGGTTGGGTCGATCTAGCTGATTATGGTTTTTAAATGTTTGTCGTAGTCCAGGGAAAGTTTAAACGGTGAAAAAAAATCCAAATGTCTGTCACGTGTACGAAGTAGCGGGTACAGCTAGTAAGTATATACATTATTTCATTTCGGAGTAGACAGTTACTATATTTTTATACTAGCTGAACCACGCAACGTCGTTTACGTCTCCTATTGCCCGTAGCGTAATAATTTTCCCCCGTAACACTGAAATATTTTTTCAAATCGGACCATTAGTTCCTGAGATTAGAGCGTTCAAACAAACAAACAAACTTTTCAGCTTTATAATATCTATACTTATAATAAAAATGTAACAGGTCCAATTATGTACATTAAAGATATTTTGAAAAAAAATTTTGGAGGGCTCTCTATAATCGATACTGAAGCCAAAACTGTATTTTTTTTCTGTCTGTCTGTCTGTCTGTATCTTGGACGCGCATCACGCCGAAACTAATGAACGGATTCAAATGAAACTTGGCATGATTTGAGTTCATACTACGAGGTAGGACGTAGGATACTTTTTATCCCGATATTCAGCTCGGTTTCCTGGGGGAGGTGATAAAAGTCAAAATATGTACATAGTTGTAATTCAATAACACATAGTCCGATTTCATTCATTCTTTTTTGTCAGAAAGTAAAAAAATAAAAGATATCGGGAAAAGTATTTTTTTGTCCGCAACTGTACACTGCCTGTGGGAAGTTGAGACAGATATGTAAATATGGCGGTACGAAGTTCGCCGGGTCAGCTAGTTAAATAATATAGATAAGAAAAACTTGACACAATCATATGCCAATCCGTCTGGCCAATACTAGGCTAAAACCACCTTTCTAAGGAGAGTGGATATCCGAAAGTGGATTACTGAAGACCCTTGATAATGATGTTGATTGATGATTAATAAATTAAAAAGTTTTTTAAAAACAAGCTTTTACTGGAATGCCTCGAGACTCGAAACGAATCAAACGAGTCCAAACTCGATGATGTTGCGACGTTTCTTTACAGAGTTCCTATGGCCACCTTCCAGCTCCAGCATCAGATCAGCTCCATGTCATTATAATATTGTATTGTCACGCTATATACATATGCTTGCAAAATTTCAGCAAAATCGCTTAAAAATATCTGCTTGAAAATTTAGTTGCAAAATTCCACCCGAACATACAAGCATACACACATTGCAAGTTAATAAAAAGCTTGTAATATGAAGCATTTTGTGAAGAAGACGTGTCCTAGTAGCTTGTAAATATTGACGCTTTTGCCTCTTCCGTACCTACTGGTAAAACAGTCGATTTTTATTGATATAGCTGTGATGTCTATACCTGGTTGGGCTTAGGAGCAATGGTATGAGGATAATGCCAGGAGGAATCACCTGAGTAGATGATACTTGGTTAACCATTAAAGCGTGTTTGCTGAGTTTTACTAAGCTTTCATTTTATTATTGTTACTGACTATCAAGATTTTTAACGAGTACTGACTTATGGTACCTATGTATATACACCATTTCGAGCATATGCTATACCCCATAACACAAAGAACGGTCCAAATAAGTTAAAAAAATACTCGAATACAGTACAGAGCGATAGAAAATATACTAACAATAGACTGATTGTTACATGTTTACGATCAGCTATGCATAAAATACGGCAAAAAGGAGGTCGACCAATTAGTTGATTGGTTGCTTAATACGATTACGCTATTAGGTTAATACACGAACCGTTTATTGGATGTGTCCATTGGGAATATACCTTGTAAGTATTAGAACGGTCTAGAAATTAGATATTTAAATGGCTTGGATGTCGAGCCATTTGTGCAGAATCATGTCTGTTTCACGTAACGGAAGCGTGGCTCCTCATAACATATATGGCAATTTAAGGTGAGCCTAGCAAAATTAGGTCAGCATATCTTATCAACTGGATATATGAATCATACTTTCTACTGATAATCGTTATCAAATAAATAAGTAAAAGGCAGACAGATCATCATGACTATCGACTGAAGACAACATTCATGTGCCTATACTATTGATAAAATATATTCATCCAGCATTATGTTTAATTTATTAAGTTGGACAACTTTAGTCTTCAAATGACAATTAAAGTGTGTGTTTTCTTCGACATATGTACATATTATTACGAAGAAAGATTATTCGCGAACAACGCTCGAGAAAGTTCTCGTTGACCTCCTAAGACACGGAATATTGAACCTTACACCGATATACATAGCGTCAAAAAGCGATTGATTGTTGCTTCCAGCGATCTCGCCGACGGGAGCGTCCTTGGTACGGTAAATGACCCCGTATGTACGAGAAGTTTCTCGAATGCGCTAGTAATAGTAATAATGGATGTAAATACGAAATCTCGCGAGCCGCAGTTCAGTTTGAGCTACAGTGCGATAAATATTGAAGTGATATCAGTGATTAACCTAGCGACCTCCGCGGCTGTTAAGGACTGTTATACTAAGCGATATTGTGATTTTAAGAGTGTTTTAATAAAGTCTCTTTAGCACGTCAGAAGGTTCATTTCTAAAATCCATCAAACCCTAACACGTAACAATATATTATCATCGACATACCCCACCGGATTAGTAAGTTTGTGTGGTAGTGGGTTGGCCATACTAGCTGCAGAACTGACAACTGGTGGGGTAGGTACTAGAGTTATGGAGTAGTCACCGCATCTCGGCAAACGAAGTGTAGGACGCCCACAGGCCAGGCACATAGACACAATATATATAGACTAAGTTATTACCCCTCATTTAGGCTTCGTCTTAGTCGGGTAAAAATGATTACATTACTAAGAGAGGATGAAGCCAGGCCTCCTAACTGCCGAGGTAGGCCGCCGCTGGGTTTAGTGGATAGACCGATTCGTCGGGAGTCCCACACAGGCCTTTTGCGTTGCCGGCTTTTGGGGGATGGGGACGGGAATAGGGGGAGGGGTTGGGGTATGGACCTCTGGTGTCCTCACTCACTCGGTGAAACACAGCGCAAGCGCTATTTAACACCGGTTTCCTGAGAGGCCGTGGTATCACTAAGGTCGAGCCAGCCTATTCATGTCGAATGGTGGCACTCCCACTTCCCTCTATAGCCCGCTCTATATTTCTATGTTAATATTACTTAATATCAGAAACATAAGCCATGCACATTTGAAAATGCCGCTATCTTAATTCCTTCTAACGCGACGTTATCAAAACGTTCAAAAGTTGAACCCAACAGATCTCTGACATACATTTGCTTTACAGCCAAGATATGATTAGCTGAGGATAAGCATAAATAGTTTTGTGCTAACAAGGGTGTGTCGAGTTACTTTCTAGGGTTCTTAAAGGGTTTCTTATTTCGTAACAAGAAACCCTTTTTATGATACGATAGAACTTAGCCGATAGGCAGACCGATAGGTTTGTGAGATGGCTTCGAGGCTCTTAGTATTATAAAATTTTCACAGATTATAAAACTAAGTAGAAAAAATGGCACTGTAAAAGAATTATAGTTGCCAACTTATAAAATGTTTCTTTATACCAGATTTAGCACGAAATCCTACGAAAATAATTATTTAGATAAAAACAGGGAACACACGAAACCCTGATATGCGTGGTCTGACATGAACTTGGACAGTTTTTCCAGTTACGGATCTATTTCGTTGATAACATCACAAAACTGATAAAGGGTTTTTTTATGGTGAGATACGGATGGACAGATAACAATGATCTGCATCAATAAAAACACAATTTCCCGTTTAAACAAATATGAATTTCACATCACTTGACCTGGCATCTGGCCAGGTCAAGTGATGATGTTCTCGTAGCCGATTTCGGCCACAGACCGATGACTTTACGTGCTTCCCGAGGCACGGGGATAGGACCCCCAACTTAAAAACTCCCGAGCTGTTATTACAACATTTCTATAAACAGAAAAACTCGATAACATTTTTTGACCCGTCCCAGGATTCGAACCCGAGACCTCACGATCAGCAGTCGCATACGACAACCGCTAGGCCAACGACGTAGACAACTTACTGTAGTACGCAATTCATCCCGCCGTTTGGCCAGAGTGCGCTCCACACTAAGTTTGCCAAGAAGCGGTCTCCACTCCGGCACTCCATAACATTTTACTCCAGCGGTTATCAGTTCTGCGACATGACCAACCCATTGCCACTTCAACCGTATAACCGAATATGTAACCGAAATAAGTTAGAATTATTTCGGTTACATGGGTTCTCTGCCGGATTGCTTCGTTCCAAATATGTCCTTCAGAGAGATTCCGAGCATAGTTCTTTCCATAGCTCGTCAAGCAACTTTACCAGCCCAGCCCTACAGTCGTATAGTATGTATGTATTGAGAAATATATAATATATGTATGTTGATCAGCAGTCTGCTTAACATACATAGTACAGACTTATACCAAGATCGGGATCAGACGATTATGTGTGAGATGTGTACCTGTGTTGTACCTACAATTATACTATTATTGATAGATGTACATGTGCCAAGAGACCCTTGCTCCATTAATGTCATTGAGGAACTTTATCATACCTTTATAGGAGCTAGAATGTGGAACGGACAGTCCTTTATCGATACTAGCTACAGTGCTAAAACTGGTGAAGAGCACTTTCATTTCTCGTGTCTGGGTGTAAAATTTCTATGATATCTGGGTATTTAAATTATAAATATTTTTATCAGCAGTCGGGTAGTTCTGCTTAATTGAGGAACAACTGTCATTTGTGTGAGATGTGTGTGGGTGTACAGTTGAAATACTCACCGTCCTATTAATGACGACACCGAAGGAGTCAATCAGGTTCTCCCCGTAGAAGAAGTAGTTGGAAGTCAGTAGGAAGTACCACGACAGGGATCGGAACCACGGCAGGCCATGGACGCGATACACCGCATAGCCAATGTTGATGATCTCTTCGAAACATTTCACTTGTACGCAGAGTACCTAAATAAAAATGTTCACGTTAGAACTTTGAAGTATGAATAAAAATTTACCTGATTCGAGTCGAACCTTGAAGTCGGCTTTTATTTTGTTAAAATTTTACTTGTACTGATTTTTATTTTGTTACTAAAACCTTGCCTTAGTGAAATGCTTAAAATTAAAAATATTTTTTGTAGATCTCCAATATAACTACTTGATTCAATTCAAGTATAGTTGGTCCATGAATAAATGTACCTATTTAACTATTACAAAACCAATACTTAACCTCTAACAAATATTGTGTCGATTTAACATTCGAAGACAATGAATTTCCCTTTTCTGTATTTCCGTTTTACTAAAATAAATGTATAACTAAATTGAATGAAATGCGTAATTAACTTTTTATGTTTTAGGAGAGGCAATCGAGCAGAGAGTTCACTACATAAAAGTCATTACCGCCGGTCATCCTCACCTGCTCCTGCCTGACGCTACCTACTTTAGTCCAATTAGTCATTGCAGCCTCCGAATTAGGGAGGTTTGGAGTTCGATACCTTATTTACTGCCCCTTACTTAACCTCCATCCCACTAAAAACCACCCCAGGTATGTACCTGGCTTACAAAAAGGGTACATCTGATTGCAAGTATCCGAGACGGCTTGTGGTTTCTAAACAGTTCGAGTCCATCATAACCACTCCACAGGTTGTCTGGTGGATGGCATTCGAGGGAAAAAACGATGTGACGAAGTGAAGTAATTGACCAATTTCCGATAGACTTCGATTGTAAATAGGTATTACAAATACATTACAGTCTGCCACTTACATTTGTTGCACGATAGGTGTGTAGATGTAACAGTATAACGGCTTTTATTACTACACAATATGATACAAAAGAACTAGTCATAATACGATCGTGATAACTAAACACTACTTGATTACATGAAATGCTTAAAACTTGTTCTGTTTAAGAGAGTATGATTTACGGTATGCAGTTTTATTTTCTTTAAAATCTCTATGTTAACATTATTTACCAATTTTATGTAAATAAAATTTATATTACCGGGTTTAAGTAAATAACTATGGATTATAGCCCATTTTTTTGGAAATGTTAGACACCACAATTATGTATCAATTAAGCATTCGACCAAATAACGATTATCTTTGGTTTTCTAATTTAAAAACGTTGTAGAAAAATGGTCACTATTCCTTTGCATATACTGGTGATATATAATCTTTTTATAATTTCATATTTAACGACTGTCTACTTTTTTAATGAGTATATAATCTATATATATAAAAGAGTAAGGTGACTGACTGACTGACATACCCAGAGATCAACGCACAGCCCAAACCACTGAAGCTACAATCCTGAAATTTTGCACGTAGGTTCTTTATATGACGTAAGTGAGCACTAAGAAAGGATTTTTTGAAATTCCACCCCTAAGGGGGTTAAATAGGGGTTGAAAGTTTGTATGGAAGTTCGTCATTTTTTAAGTAAGAAACATGAAACTTAACTTTTAGGCTACTGATTAAAAAAGAGTAGATACGTATTTAAGCGTTTCTAGATATTCTAACCCTAAGGGGTTAAATAGGGGTTGTTATTTCGTATATAGGTCAGTCTGGAAGTCCGTCATTTTTGAAGTTAGAAACATGAAACTTTATTTTTAGGCTGCTGATTAAAAATGAATTGATACGTGTTTCAGCGTTTCTGAATATTCTACCCCTAAGGTAGTGAAATAGGGGTTGAAAGTTTGTATGGAAGTTCGTCATTTTTTAAGTAAGAAACATGAAACTTTACTTTTGGGCTACTGATTAAAAAAGAGTAGATACGTATTTAAGCGTTTCTGGATATTCTAACCCTAAGGGGTTAAATAGGGGTTGTTATTTCGTATATAGGTCAGTCTGGAAGTCCGTCATTTTTGAAGTTAGAAACATGAAACTTTATTTTTAGGCTGCTGATTAAAAATGAATTGATACATGTTTCAGCGTTTCTGAATATTCTACCCCTAAGGGGGTGAAATAGGGGTTGAAAGTTTGTATTGAAGTTCGTCATTTTTTTAAGTAAGAAACATGAAACTTTTTTTTGGTGTACTGATTAAAAAAGAGTAGATACATGTTTAAGCGTTTCTTAACATTCTACCCCTAAGGGGGTGAAATAGGGGTTAAAAGTTTGTATGGAAATTCGTTATTTTTTAATTAAGGAACATGAAACTTTACTTTTGGGCTACTGATTAAAAAAGAGTAGATATGTGTTTAAGCGTTTCAGGATATTCTACCCTTAAGGGGGTGAAATAGGGGTTGAAAATTTGTATGGAAGTCCGTAAATTTTTAAATAAGAAACATGAAACTTTATTGTTGGGGTACTGATTTAAAATGAATAGATACGTATTTAAACGTTTCTTAATATTCTACCCCTAAGAGGGTGAAATAGGGGTTGAAAGTTTGTATGGAAATTCGTCATTTTTTAAGTATGAAACATGAAACTTTACTTTTGGGCTACTGATTAAAATAGAGTAGATACATGTTTAAGCGTTTCTGGATATTCTACCCTTAAGGGGGTGAAATAGGGGTTGAAAGTTTGTATGGAAGTCCGTAATTTTTTAAATAAGAAATATGAAACTTTATTTTTGGGCTACTAAATAAAAATGATTAGATACGTAATTAGGAGTTTTTGGATATTATGCCCCTAAAGGGGTGAAATAGGGGTTGAAAGTTTGTAAGGAAGTCCGTCATTTTTTAAGTGAGAAACATGAAAATTTAGTATTGGGCTACTGATTAAAAATGGGTAGATACGTATTGAAGCGTTTCTGGATATTCTACCCCTAAGGGGTGAAATAGGGAAGTCCGTCATTTTTGAAGTTAGAAACATGAAACTTTACTTTTTGGCTGCTGATTAAAAATGAATTGATACGTCTTTCAATGTTTCTGAATATTCTACCCCTAAGGGGGTAAAATAGGGGTTGAAAGTTTGTATGGAAGTTTGTCATTTATTTTTGGGGTACTGATTTAAAATAAATAGATACGTATTTAAACGCTTCTTAATATTCTACCCCTATGGGGGTGAAATCGGGGTTGAAAGTTTGTAAGGAAGTTCGTCAATCTTTTCTTTTGGGCTACTGAAGAGTAGATACTTGTTTAAGCGTTTCTGGATAATCTACCCCTAAGAGGTTAAATAGGGGTTGTTATTTCGTATATAGGTCACTCTGGAAGTCCGTCATTTTCGAACTTGGAATCATGAAACTTTAGTTTTAGGCTGCTGATTAAAAATGAATTGTTACGTGTTTCAGCGTTTCTGAATATTCTACCCCTAAGGTAGTGAAATAGGGGTTGAAAGTTTATATGGAAGTTCGTCATTTTTTAAGTAAGAAACATGAAAATTGATGTTTTGGCTGATTAAAAATGAGTAGATACATATTTAAGCGTTTCTGGATATTCCACCCCTGAGGGGGTGAAATAAGGGTTGAAATTTCGTATACAGGTTATTCTGGAAGTCCGTCACTCTTGAAGTTAGAATCATGCAACTTTATTTATGGCTACTGATTAAAAATGAGTAGATACGTATGTACGAACATGTTCTCGTTCTTCGTTGTGTGTTAGATGTCCGAAATATTTATTTATTTATTTTATTTATATTCTACCGGAACCGGTTGTGGTTCACGGTGCCGTTCTCGAAGTTGTTCAAAAATATGTGTGGTACCTCGGGCAGACTTTGCAGTTAAGTAGAAACAACTTCGAGGACGAGGGGAACAGGAGAATTCAGCCGGGTTGGGCAGCGTTTGGGAAACTTTGTCGGGTCTTTTCATCGTCAATCCCACAGTGCCTAAATATGAAAGTCTTCAATCAATACGTCCTACCTGTCATGACATACTGTACCGAAACGTGGACACTTACGACACGGCTGGTCCACAAGTTCAAAGTCGCTCAGCGTGCTATGGAGAGGGTTATATTTTTTTTTTTTATGTTTTATGTTAATAATAATAATGATTTATTTTTCTCATCACAAAAGCTCAACTCTTCTCTAAGGGATCGCATCAAGAATGAGGTGATCCGATAGAGAACCAAGGTCATTGACATAGCCCACAGGATAAGCAAACTGAAGTGACAGTGGGCTGGCCATATTAGCCGTAGAACTGATAACCGCTGTGGTAAACGGGTTCGTGAGTGGTGACCGCGTCTCGGCAAACGTAGCGTAGAACGTCCACAGGCCAGGTGGAATAATGATCGGACGGCTGGCAGAAGTTGGATGAGAGAAGCTGAGAATCGAACCAAGTGGCGTGCAATTGGAGATGCCTATGTCCAGCAGTGGACTGCGTTGATGATAATGAGATACGTATTTAAGCGTTTCTGGATATTCTATCCCTGGGCTAGACTGGAAGTCCGTCATTTATTAATTTAGTAGCCTGAAACTTTGTCTTCAGGCTTTTGATTACAAATAAATGAATACTTACTTATATCAGCATTTATGGGAATTCTATTCCTAAAGGGGTTAAAATAAGGGTCGAAAGTGTGTATGAAAGTCAATTTTAATGGACTATTGATTATAAATAAATACGTTTAAAAACATGAACGCAGTATTCATAGATACTTACACAGTTTTAAATAAATACATATAATCAACTTCCACGCGAGCAAAGCCGCGGGCAATAGCTAGTTATTATATAATTGTCGTATTTATATATACACTGTGATTTTTTATGTTGTAGTATGTATGTTTTCATGTGTGTAGAGGTTCAATTAAGTAATTTTATGGTACTTATTTTTATATTTATCTAAATTAATTGACCAATATCAGGATAATACTGACGCTTATTTCAAACATATACAATCGCATTATATAAATATCAAGTACAGTGAAAAAATCCAAAAAATGTAGAGATATTACAGTGATATTCCGTAATAAAATAGCGAACCCGATATTGAGACGAAAACGCTCCTTAACACGTTATAATAGATTTCAAATTGCAACAAGTAACATACCGTGATCATGAGAGCCAGCGGGCCTCCATAGATGAGCAGACAGAATCCTGCGATCATAAGCCACGTGAAAATGCCTCGAATCACCCAGTTCCTCCATCTAATAATAAAAAAAGAAAAATAAATATTTAAAGTAAAAAAAAATTTCATTCCAGGATTGCAATTGTTTATCGTATGTGCTGTAAGGTTTTCATTAAAACAAGAAATCTTTAACAGCTATACATACAAAATCAATCACGTCTATGTCTTCAAAGGAGGTAGACACGTTTAGAAAATGCCCACATTTTATCATCGGTCGCAGGTTGCTCACCCTGTGGGGCCCAGCCACAAAGACAACCCTGTTAGTTACGCCCATCCCACCGGACCAACACCTCGCGACTACCAACAGGCCCATTCGGGCCTACCCCAGTTACCCACCTGTAGTTGCAGGCGGCACTGAAAACTTCTTCAGGACAGGCTGTAAACCTGGAAAGATTACCCCGAGACCAGCGTTGCCAGACGTTCCAATTTTTGAATCAAAATTGTAATGTCCCGCGGGGGACGCCCAAAGGGAAGTTAGCTAGTTAAGTATTGTAAAAAAAAATAAACAAGCTGAAAAAGTATGAAACAAGTTTGAAAAGCGGTACTCACGCGTTGTTAAAGTGTTATGGTAGGTACGTTTCTATGTAACGTGCGACTACGGCCTTTTCAAACTTGTTTCATACTTTTTCAGCGTCGTTTTTTGTCGTAGTTGGGTTTTAGTTATTCCTTTTTTTTCAAAAAAAAAGGTAATCTTATCAAGAAGTGTTGAGAGCTAAAAATATTAAACAAAAAATAAGGCTATGAAAATACGAGTATAATGTCCAGCATTTTTTAACAGAAACAGTTCATTCTGGTCCTTGTAATAAAGACTTTCAAGATGGTTAATTTCTAGGTTTTTATATAAGACTGCAATTTCACATTTGGCTGCAATCGTTTAAAGACTAATTACCTACAAAACTTATAAGTTTATAACGTATTTTATTGTATCTTCATAAGTATGTTTAATTAAATTGTAAACGTGATAAACTGAAATAAAATTACTTAGAGCCATATTATTAGTCATGTACTCATTTGCGATTTAAGAATTGTTATTTCACTCTAAACTTATAAGTTTCATACCAGAAACCAACGGGCATGTATGCAGCGATTCATTAATGTGGACGAAGCGAAAAAGGAGGGTCATGAGTAGTCATGACCGTAGTAAGCGGAGATCAATTGTTCCTACCTACCCCTCTTGGAAACAGGAGTGACATTGGGTATTATGTATGTTTTATTTTATATCCGGGGGACTTTACTAACATATACTTAATAATGTTCTCCTAGCCGATTGCAGCCAAGGCGTCCAGTCTTAACGGAGACCAGCCAAGGCGTCCAGTCTTAACGGAGACCGTCAGTCGACAGTCTCTCAGAAGCCCAACAAAGACTCACTAATCATTTAATTCCAAGGATCAAATGAAGCCTTATCTTCAAACCGAATAATTCAAAAAAGTGATCCGCGTAAGGGCAAATTATTTCCCTTATTGCAATAGGTTTATTTTTCTACCCGACTACGGCATAGTCAAAAGGATGGGTTAAAGTTTTGCCAGTCTTAGCAAAGCAGAAGATAAAATGAACTTCAGTTAGGTATGTGTTTTTGTGTATTTTCCACCATAGCGCATCAAATTCAGAACCGATTATAATTAAAGAGTGTCACCTCTTTAGATAGATTCTCAATAATAGCCCAGATAACATAGGCTATACATAATTTTCTCAAATGTTTGTACATAGTCAGTTTATAGTTTTTTTATTCTATTGTTAAAATAATTCCATTTGATTAAAATCATATGAAATCAATCATAGGTTTCACTGAAAAAATAAGGTTCTGGAATCAGAGGACATAAATTTAGTACAACTATCTATCTATACCGATATACACACATCAAAAGTGTCTAGGGATCAAGCATTTTTATGCGGATTTCTTGAGATTGAGATGTGGCTTTGGCCCTGGCCTGCTCAGTCGCCAGACTTGAACCCGATTGAGCATGCATGGGATATGCTACAGAGAAGAGCTCTGCCGAATATGGAGGGTATCCAGTCGCAAGAAGACCTTTTTTTGTTGTTGCAACGAACATGGGCGGCCATTCCACAGCGTGATTTGGATGAACTCATTTTGAGTATGCCAAACCGATGTTCTTGTGTTGTTAGTGTTCGCGGTAGAAACACGGATTATTAATTGTTTAAGTTACCTAATAAAATTTTAAAGAAAACTGTTATTTCAGTCTTTTTTCGAACTTTAATGTTAGTGGTTCAAATGTCAAAAATCCCTTTATTAGGAAAATGGCAAATTTCTTTATTAATGCAAAGGTGACTTGGTTTATCGTTACTGTGACAAACGAAAACACTTTATTTGATGAATCTTTAAAGAAAATTTTAATTAATATCAATCAGGAGAAAAGTTATTGCAAAAATATATGTTGATCCCTAGACACATATGTTGATCCCTAGACACTTTTGATGTGTGTATAAAGCTGAAGAGTATGTTTGTTTACCTGAACGTGGTAATCTCAGGAAGTACTAGTCCAATTTGAAAAATTCTTTCAGTGTTAGATAGCCCACTTACCGAGGAAGACTATAGGCTATATCATCACTCTTAGACCAATAGGAGCGGAGCACCAATGAAGAATGTTTAAAAAACAGGGAAAAATTATCATGCCACGGGCAATTGGAGATGCAAACCAGTTTTAGTGTTACACAAAGAGCCATGAAATTATTTAAATTGAGCTTAACATTCTGGTATTGTGCTGCAATAACCTGTTTAATTACCATAATTTTATGTTTCGGATTTTTATAGAATTACTAGCTGTTGCCCGCGGCTCCGCCCGCGTGTATGTCGATTATCGCGGCAAATAGTAGCCTATGTGTTATTCTGATGTATAAGCTATATTACTGTAAATTTTCATCCCAATCTGTTTAGTAGTTTTTGACTGAAGAAGTAACAAACATACACACAAACTTTCGCCTTTATATATTAGTGTGATGTGATGTGATTATTTGACTGCACGTTTGGCCTAGTCACCACGCCGTTTCCTACTTCGCCAAGTGTCGTGGGTTCAAATCCCACGTAGGACAACACTTTGTGTGATCCACAAATTGTTGATCTGAGTCTGGGTGTTATTTGTGTATGTTTCATGTATGTTTGTAAAGTCCCCCGCGACACAGGATTTATTCCTAGTGCGGGAGTTGTCTTTTAAAAATAAAATAAATATTACTTGAGGAAATAATATTTTTGTTTATATGTATACAAAGTTAAAATGTAATATCTATATACTAATATATAAAGCTGAAGAGTTTGTTTGTTTGAACGCGCTAATCTCAGGAACTACTGGTCCAATTTGAAAAATTCTTTTAGTGTTACCTACAACCTACAATAATTGGTCTAGTAGAGACCAGTGTTTTTAGGTTCATTCTCAGCCCGTAAAAATAATTGCATGATTATTAAGATCATATCTCCTTTGCCTGGCTGTAATAATTTAGGATGTGGATGTCTTCTAAAGATGTTAAAATGTTAATGTTGCTATTATGATGAATGTTTATAAAAATTGTTAAAGCAGTCACTAAAAGCAATTTTACTATAACACAGGCATCAGATGGCACTTTCAAAATAAGTAAATATTTAATAAATAAATAAGATCAAAACATAATTTTAAAAAATGGTAATGTTGGGAGTTGCTACAGCTACAAAATGAAATATTACAACAATAAAAGGTCACTGTACTATAGAAAATGAGTTAATTTGAGTATTAATCCACAATTATCAATATTAATTTATACTTTTAATTATAACAATCAGAAATGGACTGGACAATGTCATGCAGGATACGTAAAGAAAATTACATTTGATTTTATGGTGTTAATTCAAGTTATGTAAATCTTAATAATAACAAAATAAATTTTAAAAATAAAATTAAAAATAAATAAAAATAAAGATTTGATTATTTATCTTTCTCTGTAGTACACATAGGTATGTTGGTTTATAGTTAAAATAAGAAATAAAAAGACTAAAAAATAAACACTTAAATTAATTTAACTCCAGATTGTTTCCAGATTGTATGGCTAAAATGTGAAGGTGCTTTGTTAATATTACACCTATAATAAAAAACATATATTACCTTGATGATAGACCAGAAAGCGCGGCGTCAAGGATTTCCGGTGTTTTATCCGTCCCTTGAGGCAAAGACTTCGCCATTTCATCCACATATTTTTCTTCTAACACCTTTTCTTCTTCCGAGTCAACCTAAAGGGCACATATAATATTAGAAATATCTAAATATCCATTACAAAACTAGTTTTAAGTGAAAATAACAATAAAATATATCCGTACGTGATCAGATTCGCCTGCATTTTCCAGTTTGTCGTTACCGTCGCCTTCCCCACGCCGATGTCGCAGTTCACTCATGTCTTTATTCTTCAACACTTTTTCACTACTAACAGTAGATTTTACACAAAAACAAGAAACTGTAGTATTTGTTTTATTCCATTTGGTATTGGACAAATTACAAATGTTTTCCAGCGAATTGTCAAACCAAAAATCAATAAGGATAATTTTTGATGATATGTTGCCAGCTCCTTAAATTAAGGAAAAGTTGGATGGTAGAATTAGAAGAATTGTTTAAGCTAACTTATCAATCATTACGAGTAACACGATTTAAAATAACATACTGTTCGCCACTCTTTGCGGTAAGCAGCTTTGCTAAATTAGTGGTGTAAGTATAATTCCAGCAAAATGATAATGCGCCGGGCCGCCATTTTAGTCACGTAGTTTTGTCATATTGATCATAAACACTCAATACAATTTCATTCAACGAATTTTATTCAAAAGATATAACATTTTCAATAATAACAAATGTTTACGACGAGCAAATAAATAACTTTGACGTTATTTTTATCAATCCTTTTTGAACATTGATAAACATATATATAATAAGCAGTTGATGAGCTTTATTTAGCTTTATTTTAAAGTAATAATGAAGCATACCATTAGTATCTTTAAAATAACAATAATGTGTTTAAAAGTAGTTCTTGAACTGACATTCGAGTGGTTGAATTACCTAGACTATGTAAGTTTGTATGTAGGTACCGTATCGCCGAAACTACTGAATATATTTTTTAATAAATGAGGTGGCAATTGATTTGTTTAATGGCCCGGGTGACATTGGCCATATAAATATCAAACGTTTTTGTGTAGGTAGTCAGAGCCAAAGGTTTTTAAACTTTTTTGTTGATTGATCTTTTTTGAAATTATTATAAGTTCTTTGTAGTCATACTTTATACAATAGTTTAGAACTAAAAAGTTTTATGGAATCATTTTTAACATTACTTCCCCATTGTCCCCTTAAAGTGACCCATCTGATTGAATTATTTCATTTATTTTATAAACATATATAAATATATATTAGGTACTAATTTTAACCTATTGCCATGCTAACGAAGGCCTGCCCTAAAGAGCACTAACGGGACTATCTGGGTCTTGAGCAGGCTAAATTCATCGATATTTCAATGTATACTCCAAGTTGAATTTTTAGTTTCAATTAATAAAAATGAAGTAAAAACTAAAGTAATAAGATAAATTGTACTAAATTGTCAAAGTTGTTGGGTAGAAAAAGTAGTTTTACGGAACATTAATTCGGTAACTTTCTTCTAGAAATGTCAAACTTTCTAAACGTAAACATGGCGAGTGAATCAGATGAATTTGACAAAAACATAGAAAATGTAATTATTTAAAAAATTTGTGCTTTCTGGTTTTCTTCATTGCCAGTAATTTTAATAGTGCTTTTATTGTTTATTTGTTTCAGCTCAAAAGTGCCGTGAAACAGTCGTTTGCGAGAGTGTACACTAGTTTAAAAGCGAGGGAATTGAAAACTTTGCGTCAACTTGATGCCATACGTAAACAATGCCAAGACGACAAAGACTTAAAGAGCAATTGTGTTCAAAATATTCGAATATGTTTCGATAACGAGGCCACATTATTAGATAACGTACGTAAATATGGAGCTATTGATTTTGAGAAGATAAAATTTGATAGCAAAACTTTTACATTGGAGGATTACGTTAGTCCAGAGAATGATCATATGTACTCTTATAAAACAGTAGAAGAATTATCTGAAGAGGTTAAGAAGGAGGAATTGGAGGCTATAGAAGAGGCTGCCTTAATACAGGTAACGACTAATGAAAACTGTGTATGTAACGTGAAAATAAAGCCAGAAGAGGTTTCGAAACAATTCAGAGATGTAGAAATTAATGCGTCACCTGTAAAGGTATGTGAAAATTGTCCGAGTAGCTTAAGTAGCAAT
Source organism: Diaphora mendica (assembly GCA_949125395.1). Lineage (NCBI taxonomy): Eukaryota > Metazoa > Arthropoda > Insecta > Lepidoptera > Erebidae > Diaphora > Diaphora mendica. The sequence goes on from OX421316.1 coordinate 4,888,485, forward strand.
ATAGTTGAAAGTCCAGAGAGTCTAGAAGGTACAGAAGATGAGAAAAGTGACATTTCTGATACGGACGTGAAGAAAATAGATCCAACGGATGATTGGTTAAATTCTATTAAAAGTCAGACTGAAACTGAGCCGTCGCAAGTGGCAGATGTCATGGAGCACAGTACCATAGCTTGTGTATAGAGTGCCGAGATTGTAGATGTAGTGTTGATATGAATTTACATTTTACCATTTAGATAAAATAAAGTTTTATATTTTATAATATTTAAGGATTTTTTATTTTCTGTTTTAAGGTTCCGTTAAAAGTTTAAATGTTTTGATTAGTGCATTGATGGGCTTGTTGTTCTAGTGGATAGTGATCTTGACTGCTAAGCCTGGGGTTGTGGGTTTGATTCCCAATTAGGACAAATAATTGAGTGATGGACACGAAGATTTGTTCTTTATCTGGGTGTAATTTATTATTAACTAGCCGTTGCCCGCGGCTCCGCCCGCGTGTTTATCGGTTTTCGCTCCAATTTTTTTTTTAAGTAGCCTGTGTTAATTCAGAAATTTTATCCAAATTGGTCCAGCAGTTGGCATGTGAAGAAGTAACAAACATACACACAAACTTTCGCCTTATATATTAGTGTGATAACTAAATAAATATTTCAGACATCTGACACACAAAGCCATCCAATCCCAAACTAAGCTAGAGCTTGTACTATGGGTACTAGACAGTTGATATAAATATCTAGTAAGTAGTTTTTTTTTAATATGTCATAAATCGTAAACTGCAATTTATCGATCAAACTTACAACGAACTACAAGAACTTTTATATTATGTTACTTGCTGCCACGGAACCCTTCATGTGCGAGTCCGACTCGCACTTGACCGCTTTTTTTATATATTCATACACATTATTCATAGAAATTACCCAAACTCTAAATCAAATATTTGCAGATCAAACAAACATTTGGTCCGAAACGGGAATTGAACCCGATACAAGCACAGCAGTCGCATACACTACCACTGTGCCACCGAGGTAAATGGTAATAATATGTATGAAATATTTAAGTATCATTATTAGTAGTCTGGTTCCCGCAGGGTGAAGTTATTATTGTTATTCAGTAATGTTTAGAGTAGAGGATTGACAAGGGTTTTTTAAATATATTTTTTATAGAAACAAGTAGATGTATTATGTGTGGGTAATGATGGTAAATGGTTATTCCTGCTCAATGATACATACAACTCTGGAGATGCTAATGTTTTGCCGCTCTGCCCATTTTGGAACTTGGGCCTGAACTTTACCCACTCAGTAAAACGGCCAAAAGAAATGCATAACAAGCAGCACAAGTATATTAAAAAAAAACCGACTGCGTCAATATCTGCCATCTTTATTAAATTCACTGAAGAACTGAAAAGATAGACACACATTTTAATTTGAATATTTTATTTTGGTTTTGATTTATCTTAGTTGACAGTGTTCACAAACGCTGTTGGAGGCATAACACGCTCATTTCTCATACTTTGGTTGGTGCGACTGCCTCGGTGGCGCAGTGGTAGCGTACGCGACTGCTGTGCATGAGGTCTCGGGTTCGAATCCTGGGTCAGACCAACTGTTTGGGAGTTTGGGTGTTTCCTATGTATAATATGTATATATTTACAAAAAAATATGTATTTATGTATTCATATCCGTTGTCTAGTACCCATAACACAAGTTCTGCTTAGCTTGGGATTAGATGGCGTTGTGTGTTAGATGTCCAAAAATATTTATTATTTATTTATTAATTTACTTACTGATAAACCGAACTTCGATGACCAGTCTCTAATGAAGTCCAAGTCTTTGTTGACTTTCTCGACTTTTTCTCGAAGATGTTGGGTTACGAGATTAATAAATATTGAGACGGAGATAATATACCGCCTTGAGGGACGCCACTGAGAAGATCACGCCAACTTAAGGCCCTGAAGATAGGAAGAGAACCATTCCAGAGCTTCTTCGCTTCATATTATGTCTTACTAGCTTTTGCCCGTACGTAGCAGTCGTAGCAATAGCCATAAAAGAAGAAGATTCGTTTGTAACACGCTTTTATTAGGTCGACCTGTATGTATGTATGTAACAAAATCTTTTGACTTCATTTTCATCTACTTCTAGGAGTCTGATTAACTTGAAAATTTGCACAGGGGTCAAGGGCCGATGACAATACAATAATTTGAAAAAAAAAACTAAAAATAAATAAATGGTTTCGTTTCTAAAAACAAATAGTTTTAAAGACTAAACTTTTAAAAAATAATTAATTTTTCAGTTTAATTCTACTGCTCCACCTGCGTCTTAACGCGCTAATTAGCGCGTTAATTTAGGCGTCGCGTAGATGTGGCCAAAGTTTTAATGCGCTAAATTCAAATGGCATTTTTATGGCGTTAGTTAGTTAGAGTTAGTGTCGGTTTTTTGGACACATCAAAGGGTTTTAGCGCGTAGTTTAGCGCGCTATTTGATGTTGGCTACATTAACGCCGTCTCATCCTATCGGACGCGCGCGCATAGCTGAACTGCTTTTACGAGAATGACAATGGAGTGGTCGAATGAGAAAACTTTAGAGTTTTTAGAACTATTACAATCAGAGCCGAGAGTGTTTACCGAATTTTTCGACGATGCATTTAAATCATACACCATGTTCATTTTTTTCGTTCTTTCTCTCTTTTTAAATTGCATAAATGCATAAAATAATTTATGACGCTCATTGTCATTAACGTGTGTATTATGTGTTAACGCGTTAATTCATGTGGAATTAGGTCTTAACGGTATTGTAACCTTAGGTAGCCAACGCGCATTTTTAACGCGTTAATTAACCCGTAGTTTGCCATTGTCATTAACGTTAACGCTAACGCAGGTGGAGCAGTAGTATAAAAGCAGCAAAATTACACACTACTGTGGGACTTGTATCCTCTGTTGATGTTATTTTGATCAGTTTCAGGTTCGTTGTAAATGCAGTTACAACACAATACATTAGATTTAGAAACGGGTTTTCATAAACGAGGCTGTTCTACTATTATTATTACATCTGACTGCCTCGTTTATCTAATTGCTTATGAGAATACCATCAAGAGCTCTGGTTCTATTCCCTGGTCGGGACAAGGAGTATTTTTGAATTTTTCTGATTAACCCCCGTGCCTCGGAGAGCACGTAAAGTTCTACGCCTAATCTCTCCCCGGTCGTGCCAGATGTAGTCACATCGGATTAAGAGATTGAGAGAACAGAGTGCACCTGTATTTTGTCCACAAATATGTGTACTATATATCCTACGTTGTTGGCTGATCTCTTGACTGGTCGCCTCGGCCGAAATCGGCTGGAAGATACACATCATTACCCCTGATTACGTCAATACTTAATAAACTAGGTACCAGGTGCAGTTTTACTTGCTTGAAAGTTTATTTATCATCCTAATTTATCATCATCATCATGACTTTGTTCCAATTCTAAATTGAGTAGGTAAGCATCTTGTGCAACATTGTAATGCATCTTGGCTTCTTTTACGGTTGATCACCTACCTGATGCCAACCTCTTTTAAGAATGTTACCGTTTTCAGACGAGAGGAAAAGGATCAATGAGACCAGGTAAGAGTCTTTCCCGTTCTTTTGCTCTTTCCAATTTTTCCTATCTTAACATTTAAATTTAAACAAACTGTGGTTATTATATAAGAAGTACTCGAAATCATCATCATTTGAGAAAGAATCCTTCTTTGTTTTGATAATCGACTGTGTTCACAATCAGTTTTTGATTACGAGAATGACTTAGTGATTTAAGTGGTCGTCACGCCTTTTTCTACTGCACTGGGTGTTGTGGGTTCAAACCCCACTTAGACAAGACTTTGTGTGATCCACAAATTGTTCGGTGTCTGGGTGTTCTCATTGACCGTTTCATATGTTTGTAAAATTCCCCGTGACACAGGATATATTCCTGATGCGGGAGTTGTCTTTTATAAAGGAGTATTTTGCTGTATTCTAGTCTGAGTTTTTGTAGATTACCTACGGTACAACGAAACTAAGTGACCTGTTCATGTCACAGCGCTCCTAACGGCAACAGTAGCGAACTAAAATAAGTTTCGATAGTAGGACTAAACTTGTTAAAAAAGTCATACCATAATCAATAGGTATACCTACTGTTTTATGCTATTTTTCTTAATGAATTTAATTCTTTATCTTTTTAAGTAAAAAAAAAAATAAGCAAAGGCACAAAAGATTTACAGGGGTGTTTTAGTTTTAGATAGAGACTTTAATTTTCTACATTTAAATGCTAAACTACTATAACCCTAGTGCAGTTTAAATACTTGAATTCAAAGCTACGTCGAGAAGTAAGGAATCTTATGGATAGATACCTACAGTGTCATTGAAAATCGATGTTTCTATTAGGTACAAATCCTTAAGAAGTAAAACAAAATTATTTAAAGCATCATCTTATATTGTTAATATTTTTACAAATGGCGTTATTACTGTTTTAATCTAATTGCGATATGACTTCTGATTATGTTCCCTAATGAATAAATACCCATTGCTTCATACACAAGTTAAGCAATTTCTTAAACATGAAATGATTTCAAAAACCTACTTCCCATTCCATATTTCGCCCACGTTATGTAATACTATGGTTTTATGGCACTTAATACATGACATACATTTTTATAAATCATTCCTTCGAAATTCCCATTTTTTGGATGGAATTTGTTAGTTAGGTATTCTTGTTTGTACTCGACCTTTCACTGGGAGTATTGTGATGGCACGGACAGAAGTGCTTTGGAGGGTACAATTTGATACAGTAACTACTAAAATGTGACAGCCGCATACCTACTAAAGGCCAGTGAAAGACTAAGTTATGACTACAATTGATTTACAATTCTATAACGATCGTATTAGGCACTAAATTTCCATGTAACAATGTTTTAGGCCACTTTTGGTTGGATGTTCACGGATTTATTGTCTCAATACTTTTCAAGTGAGCTACAAACTAAGAATTTCGGATTAAATTTTAACGATTACATTCATGTATACTGTTAAATAATTTCTACTTCGATACCTTCCATGATAATAAGTTAGTAAAGACAAACACATATTTTAATAATAGGGGATACAATGCGTTTAGGTAAGAGATAAAAAGTAGGGAGTACAAAATTCTTAAACAAGTTTTGAACTAAATATAGGTACTTAGGTATTGCATATCTAAAGCGTGTTATACAGTAGTTAAGAATAATTCATACAAATACCTTACATCATACAGTGTTATGTCTACTATTGTACATTTTACAACAAAAAATATTATACCTTATATGCTATACAAGGCCAAAGTCCGTGCACACAGCAGCGACATCGCGGTTATTCTGCTTCTCTGAATTGTTGGCGGCCATATTAAGTTCCACCAAGGTGTCTACACTATTTATACTGACACCTTTTAAAATCTTCTGCGCAGCTAAACTTGTAAAATTAAAGCTCAAATCGCTTAAGCTCGGAAAATTGTAGAAATCCTGATTCTCCTTCTTGCTTTCTTGACTAAGGCTGTACCTTTTTTGTTTGTTCTCCAAACAATTTATCTTTTCAACTGACGTATTTTTGTCTTTTATAGGTTCCTGGTTCTTTAGAGCTAAATTCGGCTCGGATCCTTGAACTGTTGGTTTCTGGTCGATAGCTTTCGTTAGTAAATTCGCTATGGACTCTGAACTAACTCTGTTGTTTATACTCGGCAGTCCATTCAGCATTTGTAGCGCTGCTGCCTTCTTCAATAAGTCGACGCTCTTCAGCTCGCTGTTCGAATTTATATTGCTTTGTATGCCGCTGTTGGCCGATGATAAGGAGTTCTTCTGGTACCTCAAGCTTCCCAACGATCCTATAATGTTATCGTAACTTTTAGTTGGCGTCGAGGGGTTACTGTTTGCAGTAGTTTCCAAATTATTTATATGGTTATGTATCGCCGGAGAGGCGGGATTTGATGCAACTTCGTTTGTATTGTTTAATTGATTTTTATATACAAAACTGTTATTGTTAGTTGCACCACCTATTTGTAAAGAAAGCTTACGATTATTATTCATACCCGTGTCGTTAATTGAATTTTTGTTGAACTTATTTTCTTGTACTTTCATCGATTCTGCTTCTTGATACATCTGTTTATTCTTTTCAACACAAACATCGAATGATGTCTCAGTGGGATTTTTTGCAGTTGTGTTTTGAACCCCGTTTTGCGATACAGATACGACTTGTCGATCATCATTGATAATGTATATATTGCTCCCGTTGGTGGTCTCGGTGACCTTACCGTTTTCAAAAGTGATAACTGATCTTACTGGCGAATTTTGTACATATACTTTGGTGTTAGTACCGCCACCGTTCTGAGAGATAGTATTTGTGGTAACTTTTAGTGTGATTGAATTGTTAGAATTGGAACTGGCCAACATCGTCGTTGATGGGTTTTCGACCTTAGACCCTAAAGTTTTATGCAGAGGGGTTGCGGATTTTTTGGGTGTGCTGGGACAGTTTTTTGGCGAACTTTTGGGTGACGTGTTACCGTTTTTTACCGTTTCACCACCGACAAGAGGTGGTTTCGTTCTGTACTTGTGTAGACTTTTTGGTGAGCTTTGTAGGCTTTGTACTTTAACAAGTGATTGTGCTCTGCTAAGGCCGGGTGCTCCGTGCGAGTTGCTATGACTAGGCGAAGGCTTTAACGTGCGGTCTGATATATGGGACTCAAGACTTGAGTGACCGCTACTCCCACTGGTGTTGTAGCTCCTTTTAATTAGGGAGTTTTGGTCTAACTGACCGTTTTTGGCATCCTTACGAGGCGTTCGCAGTGGAGTGGTACTTTCCAGGCTAGATGGGCCACTTGTGGACATAATGTGATCTGAATTTGAGTAATCAACCCTTCTTAGACTGCCGCTGGGGCTATCTCTCAGTTTAGGGTCGCTGTTTCTTTGCGGTGATCCGAAATGATCTAAAATTGTTTTATGGGTAGAGCTCCGGCTTAATGTTGATCGCGGTAAGCTACCGGAACTGGGACTGGAGTGCCTGACGGGCGAATGATCGTAGTTAACGGAGCCTGCCAGTCCTGACTCGGTTGATAGGTGGCGCTTGTGCCTTCGCGGTAGCGTCGATGACCGATTACTGATCTCCGAACCGTCGTAGTAAGATGAGACGAACGATGTTTGACTTTGCAGGGACTCCTGAAATGTGAAAAGTTAAACATAAGTATTTGACAGTTGATTTAACATCATCATCATTCGATCATAGTAGCGGTAAAGTATTTCATTTCTAACGTAGATCCCTAGTTTCATTCATTAATGGGACAGGAATAGGTATATTTTGTAATGTAGAGGTCCACTTTGTTATTTCTATCGTCATAATTTAATACAAGCATCATTGTCACGCCGAGAAGAAATTAGGCTTTATAATACAAACCTGTCTTTGTCACAGACAAATGAATTATTTAAAGTAAAAGTTGTAGTACCTTTGAGTTTGTCTGCGTTGCCACACAGTGAAGATGTACCGCCTTGGAGTTGAACCACTCAGTGGGCGGGAACTGCGCAGAAAAAGTGCTCATCGCGCGCGTCTGCTTGCTGCGGCCGCTTCGTCTGAATAAGCGGGACAGCAGGGACACTTTTTCTGAAACATGCATACACATACTTATTGAGATTCCTCTTTATCATAGCGGTTAGCAAACATATGATTGGTGGTAACCATTTGGCAATCTCCATAAGGATAGACAAAATTGTATGTTTGGGTGAGCATTACTTTCTCAGGTCAGGTGCTGCATTGTCTACATTCGCAGTGAGTATGATGACCACCACTCTTGGATTTTGCTTATGCTTTCCATCAGGCAGAGTCATTTTGGTGAGCTATACATAAAAAAAATCTAAGACTATAAATGAGAAAAGATACACAAGATACATAGTACAATCTTAACTATGGCTAAAACAGAGAATCCGTGATTAAGCCGTGGCCAAACGAGTAGTTGGAACCCGTGCCACTAGCATGTCGACAAGCTAGTGTCCCCTCACTACTCTGAAGAAAACGATCCGATTTTTACGCCGTGCCACCACAGGTTTTGAGTGATTTCAGTGTACCCTCGGTGTACCTAAGAAATTAATTTTAATAATATAAATAAATCATTTTTACTTATATTATCTACCTACTTATTTTATTTTTAAGAAACTAGAATTGCTCATTACAAACAAGTTTTATTTAATTGCTGATTTCATTTTAAATAACATTTTAATTTCAACAATATCTATGCACAGATTTTAAACGGGCTGGAGAAACCACTATTTCATCTCTAATATGGAGATATTATTCGTAGGAGAGCCATATTTCTATAGTTAGCTATAACCAATAGACGTATACAGCAACATAAGTACGTCTAATTGCCTATGATCCTTTTCTACAGTCTCTATTTCTCGAATGATTCAAGTAGTCGCCATTTATTTCCGTAGAAGGGGCCCGTCACGTGCTCAGGCTCTTTTACCATTGAGATATGGTCTAAGTTTTTGGAAACGCTTTTCATTTATATATAAAAGTCTCAGATTACTAAAGAAAGCCAGATAGACCGTAAAGAACACAACGATGAATCTACAAAGTAAATATAAATTAGAAAGCGAATACATTCTCGCGGCAGTGTTTGACCTACCGCCATATTGTGTACACGTCACGAGTGATTTTTAATTTTATTTTCAAAACGCCGTCTTGCATAATTAAACACTGTAAGAGAAGTTCCCAAAAACAAAAAAAAAAGAAGTTGGAATATCTTTTTACAGGTAAATACAGATTATTTAGTTGCTATAATTATTTATTAACCCGATAATTATATTGTTGTGTCGGAACACAAAACCTCAACCGTAGCTCGACTGTGATACCAGTTTTTGTCTATTTTTTTTCCCTTCAGTTAGGGAGATTAATTTTTAGTCCATTCCATTCAGACATTAGTGAACCTCATTTCTATATTTAGGGACCTGGTTCCTAACCTCATCTGAAAGTATTCTTTGGTGATACATACAATTATTTCTAATAATTATTACATACAAACAATTTGTGGATGTTTCTACAAATTTCTGTTCTGTGTATAGATATGTTTTATGTCTTTAACTTGTGTCATATCATAATTGAATGATTGAGAGTAATCGATAGTACAAAACTTGATTCTCAGGTACTTACCGTTTATCCGCAGAATATAAAAAAAAATATTAATCATACATTACATTGGTAAAGTAATTGATTTTAGCTTTTTATAATTTTTACACGAAATTAGACGCAAAATGACAATATTATAAAAAGTTAGTGCAAAATAAAGGTTGCTGAAAGTTTGCATAGTATGTAACAGTAACTAAAATAAAAACCATAATATTTAGAGTTCTTTAATATTAAAATACCCTTTTTTCAATCTTAATTTTTAAAAAAATCGGGAATTTTTTACTGCGTATGGTATCATTACACACACAAAGATGTACGTGTTCCTACAGTGTCGCGCCGACTGCCACTCACACTAAAATAAATCAATCGGCGTCATGTTATTTGACAAGAACGTTCCATCTGGTTTCTTTTGTAATCTGAGATAAAAGTATTTGAAACCTTGAACTTCCGAACTTTTTTGTTACGTAACTAAAAAGCTTTTCTTACTTTTTCTAAGCCCGAACCTACTAAGTTTTCCTGTGACTAAAATTTTTATCAGTTCCTAATCCATAATACTAATTGTTTTTCTGCACACAGGTTTAAATAATAACTTTAGTCTATGTCTACCAGGTTTGAAATAAAATCAAAATCAAGACGTAGGTTTTAAATATCAAAATCAAACTCACTTGGCGACGCAGATTCGACGCTCGGCGGGTAATCGGTGGAGGACGAACTATCGGTGGTATTAGCATTCTTATGATGGAGACTCCTTGTCGAGGCGCACCGCTGCAAGTACTTGCTGGAAGAGCCGAAAATCCTCAGCGAGTTGCGTCGGTCCAAAGACCTGGGGGCTGGAAAGGAAGCACTTCGACGTTTGCTTGGACGGCCGTATAGAATTTTGTCATTCGGATTACCTGGAAAGAAAAAAATCAAGATTAAACTTGGGAAAATTCAGACTTGCTAAAGGCAGGTGTATACTCAGGTTAGATCTCAAGTTTAACAGTTTAATTTTTAGAATATTTTTACAAGTTGCGGGTAATTTCATAAACATTCATGAAATGGACACAAAAAACTTCCAGGCGCAGACAACAATCTTTGAACCACACAGAGTACTGGACAACATTTTGTGTGATTAGGGTACATTTTAGAGCAATAATGTAAAATAATAAAGAAAAAATATATGCAAAATGATTAGTTTTAGGCTTCTTTTTATTAATTTTTTTAAGGATTTTAAAATGGTTCACTTTATTACTTAATTTTTTAGTTATAGTTATTAAGTTGTTTATCTTTATATAGTTCTAACATTTTATAACTTAATACCTATGTAATGTGTGTAACATCGTCATCTTCTCTCAAATTTGCAATGCCTGTAAAAGGCTACTAAGTTGAGACAAACTATATTATAAGATCACAAATGTACCTACACTTAGTTAGCAATAAAGATTTTGATTTTGAATTCTTTCTAATCTAAAATCACTAAGCCATCCATGCAGTCATTTTATGAATTCCTACTGTAGTTTTCATTTTGTGATTTTGTACAAAATATTTGAAATAATTTCTAATATTTTGTTAGTCAAATATTTTAAATACGAGTTGCGTTACGTATACCTATATTAACAAAAAAAAAACGGTCGGTTTGAGAAGGTCCTTTTTTCGAAGATGGTTAATAATGAGATATCCATTGAATTATGTTATACAATGTAATTACGCAGTTACTAACGTATTAAGCTTTATGCATTTCATAAAGCGAATCAAATGCAATTTTAGCTAACAAAGAACAGGTGTATTATCATAAATCGGTTAAAAGTTGCATCAATTCCAGCAGATGTTATTGAGACATTATGTATCTATTTCGTCTAAATGTATTACTGACTACCTAATACTCGTACACGTACCTTCGTCTGATTTTCTCAAAAACTTTTCCCTTTTTTTTAAACATTTTTTTAACAGCTTTGCTTCATCGTAAGAGATGTTATATGGCCTATAGCCCCCGATAAAAAGAGTTGCGAACACTACTAAAACAAATTCTATTGGAATCCCTAAGATTATGGAACAAACAAACCCTTCAGCTAAAAATATTGGTATAGATGAAACTCAGATCATAAAACAACCAAATCAATAGTCTTACGCACTTCTCTCAGTGACTTGTTTATTATGCGACAGTATTATTGCAAACATTTTATTTGCTGCCATTTACAATTTTGTTTAGTACGAATCAGTTGTTACAAATGTGCCTTTCTGTTTCGCATGGAAATAAATTCGAAGGAATTTGTTTATACCAACCTAAGCTTGAGAACGTAAATGCTACGTACAGATTGATTTGTGGTCGTTATAAATTCCTGTTTTGTGTTATGCTGGCTGTTGCACTTACCACCACGAATGCATTAAGTAAGTATAACAAGTTAATGGGTTATTGAAAGAACAATGGCACCCAAGTTTACTGCAAAATGTACTTATATATGCTTATACACATGAATTTATAGGTATCGAGAAGCAAACAAGGAAACAGGCTCCCTGATAGTAAGTAACTATGATTGTCCATAGACATCTTTTTTTCCTTCTTACTTTTAAGATTAGGAATATATCCTGGGTCGCGAGCGACTTTACAAACATACAAGAAATGGACGCAAAGAACACCCAGATTCAGAACAAAAATTTATGGATCACACTAAGTGTTGTTCCATTTTGAGTTTGATTCCACAAGTCTCAGCGCAGCAGAGAATGGCGTGGTACCCCTTAAATCACTATATAATTCATAAAGTCAAAAGTCACTCCTCAGGTTCAGCTTAAAAGTCACCCCTCCAGAATCAGCAGATTCTGGGGGGCTGAAGGTCGAAGGGGTGGAGACTCCGGTAATTCACTTACTCGATGAAAACCAATAAAAAGGATCGCCTACTACCACTTTTTGGTTATGAAAGTTAGTATAGTAACAAAAGAAAGTTTTTCTTTAAATCTGTCTTCGCAGTTTTCTCCACTATTGAATAAGAAGCGTCTAAAATTACGCCCAAAACTCAGAACAATTCTACATTGTTTTTAAAAAAAAATCTTTTTAAAATGTGACAGGTGAAAGAATTGACGTTAAAAATTTGAAAAGAGTTTTATGTGAGCCACGTGTGCGTGCAAATCTGACGCACAAAGACTATTTCAGTTGTAACATAAATCAAGTTTGAACTTGACAGGCGCGAGCGAAATGTGGCGTGTATTTGTAAATCTTGTGTTGATCTTATTGTAAACATGGAATCGCCGTGGTTTTACCGCATTTGGGACGGAGAACTTTACGGATGTATGTAGGTATGTATTTACAATAACAAAACAGATTTTAAAAGCAAGTGTGAGTAGATGGAATGTGACCTACCTATGTGGCTCTAAGTGTTTTGGTACTAATTGCCAAGCATCTAATGGATACACAAGCATTTTAATTGTAATGATTGATGTGTGTGTTTCGTTTGTTTTCAAATATTGTTTGGAATTCAAATTAGGAAATATATCCGATATTTAAAAAATCAATGAGCCTTACCACCCGAGCAATATGACATCTGACGCCTAGCAAGCACGCGCTTCTGCGGCTTTTTACTACACTTTCAGTAAAGCAAGAGGAAATATATTAAACATAAACAAATATTATAACTTTCATCAAAACCTGTTTGATTTAAAGTTTATTTCGTAAGTATTAAATTTGTTGTGCGTTGTAATCGTGATTTTTAACTTTGGACCACAAATGTAAATTGCAAACGATATATTTTTTAACAAAATGGACCCGACTTACGACTTGAAATTCTTTTGTACATTACTTATATAAGATTCACATTCATAGGCATTTGGTCACAGTTCTGTAAATAAAGTCATGGAGCTATCGCCGCTTCTAAATAGTTTATCCCGCGATCCATTCTGATCCCAAATTTACTGCACTGTACTTCTCTAGTAAATGTAGATAGAATTATATCCAGAAAAGAGGAGACCTTTCTCTTACAAAATATATATCGAAACAATCTTAAATATGTAAACCTGGAATTGTGATAATTAACAGTATACTTGATTGTCTTATTTTCAATCGAGTTCCTCGGCTCAAGGTACCTCGGCTAGCTGGGATTTTAAATTTTGAAGTTTGTGCACTGTGAGAATTAGAGGACACCGACATTGTTATAATATTTTGAGTTTCTGGTACATCAGTAAGTGTAGGTACAGTGTTTTAGCAAAAATAGCCTCAATCATCATCATCAATATTTAATAGTCTACTTCTACTGCTGGGCCATAGGCTTCTCTTTGGAAAGGAAGTTTTGACCTATCTATTACCATTCTGTCCGAGTGTCAAGTTGTTTTTCTCTTTGATGTGCTGTTGTCCGTATTTGGTTCTCTCCCTTATTTGGTTCTTTAGTTATTTATGAGATGAACAGGAGTGGTGACATTCGGTATTCTTAATATGACATGGACAGCAAATATGGATCAAAATTAAAACTTGGAAATCACAAAAACATACTACTATACTCTTTGCGCTGTAGCATGGTGCGGGTGACAGTTTCAGTAACATTTCGTTTCACTGTTGAAAGTTGCCGCTATTTACAAATTATGACTTAGTATTTTAGCTGTACCACATTCGCAACATATTAAATCATTAATAACTGTAGTAAACTAAATTTAACCACCACGCACCGTGCTACAGCGCAAAGAGTATAGTAACTAGTAAGGTAAATAAGTCTATAAATAACCCATGACAATTACCTACTTATTGATCAAATGACACGAAAGGCGGATGACGCTCTAAATAGCCTGCTGTTAATAAAATCTATTGTCATTTGAGCAGTCACAAAGTAAGTACTACAAAGTACCACTTATTAAAAGATGGTCCCTAGGTATATTGTTTTAAATTTTACTGCTATAAAATGTATTTTCCATTAAATATTTTAATATTTTTTTATTTATAATTAAACTATAATGAGATGTTACGATACATATGGCTACAAATTCTATAGATTAATAAACATTTAAAATAATTACATACCTATTTCCGAGATCCGTTAGTTGGTAACAGAAAAACAAGTATTTAATATTAATCACAAAGAAACACTATCTATAGTACAAGGAAAACTATTAAAAAGTAATTAATCCTAACTAAAAAGGTCGACTTCAACCAAAAATAAAAACTGTTTTGAAGTTCGTTTCCAATCACGTATTTAAATTTAGAATAACATTTGTCGGTGAATTATAAAGACACAGCCGTTTATCCCATCTATCGCTCCCTGTTTATACCAGGCGCCTTTAAAGCCATTCTGTCTTAACATAATCTGAGATCGGCACGCAAACCCATTTAGATTCCTCATCCAGTACTACACTATATAACGCAAATAAACTGGAATGTCTCCGCATAATTTTAGCACACCTTCATGACTGGACTGGTTCCCAGAAATTCTGACGTGATGGTATTTAGTTGAAACAGTTTAATTTAGCCTGGATCGCTTGAAGTGTAAATCCGTAGCAATAAGACAGCTATTTAGATGTGCATGAATATGTTTTCGTGTTAAGGCCAGGTTAGTTTTTTTAAAATACATCAAAACTGACAATTGTTTTGAAATCTGTAAAGAATATTTAAAGAGTTTAAATTAAAAAATATCAGGGCCCTGGTTACCTCGCTGCCCCTGAAGGATCAACACCTCAAGAAAAATTTTTTTACCCGTACCTACTAAGATAAGTCAATTAGAATTTCAAGGTAGTCATTCAAGTATCGCTACCTAATTTCAATTGTTTCACACACATAGTAAATCTAATTTTCTTTGAACAAGAGAAGCGCTGTAGTATTTAGGATGAAGTAAAGTCGATATACATAATATATACTCGTAGTATACTCGAGATATATAAGAAGGTCAAATCTATTTTTGGAATTGTATTGTCGCTCATTGTTTTGATCTGTTTTTAACAATACATTTTTATATAACTAAGACCTTGCGAATTTTTCATTTATTTGCTACTAGCTTTTGCCTATTAGTCAAAAAAGTAGCTTATGTCTTTCTCCCAGGTCCACGCTATCTCTATACCGAAATTCATCCAAATCTGTTCAATCCAAAACATAACATACAGAGTTACTTTTGAATTTATAATTAGTATGGATGCAAAGTTTATGTATGAACGTGCACCCGACCCTGGAGTTATTTGTCTTCATGGTGATAGTCACCGTCTGGAGACCCATCTGCTAATTTTTCCTTATACCATAAACAAGAACTTAAATATAATATATAACTCTTAACCCCAATTTAGTATAATTATTTTCTCTAGCTTTGTTTGAAAAAAAAAAAAAAAAAAAAAAAAAAACTCAATTTTAACAGTTTAACTTACGAACTCACTAACATGCCTAATAAACGAATACGAGTAGGTAATAAAGATCACAATCCATAGAGAAGTCAGATATAAAAATAGTTTAGCAAGAAGCAGTCGTGCTAAGTGTCGATGGTATCTCGTATCATTAATCTGCCACTTTGCAGCTCCTTAGTCACTTTAAAGTGGACACACTAATGTTCCTAATATTATCAGCGCTATTCGCGTCATTCAGCTCAGAAATTGTGATTATTTCTTTAAGATATTGCGGAAATTGCTTGTTGGAAATCGTGCAGTTCACACCCCTTGACATTCGGTCTCGGAGGTCTTATAATCATTTTATATGTGAAGTACGAGGCTACACCGTGTTTTTATAAATCCCTACTTGTGTGATGAAGGTAGAGCCCCTTTCAAACCATCACACCGCACACGTATCAAAAACTAACAGACCTACGCAACCCCGTTTGCGTCTCCTATTGCCCGTAGCGTGATAATTTACCCCGTTTTTGAAACATTATTTATTGATACTCTGCTCCTATTCCGGTCTTAGCGTGATGATAGATAGCCTATAAGCTTCCTCGATAAATGGGCTATCTAACACTAAAATAATTTTTCAAAGCGGACAATCGGTTTCTGAGATTAGCGCGTTCAAACAAACAAACAAATCGTCAGCTTTATAATCTATATATATAAAAGAGGAAGGTGACTGACTGACTGACATACCCAGAGATCAACGCACAGCCCAAACCGCTGAAGCTAGAATCCTGAAATTTTGCATGTAGGTTCTTTATATAACGGAAGTGAGCACTAAGAAAGGAATTATTGAAATTCCACCCCTAAGGGGGTAAATCAGGGGATGAAAGTCTGCGTGAGCGAAGCCGCGTGTAAAAGCTAGTATTAGTATAGATGTGAAGTACGAGGCTACACTAAACATATTTAAAAAAATACTTGTACGATGAAGGTGCTAAGTTCATTTTAAACCATCATAAATATCAAAAATAGTTTTTTTATGTATGTGCCTGCTAAAAATGCAACAAAGCAGCATGGTGACACACACCATGGCGACCTATTGAAATGCTTCTGCATCATTGGGCCTTCGGTCTCGCACTCACCAACGAAACACGACAGCATAAATGCTGTTATTTTAGGTTGGCCTTCTGTGAGACCGAGGCGGTACTACCCGTAGCGCCCCGGTCGAGATGACCCGATCATGCGTCAATCAGCGTGGCTTTACTATCTACAACAGTAGCGTAAACAGAGATGTATTAAAGGATCACAATTTGATGACTCTAATTTTAACTCCACCTGTATGAAACAACGAAAACTTGTTGCCGTCATTCGGATTTATGACATTGGGAGTACCTGTACTGACAGGATAGATAAGAAGGCAATGGTAGGAAAGGAATATCTATACTAATATTATAAAGCTGAAGAGTTTGTTTGTTTGAACGCGCTAATCTCAAGAACCGCTGATCCGATTTGAAAAATTCTTTCAGGATAGCCTATTTATCGAGGAAGGCTATAGGCTATATATCATCACGCTAAGACTAATGGGAGCGGAGCATCCATGAAGAATGTTTAGCAAACGGGGAAAGATTATCACGCTACGGGTAATAGGAGACGCAAACAAGGTTGCGTGGGTCAGCTAGTTAACTATGAGAATATATTGGGTAATTTAAGCAATACCTCGAGAGAAGCTTGGGTCGTATCTATGTAGATACCTTTAACTAGAACTGACTGTTGCCGGAACTTATGAGCTTGTTACTTACAAACCGTCATTTATTCTGTCTACCATCAGTAGTAGTTTCCAACACAATGAATCATCTTTATAACTATTATATTCCTTCTATTACCTAATCTTTTAAGTAATTATTCTGTTTCTTTAATTTAAACATATTTTTTTCTATTTAAGAGTTTTTGTGTAGATGAGCTCAGGATGGCAAACAGAAATTACAATTGTGCCAATGTGGATGAAATTAATTACAACGAAAAGAATATTTACATATCCATACAAAGGCTTCTGTAATATTATAGGTATATGGTCATTTTTGAGTATTATATCAAGAGGAACAAAAATATACACGAATAAATCTATTATAGCATTCGTTAGCTAACGATAATACTGAACAGGAATGCGGTACTTATGTGTACCTGTCACACATAGTTTTCTTATTAGAAAAGCCATAAATTTTGCTAAGTACCCCTGGATAACTTGGATATTATTACTAGAGCTGTTAACGTCATTGTCATAACAAAATTAATCACACAAACATAATTAACTATTATGATATATGTTCTGAAGTCTTGCGATATTCATCCGCTGTCCAATAATAACTCGGGACGTTTCTACGTATCTTCCTAAAGTGCAATCTTATCTAAAATTATCTAACTAAAATACACATCCTGTCTAAGAAAGGCACTTGCAGCCGAGGCACGTTGAAAGGAATTTAGCAAAACACATTTGCATGCTTTCAAGAGTTGACTACATACTAGATGTACTCATGTAGAGATGATTGCAAAACTTATTCTTACACTTGTCAAGTAAGATTAACAATCGTATTACGTTGGGTTAAGGGTTATTTTGATAGCAAATAGACCGTGTAGATTTAATTTAATGATAGTCACATGCATTCTCCATTTAAACCAAGCACACAACACGTTTTGTTATTATTAAACCCTAGATTCAGACTGTGATAACGTTTTCACTCATAACTTTGTTCGTGGTTATAGTATTAGATAGACTTATCTGTTACAAACTCAGCATGACATATTATTACATGTCTAGATTATGTCTGGATACGTAATTGCTTTCATTTTTGTCACAATACTTATTTTTTTTTATGTATGTGCCTGCTAAAATGCAACAAAGCAGCATGGTGACACACACCATGGCGACCTATTGATATGCTTCTGCATCATTGGGCCTTCGGTCTCGCACTCACCAACGAAACACGACAGCATAAATGCTGTTATTTTAGGTTGGCCTTCTGTGAGACCGAGGCGGTACTACCCGTAGCGCCCCGGTCGAGATGACCCGATCATGCGTCAATCAGCGTGGCTTTACTACCTACAACAGTAGCGTAAACAGATATGTGTGACGGTGTGAGAGAGAGTGACGGTACATGGCGAAACAAATATATCGAAAATTTGCGGGTGGATGAAGAACCTTCTACTTCACGGATTCGACGACGGAGGGCGTGCGCCGCTGAGCCAGTCAGCCTGTGACCACGGCCAGTGCAACCTGGTCGAAACGTCAGGCAAAACAGAGGTATGTAATACCGTGAAATAAGTGATCGCGTTAATTCCCGTAAAAATAATAATTATTACAATACTTATAGTTGGAATATCTTAGCTTCGTGTCTTAACCGTTTGCACCTTCAAAATATAACTGTACACTACACCTCAGTAAAGTAATTTTACATCGGAGTGGTTTAAAATTCATCGTCATTTTCAACAGCCTATACAGTCCACTGCTTGGCATATGGTTTCCTTGGAAGGGAGTTTTTGGCCTACTAAATTGTGCTAGACGGGTTGCTATAGGGTTTGTTCCGAGTGTTTCTTCTCTTTGCAGTGAAGTTTTTCTGCGTAGTTTGATCTCTCGGTCACCTCTTAGGACACCCATGGGGTGAATACGGGTAGTTACATTCTGTATTCTTATTGTCACCACACAGCCAGACTTATAATACAAAAATATTTGAACCCGGGCTTCGAACCCGAGACCTCAATCACATCATTCTCATACGCTACTATTTTGACACCGAGGCGTCAATCTTACGTTACGGACGTTCTTTACCGGCTAGGGTACCCCTCCGCAACGCCGCCATAAGGAACTTCGTTCCAAAAATAGGAGATTTCTTCTTACATATTTCACTATCCTAAATTTTCTACGATTTCATTATCACGAATAAAGGATATGTCTTAAAAAATACAAGTAATACATAATTTAAATAGCATATACCTATATACTAAAGTAAAACAATGTAAGTACTTAATACTAAATCAGCTACAAGAATAACCGGCAAAAAAACAAAACCAAATAAAATGTTTCTCCACAAAAGTAAAGAAAACAAGAACATGAACATTATAATGTAGTCCAGAAGAAATATTGAGTTAATGGTTAATTAACTCTATAGAATAAACCTTACGAAAATAGAGGTGACCGTCAAATATCTAGTAATATGTTCGAACTAAACTGTTATTTCAGTATTAATTCGGTAGCATTTCATAGCTTTGTTTATTGCGCCAGCTATAACATTATAACACGTGCGACTAGTTAACGGTGATAATGCGACAGGAATGCGCGGGCGCACATGATTTAGATTCAGGAGATTGATCCCGCAGGACTGATATATTATATGTAATTGCTTGTTGAGTCATAGTTTATGGTTGTAACTTTAATAATACACAATGTTATAAGGAGAGAGAGCTGTAATAAACGACGATTTAATAAAAAAAAAACAAATCAGGTTTTAAAATCAGGTTATTTAATATTTTACTACCCTAAATTTATACTTGAGTATACTTGAGATTACCTAAATACATAATAATAAATTTTTACCTTCTCATACCCTTCTAAGCACATGTGTATGTTAGTGAAACAAGCAACATAAAGTTTTTTAACTATGATTTAAAAAAACTATACTATTTTTTTTTTACAAAATATGGAGAACTCTATGGATCTTCACTTCATCAAAGCTGAGGCTGAATATTGGAAACGCACACTCAATCCTTACTTAGAAACACATTTATTTTACCGACAAGTATTGTGTTAAAAATAAAATAATCATAATAATTGTTTTCAAATAATTTAATCAATGTAGAAAGAAATCATATCAAATAGTACACCCAAAGGATAAATAGTTTTATTTTTAAAACCACTCAGACTAAATGAAACTCCAAGAGGACTTAAACATGCAATTCAACTTCTGAACGAAAGAAATAACGTCAATAAATCCCGCGGTTGCATCGCTGCACTCATCTGCACGCAGAAGCTTGACCTATATACGGCCTAGTCACATCCGTGCCATTAAAAATAAACCGTTCATTTAATAAAATATTCATAATTATGAATGGAACGATGACGTTCGTTGCGCAAACATATGTTTAGCTATCGTTTCGATTGTAAGCATACAATGAGGTAGGAATACAAAAATTTTGGTGATTTTGAGGGGACCAAATTTTAGTATGCTTTGCAATACATGCAGGTATTTTCATGATGCATCACAACACTTGCTCGTAATTTTTTTCTACACACAATCATCTTCTTGACATGCCCATGACTTTTTCATCAGTTTACAGTGAGTCCCTGTATCTCTTTTACACAATCTATACATTTTTATACATCTTTAGTCGTTATGTACCTACTTTTGCACCCGTTAATTTTCATTCGTACAAAATTTTTATTCGCTCGTTTGTCTCTACATCTTGGTTATTTGGTACTGAACATATATTCGTTGCTGATAATATATTTTAATAAAATGTAATGGTAATGGTAGGATAGTTTAAAAAAAAAGATTTCTATTGTTCTCTATGCGGTTGCAACAAAAGTAGGTTTGCAACTATTTTAGAGAACTGAACTACTTAGATACTTTTGTGTAATGAATTAAATCTGTTAAGAAACCATCAACAACTGAGCAGGCAATATCATTGACAAAGATGACGTCTTTAAATAGATTTGGATTTAAAAATGAAAATATTTTAGTAATCATTTATTATGAAACAGATAACATTATTCTGTTTAAAATCACTAAAAGAGTGACAGGGTACTTAAAAGTTGAATGAACTGTTAAAAATGCCACACACAAGCGTATCAATATAAAATGCACGCGATTCGCCTTTAGAGGATCTCGTCATGCGCCAAGAATGCAAGCTTTTGGTCAATATAAGATGTTATTGTATAAAAGCATAAAACTATATAGCTTGACTACATAATATTTATTACCAGAATTCCAATATAGTGCTTCAGTTATCACTCAAACACTATATAAATGAGTAGGTAACGTTTTCGCCTACCGTAGTATGTGATAAATAACTACGCGGGAAGATTAAAATACTAATATTTTAACTTTAATCTGCGATTAGACATTTGTATATTAGAAAATGTGAGGCAGAATTCCGAAAGCAGGATGGAAGATCGCGACGAAATGCATTAGGAGTAACCGAATTTATTACTGGGTGCATATTTTTTCCACGCCATATTTCTTTCACAGGACCGACCGGTAATTAGTAATGTTCTAATTTTGAATGTTGAAAATATTTTAATCTGTTCCGTGTCATTTATCTTTGCGTTTTTGAGATCTTGTTTATTAAAACATTTGTGGGCTTCCGAGTGTGGTATGCAATGATATTATATTAAAATATCATTGGTGGTATGCAAATTGTACAAATTGGGAATAAATCATTTAAAAGGAATTTTATTTTTATTTCAAATACTTTTTTTGGTAGATATAGCCACGTTTTGATAAATATAATTTTGGGGATTAATGCTGGGAAGTTTGTGTAAGAAAAAAGTTTTTTTTACTATTAATAGTTAATAAATTTTGTCAAAAAATATATTTAAGGCACCATTGTCATGACGTGGCGTAACAAAGTTTATTTTTATATTAATTATTGTTTTTGATCGATCTTGTCCAATTGTTGTTACGGAAAAGAGTTTAGAACTTTTGTTAACTACTTTAAAAAAATCTAAAAAAACAATAACCATTAACATATCTTAAATTATTGTGTGCGAAACATCGATTCAAATATAAATCAATCATTAGCATCGATTTACAAATATAAAATTGTACAGGATTAAAACAAATGAAATATAGTTTACATAGATTCACCCACAACATTCCGTTTCCTGATTTACGAAACGATTTTTATAATTATGAATGTCAGTATCGATTAGTGTCACATTAAACAACTTTGTTTATGCAACAATCTAAAAGAATATGAATCTTATTCCAAGGAAATAAAAACTAAATTAAGTTTTATGAAGTGAAGATGAAGCGTTGTTGACTATTTAAGTATAATAATGACACGTGGACTTTATGAGTCCAGGAAATTGGATTAAAATCTTCGCGGGCTTTGATCTCGATATATTGTGACTATTTTAGGGTGTCACTTAACCACTTTCGGTTATTTGTGGTTAAGAAAGTAAACTTAAAAAATATAGTAGGTAGTGATTCGAATGTAGAATTTTAACAGTCTATTCTGGCCTATCCTTATTATTATAAAGGTCAATGTAAGTTTGCTTGTTACGCTTTCACGCGAAAACTACTTAACCGATCCACATGAAACTTTGTACAGATATACTTGGAGGTATTAGAAGTAACATGTGATACTTTTGATTATATAAAGCCGCGGGCGAAAGCTAGTTATAAATAAATGGAAATGTTAGAATGATATATTTTTAAAATGCGTGCTTTTTCTGATACCACAACTAATGATGAATTGATAAAAATGGCGTCAGCGTCGGACAAATTAACGCAATAGGGATACATGGGGACGCATAACTGCACTTGTGTCATTCCCTCTTTGCTCGTTTATGCAATATACCAACATAAAAAAATAAACAATAAATATTGGCACCGACCACGATTGGCTCCAATGTAAAAAAATGACTTGTTATAATTCCTTTTCGTAAATAATTAATTAAATTAAAAGTACGGTTATGTATGTGTAAAGGCTACTAATTGACACGTGTCATCGACTACAGACTTAACGTGTATTAGTATGATTACACTGTGTCCATTAGCGAGATGATTACGTCATACAACAGTGACTACATAAAAAGGTAAAAAAATATTTGAAGTAATTGCCGCGTTAAATCTTGGATGACATAGAGTTTAAATATAAGCTTGTCAAATTACATCAGAACATACATTTATGATAATCCCGTACCACATAAATTTATGTTAGTCACAATTCAATTTTTGTATGTTTAAACTCAAGTGATCTTCAGTGTCACAGTATGAATTCGCTGACTCATCATTGTGTAATAGTCGACATAATATGACATATTAGTTATGTAAATGTGTAATAACAAGTATAAGCGTTGTTATGGGTATGTAACGTAATTTACTTTTAAACAACAACTTTTTGCTTTAGTTACTCATGCTGAGTGTGCTAGTAACGTGACGGTTTTTCCAAACTGATTCCGCGTTTGGTTAAATATATTTTTTCCTCGACTGCCGAGAAGCCCAAAGGAAGGGTAATTGTTTAGGCAGTTTATGTATGTGTGTTTATGTGTTCCACCTAAATTACTGAACCCAGGTGTATAGGCTATACCAATGTTATGGTGAGTTTTTACGTAGTCGGGTAATAGTTTTTAAACTTTTTCTTGTTTAGATGTGTTGTCGTTGATTTCTCTAATATAATCAAGATTTTCAGCGGGTAATTACTGAGAAAAGCCCTTCATGGAGGCGTCGCTGAGTTTTCACTAGTTGACTGGTGACCACGTTCGGTGGAATTCTTTTTTTATGGGATGCAAATGAGACCTTAGTATGCTTAGTGACCACCATCAACCGACCTTCTAGTGCTCTCCTTACCTCGGTTTGGTAAGGTCAATACACTCAATACTATATAATCGAGATGGACACCCAAGAACAGACGACAGGATTTCAAATAACACAGCTTTTTTATCCTTAGAAATCTGACTCACTATCTCACTGTTGTTAAAATATAATCCTAAAAGTATTTTCATAAATATTTTAAAGTTTATCAAAATATATGCAAAACCTGTCATTTCCAGTTTATACTGCGACTGCGATTAGAATCTACGAAAATTGACTTTTTTTTCTGTTCGGCCTCTAAGACTTCCTTAGTTTGATGGTTTGTTGTGGTTTTGGATTGGATTATCAACCTTGATGATGTAAGATTTAAAAAAATCTCATTTTGCGGTTCTTATTTTAAATTTAACCAAAAATACAGGGAAGTATAATTTTTCAAATAAAAAAATTATTTACCTAGTCTATTCCTAAAATTCGGAGTTTTGAGGTATCAGATTATGCAAATGATATGGCCGAATAGAAAACCTCGGTTTTTTAAGACTATTAAAAGCACTTTAAACAGCTATATTTTGTTAATATGAGACTTTTTTTTTGTTTTAACCTTTAAAAACACTCAAACACGAGATTAAACTAAGGAAACACTAAGTCACCGGCATCTACTTATTTTAAATCATCAATTTCCGTCTCCGCCTATACCATACCTTTAGAAGACAATGTTGATTAAGAAAAAAAAAACTTGAGACATTTGAATAAGAAACTGAAGAACAAATGCTGTCGTAAATTCTATTTGTGGTTTTAAATAGGTACGGTCACAGTGATTCTGCAGGTAAATGATTTTTATTGTATAAAAAGTTGTCAATCAAGATTGTAACTTCACAATTTGGTGGAAGATCAGGGCAGTCATGTATGAAATTGATAGACGTCCTTGGGAGTGTTGTTACAAAATCTTGAAATAGCCGAAATATACGGTAATGAGGCAATGAATACTAAATATGCTTTATCAACGTGAGTAAAATGAATAAAGGGTGTTTTTTTTGTTATTGATCTTGTGGCGGCAGCATATTATATCGTCTCACGAATGACGCTGACCGCCGCCGGCGCCGCCGCGCCGAGGATACCCGAACGCACCGTCGTGCGCGCTCGGTTTTCCCCGCCTCGCCAGTCGAGAATGCGAACCGACGCCGGGAGGCTGCGCGCACGTTACTCGCCGCGAACCTTTATGTATACGCACCGCGCAGTATTTAATGTATTTCCTTTTAATCGTTGTTTACTTCCGCTACTTGCTTATGTACTATTAGCTTTTTCTATTCTTCATGTGTGTCTTTATGTATCCTTCTACTGTGTAAACTCTATTGTAACTTTCCGGAACATTATAGTGCTAGTGAAAACATAAGTGTTTTAATTAGTCTCCCCGCTTACGCCTCACTAACAATTCTCGCTAAAGTGGTGACCCCGTGAACACTCGCAGTGTATTATACGCGTGAAAATGCCTTACACTAGTGCTAAAGACGAATCGGGTGAGGTGTGCCGCGTTAGTGTAAAAATGCCACCATTTTGGGCAAATGAACCGGCGCTATGGTTCACCCAATTGGAAAGTCAGTTCGTACTATCGAATATAACGGCCGATATCACGAAATTCTATTATGTTATCGCGAACTTAGACTTAAAATACGTGAGTGAAGTGAAAGATGTTATTAACAAACCGCCATTAGAAAATAAATACGACAAAATAAAATCGGAGCTTATTTGTCGTCTTTCGGCGTCACAAGAACAGCGCGTGAGACAGCTGTTAACTTTGGAGGAGCTGGGAGATCGGAAGCCATCCCAATTTCTGCGACATCTGCGTAGCCTGGCTGGATCGGAGGTTCCAGATGACTTTATACGGTCTTTGTGGACAAGCAGATTACCTGCCCACATACAAGCGATTATGGCAGCGCAAGTGGACCTCCCCTTAGACACCGTGGCGCAGATTGTGGACAAAATCCACGAAATTGCTGTCCAGCCCAACGCTCAGGTGGCTGTTGCAGCCGCCCCACTATCGACATCGGCGGCTTCGTGTCCCTCGGCTGCAATCGAGACACTGACACGCCGCATCGATGACCTCACGCGGCAAGTGGCCGCGCTATCAGCTGATCGATCCCGTTCTCGGTCACGGGGTCGAGCCCAATCACCGCGCTGGCGTCAACGTTCCCGGAGCCGCTCAAGTGCTGGCCCGGGGCACTGCTGGTACCACCGACGCTTCGGCGATGCGTCAACGAAGTGCCGCGAACCGTGTACGTTCCATAAGGGAAATGGACAGAGCAGTCAATGAAGGCGGCAACATGCGACTGCGATAGTGTTGTGAGTGGCCGTGTTTTTACAACAGACCGTAAGTCAAAAGTGCAATACTTAGTAGATACCGGGTCCGATCTATGTGTTTATCCAGTGAAACTTATCCGCGACAGGCAGTGCGTTAAAACAGACTATAAACTATTTGCTGCTAACGGTTCTACGATAAATACATACGGTTGGATTAATCTATCGCTAGATTTTGGACTCAGGCGTGCATTCGTATGGCGTTTCGTGATAGCTGACGTCACCAAACCTATTATAGGAATAGACTTTCTATCGCATTATAACCTGCTTGTTGATGCTAGACACCATCGCTTGGTGGACAGCCTAACCTCGCTAAGCGCTTTTGCTAGGCCTGCATCATCTGCAATATGCCAAATAAAATCTGTCTCTGGTTCGTCGCTTTACCATGACTTGCTCTCACAGTTTCCAGACATCACTCGTCCTGCTGGAGACCTGTCTACGCGCAAGATGAAGCATAGCACGCTCCATTATATCCGCACTACACCAGGCCCACCTGTATTTAGCCGCCCTCGCCGATTAGCACCGGACCGACTCCGTATAGCGATGAAAGAGTTTGAAGAAATGGTAAGAACAGGTATTGCTAGAAGGTCTGATAGCCCCTGGTCATCTCCGCTACACCTGGTCCCAAAGAAAAATAATGAATGGCGACCATGTGGCGACTATCGTGCCTTGAACGCTCGCACCATACCTGACCGATACCCGGTTCGGCACATCGGAGATTTCTCTCACAATCTTCTTGGCTGTACCGTATTCAGTAAAATCGACCTGATTAGGGCATATAATCAGGTAGCCATAAATCCAGAGGATGTAGCAAAAACTGCGATCACAACCCCATTTGGAATGTTTGAGTTCCCATTTATGAGCTTCGGCCTACGCAACGCGGCTCAAACATTTCAACGGTTCATGGATGAAATTCTCAAAGACCTGGATTTCTGTTTTCCCTATATAGATGATATTTTACTGGCCTCCCGAACGACCAGTGAGCACCTGGAACACCTGGAAGTGGTTTTCAAACGACTACAAGACCATGGAGTGGTTATAAACACTTCTAAGAGCGTGTTTGGTGAGTCGGAAGTCGAATTTTTAGGCTACAGCGTATCGTCTGCTGGTACGAAGCCCCTTCCTGAAAAGGTAAGCGCCATACAGAACTTTCCACACCCTAGGACCATCCGAGAACTCCGTAGATTCCTAGGTATGATAAATTTTTATAGGCGTTTCTTACCTAAGGCAGCCAGACTACAAGCCCCACTGCACAAACTCTTGTCTGGTACAAACGTGAAACCTAGTACACCTATACAATGGTCACAAGAACTCGAAGAAGCATTCACCGCCTGTAAAACCAGCTTAGCGGAAGCTACTCTTCTAGCCCACCCTGATCCATCTGCAGATTTAATACTGTGTACCGACGCTTCAGACCATGTTATCGGCGGCGTACTTCAGCAGAAAGAAGAATCTGGTTGGAAACCACTTGGGTTCTTCTCGAAGAAACTCAGTCCAGCTCAGAAAAAGTACAGCCCGTTCGACAGAGAGCTGTTGGCTATATACGAAGCTGTGAAATACTTCCGACACATGCTTGAAGGTAAGACGTTTACCATTCTTACGGACCACAAGCCAATTGTGTCAGCTTTTAAGAAGGCTTCAGACAGTTGCTCACCTAGGCAATTTCGATATTTCGATTTCGTGTCGCAGTTTACTACGAACATTCAACATATCGCTGGTAAAGACAACGTAGTCGCGGATGCTCTTTCTCGTACCGAAGCTATTACAAGTGCAATAGACTTTGATGCCCTAGCCCGTTCGCAGCAGGAAGACGACGAGCTCCGCCAACTTCTACAAGGTACCTCTTCGCTGAACTTGCAGAAAGTAGAAATTTCTGGTTCCAGTAAAGAGATATACTGCGACATTTCTGGTTCATCACCTCGACCTTACCTGACACCATCTTTCCGTAGACAAGCTTTCGACTGTATACATGGACTAAGTCACCCAGGAAGTAAGGCTACAGTAAAATTGATGACTCAAAAATATGTTTGGCCTAACATAAAGAAAGACTGCAAGAATTGGACACAGAGCTGCATACCATGCCAAAGATCTAAGATTGCCCGACACACTCAATCCCCAGTACATACATTTGTTCCTTCAACGAACAGATTCAGCCATGTACATATCGACCTCGTAGGACCTCTGCCATCGTCGAACGAATACAAATACTGTCTTACGGCAGTCGACAGATTTACGCGTTGGCCAGAGGTAATTCCTCTCCAAGATATCAAGGCTGACACGGTAGCGAGTGCATTCGTTACCGGTTGGATATCACGCTTTGGTTGTCCGGAGACAATAACAACAGATAGGGGGAGACAGTTCGAAGCACATCTGTTCAAAGAACTTGCAACATTGATCGGTTTTAACCACTCAAAAACCACAGCATACCATCCAGCTGCAAATGGAATGGTTGAGAGGTTTCACAGACAACTAAAAGCAGCGATAATGTGCCATGCGAACGAGAAGTGGTCTGAAGTCCTTCCCATAGTTCTTCTGGGAATACGCGCAGCCTGGAAGGAGGATATAGGGTCGTCAGCGGCAGAACTTGTTTACGGCGAACCCTTACGGCTGCCAGGAGAGTTCATGAGACCGTCACTTACGCGAATCGTCGACGCTACTGATTTCGCATCTCAACTGCGCTCCCATATGTCGAGCCTCTCTCCAACACCTGCAAGCCATCATGGCCAGAAGACCTTCTATGTACCCAAGACGCTCGCCACTGCAGAGTACGTGTTCTTGCGAAAAGACGCTGTGCGACGATCACTCGAAGCTCCTTATACAGGGCCGTACAAAGTATTAAAGCGAGACGAGAAAACCTTCAAGATTGACGTACAGGGTAAAGAGATGACTGTAACCATTGATAGACTGAAGCCAGCTTACCTGCTCGTCGATCTTACGCCACAAGACCAAGAAGGAATCAAACCGGCAACACCGGTTACTCCAGATGCCCTACACCGAACTAGATCCGGACGCCGTGTGCGATTCCCCGATTTTTTTCGACCTTAACGGTCTCCGGGGGGGCTGATGTGGCGGCAGCATATTATATCGTCTCACGAATGACGCTGACCGCCGCCGGCGCCGCCGCGCCGAGGATACCCGAACGCACCGTCGTGCGCGCTCGGTTTTCCCCGCCTCGCCAGTCGAGAATGCGAACCGACGCCGGGAGGCTGCGCGCACGTTACTCGCCGCGAACCTTTATGTATACGCACCGCGCAGTATTTAATGTATTTCCTTTTAATCGTTGTTTACTTCCGCTACTTGCTTATGTACTATTAGCTTTTTCTATTCTTCATGTGTGTCTTTATGTATCCTTCTACTGTGTAAACTCTATTGTAACTTTCCGGAACATTATAGTGCTAGTGAAAACATAAGTGTTTTAATTAGTCTCCCCGCTTACGCCTCACTAACAATTCTCGCTAAAATCTACTGCGATGTTTGACTTCAAGCAATTTTTCTTGATTTAACTTAGAGTTAGCTCAGTTAGCGCACTATGTAATAAATCAAATTAAAAAGCTTTTTAAAAACAAGAGAAGAATCAAACGAGTCCAAACTCGATGATGTTGCGACGTTTCTTTACAGAGTTAATATGGCCACCTTCCAGCTCCAGCATCAGATCAGCTCCATGTCATTATAATATTGTATTGTCACGCAGTATACATATGCTTGCAAAATTTCAGCAAAATCGGTTCAAGATAACTGCTTCAAAATTGAGTTGCAAGATTCCACCCGAACATACAAGCATACATACATACATTGCTAGTTAATAAAAAGCTTGTAAAAAGCTTCGATCAATAAAATTATTGATCGAAGGTAAAAAGCCACTATTTTTGTTATTTAACCATTGTTTTAATCAATGTTTTTGCTAGTTTTATTATGGCTCACCGTTTTTTGGGCATAGCCTTTTCGAGTAGCTTCAGGAACCTGACCATTTTATGATACGAGTTACCTTACAATTCCCTTCCAAGAGATCACAATTTCTCTTAATTAAATTTACGTTGAAATTGTGCAAGATATATGTGAGTAGGTGTGTGAAATACAGTCTCAACATAAGATTTTGCCTCGTTACATAGTATCATCCACTATTAGTAAGATAAATTAAATACTCAAAACCAATGAGACACACTCCAATAAATAATGACACATCAATAATTAAGCGTTCAGTTTATTTTATACTTTGTTCCATTACGATACGATACATTTTTATTTCTGAAATTATCACCCAAAATTGGTAGCGTACATTCGAAAAGTAACAAGTCATCGTTATAAATTATTAAATAATAATGTTATTTTCGATTTCTTTTGCTTTCCTATTTTGGTACAATTTTATTCGTATTCATCCAAGTGCCGGAAGTTATTGTGCATTCTTTTAGAGAAATGTCTTGATAGACTTTTGTTAGGTTTTTTCACGATAAAATGTGACGTAAATATTAGATTAGACACACATTTTTGCACGAATTCAATCATTCAATTCAATCTTTACGTGAGTGGAATTAAGTTCAATCAAATAGCATTTTCGTATTTTTGTAACGATTAAATATTGACTAACACGGAATTTTTATGATTTATTTTTAATTTGTTAATTTAAAAATTTGAATTTGAAATAATCATGAATTCAAATTTTGGTGTGAATAGTGCAACGACTTTCCTACAATTCAAAGACATATTAATACAAAACATATTCTCTTTAAGATATGTTTTTGTGTTTCTCTTTTCTGTATATATTATTATAGCTCCGACAGAACCACTTCACTGGACAGCAGGGATCCAAGAGAAGCATCTTCCTGGACAGCTGTGGTTATGTCGGAATCGAAGCGACTAAAATCACACGCCGTCTTGAGTAAAAATCGGTGTGAAACAGCGCTTGCGCTGTGTTTCACCGAGTGAGTGAGGATACCGGAGGCCTATACCCCAACGCCTCCCCTCATCCTCCTCCCCATCCCCCAATAGCCGGCAACGCACTTGTGACGCCTCTGGTGTTGCGGGTGTCCATGGGCGGCGGTAATCGCTTACCATCAGGCGAAAATTCTGCTCGTTTGCCCCCTATTAAAACAAAATAAGTTCTAGTAACCGTTGAACTACATGTAACCTAGAAAGGAATTCCCTGGTGGTCTTGTCATCTATTCTTACATAGCCTTATGTTTTCGAGTTGGATTCGAACTCGATACAATTAAAGCAATAGTTTAGTACTGTAATAACACAGTATACCTAATATAATTAAAAAATATAGATTTTTTCTTGCCAAAATCTGCAATACTTGAAAACCGTCCATAACACAGGCATTTTAGTTTATCTAGAACAATTTCTAGAATCCGATTTTAGCGTACAATATCTTAGTAAGTAGAGTGGGCTAGTAGTGGCTATTCGTGTGTAATAGAAGCGATCACGCGACGACAACGTTACGTAATCTATGCGCCAAAACCTGAATACGATTAACCCACATACCGGCGTTTTGTAAATTGCACCCTGACAGAGCTATTTCTAAAGGCATATCGGCCTATCCTGACACAAATATTTATGTGCATAGCCTATATGACTGACAAGATAAGTACTTTGGGGCAATAATGTTAGTGAGTTCTTTCTCACTATAAAAATAGAATATATCTGTGTGATGTCTCTTTTCGATTAGTCTACCCTTCACCAAGAACAGCCTCACTTATCCCCAACCTCAATACACCTACATTATTATACGTTTTAGTAAGTTTATATAATAATGTCTTACAAAACAAGTTTTTCAAAATTGAAACTGTGTAATTTTTAAGTACCTATTTCATCATTGAAATCCATATTCATAGCTCTGCTTACAAATCTAAATATACATGAGACAAAACAATGTCCTATCGTAGCCGACTCTCTAGAAAGCCTCATTTGGAGAGCTCGGGGAGAAAGATGAATGGTAAAAAGTAGGTTGATGTAAAAAGAAAAAAGCTATAGGATTGATTGATGAGAATGTTTCTTTGGCCGATCTACAGTGCACTGAAATGAATAAGAGGAATATCAGGGTTTCGTGTTCCCTTATCTTGTAATAATTTTGCTATAACAAAATTTATTTAGGATTATTGTTTTTCGCATAACTAGGCGCTTATTTAAGACCAGTGGGAATTGATCGAATTTATTCTAAAATATCTCTTTTTCTTCTGTTTTTAACCCCCGATGCAAAATGAGGGGTGTTATAAATTTGACGTCGATGTCTGTGCGTGTGTGTATGTCTTTGGCATCGAAGCTCTCAAACGGAATGACCGATTTTGATGCGGTTTTTTCATTTGAAAGCCTGAGAAGATGGTTCATAGCTATGTTTGGTTGATATCGGTCCAGCGGTGTAAGAGTATCAGCTCGTTTCCAAAATGATGTAAGGCATTTTTAGCGTATAATTACTCGATTAAGTGCTCGCGTAGGGGGTTTTTAAATTTTAGCTTTTTATATTATTTCAAAAAGTTCTCAAAGAATTATCCACTAAGCTCTGTCGACTATTAGGTAGATAAGTTAACTTGTAGACATAATTGAACACTACAAACTGATAATAAGTCATACTGAAATATAAACTTTGGAAATATTTTAAATTAACATTAGATTTGTCTCGTACCTAATGTATCCATTGAAATGACTTTTCCGAGGGTCAACTATTCCTACATATTGAGCTAAATTTTGCTAGATTACAACAAAGTATTCTAATCACTTAACTGTACACAACACAAAAGCCCACGACGCCTGCGGTTCACCACATCCAATAAAGAAGCTAGACTAGCCTGTAGTAACACAAAATCGATTCAGCAACCACAAAGTCGATATAATTTAATCGATTAATCGCCTGGAATAAACTTCCTATTGTTCAGATATTAATTTGGATTACTAGTGTTTACAGAATAAATAATTGTGTTATTGCAATTACTAGGTGGTATCATTATTAGGTCGGAAACTTTTCACACCAACCACGTACTGTTTGTACTTAAAGTTTAGAACAAAATGTTTTATAATCCTGCTATTGATATCAAACGTTCGAGTGTATACCTGGAGGACTTAGGGAAGTGCATAATTACAGTTTTGGATTCCACTCACAAGAGTCCAAAATTTATATTTATTGCTGGCGACCCATCATTGATACTTGTGTGTATGTCGTATCTATGTCAAATTAAACGCCTGAAAAAGTTTTCCTACTGCAAAGTGGAGTCATTTTTACAAGCTTTTATTTAGCTTCACCTGTCCCGATGTTTGTCTGTAATCAAATTATGCAAGTAAAATTTGATCCACTTCCCGATTTCCGATTGAGCTGAAATTTGAAATATGCCTTTAGTTCTGATGACAATGCAATTATTTATAATTGGTATTATTATTAATGCCAATTGGCCGCCGTAACAAAATGGGGGCGTATTAATTTCTGAACCAACCACCCATTATGGGTATCAAATGAAAGGGCATCAAAAAGTGAATTACTTGTTGTAATTTTTTTTCGCCGATTACGTTTTTTTTACTTTAAGTTAAATATCGTTGTTTAAGTTAAATATTGTTTGTTTTAAATGATCTAAGGCTGTTTCAAAGACATTTTATTAAAATGTCACACATTTATTGTCTTAGTGCAGAGACTTATAAGTAATTATATGCACCAAATCATTTATGTCCTTGCATGACCTCAACTTGGATTCATCTCTTACGTCTCGTCTCTGCCACACCCATCCTGTGATCTAACATGTCATCATGTAATCATAAAATATAAATTAGTCAGCGAATCAGCCATTTTTAAGGATAGGCAGGTATGCCAATTTATCTTGTGATCTTTTCATTTTATTTTCCTAACAATTTAGATACATAAACTTATATTGCATTTCTGAATAAGTAGGCAAAGAGACATCAAGCAATGAACTGAATAATATCGTAATCAGCTTTTGAGCCAATTGTCAGTAACCGGGTACCTACTACAATTATTTGGAAAATTAATAATGACTGTTTGATACCAAATAAACATTTTGGTATATGCTCGGAGTAAAATTGTATGCTCTGAGGTAAATGTAATTTGTGGTGACATCTTGTTTCAAATTCGGTTATGTCAAATTCGGAAAAATGTAACCAACACTCCCTAGCTGTTCGGTAATTATAATAATTCACTTTGGGAGTGTTGGTTGAGTGTTGAGATAGTTTTGTAAGCCTGCGGGGGCCTTCTCAACATAATAAAAAAACTTCTACTTTACTTCTACTACGTGAAGTAGAAGAACCTTCTACTTCACGGATTCGACGACGGAGGGCGTGCGCCGCTGAGCCAGTCAGCCTGTGACCACGGCCAGTGCAACCTGGTCGAAACGACAGGCAAAACAGAGGTATGTAATACCTTGAAATAAGTGATCGCGTTAATTCCCGTAAAAATAATAATTATTACATAATAAAAAAACTCTCTAGAAACTAAGCTTCGGTGTGAATTGTTTCGGCCACTGTTTTGATAAGATTTAATATATTAACGAGTGTCTTGTAATCGCGTCGTAATTGTATACGTATTGCAATTATCGTGCGATCCCTCACGAAGTGATTGTAAACGGAATCTGGTGTAGTGTACCAAAATCAGGTGGACAGCGTTACAGGGGCGCCCCTACCCGCTTTGGATGTCGACGCAGCATGCACCAGGTTAGTGATAAGAAACTTGTTGTAAAAAGGGTGTAAGCACCCTAAGTTGACATCCGCTTACCAGGTGGATTGGTCTGCGACTTGCTGGCTATACTGTGGATCCTATATGCTAACAAGGGTTCCACGGTAGGAACACAGCCCTGGTGAATGGTAAACTTTCTGGACTAAACAATGACAATTGGGAAGAAATTGGTATTTGCTTTTCATAAATTGTAAGTTTTTTTAATCTATATTATTGTATTGTTATTATTTAACACCTTTAAACGAGCAATTCTTCTATATATATAATCTTCAGACTATATATAAATAGAAGAATTGCTCGTTTCGCTCGTGAGATTCATCTCGGAAACGGCTCCAATTTTGTATGCAGGTTGATATTGAAAGTGATAAATCGATTCAGCTAGGATTCATTTTTAGGAAATTTACCAAAATAATCACAAATTTTAACAAAAAAAAAGACTTCAATCTGGACCAAATTGAAATGGGACCACACGGAAGGACCAGCTTTCAAATATAAAAAGAATCATCAAAATTGGTTCATCCAGTCGACAGTTATGAGGTAACAAACATAAATAAATTGTTTCGAATTGATAACCACCTCCATTTTTGAAGTCGGTTAAAAATACCGGACAAAGGTCGGTCATTCAGGTACTCGATATTATGTGTGGTATGGTAATTTAATGTCTGTTATCGCACCGTTAATCAAATCGTAAACGTCTACGTTAAAGTATCTTCAGAGTGACATCAATAACATGTTTAAGGACTCTATTTTAAAATAATAGATCCGGTACTAAATATTAATAATAACCTTCATAAGTAGTATAGAACTTTTGAATCATAGTATCCTTTGTTGAATATATGTATTAGTTTTAACGTTTCTTATATCTTGTCACAGTTTACAAACAGGTTTTACGATATACGCAGGACATTAATAACATAATTGAATTTAGTAGATCCTTGTGACGAAAATAAATCTAATATAATCGAAAATAATATTTATTAACACGTGAATTAAGCCTTTAACGAGTACCTACCGTTGTGCCCTTGACATTTACATTAATTTAAAATTATGAAATTCTAACAGCATCTTGTTTTCTTAAATAGGTCTTAAAAAGATGTTTTAGTGGTGTAAACTTTGTATATGTAAGGCAAAAATATAAAATACAATCTGTATAAGTACCCAGAACAAATATTCGTGGTTTGTATTAATTTTATTGCCTTTTTAAGGGAATTATATACATGACTGCCTCGTTAGTCTCGCGGTTGGCGTCTGCGACTGCTGATCATGAGGTCTCGGGTTTGATTCCCGGGTCGGACCAAATGTTTGTATGATCTACAAATATTTGTTTCGGAGTTTGTGTGTTTTCTATGTATAATATGTATGTATTTACAAAAAAAAGTATATATGTATTTTAATCAGTTGTCTAGTACCCATAACACAAGCTCTGCTTAGCTTGGGTCTAGATGGCGTTGTATGTTAGATGTCTGAAATATTAATTTATTTATTAACTAGCTAACCAGGGTGTCTTTGTCTGCATCTTTTAAGGGAATTAATTTACCGTTTTTCAATATTTTTATTATTACTGGACCGCCATTGGTCGTAGGATATTATTATAAAGCCTACAGACTTACTCAATAAATGGATCATCTAATACTAAAATTAATCTTCCTAAGATCAGCGTATTCAATCAAACAAAAAAAACTCTATAGCTTTATAATATCTGTATAACAACCTTGCGGTGGCTATAACCTACATACCCGTACACAGTAGTCACTTATATAATAATGATAATCTAGAACTTTCCCACTCGAGATTTTCCTGGCCTACAAATATTAGTTTTCCCTGTCATCTTATAGAAAGTATAAAACATAAAGCAAATCTCAGATGACATTTTCTTCCCTGTCGTCTTCGGACAGTAACGACTGATCATTAAGAGATGCGTGTATATACGATATAGCTTCTCTTCAAGCTAGAACATTCAATCATTTCTCATTAGCTGTGAATCTATTTATTTTATAACAATATATTCCTACATTTCATAATATAGTCCATTCGTTTAGAGAGTGTCGGCGCACCCGCACGCAATTGCGGTTATTGTTGTGAAGTACGAATATATTAATTCATAAAACGGTGTAAACTGACAAATCATACTTGCTTGTGGGTGTACGCCGCAGGCGGGCCTCTTGCAACGTGCAACGGTGGCGCGATCAAGGTGACCGTATCTAAGCGTATGGACTATACTTGTCCTAACTGATTAATTTATCGATGCAGAACTTAAACCACTGAAGTTACAGACTTGAATTGTTGGCAGTTGATGCTTTTTATTTGTAAGCGCTAACTTTGAAAGCAGTTCCGGTAATTTTATCCCTAAGGAGATAAAACAAGAGTTAAACGATTGTATGCAAGTTCTTCGTTCAAAGTTAGATACAACAGAAATAAGAAGTAATAAGAGTGCAAGCTAAGCCACGGGCTGTAGCTAGTAATGTATAATGAAACTAGTGCCATTGACTTATACTATATATGGTGTAAATAGTGCCAACTCGTCCTATTAATGCTCTAAATGGCAGCAAGTTGAGATCGGTATGCTGTTTGGCACGTGTTAAGTTGAATATTTTATGTGTGACTTTCGTTAATAGTCTGGCATCTGAAATAAAAAGTCATTTTTAAAATAACTTTTGTATTAATATTTGTTGTTAATTAGAAAGTTTATTTAAGAATCTCTGTGTTTGAAGATATGGACCAATACTTAGACACTTAGAATTCGTTTGTATAATTTTTTTACCAAATTGTATAAATAATCGATTAATCAAATTGGGCCAAGTGTCAGCACTAGTCAGTTAGT
This sequence comes from Diaphora mendica, assembly GCA_949125395.1. Taxonomy (NCBI): domain Eukaryota; kingdom Metazoa; phylum Arthropoda; class Insecta; order Lepidoptera; family Erebidae; genus Diaphora; species Diaphora mendica. The sequence goes on from OX421316.1 coordinate 4,926,244, forward strand.
CAGACAGTCAAGACAGTCTCCCAAAAACGCTCAACCTATCACTAATTCCTAGTGGATTGGCTGGGAACAAGTGGTGACTAAATTCAGTACATCACACATCTGTCTGTTATGTGCGATACGTGAGTGGTAGCATTTTAAATGTGCTGAAAGGAAGCATTACTTACTTCCCAACTAGAAACAGATAAATAGAGCAATGAAATATTTAAGTAGTTTTATCCCAAGCGAACATGGGATATAAAGAGTAATAAAAAAAGGAAATTAATATTCATTACCACTATAACTATTCTTAAAGACATCCATAATTATCTTCAAGAAGTCAACGATTTAACACATTACCAGCATTTAATCCGGCTTCCGTACAAAGCTTAATCAACACTTTGTAACCCGCAATTCCTGTAACTTTAATACGAAAAAATCTAAACGTTTTCATTCTACTTCTTTTAAGTCCTGATCACCATGATACTCTAGATTCATTCTAATGAATGAGTTGAAAAAAACACTCGGTCAGAGCAACCGGATGATACTTGAAATGATATCAGACTTTTTATATATCCCACCTTATATGTTATACTGTCATATTGTGATGGAAGTTTGAGCTTTCTGCCACAAAATCATAAGAGCTGATTTTGCTTTAACCGAAGTCCGTTCAGATGGCCTTAAGTTAACTCATAATAATCAAGCAGTTGCATAGATACCATCTGATAAAAATAAATAAAGGCCAGCTCATGTATGCTAGTGGTATACCACAGTTTCTGCACGTACAACTATTATAAAGTGTCTTCAACTCGATGGTGAAGATACTGCATGCCTTTTAGGGTTCCGTGCCAAAGGCAAAAGACGGAACCCTTATAGATTCGTCATGTCTGTCTGTCTGTCTGTCCGTCTGTCCGTCCATATGTCACAGCCATAAGACCTATAATGTTGAAACTTGGTAAGTAGATGTATTCTGTACACCGCATTAAGATTTTCACACAAAAATAAGAAAAAAACAATAAATACATAGAACTGAATCTCAAATTTTTTTTTTTCATCAAACCCATGCGTGTGATGAAAAAATCTATGTCCATCTATGAATAGATTGGTACTGAATAGATTGCGCGAGAGACACTTCCAAAGTGGTAAGATGTGTCCCCCCCCCCCTGTAACTTCTAAAATAAGAGCATGATAAATCTAAAAAAAATATATGATGTACATTACCATGCAAACTTCCACCGAAAATTGGTTTGAACGAAATCTAGTAAGTAGTTTTTTTTAATACGTCATAAATCGTAAACTGCAATTTACCTTTCATTCAATCAAAACAAAAAAAAAAAAAAATGTTACTTGCTGCTGCGGAACCCTTCATGGGCGAGTCCGACTCGCACTTGGCCGCTTTTTTAACAACCTGTTGTTTTATTATTTCTCCAGGGCATCGTTTAAAGGATAAGCACGTGTATAGACTATACAATAGTTGTAACATATATTGAACGAGTTGTTGCCCGCGGTTCCGTCCGCGTTTATGTCGGTTATCGCGGCAAATAGTAGCCTTTATGTTATTCTGATGTATAAGCTATATTACTGTAAAGTTTCATCCAAATCCGTTCATTAGTTTTTGCGTGAAAGAGTAACAAACATCCATACATCCATCCATCCATCCATACTTATAAACTTTCGCGTTTATAATATTAGTATAAATATAGATAACCGTTACAGAAGTGCGGTAGTGATAAAATTAAATTAAATAATACTCATACAATTTATTTTACACAAACAATTTATATAGGAGAATAGGGCAATATTGCTTGTTGAAATATTGACCTTAAATTTTTTTGTAAAGGCAACCCTTTAAGTTTGAAATTCGAAGTTTAAATTAAAGAGCATGGGAATATAAAAAAAAAACTGTGATTCGATTGATACGAGTAATATAGTATCAATCAATTGGTTTTATCTCTGAGAGCTCAAGTTAAACAATGGTAATATTACGGTAATAAAATTTAGACTGAGACGATCGGACGTGTTCATGTTTTACTGTTAGTTATTTCTGTAACAAATTTGCGAAGGCACCAAGAGCTGTGAGAATATTGTGACCTTGACTGTGCCTTGACATAGGGTAGTGCAAATGTTCTACGGTCGCGGCCTATAGGCCCATCGTGTTGCTGGACGAGTCGGGCAAGTTGTTCGAAAGGATAATCTCTGCCCGCATCGTCCGGCACCTCAGTGAGGTGGGGCCCGACCTGTCGGACGCCCAGTTCGGATTCCGAGAGGGGCGTTCGACGGTCGATGCCGTGATGCGCCTTAGGGCCGTGACCGAAGAGGCAGTGTGCTGTGGCGGCGTGCTGTTGGCGGTGTCTTTAGACATCGCCAACGCATTCAATAGTCTGCCATTCAGCTGCATCGGGGAAGCACTCCAGTATCACGGGGTGCCAGAGTACCTGAGGCGGCTAGTGGCAGACTATTTGGAGGAGCGTACCGTCATGTACGAGGACCGAGAGGGCGTCTTGAGACGGCGACCCATGTCGTGCGGCGTTCCACAGGGGTCTGTCCTTGGACCACTCCTGTGGAACGTGGGATACGACTGGGTCCTACGAGGTCGTCTCCTCCCCGGGCTGGGCGTAATTTGTTACGCCGATGACACATTAGTCACAGCCCGGGGGGTGAACTTCCAAGAGGCGGCGAGCCTGACCACCAGGGGTGTTTCTCTGGTGGTCGGGCGCATCGAGGCGCTGGGCCTACGGGTGGCCTTGGACAAGACGGAGGCCCTGTTATTTCATGGGCCCCGTCGTGGTCCGCTCCCCGGCGCCTCCATAGAGGTCAACTCGGTCCTCGTACCGGTTCGGGCCCAGATGAAATATCTGGGTCTGATCCTCGACGGTAGGTGGCTCTTCGACGAGCACTTCCGACAGCTTGCTCCCAAGCTGGTCGACGCTGCCTCTGCCCTTGGGCGACTTTTGCCTAATTTGGGTGGAGCCAGCGTCGCAACGAGACAGCTGTACACGGGGGTTGTCCGGTCAATGGCGCTGTACGGCGCACCGGTGTGGGTCACGGCTCTGACCGCCCAGAACAAGGCGCGCCTCTGGCGGCCTCAGAGGGTACTGGCGGTCAGAGCGATACGTGGTTACCGCACGGTGTCGACCGAGGCAGCGTGCGCGTTGGCCGGGACACCCCCATGGGATTTGGAGGCGGAAGTGCTCGCCGAAGTTTATCGACGGGTGGCTGAATATCGGGCGGAGAGAGGCGTTCGCCCTCCGCCCGAAGAGGTACGCGAGTGGCGTGAAGCCGCCCGTCGAGCCACGATGGCTAGGTGGTCGATCCGACTGGAGACTCCACGCGCTGGCTTTGCCGCCGTGGAGGCTCTCCAGCCGGTCATCCTCGAGTGGGCAGGGCGGCAGCATGGGACCCTTTCCTTCCGACTGACGCAGGTCCTTTCCGGGCATGGTTGCTTCGGGAAGTACCTGCACTCGGTCGCTAGGAGGGAATTGAGTCCCGCCTGCCACCACTGCGACTGCAGTGAGGACTCGGCCCAGCATACGCTGGCGATCTGCCCCGCATGGGCGTCGCAGCGCCGGGCCCTCACTGCAATCATCGGAGGAGATCTCTCGCTACCGGCCGTCATACGCTCCATGGCCGGTAGCGACAGCAGTTTTACCGCGGTCGCAACCTTCTGCGAAGAAGTCATCTCGCAGAAGGAGGCGGCGGAGAAGGCCCGGGAGGACGACCTCCACTCGGACCCAATCCGCCGCCGGCGAACCGGGCAGCGGAGGCGCGCTCACCTGCGCCTCATGCCGCCCTGAGTGTGGCCGCGGATGGTCGGGACGGGCTTTCCCTTCCATCCGCTCTAGTGGCCGCCCGCGAGGAGGCGACGTTACGCGTGTGCCGTACGTCGCCTAAAAGGAGAGGTATAGGAGAGGGTGCCCGCTTCTGTGCGGGCAAGCGCTGGGAGGGGTCTGGACGGCGAAATAACAGCAGTTCCCGGACTCCTCCCTCCTCAGCCGCAGAGTGGCACACCGTGTGGTTTTAGTCGGTTCGAGTCCGACACACCGCCCCGCCGCGAGCCCAGGCGCGGGTGACGGTCCGAGGGGATTTCCACACGTAAAATAAAAAAGGGGTAGTGCAAATGTTGTTTTTAAGTTCAATTTTTTTTTAAACCTCAACTTTATTATTTTCTTGTTCTTTTTACGACCGAAAGGATAATAGTTATGGCAGTCTATGTATGTTTGTGTGTTCCGCCGTAACGTCTTGAATACTAAACCGATTAATGAGATTTCAATAGGTTTGTAACAACTGATCGTAATCGAGTTTTAGTTTTTTGAACTTTATCTTGTTTCTACTTGAGTTCTAGATGTCCATAGGTGATGGTTGTTACTTACCATCAGGAGACTGTGCTCGTTTGTATTCGTCGGCACAGCATGAAGGTATTATATGCGCATTTTACGAATATCACATTCACATGTAAAGCTCATCAACTTACATGCCTGTTTTTTAGTGTTTGGAGATCCTGACTATTAAGTCAGACGTCGCGGGTTCGAATCCCACCCAGCACATATCTTTATGTCATGAGCACAATAATTTGATCTGTGTCTGGATGTAATCTTTACAAATAAATAAAGTTGGAGTGTCTGTTTGTGATATTAAAAGAACCGGTTTTTACTAAATGTAAAATAACATTTCATATAGCAGAGGTATACGTAATGGTAAAGTACAAAGAAATATAAACCTTATTGATTTCTTAAACTAAGTTCTAGAATTGCCTGCTCTTTAACGATAGTGAACGACTGAAATATCTCTAATGCTAGTATTCAGTCTATTTCAAGCCACCCTTTGTGGCCATGAAATGCTTTCAAACCTCTTCGCAATGCTGTATAAGCTGTAAAGCATAGCGGCCTTAACTTTGAGGTTACTATGAGTTCACGAATTAACTAGTATATTATTTAAATAATTTAATATCCTAGATACTTTTTAGGGCTGAAAAAGTCCTTGATAGGATTTCGAACTTATGTCAGATAACTAAAGATTATGGTTGCAAAAGTCGCGGTTATAAACAAATATATTAGATAAACATATTTGTCTGCAACTTTTATTTATAAAATAGTGTTAAATGTCAGAAAACTATTTGAAGGTGAAGCAGAACTGGTGTAACTAATCCTTTGGCCCTGTTTCACTGATTACAGATAAGTTCCGGATAACTTACCTGACATTTTTTCTAAAGATAACTCCCGCCTTAGGAATATACAACCTGTGTCGCGTGGGAGTTTACAAACATACATAAAATGGACACAAAAAACACCCAGACTGAGCACAACAATTTGTGGATCACACAAAGTGTTGGCCCATGTAGGATTTGAACCCACAACACATGACGCAGCAGAAAGCGGCGTGGTGACCGCTTGAACCACTAGAGCAATCGTGCAGTCCAATCGTGCAGTACATACACAATTTCTATGGAAGATACAAGAGTCAAATTATCTGTCAGATAAGCTATCCGAAATTTATTTGTAACCGGTGAAGCAGGGCTTTAAAATGCTGCGTCATATTACGTAAGTAGAAAATTATAGCTGGTTTAAATATTTACCATGAAAATTGTTTTGCAACATTTCTTTCTTTCCTGTAATCAGAAGAAATGTCTGTAACATAATTTTCTATCGTAAAACGCCATAGGAAATTACAGTATCGAATACTCGGAATGTCGGAGGAAACATGAAATCGACACGAATTTTCATAGTAACATCATTGCAGCGTAGAATGAGGCCACTGCAGGCCTGCCCCACATTCCATTCTATTCGTACTTTTTTTTAGGGTTAAACCACGTAAATTTAGCCTCACTTAAACCACATGAATAAAAAAACCAGCCAAGTGCGAGTCGGATTCGCGCAACGAGGGTTCCGTACAAACCTGTAAGTATATTATACAAATATACAAAATTGCGAAAAGCATAAATTGAGATTGAGAGTGTCGAAAATTAGCAGCATAAACAACTGTATCTTTTGATTGCGTTGGCTTAGAAGTTTGATTTTTTCACAGCTCCAAGGGACCTGAATATTTGATATGAATTTCAGCTTGATATCTCCACGAGTTCCTAAGAAAAAGGGTCTTGGTAGACAGACGGACGACAAAGTAATCCTATGAAGTTTCCGTTTTTTCCTTTTGAGGTACGGAACCCTAAAAATGAGTGTGCTATACACCACACGGCTCAAGTAAAACTTCTTTATATATAACTGGCTATATATATAGAGAGATAGAACATGTGTGCTCGCTCCTCTCTCTCTCTCTCTTGCGCCTACAGTAATATATTAAACGTAACTCTCTCTCTCTCTGTCATCACTCACTTATATCTCCCTCTCAACTTGCCTCTCCCGATCACACTTTTCGTAACGCTCTTGTCACGCATTCACCAGCTTATTCCCCAAGTCAAGCGTGCGTTAAGAAGTTTACTTCAAAAATATTCCATACTTGGTTTTTATGCAGACTAGTCAAGGCTTAACTTCTAAGAAACTTAATCGTTTGACCTTCCTAACCTATATGAGTTTGTTCAACTAAAAACTGAAGTACATAAAAATTTTATGAAAATAAAAAATAATGTTGCTTGAGATTGTATGGGAACAAAGTTATAAAGTATTTCGTGAGCAATTAATTTAGTAAATGCTCCGGTACAAACTCGAGGATTTTAGTCATGGAGAAAAAACTATTAGCCATGTATTGCAATTGATTTAAGTAAAGGCAAAAAGACCAAGCTGTTTAATTACTTAGTTGGCTTATCTAATATATAAAATTCTCGTGTCGTCTCCTCCGAAACGGCTGGATCGATTTTTATGAAACTTTATGTGCATATAGGGTATGTCTGAGAATCGGTCAACATCTATTTTTCATACCCCTAAATGATAAGGGTTTTGTGGTTTTGACCCACCCCTAAATTTTTTTTTATTGTTATGGCAAACAACGGTAATGGTATAACGGTATTTACGTAATGAAACAAACATTATAGAGTTTTCTATTTGAGTAAACATTTTCAGAATTTAATATTATTTTTAGTATAAGAGAGAAATGTACGGGCAGGTATTTCATGGTAAGTGATAACCGCCACCTTTGGACATATTGCATGGCATGCTGCATGCGTTGTCAAATGCATTGCTACCTTTTTACCCCAGAATCAGGGGCGAGAGGAGGAAAGAGGATTATGTTAACATCACTCAGCCATTTCAGACACAAAAATATATCTTGACTAAATTAAGACAGAATTAAGAATATAGTAAAAAGGTACTTACCACCACAAATAACATCAGCCAGGTTGGTTTGCACGCACTGATGGGTCACAGCACCGTCTCGTAGAGTTGTGATCTCTCCATAGAGTTGGTGCAGAGCCTCCTGGTCTGACATGAGGATGGTACGAGGAGATGGGCACTCATCTTCGATACCGTTTGACTGGAGGCGGGATGATGAGCGGGAGCGTGATCGACGGCGTCTGAAATAAGTATTAAATGTGTGTATACTAATGTTATTGGAATCTATAGAGAGTTTATTCGACCAATATATCTTACTAATATGTTTTTTTTTTGGAATTTGGTAAACTGTGTATTATACCTTGTTTGTTATAAACTGACTAGAGTAAAGGATTGAAGAAGTGATCTAACTTTTACGATATGGCAAAGTAGGCAACAGTGGATATTACTTGTACGGTTGGATTCACTGCCTGTTTGAACTCTTTGACTATAACATAATCATCATTATCAACACAACAAAACAAAAAAAAAACATGAATAAATAAAAAGTTAGTTAGTCTTAAAGTCAGTTTTGTTTGTTATTTCTCATCACAACAAGCTAGCTCAGATTGGGGTAGACTCAATTTAGTCCACTTTAACCCCACCAAGACACAAATTTGCACGTTCGCCGCTAGAAAACTGCCGTGGGTCGTATGCCCTCGGTTTGAAGACACACCCCTATCAGCCTCAGCCAACATTGGAATACTTGGTGTCGAGATATCGAGCGAAGTCCAGTTCCGTGGCCATTTAGAGGATAAGGCCAAATTGGCCTCGAAGAAGCTTGGCGTGCTCAACAGATCGAGACAGTATTTCACTCCGGCCCACCGCTTTCTGCTTTATAAGGCGCAGGTTCGGCCACATATGGAATACTGTCCTCATCTCTGGGCGGGGGCACCCCAGTACCAGCTCCTCCCTCTGGACCGAATTCAACGGAGAGCGACGCGAATCGTCGACTGCCAGGAATCTTCAATTCGGCTGAACTCTTTGGCTCTGCGTAGAGATGTGGCTTCGCTTTGCATCTTCTACCGCATTTACTATGGGGAGTGCTCCGAGGAATTGTTCGGGCTGATTCCTGCCGCCTCTTTCCGCCATCGTCCTACGCGACAGCAATTTCATCCCCATCACTTAGATGGCTGGCAGTCCACAACTGTGCGGTTCTCTAGGAACTTTCTGCCCCGCACAACAAAACTGTGGAATGAACTGTCGCCTGCGGTATTCCCGGACCAATACGACCTTCAAACTTTCAAGATAAGAGCGTACTCCTTCTTAAAAGGCCGGCAACGCACTTGTGACGCCTTTGGTGTTGCAGGTGTCCATGGGCGGCGGTAATCACTTACCATCAGGTGATACGTCTGCTCGTTTGCTCCTTATTCAATAAAAAAAAAAAACAATGCAACCACAATGTGGTTGCAATGCGAAGCGTGGCAGCTAGTTATTACTTATAATAAGTTAAATATAACTTGACAGTTTATGTAATTTGACATAATTTAAAACCACTAATGAGACATGCGACGCATCGTCATAATCCGTTAGGTATAATTTATGTTGCCTAATTCCTTTTGTGCTTTTTTGCCAACAAAGCCAACATTAATTAGATAGAACAGTCTTAACGTTAATGTTTATTAATATGCAACCTTTCCGCTTGATAATAAAGTTAAGTTTCGGTTGAAGAATTTTATCCTTTGATGTGAACATAAAATATTTCAATGGTAATATTTGTTTATGTCGTAGTATTATTTAAATATTATGTAAATTTTTCATTATGTCAATTTCTGGCATGCTGATAAAAATCTAACCTTAAAATTGTCGCATTCAAAATATGTAATTATGATTAATTACCAGGAATAAAGGCGTTTAAAGTAGATTGCAAACCTTTGAATTGTCTTACCGATCCTGAGTTCGCTTGTGCCCAAGGTCAGTGTAACTTAATCGGGCCTGACCCTTAAACAAAATGCAAGTGTATCGCGGTGATTCTCTTTCTACAACTACTAACACCTCTATTCTCTGGTAGCTAATATATTGTTTTGATCACGTGACTTAGTGTTGAGGTGACGTCATCCTCATACGTTTGTTAGTTTTCTAATATAGTTTACGCTTTTAGCACTTTGGCTAGGCACTGATCAAACTGACCGAAACGAACTCGGCTGTTAACCATTCAAAGGTATTTAGTACTTATTGAACTGACTAAAATCATTTTATCAATCTTAAAATTCTTACAAAGTATGTCAAGATTACATGAAACTAAAGTGATTACTTTGTAATAATGTAAACATTACTTTACATTAAAGATATTTTGAAATTTTATTTTGGAGGGCTCTCTATAATCGATACTGAAGCCAAAACTGTAATTTTTTTCATTTTTGTCTGTCTGTCTGTATTTTGGCCGCGCATCACGCCGAAACTACTGAACGGATTCAAATGAAACTTGGCATGATTTGAGTTCATACTACGAGGTAGGACATAGGATACTTATTATTCCGGAATTCAGCACGGTTTCCTGGAGGGAGGCGATGAAAGTCAAAATATGTACTTAGTTGTAATTCAAGAACACCTAGTCCGATTTCATTCATTCTTTTTTTACTAGAAAGAAAAAAAATAAAAGGTTTTTTATCCACGACTGTACACTGCCTGTGGGAAGCTGAGACAGATATGTAAATATGGCGGTACGAAGTTCGCCGGGTCAGCTAGTTAACTAATATATCATTTTGACTTTTGCCCAAGGTGAGAATAATAAATAAATCGCTTGAGTAGAAACAATAATATGATCGATTATAAAGATAGTTTTATTGTACGTTACTTTATCAACAGTAATATCAATCACAACACAAATGAAATAAATGTATTTGAATATAACAAACCATGTCGCAAAAATAGAGGCAATGATTTACGGATCAATAAAATATGGACGAGAAAATAATAAGGCTAAAGTTCAAGGTAAACTTTATATTTAATCAATTAAACTTAATTCAAACATCTAAGCCTTGTTCCAAAAAAAAGTATGACAGAACAATAATGATGACAGGTAATAAGTAGTTAACCTCAAAAAACAATATTACGTGTAGGTTTATGTTTATATTTACCTTGGACATAATTAAAGGCTCATCTTTGTATATGAATAAAAATATAATTAAGTGAAACTAATAAAACATTATCTAATAGCGAACCGGATGTAAAGTAAAAATAAACGATAAGTAAATCTATATATATATATAAGAGTAAGGTGACTGACTGACTGACTGACATACCTAGAGATCAACGCACAGCCCGAACCACTGAAGCTAGAATCCTAACATTTTGCATGTAGGTTCTTTATATAACGTAAGTGAGCACTAAGAAAGGAATTTTCGAAATTCCACCCCTAAGGGGGCAAATCATGGGATGAAAGTCTGTGTGAGCGAAGCCGCGTGTAAAAGCTAGTAATAAATATTTCGGACGACTAACACGCAACTTCATTTAGCTTCAAACTACAGTGAATGCTATTACAATAAACTAATTAGAGGAGATTGGTGTTGACAATCGAAATACAGCCCTTGACCAGTTTGATTGCAGTTGCTACATTCATTGATTTGTAAAAATATTGTCAGGTTATTTCTAATGTAGTACTTTTTGTAGAAATAAATAAATGTTTTTACATTAAGGATTGTCTACCCTATTGGCAGGTTACCGCAACAATCTGGCCATATCTCCTTACTAAATCAAGCATTCAATTCTTAACCAGATTTAAACTATATCATAATTGTATGGTTGTGTAAATTTGTTACACAGTGTTGAAACATTTTATTAGCATTGTAAGGAGCATGTCTAATAGATTAAAAATAAACATTTTGACGGTTGTTTAAAAACAATAAAATATTTAACGAACAATAAAATGAAAAGGATCATGCACATCACTTTGGTCACGTATGCTAAGTTCTAAATTGATATAACTTAATTTTATTACCGCTGCTGATTAGTTGATACAGACATTGTGGATTCGATTCCTACCCATGACAAATAATTGTGTGTTGTGAATAATAATTCTTTTTGTGTCTGGAAGTAATGTATCTATAACATGTATGCATGTATTTAGTATTTGATATGTAAGTATGTTTAGTAGTAGACAGGTTATCATTACTATGTTCTGATCAAATCGTGAGGTGTGTGAAATATCTCGTGTTATTAACATGTAGTGTTCAACTGTACATGTCTGTGTGGTGACGGATAAAGAATAGGCAGTGACACCACCCCTATCCATCCTGTATCGTAAGCGACTAAGGGACAAACTACGCATGACGACATCACAGCAAAGAGAAGGAAAATACCTATACCGACTGTTAGAAATCGGACGTCATTATAATGGCAACATTTTTGATTGTCATTTTTCTTGTTTGACGTTTTGAAGTGACAAGATAGTACTAATGAGACGCTTGGATCGGACGAGCAGGGCTTCGTAAAAGAGTGCCGGTTTTAAATGGAATTTAATTGAAATTTAGCTAATTGTCGATCCGACTCGGTTCCTTTCGTTGCTTACCGTTATGATTGGTCTGGTTTGGACTCGCGAGTCTTAGTAGTCACGTCAATTAGGCGCAATCCGCGATAGTTAAATCGGGTGTCTTGTAATTACGAGACTTCGGGAGCCTGTAAGCATTAGGAGTATGTATGTGTGAACGCGAGAGGAACGGCAGTGGGGTACCCCTCAACGACCGACGAGATCAAGGAATCCACACACACTCCAGTAAGTGCTTGATTACATCAGCTTAGAATAAGAACACGGTGAAACGCCGTAAGGTTGAATTATCTTGCCAGTGAACGAGTTAGCGATTGAATGCCTGTACAAATGGGCCCTGCAAGCATTATAAACTTCACAAGGTGAACGCTGCATTGGCGAGATGATTGAACACCGACCCATCTGGCCAGCGTGGTACAGTAGACTAAATCCTCCTTGGTCCTTGCTAAGAAGAGGCCTATGTCCAACAGAAGTTATCATAATCATTTTCTGATCAAATGTGAGAGATTAATAAAATTGTATATTCAACTAACTTTTATCTGTAGAACCAGTTGATGTAGAATTTGCAATTAATAACCGTAAGCTGTATTGTTTTGAATACCCTATATCTACTTAAATGCATAAATTTATTTCAATCGTTTATGTAGTTGAGCATTAAAACAAACCAACAACTTCACGTTCAAATTTACATCATTAATTAGGACATGCATTTTGATGTCCTCAAGTCCTAATTCGTAAGTGTGAACCCATATTGAGTATAATTTCAGCCAACATGGCCACTTGTGACCGTCAATAACACGCTAAATTGGTGTTGTGACTCATGTGGTTTGAGATTTAATAAATATTCAGTGCATTCTATAGCTGCTTTTGAATCTGGTGTATACGTATGTGTTGAATGAATTTTGCGAGTCAATATTTGCATTGATTGTGCTTTGAATAATTTAAAGATTATAGATACAACTTATCAATTCGATTGACATAATATAATTCGTGTTGAAATCTAAAGGCGCGTCTCCACCGAGATTTGACAACACAAAAAAAGGTTGACAACACAAAAATTTCCAACTTTTGTTCGGTGTGGAGACTCAGCTTTACAGAAAGTTTTGTCACCAACACGTATTGATAACACAAAAATTTCCAGCTTTTGTTCGGTGTAGACTCGGCTTTACAGAAAGTTTTGTCACCAAAATGTATTGACAACACAAAAAATTCCAACTTTTGTTCGGTGTAGACTCGGCTTTACAGAAAGTTTTGTCACCAACACGTATTGATAACACAAAAATTGCCAACTTTTGTTCGGTGGAGACCCGGCTTAAAGCAGATGCCTGGAGGCAGTATTTGTCAAAAATAAATCGGGATTCATTGAAATACGCGTGTAGTACTTTGATCCTCATCTATTTTGATGATCACCGTCCGGTGAGGTAGGAGGTAGGTCACCGTCAGGCCGTTGTTAGTTTTTACTGGTTTAGATTTTAATCCTGCCTTATTCAGGACTAAGAATCTCTGAAAACAAATATATTGTCTCCATTTTTGCAACGTTTTTCATTGATGTTCGGCTCTTATTGATAGTAGCCGGAAAGCCACGCTTCGGCATGAATGGGCCGGCTCGGCCGGAGTGATACCACGGCCTCACAGAAAACCGGTGTGAAATAGCGCTTACGCTGTGTTTCACTGAGTGAGAATACCGGAGGCCCATACCCCAACCACTCCCTCAAAGGCCGGCAACGAACTTGTGACGCCTCTGGTGTTGCAAGTGTCCATGGGCGACGGTAATCGCTTACCATCAGGCGATACGTCTGCTCGTTTGCCCGCCTAGTACATTAAAAAAAATGATCAAATAAAGCTTTCCTGAATAAATGACGTATAAAATAATTATTCAGTTCGCACCAGTAGTTCCTGAGACGTGTTCAACCAAACAAAGTCTTTAGTTTATAATATCCGTGAGTAAGATTTAACTTAATAAAATCAATATCTGAAAAAGTCCTTAAAAGATTTTTTATACGCTTGCACAGTCTAATTCAATTATTGCTCTATTTTTGTAAGACTTTTGACAAAAAATAAGTCAGTGTCTGCATTGTTTGTCTAAAAATAAATGTAATAAAAAATTCTATCAATAGTGATTAACTGCGTATTTACTTGCAGGTGTATCAAAAAGGAGTGTCTTTTATACACCGTTATATTTTTTTGTCTTATTTATATTACTTTAATAGTTTAGTTCGCTTTTGGTTGCAGGTGATATAATTAGCCAAAATATGGCTTTAAATCATTACGTTACAACTAAAAGAAACGGAGTATCAATGAAATATTATGCAAAAACGGGGTTTTTTTTTCTTTTGAGAGCTTCCTTTACGAGCGCTGCGTATATGATAAAGATTCGCTAAAATAATGTTTTTCTCGACAGCATATGTCTATCTTTTAAGGTTAGCTTACTATAACATTTTTTATGGTAAACAAATTTGCTTCCACGATATAACAGCACGCTACGCTAATAGTAGATGCAGGCTGCGTGGGTCAGTTAGTGGACTATATGGAAGACTTTCACAGCACATTCTAAAGGATTTAATTATAGTAATTCTCATGATGGACTTACTCAGGCGTGACTATGAAGAACCCTCTGGATGTTTGGTATATTTTCCTGTCCTGCATCAGCTGGGCTAGGGTATCATATACTACTTCTTGTGACGGGGTCTGCATTGACGGAAATTTTGCCGATAAAGATGTTCTTAAGCTTTCCAGCGTTGCTGATTGTCCCTGTAGCAAAAAGTCATAGAGTAAAAATGGTTTCTTGTTTTAAAGCTCTGAAATACTTGCTTCGGGTTGAGTATATTTAAAATCTAAATAAAATAAAATAAATAAATATTTCGGACATCTAACACACAATGCCATTTAGCCCCGAACTAAACAGAGCTTGTTGACAACTGATATCATTACATATATACTTTTTTTTGTAAATACACACATAGGTATACATAGAAAACACCCAAACTCCGAAACAAACATTTGCAGATCATACAAACATTTGGTCCGACCCGGGAATCGAACCCGAGACTTCAAACACAATAGTCGAATACGCCACCACGCGCCACCGAGACAGGCAAATATGTCTAAATATACATATAATCTGTGTCAAAAGATCAAAAAAATATGGTTTCTCAATTTGAATGTTATCTTGTGATTTTTGTTGCCTTAGAACTCCGTCATTTATGACTCGATTTGTGGAATAATTGTTTTCTTTATTTGAGAGGATATATCCTGCCAAAATGTAGTAAAGGTAGTAGAGCCACGCTGATTTCAGCACATACGGGCCGGCTCGACCGGGACGGTACTACCCTCGCACAGAAAATCAACGTAAAATGACAGCGTTCATGCTGTCGTGTTTCGTTGGTGAGTGCGAGACCGGAGGCCCAAATAGTCTAGTCAACAAGTTCCATACTTGTTGACTAGACTAAAAGATGCAGAAGCATCACTAGCCCACCATCGTGTGGGTCGCCATGCTGCATTGTCTGCATTCGCAATGAGTATGGTGACCACCTCTCTTGGATTCTGCTTATGCTTTCCATCATTCAGAATAGAGTCATTTAGGCAGGCCATAGATAAAAAAAAATGGACTGAAAAATCAAATAAATATTGCTTAAAAGCCAGCAGTAAATTATAATAATTTCACACATCTCGTTGGCCGACTGCACGTTTGGCCTAGTGGTTTAACGGTCACTACGCCGTTTCCTACTTCGCCAAGTGTCGTGGGTTCAAATCCCACGTAGGACAACACTTTGTGTGATTCACAAATTGTTGTTCTGAGTCTGGGTGTTCTTTGTGTCCGTTTCATGTATGTTTGTAAAGTCCCCCGCGACACAGGATTTATTCCTAGTGCGGGAGTTGTCTTTTTAAAAATAAAAAAAAAAAAAAAAATCTCACATGCTGCAGTTTGATTCCAAACTAGGCTGACATACATAATTTTATATTTCACTAGCGGACCCGACAGACGTTGTCCTGTCTACACGTCTTTAATTTGAAAATTTCAAAAATTAATTAAAAAAACATTGTCCAGCGGACAAAATTGTGAATCTAAACCATTCCCAGATCCCCTTGAACACACACAAAAAATTTCATCAAAATCGGTCCAGTCGTTTGAGAGAAGTTCAGTGACATACACACTCACAGAAGAATTATATATATAAAGATAATACAAACGATTAATCACATCTGATCACTGGACTTAATCCTAGCGAGTCATCCAACTTTACCTATCAATCACACAATCTAGATCTACTATCAATAACAGCTTGATATAACCTTCTATGCAAAGACATTGAACATCATATTTGGTCAAGATAAGTACAAATACACAATAGGATTTAATAAAGGCATGCTGTTTAATGCCATTGCTCTTGTAATGTTTATTTTGGTGTTAATCTTGACCTGGTTTGTTTGAAAGGAATCGTCAGTACATAGTGATGTACATACAAAAGCACATCGTCAGCATAAGTGGGTACTCACATGTACTTGTAATATATTCGTGATATTGCTGTTTTATTGTAATTTGTATTCAATCTTAATACTAATATAAATGCTAAAGCTAATATAATTCAAAAAAAAAAACTTAACAATTGGGGAGGTGCATTTTTTACCGACTACAGCGAAGCTAAAAGGAATGGTAATAGTTTTGACAATTATGTGCCCTATATATTGAACCGATTTTAATGAATGAGATATCAACAGATTCATAATCATAGCCCGAGTGACATAGGACAGATACATTTTACGAAAAGTTCTTACGTAGTGGAGTTATAGTTTTTTGAACTTTTTCTTGTTTGTTACGTTATTGAAGCAAACCAAGAGAATAAAAAAAATGTAATAGATAAATATAAGACAGATTCTTTAAAACTGTGGAAACATAGCAATTAAAGAAAGAAAAATAATAAAAACAGTTGAATAAATATGTTTAGTAATATATTGTATATGTATTAAAATAAGCATAGATATAAATAGCAACAAAGTAAAGTATTAACATAAGAAAAATAAATAATGTTACTAGGCTTAAAACAAGTAATAGTAAAACATAAGTACATCATCATGGGGAGTGTTCTGAAGAGCTCTTCCAACTGGTCCCCCCTTCTCCTTTCCTCTACAGGACAACACGTGCTGGCCTTCGCAGTCACCCTTTTAGAGTGGAAGACATACGCTCTCGAACGCAACGTTTCGGCTCTTCCTTCTTGTGTCGAGCGATCAAAACATGGAACTTACTACCACCACACGTGTTCCCTTCCCATTATGATCCCGGGTCCTTTAAGCGGGGCGTGAAAAAGCATCTCACTAGGCCGCCATAGTGTGGGTCACTATGCTGCTCTGTCCACGTTCACATTGAGGATAGTGACCACCACTTTTGGATTCTACTTATGCTTTCCATCAGGCAGAGTAGAGTCATTTTGGTAGCTTAAACATAAAAAAAAAAAAAAAAAGTGTAAGATTATTCCCCTGCAAATAGAACTAGAAACAATAAAGATTTGAAAAGAAGTATAAAATTAGAATAGGTTCTGAAGTGGGAATCCCACCCACCCAAAGAAATCATGAGGATTAATGCAAGAAGGAGATAGTATGTGGAGAGTCAGTGCGAAGGACATGAATGATGGAGAGTGTGATAAAGAGAACTAAGATGAAAAAGGGCTCCGATAATGTTGGAGGATAGTCTGAATAAAAAATAAAACCAAGAGAATTAAGGTTTTGACTCCGATAACTTCACTCATTCCGTGAAAATCAAAGAAAGTATCTATTGTTCAGCACTGATTTTTTGTTCGTTAATATTTGTTTTATGTTTATTTACCCTTTAAAAACATCAGAATAGCTATTTAATTATATGGCACTCCTTTTAGATTATTTTATTCACTTTCATAATTAGTCTTTTTTCGAGAAACTTTTAAGTGACTCCAGTACCTATCAGTGAAGTGCACGCAAACGATAAGCGACCTGCCAAAGTCACTGCATTACAGCGGTCATTGAACCCAACAATTTATTCCCTTGTACCTGTCTCAATCTAATGTAAATTTTGTGGTTAAAGACACGCGCTCAGAATATATTGCCACGATTATAAATGCCTCATAACTTTAATTTCATGTTATAAATATCTTCGCGGTATTTGTCTAGTGATTAGCTATCCTGCCTGCGAAGCCAGAGGTAGTGGCTTCGACTCCGACTTAGGAAAAATCTTTGTGTTACGAATACGATCATTTCTTTTGTATCTATGTTTTAGTAGTTTTAAATCTAAATAAGATAATTTATCTATTATACATACATATACATTTAAAGACTATTAGTTTTTATTACTTAATTTTTAAAAGACCACTCTGCATTATGACTAGATTCTGAATCGTGAGGGACTTTACAAATATACATAAAACGGACACAAAAAAACACCCAGACTTAGAACAACAATTTGTAATCCACACACAGTGTTGTCGAATGTGGAGTTTGAATCCACAACACTTAGCACAGTGGAAAACGTCGTGGTGACCGCTTAATCCATTACGCCATAGTGGTTACAATAGTGCAGGCTTTGCCTAATTTTCCCGGATCCCTTCCATCTCAGGCGCAGAGTGGCACACCACCCCGCCGCAAACCCCGGTGGAGTGACGGCCCGTAGGGGTATCCACACGTTAAAAAAAAAGCTTTGGCTAGGGGGGTTCCAACGGCCGTGTGTGTAGTGTATGTGTGTGTAAATAATCTTCTCATCACCAATAGAATACACCTGTAGTGAACCTCTTATATTATAATCAATCAAGCAAATTTGATCTTATTCAGTAATCATTTGGCTATCTAAACAATGTTGAGTAAGCCAGCCTTCAAGACATGGAATGTGGCAGTTATTAATGAGTATCTATTGTGAAACTTGTGTAGATTTATGCATAAAATGTTGTAGTAAGTATGCCCTCGATTGAGCGGATGCTGATTTAGACAATCTATCGGCACACAATGATTGAGATTAACGATATTGTGAGCAAATTGTAATTGATATTAGTTTTGATCGGAGGGCAATCAAATTTCGTAATATGGTTATTGTTTTTGGATGAGAGTGACACAATAAGTTCAGGAGAAGGAGAGATACTTAAATATATATTTTATTTATTTTTTATGGAATGAGGGCAAACGAGCAGACGCATCGCCTGATGGTAAGCGATTATCGCAGCCCATGGTCACCCGCAACACCAGAGGCATCACAAGTGCGTTGCCGGGCTTTGGGTGATGGGGAGGGGGATGGAGGGAGGGGTTAGGGTATTGGCCTCCGGTATCCTCACGCACTCGGTGAAACACAGCGCAAGCTGTTTCAGACCGGTTTTCTGTGAGGCCGTGGTATCACTCCAGTCGAGCCGGCCCATATTATATAATTACATTACAATTATAATAACTTCACACCTTTCCACAAACCAGGAAGGGAATATACCATGGTAACGAGAGTGCTGATATACATACTCAATATTTCTTAATTTTTTATTGTGGTAGATTTTTCAAACAGAAAAGGTTATTAAAAAAGTACATTTATTACGTTTTTGTTTACTGAGGTTAACTGTTCGGGAGCCATGGGCAAAAATGAACCCGGTTGACTCAATTGGAATGATATTTGTATTTGGTCAATTCTTTAATAGCTTTGTCGAGTAAACCGAAAAATACCATATTTTTGGGCGAAAGGAACTCAAAGATGGCTATACACTTGTGACACCAGAATTGTAATTGTTTAAAACCGACGATAGTCATTTTGCTCCCTAAACCGTAAAAAATGATATCTGCACTTGCATACTGTATCCACTAGGTTTAGGCCCAAAATTCTCTTATTTCAGAAAAAAAGCCTGTCAAAGCTAGCCAGCAATCTCCGACATAGCCAGCGCAGGTACCGCTGACAAATGAATATATGTCAGACTCAGTAATCGGAACACAAGACCAGTTGTGATAATTAGATATATGCAACCAGTTTAAGTGATCATACATTACGACCTTTTTATTGTACGATTTACACAGGCGTGGTCGAAATAATTTCAATGAACATTGCTATGTCATCAATGGCATAATAATATAGTTCGCTTGAATTAGCTTTAAGAATAAGCTTTTTATTTGATCTGTTTTATACTAAGGTCTTTATTAGAACAAAAAAAACGTAGGTACTCTTTTGTTACAAACCATTTTAGCCAATTACAAAGACGTTAAGTGACTTTTTATTCATAGATGTGCTATTCTGTTCTTCATCATCTCAGCCAAAAGACGTCTACTGTAGGACATGTACTTCCCCCTAACTTCGCCACAACAACCTGTACTGTGCTGCCCGCATTAAACGGCTTCTCGCAAAATCGCAACGGTTCCCGCATGAAGCTCTGGGCCTCATAAGATGTCTCAAAGTAATCCAAAAATCAGTTGAGGGGGCTATATTCGGAGTTTCCATATGCTCTAGTTAATAAACGTTTCTAGTGTGGTTCTTTTTAAGACATTCACTGCGAAGACATTTAACTAGTTCACACATAAACCAGTTGTCGATCTCTTTGTCGAAAATATAATGAAAAATATAAACAGGTTAAATTTAACATAACAATTTCACGGTTTAGTGACACTAAATAAAATTGACACTTTAACTCAAATGAAGGAAAGTGCCAAACCAGTTTTTGTAAGGTTAGAAAACAAACCAATTACAATAATAAAGCGTAATTCTGCGGCACGATTTATTATTTCCTATAAAGAACGATATGTTTGTAATTAACTCCTAAAAGATAAAACCGTGTGCACTTTAAATTTAACACATATTTAGGACAAACACAGTTAGGATCTTTATACAAGCTTTTTATTAACTTGCAATGTATGTATGTATGCTTGTATGTTCGGGTGGAATCTTGCAACTCAATTTTGAAGCAGATATCTTCAACCGATTTTGCTGAAATTTTGCAAGCATATGTATACAGCGTGACAATACAATATTATATTGACAAGGAGCTGATCTGATGCTAAAGCTGGAAGGTGGCCATAGGAACTCTGCAAAGAAACGTCGCAACATCATCGAGTTTGGACTCGTTTGATTCGTCTCAAGGCATTCTAGTAATTTTTAATTTAATTTATTTTCTATATTATTTCCCGCTCAAAGTAGTGAAAACATGGTAGATGATACGTAAATTATTCAAACATAATTCAAAATAAAATATCTTCCAGCAAACCAAGCAATTTAATAGTTGCTTTTTGTCGAATATTACAACCAGTTGTCCCGTCCACTTGAAAAAGACCGGGCGCGTCAACGCACGCTTTATTAATAGTTCAAATCTGCGATTTATTTAAATGATCTCTTATGATATAGCCTCTGTTATGCTTTTAATATTATCATTGCATTATATAGTCTGTACGCAATGATTTCAGATTAAAATTCCACGTGTCATTGTCTAAGCCAGACCGGTCTGGTGCGACATTCCTTGGCGAATTATTCGAGAAATTGGGACATTTATTGGGTAACTTGATAAATTAATTGAGTACCGCGTACCTGTAGTTTATTTTACGAGGTATTGTTTTAATTAAAGTGCCATAAATCTGTGTTCGATTTTATCTGATTTTGTTATAAGGTATTTGTATGGAGGTTGTGTAATTTATTGTTGAGATATATTACCTGCCACTTTTTTATTTGATATAAGGCCTGAATAATAAGTGTAATAATGATAAATTTGCCATTGGTAATGCTAAAAAATAAACAAGAATGAGAGTTAGTTTGTTTGTTATGATGTCATACTTGTACATTGACTCAATTTATCTTAATACAAATATATAACGGATATAGAAAAAGATATATGGAATTTCTCATTCAATAAAAAAGGCAAAGAGGTAATTTTTTCACTAGCAACATTTTTTTTTTCATGTTATTGGTTTGGCTCCTCCTTTTGCTAGACCAAAAGATTTGAAACTCAGCCACTGTGTAGTTTAGATGGGGTTAGCAAATCGTTCAAGTTTTATGTATCTTATATACATTCAATAAGTTGAGTGTGTATAAGATACATATAACACTGCAAGTGGGACACACAAGGGACAGTAATAGTATTGCAAATATTTATAACGAGTGGTAACCTTAATTACACAAATATTTCCGTTCTTTATTTGACTTCTCACAGAAGACCAACCAGAAATGACAGCATTCGTACTGTCGTGTTTTGTTGATAAGTGCGAGACCGAGTGATGGATTTGGCAAAACAGAGGCACTTAGGCAAGCTCATAAATATAAAAAAAATACTTTAATCAAAAATATATTTAACCATAAAGTCCTTAAGCTTAAAGTGTGTTAAAAAGTAAGTGTAATTCACCACTTAGTTTAATTAACCGATAAATTGAATAATTACTGGAAAATATTTAAATTAACGTGAATTCAATATGGCGTTTGCGTTGCAATGAGCTCATGGTGTTGCTATTTTTAGGAGTGTATCTGCAAAAGGACCATGATGTTAACATTCCACAGGTCAGATGAGTGAACTGGTTTCGGTACAAGTTTTAAGTGCAAGCGGGATTTTAATTGTCGATTCAATCGATATTAAACCGGCCTTTGCCGATGCCGCTATTGAGAGAAATTTAATTTTATGTTCGAGAGTGTAATCCTATGTTTAAGTGTATTTTGCACATTCAGTCGGTATGTAGTTTCATTTTATTACATAAATGTGTTTATGCATTGATATTAGTATGTGTCCTGAAGTAAAATGAGTAATGATCATATTTTCCTTAAAAGTTACAGCTGATTACCTACTATTAGAAATTCAAAGTGTAGTTGGCGGTTTTGATCAGTAATTTTGGTCTTAGATCTTACACAAATTTGTAGTAAGATATATAGGTATGTGTAATTGTATTTTATAGGGTCATTATAGGTATAAGGGATATGGATAAAAAATTAGGAGAATTTCAGAACTACAATTTCAGAACTACAACAACATATGATGGGTGAACCATAATCACAAGGAAAAATCTAAAGTGATCAGTTCACTCATTTCACACAAAACAAATCAAGTTTAAAGGTAAATGAAGCTTCTATAAAGTATTCAAAAACAATTTTACAGCCGTCTTCTGCATTCGTTAATTTTCAATTAATTTGTCAATTTTTTAAATGTATGGGCACGAACGGGAAATGGGTAACCTAATGGTAAGAGTTTAACTATGACCATGACCACAAAAACTTTAAAGAAGAATATTATATTCTACTTTAGAGTTTTTGTGCTCATGGGCGAAACTGCACCTAGAATCTATACTATATAATATAGCTGAAGAGTTTGTTTGTTTGATGGAATGCATTTATCTCAGTAAGTACTTGTCCGATTTGAAAAATTCCCTTAGTATCAGATAGCTTATTTAATAAGAAAGGCTATAGATATAATCACGCCGCGATCAATAGGAGCAGAGTATCAATGAAAAATATTGAAAAAACTAAGGCAAATTATTCCGCTTGAGAGCTTCCGTTGCGTTCGCTGCGTAAACGGTAAAATTTCGCAAAAAAATAATGTATGAAAGAATATTTCCCAGTACAGATGAATATGTAGAGATTTTTTCCTATACTTTCAATTGAAAGTCAATCGAATTGAAAGTGTTATTGAATCAACGCTTTGTAAGTCCTTGTAATATTCAACTATCTTATTCACTAATAATAATTAAACTATAAAATGCCTCGAGCCTTTCTATCGAATTAGAAATTCAGACAGACTAAAAAACTTGAACCACACAATAAAAACAAACAAGAATGAACAGGTTTGATTCTAAACCAGTTTCTTTGCGTACGAGTATGTGTCTTCTACATTTCACGGTCATGTGCCATCAAAATTTTGGCGGTTACAGCTATTTGGCATGCAAATTATTTAAAACGAAATTAATCTTGTAATTGAGTCTCGTATCGATTGGAGTTTAATTTATTGTATAATTTACACGTGAGTAGCGTGGTAGAGATTTATGAATGTACACACATCAAAAGTGTCTAGGGATCAAGCATTTTTATGCGGATTTCTTGAGATTGAGATGTGGCTTTGGCCCTGGCCTGCTCAGTCGCCAGACTTGAACCCGATTGAGCATGCATGGGATATGCTACAGAGAAGAGCTCTGCCGAATATGGAGGGTATCCAGTCGCAAGAAGACCTTTTTTTGTTGTTGCAACGAACATGGGCGGCCATTCCACAGCGTGATTTGGATGAACTCATTTTGAGTATGCCAAACCGATGTTCTTGTGTTAGTGTTCGCGGTAGAAACACGGATTATTAATTGTTTAAGTTACCTAATAAAATTTTAAAGAAAACTGTTATTTCAGTCTTTTTTTCGAACTTTAATGTTAGTGGTTCAAATGTCAAAAATCCTTTTATTAGGAAAATGGCAAATTTCTTTATTAATGCAAAGGTGACTTAGTTTATCGTTACTGTGACAAACGAAAACACTTTATTTGATGAATCCTTAAAGAAAATTTTAATTAATATCAATCAGGAGAAAAGTTAATTCAAAAATATATGTTGATCCCTAGACACATATGTTGATCCCTAGACACTTTTGATGTGTGTATTTATAAGTAGGTTTAACGTTATTAATTGTATATACATATTTAATACAGATATGGCATATTTAGTCGTTTTTGGAATAACTATAATTATAATCGAGCCAGAATCTCCTTCAGACCTTGCTTTCTTAGACCACGCTCATTCTTAGACCACATTCATAGATACTAGTTGTTGCCCGCGGCTCCGCCCGCGTATATGTCGGTTATCGTGGCAAATAGTGGCCTATGTGTTATTCTGATGTAAGCTATACCAGTTTTTGCCGGCGGCTCTGCACGCGTGTATTTCGGTTATCGCTGCAAATAGAAGCCTATGTGTTATTCCGATGTATAAGCTATATAACTGTAAAGTTTTATCCAAATCCGTTCAGTAGTTTTTGCATGAAAGAGTAACAAACATCCATCCATCCATCCATACTTACAAACTTTCGCGTTTATAATATTAATATAGATATAGATAATACCTATAATACAATATACAGTTAGCAACCGAAGAATATATCTAAATCAATTTACAGTAAATTTCGCCCCAGAAAACAATATTACAGAGAAAGTAGCAGTAGAAGTATATGAGAATTTGATCTGTACGTAATCAAACTTCGATAAAATCGATTGTATTTGTGGCCCCATTCTCATGAAGCATTGTTTCAAGTGTACTAAGTAATGATAATAATTGTATATTAGTAGATAACTGTACTTACATTAAAAAAGTTAGGTAAATGTATGTAGAGCTGTTTTGCTTTCAAAAAATGTACGTGCATTAAATTTATTGAAAGCAAAAAAGTTATAGAGCACCAATTATTTTCATCATTTTTACACATGTAACTATGAATTTTCTAACAATCAAGTTGCATTCGTTTTAATAAACAGACACAATAATTATCTACATGTAACACGAAACTTTAAGAGTTAGTACAAATATATATATATACTAGTGGTTGCCCGCGGCTCCGCCCGCGTATATGTCGGTTATTGCGGCAAATAGTAGCCTATATGTTATTCTGATGTATAAGCTACATTACTGTAAAGTTTCATCCAAATCCGTTTTTGCGTGAAAGAGTAACAAACATCCATCCATACTTACAAACTTTCGCGTTTATAATACTTAGTATATATATAAGTATAGATCTATCAAGCTGTTTATTTGGTTTTAAAATTATACTCTCTTTATTAACTAAAACGGCTAACACCTCATTTGAATTTGTAGATTTGAAAGAAAATTTTGGGTATAAACGTCACGACTTTTCTTTCTCTTAACTTCTTTCTTTAACTTATTGAGGCTATTCTTTATTTAGTCTACAATGCATGTTTATAGTATGTCTCTACGTGTCCATAAGTATTACACGTTGTAACGATAAAAGTATTGTGATTGACGACCAAAAACATTTGTAAAATAAATTAAATTGAAAAGCTTTTTAAAAACAAGCTTTTACTGGAATGCCTCGAGACGAATCAAACGAGTCCAAACTCGATGATGTTGCGACGTTTCTTTACAGAGGTCCTATGGCCACCTTAAAGCTCTAGCATCAGATCAGCTCCATGTCATTATAATATTGTATTGTCACGCTGTATACATATGCTTGCAACATTTCAGCAAAATCGGTTGAAGATATCTGCTTCATAATTGAGTTACAAGATTCCACCCGAACATACAAGCATACATACATTGCAAATTCATGAAAAGCTTGTAAAAATTATCAGGTACTTCTCCGGACTGAGGTTTATTATATCGTTAAATAATTAAGCTAAAGACATAATAAGGTTCGTAAACGTTCAGCATCAAATTTATGCTTTTGCAGACCCAAGGCATTCAATTACGATGTCACCATTGTAATATAATTGCCATTTTGCACAATGAAATAATTATCGACTTATCTCTATGCAACAGATGACGTAAAAAACTATATCTATATATATACGCATAAGTTATAGTCCTTAAAATATAGATTTATCTCCGTGATAGTTGTCACTAGTGTGATTTTACGACATACGTGGTACATTTAGGTGCGAGTTTTATATTAAAACTAGCTGATACCGCAAACGTTGTTTTGCCTTAAAAAAAGAAAAAAAATGGGGTATAAAAAATAGATTTTGGTTATTCTCAGACCTACCCGATATGCACACCAAATTTCATAAAAATCGGTCCAGCCGTTTCAGAGGAGTATGGTAACTAACATTTTGACACGAGAATTTTATATATAAAATAAAATGCGATACATTTTATTTTATGATAATGCTTTTATGTAAAGAATGATAAAAAAGTTGGTACAAAATAAAATCACTTGTTCAAATAAATAACAGATATCAAGGTATATTTTAAGGACTGTAGCTGTGATACTCGGTAAGTTGGTAGAAAATTAAACATGATATTTTGAATTTTGACCGATTTGTGGTTAGTGATTTTGATTCAATAAAAAAGTTTTCCGCAAGCAAAATGTGTGACAGTTAGTTTATCCTTTGAACTAGAATCAGGTAGACAAAAAAAGGAGGATATTACTTATTGAACACTCAGATGAAATAAAAAAAAGGTAGATAACGCACGGCCTTGTTCTTGTTGAAGCAAAAAAAAACCGTGTGGTGTCGTGGGACACCACATAGAAAGTTCCTTATTATAAAAGTAAATTTTTCGTTCTCGAAATAATTTAAATTTAATGAAACAGGGTATTTTTTTTTTTTTTTTGAAAAAACATAATATTATATACATAGAAAACATCCGAACTCCGAAAAAACAAATATTTGCAGATCATACAAACATTTGATCCGACCCGGGATTCAAACCCGAGACCTCAAACACAGCATTCGCATACGCTACCATTGCGACACCGATGCAGTCAATCTTACTAACGTAAGATTTAACGTTACGGATACTTTTTGCCGGTAAGGCTAAGAAACTACGCTACTTTTCGTCAGTATCGTACAAGTTCTTTTTGCGTTATCTACCTTTTTAACCGACTTCCAAAAGGAGGTTCTCAATTTCATCGGTATTTGTTTTTTTGTTTTTTTATGTATGTACTCCGTAAATTGTGGACCGATTTTAAAAATTCTTTTTTTTTATTTGATCTGAGATTGAAAATGATAAAATCTTCGAAGGATGAGTCAAATTATTGGCTTAATTGGTTAGTGATGCTAACTGCTAAGCCAGAGGTCGTGGATTCAACCCTTATACAGGATAAATAATTTTGTTATGAGCATGGTCATTTGTTCTATGTCTGGCTTCTTTTTTTTTGCGGGCGACTTTACAAACATACATGAAAATGACAAAATCAAGGTAGTAGAGCCACGCTGATTTCAGCACGAATGGGCCGGCTCGACCGGGGCGGTACTACCCTCGTACAGAAGATCAAGGTAAAATGGCAGTGTTTTTGCTGTCGTGTCTTGTAGGTGAGTGTGAGACCGGATGCCCAATTTTCCATTTTTTTTTTTGTAAAAAACAACTGCCGCACTAGGAATAAATCCTGTGTCGCGGGGGACCTTACAAACATACACGAAACGGACACGAAGAACACCCAGACTCAGAACAACAAATTTGGGGATCACAAAAAGTATTGTCCCATGTAGGATTTAAACCCACAACACTTGGCGCAGTAGAAAGCGGCGTGGCGACCGCTTAAACCGCTACCAACCGTGCAGTCTGCCTAGTTTGGGAGCAGATGGCCGTGTACGAGATGTCTGAGACTATTATTATTACACCATTCTAGTAATTGATACAACAAAATGAAAGATATGATTAAAACCTACATATTTGTTAGGCTTAACCTGCCCCACCTGTGAAGTTAGATCCATGATGCAGTCACACAACGCTTCGGGCAGAGGAGTGAACTGGCCCTGGTACGATGGAGTCACTATACAGTCTTCGATGTCACCTGAAACAATGAACATGAATGTTAGATATTTTATTGAGGGGCAAAGCAGCAGACAGACAGTGTTGATGGCAAGTGAAATCCATCCTTAAAAAATATTGGAACGTGAGTTATTGCTTTGTATGCTGTTCTCTTTGCACAATTAGATATATAGAAAGGAGGGATGATTACTTCGGTCACACTATACATTTTTTAAATCTGTGAGGTCATTGTATAACTATTGGCCAACTTACATCTGCCGGAAGTACTGGCAAAAGAAATATACATAAAAAAACCCTCTTTCTAAACATTTGAGGCATAAATGTCACAGATTCTAATAACTTCTAATACAAGAGTTTTTAGTAGGAGTAAGATTTAACTCTACTGATCTCTACTCAATAAAGTTCTAAGTGTAAATGTACCCAGTAGCATCGTCATAAATCACTTCCATACAATATAACTATCTCTAGACAAGGTCTGTTGGAGCTATGCCAACTTTAAGAATAAAAGGCATAAGATAAATGCAAAACGTATTTCTGTGTGAACTTGTGAACGATATAAATATACAGTTTAAACGAAAATCAAAGTGACACTAAAATATAATTTTGGCGTTGTGACGACTTTCACATACAACGCAAAAACAGAAACACACCACAGCGCCATCTACCGAAAATACGTCGAACTACGGAGTAACGAAGGAAACGAGAAAATACCAATCCTGAATCGCGCAATAGAAGTTCTCACGCCGATTAGCATATGTACAACATCCCAACATCAACCGTTGGCCCGTGGCCCGCCAGGCAGGATCACCTTACCTGGTCGGAGCATCCTCCCTTTGTGTTGGAGGGACGTGACACACCGTTCCTCCACAGCGTAATTTCATAAAAAAGCATTTTCCAACATATAAATCTCTATTCAAGAGAAAATACTAATTGCACAAGCTCAACGGCCCACGGTTTTTGTCAAGCACTAGAGGTGCTATGAACCATGTTAAAAATACATAATTTCAACTATAAAATTCCCTCAAAATAAACTCTTTTATGCATAAATGCCACTATTTAATCAAAATTTACCTGAGCGGTTTTATCCTATGGCATTACGACAGCAAGTTTTATTTCAAAAATGTATTTTAGCAAGTGGCAACGATCGAGAGTATAAACCAATAACTTTTCAGACAATCAATGCTGATGTGTTTCCTATTCCTATTCTGATTATGTGCTCTCCTCTAAAATATAGTGAATAAATACCAAAACTGAATAGATTTGAGAGTATGTTTTACGCTTAAACAACTTAATTTACTCCAATCTAAGTACAGACCAGCGTAGGTATGGTTTATGAACATGTTCAGATGAATATTATGCGTGTCATAATATTCCAACACCGTAAACCTTTTCACACGTTCCCTGTTTTAAACCACGCTGTAAATTTTGACATGTTATTGCAGCAAATAACTCTAGGAATCATCAGTCCGAAATTCTTCATTTGGGACCCGAATTTTTAGTCCCAAATATTTCATTTGAGTTAATGGAACGTGAATAATTTAGTTCTCATACCGCGTTTTGAAGTGTAAAGAATGAACTCGTGTCATTTTTCTTAAAGAGTTTGGTATATTAGATACCAAATATGAAGTATGGAAATAAATATATTTTCAGGTTCATGCTTATTTGTTAGATTCATTATTGATGATTCTTACTCGAATTTCAGTCTCACTTCTGTATAATACCTTTTAGATAAACATAGCTCTTTATTGCTTGTAGTTGGTATTTATATTGGCGATAAAAATACTTATTATCTATTTAAAAGGATCATTATTTCTCTTCTCTGTTCTTCTATTTGATGGAATGTAACACTGTAAATGGTTTTGTTTCCCTTATATCCAGCCATGACTAACGATTCTGATTAAATAAACCAATCTAACTTGATATAGCTATCGTGTTTAGAGGGAAGTTAAATTAGGATTCAAGTTAAAGGAAAATGGGAAAGATGTCTTTAATGGGAACTATAAGGTGTAACCTACATATATTCGCATATTTAAATCCAAGGATTAGCGAGAGCAGTAGTACATTCACTTTTTCTTCAGATGAGTGTTAGTTCTCAAAATTTGTCTCTTTCAAGGTATTTATACAAAAGCTTTCCTCTAATGGCTATTTAAACCAACTTAGAAATAAATAAAAACAAAAGAGACGTGGAGTCGCTCCGCGCGAAAGAAGTGAAACTTAGTAATGTGTAACAGTGCTTTCATACCCCCTCCATGGTAGCGTTAAACGTTTAACGCAACCGTTAAACGTTCATCGCAACCTTGTTGGAGGTCGCATTAGAAGTTTCACTTCAAAAACAATTTTGGTTCTGAAATCACACAGCTGTGAGTTTATGGAATTATTGTTCAGTGAAATTGTAAAGCTTATCTCCGCTCGCAGGGAACTCGACGGTCTCAAATGACAATACGACTAGCCACTGTTTTCGGCATTACAATTGTGTACCTTTCTATTTCTATATTTATGAACACATAACTAAATAACTTTTAAATTTTTAATATTTAAAACTCAATTAACCTTCAGCTTTTAGATCCCAATACAGTATTTTATATAAACCTTGAAATTCCGTGGGACTGCTTTTACAATGTTTGATTTTTACAATAAGTAAATCTATTTGGAACCCTACTTTTCCTACACCTTTATCGTGCATAATCTATAGTTATCTCTTTCTCTAGTTATCTCTCTCTCTAGTTATCTATCTCTCTCTCTTTACTGAGATTCCTCGCTATTTGACAACATTATAACACTCATAGTCTCTTTCTTCTTCTTTGTTGCCATCCATTTCTTTTTTCTTCTCTGTTTTAAAAAAAAAACCTGTATCTGATTTTTAGCCGTTATGCATAGTTGTGGCTAGCTCTACATGGATAACTAGCTCTTTCCCCTGACTTTGCTTTTATTATATTCGCCTTTTCTGGACGAGAGGTATTCTATAGCCTTTGTCTTACATCAGACAATGTGCATTTCAAACTTCATGACGTTTACTTCACTTGAGTAGTTACGCTCAGCGAAATAAACAGATAAACTTGCTTTACCACTTATTTATCTGTTACTAATCTTTGTAAAATTAGTTTGGGAGTTAGTATAAGGTCTTGAGTTCATACGCCAGTGAGTAAATGTTTACGAGAGTACGCTTCTCCGACTAATTACTGTTTTCTTGTTTAGTGTGGAATTTTAATGTATTGTTTACTAACTTAATGGCCTGCTTAGCAAGCGGATGTGTTCCCCTCTTAGACCCTGTTCGAGAACTTCTCTTAGATATATTTATGCTGACGTAATGCTACTTAAATAAGGTAATACAGGCTCTTTCGTTTTATTTAACATGAAGGTAAATGTTTAAATAGTAATTGAGAAGCGAAGCCTACTTTCCGTTAGTTTGACAACCCTAAGAAATATAACAGTCAAAGTTAAGAATTCCCATTGACATACAGTGTGTAACAACATATAGGTAGCATTGGATGCGGATGGAAGAACACTGTTAATTATAAAAAAAATCTTTGTAAGGATGGTAGCCCAATAAATTGGACCCTAGAATTAACATAGCAAAGATGGTACAAGACGAAGAGAATAAAATTGATTTATTTATTTAAAAAAAATTGGGTGTGTTTTCTCGCATATTTGATAAATGCTTCATTACTAAGCGTCATTACTGTGAGGTTAATCGTATTGCTTATGACAAGATTTGGGCAATTTATGCAGAAAGCTTTTTGATTCGAAAGAAAACTCCAGATATAGCTAGGCACTGTAGGAATACTGTCCTCATCTCTGGGCGGGGGCACCCCAGTACCAGCTCCTCCCTCTGGACCGCATTCAACGGAGAGCGACTCGAATCGTCGACTGCCAGGAATCTTCAATTCGGTTGGACTCTTTGGCGCTGCGTAGAGATGTGGCTTCGCTTTGCATCTTCTACCGCATTTACTATGGGGAGTGCTCCAAGGAATTGTTCGGGCTGATTCCTGCCGCCTCTTTCCGCCATCGTCCTACGCGACAGCAATTTCATCCCCATCGCTTAGATGGCTGGCAGTCCACAACTGTGCGGTTCTCTAGGAACTTTCTGCCTCGCACAACAAAACTGTGGAATGAACTGTCGCCTGCGGTATTCCCGGACCAATGCGACCTTCAAACCTTCGAGAAAAGAGCGTACTCCTTCTTAAAAGGCCGGCAACGCACTTGTGACGCCTCTGGTGTTGCAGGTGTCCATGGGCGGCGGTAATCACTTACCATCAGGTGATACGTCTGCTCGCTTGCCCCTTATTCAATAAAAAAAAATGGCACAAAAACACGCTCTACAATGGCGGAGCGTGTTTTTAGATGTCGATTAAATATGAAAAGAATTTAAAGTCAACTTAAAATATAATACTATAAACATTTCCCTTACTTTAAACTTTAGTGATTTTGAGAATATGATTTAGATGAAGAGACTTCAAGAAGCAAACGAATAAGTCAAGTTATTAACATTTCTGTTCCCACAGTTATTTCTTCCAACCCCACATCTGAGAAGCTGTTATGTTCTCGGACTAAGCACCACATAACAAAGACCTCTTAAGTACTAAGGTAACCTAATTCTAGCCCTCACGAGGACACGAGCGCTTGAAACCATGTCAAGTTGATGTCCATGGCTAATATTGTTATAAGAGTACTTTAGTGTTTGCGAAATTAAGAAATAACCTTGTACAGGCCTTAGTTTGACAAACGCTTTATGCCTTCGATGGTTAAGTTTCAGAAGAAATTGTTATTTTGTTATTAAATGTATAAGGATATTTAGGGAATGTGGCGTTGAAACCGGCATTGGTGCATTTGATAATAATAATAAATCACTTTATTGTACACCAGATAAATTACATAGGTAACACAAAAATAGGAAGTACAATCGGCGGCCTTATCGCCCAAAGGCAATCTCTTACAGGCAACCATGGGATGGAAAGAAAGACGTGGAAAGTATAGGGTAGTGCCTAATGTATTAAAAGGTGATAGATAAAAGGAGTATATATATACATATTACATAAAGTAATAGTAACACCTAGTGTGGATGATTAAATAAATAAGTAGAAATATTAATAAATAACCATAATATTAATTAATAGAAAATCCATATTTACTCAAGTGGAGTTTTGTGTCCAATTGAGATGAAGGTCGGTTACAGGTCGTTGAAGTCTCCTAGGTAATATTTCTTCACCAGTCTTTTAAAAGTAGCTAATGTCTGCGCTGCGTAATTTAAATACTGGTAGTTAAAAAAAAACATAATAAACATGTGCAAAAAACGATAACTTGTTTCCAAAATAGAACGATCAAGCATTAAAAGATAGAAATTTATACCCGTGTTTAGTAGCTCGATTAAAAAGTGACGAAGGTTCAGTTGAACTTGTTAAATTTGTTACGGAAAGTACATCATCTAAATAAGTTATCTGTTAAAGTTACACTATTAAGGGGTAGGCGGTCACTGAGATCTCCATAAAAATTGAATACCAAAATAATTTGTAGTTTGAACATATTTCCACCATATTATGTTGATATCCAGATTTAAACAGTATTTATCCAGGCTCCTTTTCCTTTTTTATAAGTAACAAAAAAGTTGAATTTAATTTTGCACATTTTTACAGCGTAAATGGCATGTTTTAAGTTTGTTTTTTCTATATTATAAACAGCAATACGTATAATATTTATTATAAAAAAGCATAGCTTGTATTATCAAATTACTAATTATCGAAAAGAAAATGAAAAAACATTGAGTTTTCATTGATGATTTTTGGTAGTCTACAACACATCCATATTTATTATAAAAACCAAATAGTTAGTAGTGCTATCGCAGCAAAAAGCAGATGTCAATATACTACGCCGGGTATGGCTTACCGAGATACAGTGACGAGATATTAGATATATATTTTATTTTATTATATATTAGATACAGCAATATTCCGAACAAATTTCAACTTGCAGTTGCGAGCGTCGGTCGCCGCGCTCTTAACTGCTCATACAATGTTTATTTGCAGTGCGTATGAGACTGTGGGCGTACATGCGAATATAGGAACAGAACTCCCATGTCATCTCAAGACTACCAATTTAGCTTACTTAATATGATAAGTTGTTAAATAATTTGCATCTTAAATATACATACATAATATTATGAAAATTTTAGTATAAAACACATGATATCAGGAAAAAATATTGTGCACTATTAAATTCAGTAGAATCATCATCAACAGCCCTTAACAGTCCACTGCTGGACATAGAATCATTATCATAATATTGATTCTCTAAAAGTCATATTATAATTTCAGACATCTAACACACAACGATTTTCAAACTAAGCAGAGCTTGTACTATGATAGTTAGATTGACCGGTAAAATACTTAATTTCTTGTAAATACATATACACACATACACATATATGTATATCGAAAACACACAAACTCCGAAACAAATATTTGTAGATCATGCAAACATTTGGTAAGAGACCTCAAGCACAGAACAATCAAAGCGCCACCGAAGCAGTTGAATGATTAATAATATCAAATCAAATGCCACCTAAATTCTAAATTATGTTTTATTCTTCATTTCAATAACCGTGTTACATACTTAATGTACCATTTAAAATACACCAAATTCAGAAAATCGAACTAAATAAACAGTTAACAATTTCTAAATGCATCTCAAACACCTACTCAAGACGTGCGATGTCGAAGACCATTAATTATGTATTCGTCAATAAGAATACGTGGGAGGAAGCCAAGGTAGAAGAAGTTCAAAGGAAGAAAAGCGAAAATATTAATTGCATAAACGGTTTATGGTTTTCGAGACCTATAAGACCGATAAAATACATGTGATCGAAGTCGACTTATGAACTAAAAAAATCAGTTCTTTAATAAACCTTAGCTTTTCCAAAAAAATAATCTTGAGTAAAAATATTATGTTCAAAATCTAACTTTGATTTTTACTGACTTGCAGTTTGCAAACTTTCATTGATTTCAACTGTCAGACATCACTTAGGTCACTAGTAAAAATAATAATAATTGAAAATTGTATAAATACAACTTTATATTTTTTATTGACAATTGAAAACTTGTCGTAAAGCTTGCTAAGTTGGTACCGCAGTCTCGTAGTCCTTACAGTTCGTCATTCATTATGAATATATTTTTGTTACCTAGACGTTAAACACTCATATTTGCCAACCAATTTGGTTTCAGTGACATGTCGGGCAAGCACATACGTAGCACATATTTCCAAACTTTGTGATACCATAAAGGATTGAACAGCTGAAGAAACTTAAAACCCTTTACTTGATGCGGAAATCGAAACCGATGTAAATGAATGTAAATGAAAATACCCACTTATTGCCATGGAACCAATGCTTGCTTTCTTAACTGTATAATTGACAGGTGAATTTAAAATATCAACTGTATTTGATAATATTGGTCTTCATATAAAACCAGTTTGTATCAAGACGTTACAAGTCAAGTGCAGACATAAACCAGAATATAAAGAGGCACAAAGTATCTGTTATTGACATTCGGAGGAAAATATACAACGTTTCTTATTTTGGGATTCCGTTAATATTAATGTTATTGTCTGCAGGCTTAACTTTATTAAGAAAAAACAATGTCTTTTTATGCCATAATATTTAACTTGTACCGATTTCTCATTAAAGATCGGTCATATCTCATTCATAATATTTACACTACTGTTCTTGGGTACTCACCGTATCACGAGTTTGGGTTTAACTTGTATCGATAGTTTTTTATGTTGCAGTGTATTCATATTCTTTGCTGCTATATTTATATTAGCATATGAATAACGCGTGATTTAGTATTTTCTCCAACGATGCCAAAAAACAAGCCACGTCAGCATATTTTGTTTTTGTAACTCCGTGTCCAGTGATATCTTCGTTTTGATCGTATAGCCAATATTTTGTTATGTCCAAATTTGGAAATGTATTCGAATAAATCAGCTCGCTATTGTCATTACTTTTGGACAATAAAATCTATTGAATAGTTGTCTTCAAGAAACTCAATCTGAAAACTTTTTTACTGTTTTGTTCCTATTGAATGTAAGTGGATGTGCACCTTGTTTCTATTTTGTTCTATGTTTAATAAGACTCAAACCTTCAGCGTTATCACTGAGTGTTTTTTTTTTGTTTGTGCGTTAGATTTTGGAGCTTTTTAATAAAAGGAATTTCAGGTGGCAACAGCTTGCACACTGTTTACCTTACATGTAATACTAACACTATTGTACCTGAAAATCAGATTTTGAAAAAGAGTAGCCATGAGTTTCTTTGCCAGTATTCTTCTCATGAGCTCTACGCATTTTGGAAACTGGAAGTTATGGATCGACACAGGCAGGCAGTAGATTTTGATGTTTTCGCTTAATTTACCTCGACAATACAGCACATGCTGTGGCCTCTGTTTGTGTCGATCTATGATTTTTAACTATAGCTTCAATTTGACGTTCATAAGTGTCACTTGGTGTCTTAGATGAATAAATGATTTTGTTTGATTTGATTTGATTTCTAATTATCCCAATAACTACTAAGCTACCTTCATAATATTCGCAAGTAGTGCATGGAATTCTCACTTAGATTGGCATTTAACCAGTTTTTGTCCACGTGGGTAGTCTTGCAGGCTCGTAAATACCACAATTTATCGCCGGCCTCGTTGCGAAAAAAATTAAATAAAATTGTTAGTGCCCCTTTCTGTGGCCGCCATCGCAAGTTTATGGTGATCAGGTTTTAGTACTATTCCGATTGGCTGTTATTTAAAATGTGTGTGGTAATCATGCTATTTTTATCTTCAATTTTATTTTATTATACAAGACTTATCTCTTTGACTTTAAAACTTTTGATTATTTATAATATCATAATGAAAACGGTAGTTTTGTGAAAATTTTTACGTTTGCACAGGTGATTGGTGCACCTATGATTGCACAGGTCAGTCAATTCGCTATTTTTAGTTCTTTATTTTTCTACATCTTTCTTTATTTTTCTTCATGACTGCCTCTGTGGCGCAGTGGTAGCGTATGCGACTGTTGTGCTTGAAGTCTCGGGTTCGATTCCCAGGTCGGACCAAATGTTTATATGATCTGTAAATATTTGTTTCGGAGTTTGGGTATTTTCTATGTGTAATATGTATGTATTTACAAAAAAAAAGTATATATGTATTTATATCAGTTCTCTAGTAACTATAACACAAGCTCTGCTTAGCTTGGAACTAGATGGCGTTGCGTATTAGATGTCCAAAATATTTATTATTATTATTTAATTTATTTCTCCTCCTGTAGAAGGTTAGTTTAGTAAACCTGTCTTAGGAATTGAGTTATCTACCGGTAATGTTTTTGAACTTCATTCTCTTACTGAGAATTGTAACATTCTTTAAAGACTACTTTATGTAATATTTATAATTATTTAATGTACATGTATGTATGTGTTATGGTTTTCTTTAAGAGCGGCTTGAATTAAGGATCTCTTTATTAACCCGTGATGCAAAAAGAGGGGTGTTATAAGTTTGACGTGTCTGTCTGTCTGTGGCACCGCAGCTCGCGAACGGATGAAGCGATTTCAATTTATTTATTTTTTGTATGAAAGGTGAGTTACGTGCGAGTATTCTTAGACAAAATCGGTTGAGTCGATTAAAAGTTATTTACTTTTTAAAGGGAACTCAGGTTATTATGTCGGGGGTTTTTTATCCTTAGATTATATTATTCTTTTGGAAATGTAAGTAACAAGATCAAATTATACTGTCGATACTTGTTCTAGTAAAGTAGGTCATCTTTATAGTCTCTAATAGCAGGAATAATTTGTGATAAGGAATATAGTATTCATAAAAATTAAAAGCCAACATTAACTCTGAACGATAAATATAGGTATTAGCAGTAGGAAGGTTATACACAAGTATGCATGAACTATTTTGATCACATTCTTTTTTGTCTATTCGTTTATTGAATACAAAGCTTTTAGAAGGTATCTTTACTGACCCACGAAGTTTAACTGCACAGCTCTGATTAAGAAACATTACAGACATATGACCCCATCGAACCCTTCCGATATTGATCGATTAAAAGCATCGATATAACGATTATGCTTTGTAATCGATCCAAATACAGACATATACACGTCAAAAGCACAATCGATAATTACTCCACGACCTATATTTTATAATACTACTCTTCTTCATTTTAACATGTAACGATTTGTGAGACCACAATTTGCCAATCAGTAATAATTATTTTTGAGTTTTATTTACCAATGTATGTCATTACGAGAAATAAAGAAATGACCAAGCCGGGCCAAGGCAAACTTTATATGAAATTAATGTTATAATGATTCATTATTTTAATTTAAGAAATTGTTGTGTTGACGTACCAAGGGCAAATTTTGAATATTCTTCTGAATATCAACAGCTGGGCTAAATCAAGTTGGAGACTCAGTGGGCGAAATATTGCTTTTGTGTTCTTGATTTAAATGGGTGTCAGCTTACTGTTGTTTTATTGGCAGCTTATAAACTAGATTATATTTCGGCTTTAATATAAGAGAGATTGATTTAAAGCTTAGATCAGCGGCCAGACTTGGTTAGAGTTAATGCGACAAACATTGTCTAACCTCTACTAAAGTTATATTTAGTTCAACCTAATTACTCAACAGCTTCATGTTGCCAATGTCCTTATCCCAAAGAAATATACGAAGGGGTAGCTTGGAACAACTGTAGAAAAAATATTATAAATTTTTTATCCAACACTAAGGTGAGAAAGAAGTACAAAACTTACTAAAATGACAATTGGTATCGTTTTGCTCTTTTTTTGTATGCTTAAGGACTCGAGTTTCATTCTCGAGTTGGACCAAATGTTTGTATGATCTGCAAATATTTGTTTCCATGTATAATCTGTATGTATTTATAAAAAATAAATCTATGTAGCTGTTTAGTTCCCATAATACAAGCTCTGCTTAGTTTGGGAGTACATGACGTTGTGTGTCAGGTGTCTGAAATATTATATTATTATTTGTGAGTGAGTGAGTCATTAACGACTTCTGTATAATGCCCACAATAAAACAAAATTTACGTAAATTTGCATGCTGAACTCTCAAAAACTCTTAACTGAACAAAAGTTAGCGTCGCATCGGTAAAATGCAGTCGTGCAATTAATAAGTTTAAACTTTATCATGTCGTGCATGACGCTAGTAATAAATTAAGGCCTTCGTGCTTATAAATCATAAGTCCTTGCAGTTGTTAGTAACGTCTTAATAAACTGTATTACTTAATGACGCAAAAAGGAGTGGCGTTATTAATTTTACATGTGTGTGTATCTGTGTCGCCTAAGGTAGACATGAGTGTATTGCTGTTTCGTCAAATCTCTTAGCTACATAAATGGGCATAATTTTGATTTAAGTTCTTTATCTTATTTAGCCTTACGTCTTAACTATGATCTCAGTTCTGACCATGGACGATGACGATGACGATGGACTACCCTAGGTAAGAATAATAAATATCTATTTATTTATTTATACATATAATCTAAGTCACAGTCACAAGTGTTTTGCCGATTTTGAGTCCGACTCTTAGAATCCGGGCATTTGACCTTAATCAGTCAAAAGCAAGGAAAGAATTTACTGAACATGTGTTTTTAGCCAACGTTACTCCGGTCGATTATATTGAATTTCAACGATCCATCGTTTTTGTAAAGAATTGCTAGAATTATTAGTTTAGCACTCAACTATCAAATATTCAATTTATAAAATAATTCGATTTCATTCATCACAGGTCAACGTCCTATGATAGAGCATTGACTCCCTAAAATTCGCACTACAAATTCACATTTTTTATCCAATCTTGTTTTAAAGTGGAATACAAAAGGTTTTTGAGATATTTGACTATTTCGAAGCATTTCTGTCTTATGTACAGAAGACATGCAAATAAACCATTAATGTGTACAAAACAATATTTTAAAACATTTTTAACTCCTAAAATGATGTCTGAAGTACGTCATACATACGTGATATACACAATAGCTAAGAATGGTGTGTACACCTCTTAACGGCTAGATTTAAATTATAATTTATATACTACTAGCTATTACACGTAGCTTCGCTCATGCAGACTTTCATCCCTTGATTTACCCCCTTAGGGGTGGAATTTCAAAAATTCCTTTCTTAGTGCTACGTTATATAAAGAACCTACATCCAAAATTTCAGGATTCTAGCTTCAGCGGTTTGGGCTGTGCGTTGATAAGATAAGTTTATTTGCATAAAACATGTGTTAACAAGATGTCATAGTATAAAATATAGTTCAGTACTTAAAAACATGTTTTGCCATAGCTGGCCTACAATTTTTTTTTATAATAATAAAAATGTCATGTCGTCCTAATACATCACTGACAAATATTTAAAAAAAAACAATAATTGAAAAATAAAAGTAAATTAAAAGTCACAAAATTTGAACACATACCATACACAAAACATTATGAGGCTTAATTAATAGTATCTGTCAAAAACTCCCCAACACTATAATAGGCTTTCTGTATCAATATTTCCTGAAGCTTATATTTAAATTTGTTTTTTTTAGGTCTTTATACTGTGCTGGTATTTTATTAAGAATTTTAGGTGCCATGCCAAAAAAACTATTGCTCGTTAGAGCAGTTTTAGCGGTCTGTGTACAGAGCTTACTGTCATCACGCCTGTTACGTTTGACTACGTCTGCAAGGCGGGGGAACAGTGTAGGGTTTGCTTTCACGAACATGCATACTTCTAGAATATATAGGCTTGGGAGTGTCAAAATTTGATGCTTTATGAAGTATGGCCTACAACTGTCCGTCACTCTTAGTCCAAACATAGCACGGATACAGCGTTTTTGTAATTTAAAAACAATGTCTTGGTTAGTTGAATTTCCCCAGAAAATCACACCATACCTTAAAACAAACGCAACCAGGCCATGATATGCCGTGAGCAGTGTATCGGTATTAACTGATGGCGAAAGTTTATACAGTGCATATGAGGATTTACTTATTCTATTACTAACATATTCTATATGAGCTTCTTCTTTATATCTTATATCTAAAGGTGACGGGGGGATTATGCGCTGACTGAAATGCATTATATTAGTTTTATTCAAATTGATTTTCAAATTATTATTAATTAACCAAGAGATCATTGAAGATATACAATTACTTATGTTATTTTCATAGGAGTCAATATTTTCACAAGCTATAGTCAATGTACTATCATCAGCGAAAAGGGTAATAGGGTGTATAATGAAATTTGGTAAGTCATTAATATTTATAATAAATAGTAGAGGGCCCAGTACGCTTCCTTGTGGTACCCCATATGTTACATAGCGTTCACTAGATAAGTGCGTTAATTCTTGATCTCTGGGTATCAGTCAGTCAGTCAGTCACCTTCCTCTTTTATATATATAGATTATAATATTGTATGCAAACAGTAGCCCATGCCCTTCCTCAAGGGCCGAAGGATCTCTATGCCAAATTTCGTTGAAATCGGTGCAGTCACGTGTTTGTAAAATCTTGGCGTTCAAACAAAGTATGTATTTATCTGTCTAACCACTAGACCTATAGGCCTGTAAACTTGGGCCTGAATATAAA
Source organism: Diaphora mendica (assembly GCA_949125395.1). NCBI lineage: Eukaryota > Metazoa > Arthropoda > Insecta > Lepidoptera > Erebidae > Diaphora > Diaphora mendica. The sequence goes on from OX421316.1 coordinate 4,967,931, forward strand.
GAATGGTTATTGCAGATTTTCTTTAACCTTTTAATAAAATTATTTTTCAGCAATCTTCCATAACATTTATATAGAATTTAATTACTTTTAATAAGATTTAGCTAGGTTTATTTAAACATAAAACTTTATTATCTTACGTACATTAAATTTGTGTTTAGTTAGTAAAATTAAGTTTGTGGAATCAATTAAGTTTCTGATCTTAAATAACATGATATACGAAATAAAAACCGCTGCTAGAGTTTTTTATTTTTTTATGTATGGGCCTGCCAAAATGACTCTACTCTGCCTGATGGAAAGCATAAGCAGAATCCAAGAGTGGTGGTCACCATACTCATTGCGAATGCAACAATGCAGCATGGTGACCCACACTATGGCGGCCTAGTGATGCTTCTGCATCATTGCTTTTATCTAGCCCCCAACTCATCATAATCATCATTAATAAAGTCCACAGCAGGTATTTCTTTAGAAATAACGTTTTGGGCCTGTTATAAGCCGCTATTGAAACGGATTATACTCTTTGCGCTGTAGCATGGTGCGTGGTGGTTTAATTTAATTTACTACAGTTTATGGTTTAATTTAATTCACTACAGTTATTAATGATTTAATATATTGCGAATGTGGTACAGCTGAAATACAACATAATTTATAAATCGCGGCAACTTTCAAGAGTGAAACGAAATGTTACTGAACCATGCCACGCATTATGCTACAGCGCAAAGAGATATACATTGTATACTAAAATGTATATCAAGTTTTCGTTCTCTTTGCAGTGCTCTTATCCTGCATAGTTCCTTCCTTAGTCGGCTCGTACGACACCCTCGGAATGAATAGGGGTGGCGAATTGTGAATCTCCGTAGTCTTAATTCGTCACCACATGGAATAAATTAATTGATGCATTAATTTATTACTAAAGTAAGAGGATTTCGCGCGGCGGCGGTACTGTGTACCTACGCATGAACTAACGGCTTACAAGGCCACGCCATCTTCACTTGATTTACGTTCAGAATTATTACAATTCATTTGTCAATGGACGCATATTTATTTGGTCTCACACCCACGTGGCACTTACCTTAATCGTATGGTAATTGCATCCTTGCATATTATACTTAGCCGGTACTTAATGTGAATTCACTTGTTCGCACTTTGTGAGATGAAATTGTTGTTTTGTCGGAATATTTTATGTTGTTGAAGATCGTTTTTAAACTTGAGAGCAGTGGACTCGGATACCTGATAATATCAGAAAATAGGAACACTTGTAACGTTTATAAAATTTATGGGAAACAATTTCAAAGCTTATAGAAAAAAAAAACAAAATACCTAGAATATATTCCTTTAGAACTTTGCATTTTTTTCAGCACTTTTTGTTACCTCCATATACTAGTTGGGCATGTTGTTAATTAAATTTATATTATGTATTTGGCATATATTCTATCAGACGGTCAAACACATCGCAGGAATCAGGATTGAGGGTTTGAAAGATCCTTAAAATGAAAGAGAGCTTGATTTTTAAAGGTTCCAAGCTTATTCCAAGCATTTTTAATCTAAATAACCTATCTATACTAATATTATAAAGAGGAAAACTTTGTTTGGTTGTAATGAATAGGCTTAAAAACTACTGGACCGTTTTTAAAAATTCTTTCACCATTCGAAAGCTACATTATCCACGAGTAACATAGGCTAAATTTTATTTTGGAAAAAAATAGGGTTCCGTAAGATATTTGGGTTTTTCGGACACAAGGTGTAAAAAATCAACCAGAAAAGCAGAAAAGTTACTTATTTTGTAAATTATAAATGCGAAAGTAACTCTGTCTGTCTGTACTGCTTTTATGGCATGGGGATAGTTTGATTCTTGAAGAAGGACATAGGCTACTCTTTGCTGCGATAACCGAGAACACGCGGATGGAGCCGCGCGCAAAACCTAGTTTAAAATAAAATGGCCATATCTCAAAATATTTTACTCTCATAATAAAATGCATATATCATGTTTCAACACACGTCAATACGACACCGGAACTATAATGTGCAAATTCGTCTGATAACCGAAATTTTCTGCATGTAATATAAAATCATCAAATCATCATTTTAATATGAATAAACCTGGCAATAGTTTTTATTCAACTTTTACGACTTGGTTTAAAGATTCATGTTGTAATATATGTTACTAAGTTAAATGATCCGTAAATTTTAATCAAAACAAGTTGTATATCATAAATACATTGTAATTAGTTACTGATGTGTAATCAGTTGTATTTGCACAAACTAATCTTCAATATGCAACAAGGAAATATTGCAGAATATAAATCTTACAGATCATTAGATCTTTTAAATTAATTTGAGTAATTAGAACATCATGTTAGGAAATGAAGTCGTTATTCAATCGTATTATCAATAGATAACTAGTATTTTACTATATTGTAGAAGAGTGTGTGTGGTATTATATCACATTTAATTATTTTTTGCAATTCTTGTTACTAACCAACTTGGAAGAACATTTAGGATAAGAGCGCATCGAATAGAGACCCAAAATGGAAATCCTGCATTATAGTTAGGTATATTTTCTCTTTAAGAAATAAACAATGTGATAGTACGGTCTACATTTTCATCTCGAGAAATATTAAAAGATGTATATAAACTAGTGAGTAGTTATAGGTACTTTCATATTTTTCTTCATGTTACCTGTTATGAGTGTAAGTAAAAGTACTGCGCAATAACTTTATGGTATTACGAATTTTATTATAAATAGTTTTAGACCAGTTTCGCATGTAATGCTATAATACTGCAAAAACTAATTATTCTAAACTATAAGTTACTTATACAGACGATTACTTGAAGATTTAGTTTGTTTTAATGACTTGTGATTGGTATGGTATATGGTAGTAATACTTTTATTGTATGTAATTATAATAACCAATCTATAATATACTTAATTAAATAATATGCCTAACAAGTAGATACATATTTTAACAAGCTTTTTTTTATTAACTTGGAATGTATGTATGTATGCTTGTATGTTCGGGGGGAATCTTGCAACTCAATTTTGAAGCAGATATCTTCAACCGATTTTACGGACATTTTGCAAGCATATGTATATAGCGTGACAATACAATATTATAATGACATGGAGCTGATCTGATGCTGGAGCTGGAAGGTGGCCATAGAAACTCTGTAAAGAAACGTCGCAACATCATCGAGTTTGGACTCGTTTAATTCGTCTCGAGGCATTCCAGTAAAAGCTTGTTTTTAAAAGCTTTTTAATTTAATTTATTAGTTTATAATTTACAATTAGACGTGCGATGAACACCATAGTTTGTGCTGTGTCTGGATGTTGTATTTTTACATGTATACACATATATTAAATAAATTTTTAAGCATGTTTATCAGTACTCCGATTTCTAAAAACAGGCTGTACCTCGTTTGGAAACAGACGACCGTGTATCAAGAATAAAACGACGAGCTTTTAGAGTCAATTTAAAGCAATACGAAATTCCTATTTTCTCATGTGTTATCTCAAGTCAGAATCAACATCTTATTATGCAGATATAAATGCTTCAAGATAACCAATGTTATGTGGTGGGGTCTACTAACACGCTCATAGGGGACGCAAAGTACAACTAAACTCCTATAACAGTTTTATGATACATGCTATATTTATGTTTGCGTGAATTGCTACTTGTTTCTGGTACGATCTTACAATGTCATAGTTGCTTATGTTTAACAAGTAGCTGAATAAATACCATCAATTATACTGCTACACATAATCGTTGATTAATGTAAATGCGATAATAGCATTGCATTGTGTAAGTAGGAAGCAAAGTAAAACGTCGTCAACAAACAGTTGTGAAGCATTAAGGAACTTTTGAGTTGCTAGTTTGCCGTTACAAGTGCAATCTGGATGCTTTCATCTTTGAGTTCACTTAGGCGAGCATTGAGTTTCTATTCACTAGAAAAGTTCTCTTGAACTGGGAGATCAATGCCTTTAATAATACCTTTAAGAGCGCGGCGACCGACGCTCGCAATTGCAAGTTGAAATTTGTTCGGAATATTGCTGTATCTAATATATAATAAAATAAAATATATATCTAATATCTCGTCATTGTATCTCGGTAAGCCATACCTGGCGTAGTATATTGACATCTGTTTGCTGCGATAGCACTACTAACTATTTGGTTTTTATAATAAATATGGATGTGTTGTAGACTACCAAAAATCATCAATGAAAACTCAATGTTTTTTCATTTTCTTTTCGATAATTAGTAATTTGATAATACAAGCTATGCTTTTTTATAATAAATGTTATACGTATTGCTGTTTATAATATAGAAAAAACAAACTTAAAACATGCCATTTACGCTGTATAAATGTGCAAAATTAAATTCAACTTTTTCGTTACTTTACGTAAGTTTTTTCAAATAAAAAGGGAAAAGGAGCCTGGATAAATACTGTTTAAATCTGAATATCAACATAATATGGTGGAAATATGTTCAAACTACAAATTATTTTGGTATTCAATTTGTATGGTGAACTCAGTGACCGCCGGCCCCTTCAGTAGTTTTACAGACTTCATTTATTATATTATTCAATTTTATACTGACTTTTAAATCCCGCTTTTCATAATCTTTGTATATGTAAAAATGAATTTCTACTTATTAGTTTTACTACAACTCGAGAAACATTGGATCTTTTTTGAAGAGTTTTCAAACATTCTTGAGGTGAGACAAAATTAAAACGTGTAAAATTATCACCAATAACGTTAGTTCTTAATAATATTAAAGGCCAAATTGTTACACGTATGTAGTAGCGGGGGCTGCTGGTAACATATTATAAATTAGGCGGAATTACGAAATAAAGGCGCTCTTGATAGGTATTAACCGGGTTGCAATGGAATCTTCAGCCTATGACCACAGTCAATGCAACCCGCTTGAAACGTCAGGCAACCCAAAGGTATAATAATAACTAATCACACAGCTCACACACAATCATTTGATTTGAAACAGAACCTGTACTATGTATAATTCTAAATACATACATACAAACTATAGATGAATGATACCCAAACAAAACAATCGCACTCATGACACAATATTATTATTTGTACTGGCTTTGAACCGAACCCATGACCTCTGGCTTGACACTCATATTCTTAACTAGCAACCCGCCCCGGCTTCGCACGGGCTCTTTACGGAAAATATAATATAGCCTATGGTACCCCGACAAAATGTGCGGCTTAATTTTTTCCGTCGTCTTCAACATACGTCGTTATATATACTCAAAAATTCACAAATAATATAGGGAAACCCTTTTCAAGAATCACTCTATTTATTGGTAAAAACCGCGTCAATCCGTGCTGTAGCTTTTGAGTTTATCGCGAACAGACAGACAGACGCGACGGAGGAGTTTGTTTTATAATATGTAGTGATAGTGATATCTATGGTGAACAGAGTAATTCACGTAGCACATAACTATTAATTCAATTTCATGTTTAAAGCCATTCGAAGTTTTCTCCTCCTAGCTACTGACGTCAATGGTTCAAGTTCGATCTCCGGTCACACGCCTTTTACAAATTAATTGGCGTATTAGAAATTAATTATCAATTAATTTATCGGTAAAGTAAAACCTTGTAAAGAAATCGCCGTACTAAAGAGATGCAGTACCTTGACCCTATAGAATATCGATCTAAGACACCAGAACCAGTGTGGTGTTATGTCGAAAACACATCTTAGACCTAAAATTCACTGCGATGCGTTCATAAATACGTATTACATAATAGAAATTATAATGTTATTATAAATGATTATTAGTAGTAGTGATTCATGTTGTTCTTTTATTATGCTAATAGTTATGTATATTTCAATTGGAATATTTAATTTCTAAGAACAAATCTAATCAGTGCAAATCTGATTCAAAAGTTTAGTACATAAAATATTTAACAAAAAAAAACCGACTTCAAGAAAGTCCAAATTGAATTGGGCCCACACGGGAAGCACCAGTTTTCAAATAAAAAAAGAATCATCGAAATTAGTTGGCGTGATATTGAGTTATTCGCCAATTTGTTACGCACATACTTAATGCAAATTGAAGATTGATATGATTTTCTCATGGATGACATGTCAGAACTGGACCAAATGGGACCACATGGGAAGCACCAGCTTTCAAAAAAAAAAAGAATCATCAAAATCGGTTCACCCAGTCGAAAGTTATTAGGTAACAAAAAAAAACCTTTTTTTAAGTCGGTTAAACATAGTTTGTAGATACATAGATCTTGGGAATCGACGTTTAAATATTAGTACTCGATTTCTGTTGAATGAAATTTAATCTTTTCGCAATGCCATACCATATATCAACATACGTAACAGTAAATTTTCTTTAAGTGAAAACAGTTGCCAGACATCAATGACTAATGACAGACGGACAACAAAGTGATCCGATCATTCTTGTTTCCTCTTCTGAAACCAATACTTGAAAAACAGGTATACTATAGATATAATATCTGGATATTTAAATAAAATAGTATCTGTAAAATTAATCATCAATATTGAAATTATTTATAATTTAATTATTTTATTTACCACTCTAATAATATCTATATAGAGTTTTGTTTTACCAAAATACAGTCTAATTTTACATTAGTTTTGACAGTTTTCACTATCCTCAATTTTCACTATCTTTAGAACTGGGTCATTACAATAAACACCATGATGTTCAATAAAATGATTAATAAATAAGTAAGTAAGGTCACGTACACACTGTTTTTCCCTACAAGTTTTCACCCCGCCATGGCGTGGATAATTCAATTCAATGAGGTTTTTTATTAGGAATAAAAATCCGCTGCTTCAGCCACGCTACAGTCATCTTCGATTAATCCGCACTTTTTCGGTTCGGTTTTTCTTGCTATAACATCTAGATAGATTTGACAATATATGGGGATGCGAACGGAGATGGTATAAATGTTTAGCCGAATGATATGATTAAGCAAATTAGGCTGGCTTTATGCACAATTATCATTATTGGTTTGTGTTTTTTATATTTTAACTATATTTTATTTATTCACCGGTCTGCTGGTCGTTTTTCTGTTAGATAAGTCAAAAAATCAAGTTCCATTTAGGATATTATATAATTTTGTGATAAGTACGATCATTATTATTTGAGAGTAAATAAATTTTAATATTTAGGTACACTCGTATAAGCAAGTTATTCAGCTTTCTGGTAAAAAATAGTTTATTGGCTTTGATTGATTAAGATTTAGACGGGCGTGTCAGAGGTGTCTCAATTTGTTTTATTTATTTAAGGCATACTTACAGAGTAAACACAAACATTCACTTAATACAACTACAAAACAAATTAGATCATGTGCTACTCCAATTAAAAATATGCACAACGTTTACATACAACATAAATTCCCGAGGGAGTGGAAAACAGCAATTCAACAAAAAAAAACAATAACAATAGGTTTCACTTACTTAAATTTAAATATCAACACAATAAAACAACACAAAAAGTAAAAATAATTCTACTATCAATGGCACTTTTAACATATATTATATAAATGTATGTTTTAATATTATTTTATTGAAATTAATTGTACACAAAGACAGTAACATATTAAAATATGCAAAGCTCACCAACACTTACGTATACAGGTGGAAATCTATACCAATATTATAAACGCGAAAGTTTGTAAGTATGGATGGATGTTTGTTACTCTTTCACGCAAAAGCTACTGAACGGATTTGGATATAACTTTACAGTAATATAACACAAACATTAGAATAACACATAGGCTACTATTTAACGCGATAACGACATACACACGGGCGGAGCCGCGGGCAACAACTAGTTTAATCATAATATCGAAACCACCGCGATAGTGTGGCTACAGACAAAAATTTCTACAACAAACGATTTAGGTAGATAACGGTTATCGTTTGATATTTCATTGTCAAGGTATTATGAAAAAAGTATTTACGTGAAGGAATGCTCAATTATTAAGTGGGCCATAATAAATATTCATGGCCCGTCATCGATCTAGATTTAACTACCGCAATTTAATGACTTGCATGTTAAATAATAAGTTATGGAAACGGTTATTGGCGTTATTTCATTACTGTTATGATTTGTGTTAGTATTCATAATTGTAAAGCCATATTAGTATTTTAGCGTACAGTTGCTCAGAAGGAAAAAAATGGCTCACAAATGGCTAAGATGAAAAGTTATAGATTACATTTATGATATTACTAATAATTACAGTAACTGTACTACTACTTACTAATAGCAGCAACTATCATAAATGCGAAATTTAGGATATTAATAACATTTGAACCATCAGATATCTTACATCATCTAATTTTAAACTGCAGTACCAAAGCTTAATTGACTGATAGTGTACTTAGTAATTTTTATATTTTACTTAAAAAATACCTGAGGATGGTATTTGTCACTCATATACGACCTAACATCAGTACCAGTCTGGCTGAGTTTCAACAGAAAAATACACAATGGAACACATTAGATTGAGAAAACCATGGTTAAAGAATATATAGCAGAATACACAAGTAAATAATCGATTTAAATACTGACTGACCGACATATTGTAATAATTGACACAATTGAAAGCCAATCTTTACCAAACGAAATAAGTAAACATAATTTTATAGTTATTATCTACTATTTATCAATCGTCGATATACATTAATATGTACATTAGCGATATTATAAATAAATAAAAAACTCAAAAATTACATAGTTTAATCATGTTAACATTAAAAGTACTTAAATGCACATATAATCAACTAAAACCACCATTCAGAATACATGATCCATATTTCCTTTACTTTTAAAGAACAAGAGAATAATGGAACTACAAGCCATCATCTTCATTATAGTCATAATCATTTTGAATCACCCTCATCCTGCATATGAAGTCTTGTTAGCTATATCTATATAATCATCGCTGCTATTTGCTTCCAAAGGGAGTCATTGTATTGTTTAACCTTAAATACACCATGGTCATACATATTAATAGGCTAGGCCAAGTTAGTGACATGATATTGTTGCTACAGAAAGTATGTGACTTTAGATTCAAATAAAAAAGCGGCCAAGTGCGAGTCGGACTCGCGCATGAAGGGTTCCATAGCAGCAAGTAACATAATATAAAAGTTCTTGTAGTTCGTTGTAACTTTCATCGATAAATCGCGGTTGACGATTTATAACGTATCAAAAAAAACTACTTACTAGATATCGTACAAACCAATTTTCGGTGGAAGTTTGCATGGTAATGTACATCATATATTTTTTTTTAGTTTTATCATTCCCTTATTTTAGAAGTTACAGGGGGGGGGGGACACATTTTACCACTTTGGAAGTGTCTCTCGCGCAAACTATTCAGTTTAGCAAAAAATTATATTAGAAACCTCAATATCATTTTTGAAGACCTATCCATAGGGGGTATCCACACGTAGGGGTGTGATTAAAGAAAAAAATTTTGAATTTCAGTTCTAAGTATGGTAAAATTTATTGTTTTTTTTTATTTTTGTGTGAAAATCTTAATGCGGTTCACAGAATACATCTACTTACCAAGTTTCAACAGTATAGTTCTTATAGTTTCGGAAAAAAGTGGTTGTGACATACAGACGGACAGACGGACGGACAGACAGACATGACGAATCTATAAGAGTTCCGTTTTTTGCCTTGGCACGGTACCCTAAAAACAGTGTGAAATTTATTCAAAGTGGTTTAAATGTGTCACCTAAATCTGGCTGTAAAATAATAATGCCAGAAAAGAAAATTAAAAGGACTTTAAATTACTGACAAGTGTAAGAATGAGAACTAAAACTAGTTTTAGTCTAGAATTAAGAGATTAACACAGATTGCACAGAAGATCAAGGTAGTAAAATAATTGAGACACCAGATCATTGATAACAGTTACGTTATAGAATTTAAAAATGACTTAAAAGGGAAAGGTAACTCAAATAATAATGTGAACATCTTGCCCGAAGCAATTGATATTTAAAAGCAAGTGTTAGAAAGTGTCGATAACGATTAGACAATAAAGGCGACGGGACATACGCCTTAGGATAGAAATTGCTTCATATTAGCCTTATTAGATACGTGTTTAATCCATAACGCTGACCTTATAACCTTTGATGCACTTAATTATTAAGGTGCCAACATTTCTGAAAGTGAAATTCATATTACATAAGTGCATGCTTCCGAGACGGTCGCACATCCTCAATAGAATAGAATCCTTAATCTTGATAACCTTTACATTGTTCACTTCAATAGTGCAAAGCGTTTAATTCAGACAAATTTGAATGCAACTTCTGGCGACAATATCTGTAGAGAATATCAAGACGTGACATTAACATCGTGAATTTGTATCATGATGTTATTTCGTGACGGGCCTTCTCCCGTTTGAGGAGCTTGGAATACAGATGGCAATTTGACCTGTGATAGGACAATAGCTTTACTTTCATCAACAAGGTCAGCCGGACCGTTGTGTTGAGAACAAAGAGAATGCCGAAATTAGAACCAGTCGCATATAAAATAAGATTCAACGGTGGATAGTTGTTTTTTCCGTTGAGTGAATATGATACGTGTGAATATGGCCCGGTCATTATGGTTCAGGATTAGAAACTATCGCTGTCACTGAGAACTAGAGCAAGATGTTCCGCTATTGTTGAAACTGAGAGGTTCATTTCAATGCACAGATTGAGTAAAGTGAAGTGATGGGTGAAGTTAGGCATTTACTCTCAGACAACCCGTTCGCTTGTCTTCCTACACAATGAAAATCAAAAAAACACCATAGTCTTAAAACCCTGTACAGCTAAGTTAAAAACATATTGACATTTTCATGATGTTTCAATAAGCGTTACTTTTGGCAGTAATAGTATCAGTCAGTGATTTATGAAATTATTGCTATACAAATAACTGATATTATCCATTCGAGATTTTGAATAATTGATAAAAAATAAATAAAGATGTTACCGCCAAGATGTCATTTAAATTGTTTGAGTAATTCATTCATTCTATTGTGACCACAAATCTATTGTGTGGAACAGAAGTTTTTATATTTTCAATTTTATTACTGACCCGCTTTTGCGAAATTGATATTATTTTACAAAGTGTGTTACAGTGTTACCTACAATAATATAACGTTAATCCAAAATGAGCTCAATACAAGAAGTAGTTTATTAATCAGCTGCAAAAGATCGTATTTTAAGGATTTCACTTAATCAGTTATGAGGCTTATAAAATAACTGTTTACGGGAAAACTGCATACAAGAGCTGCTTGTAGTATTTGTAACGCGAATAAAGATAAAAGTTTCAAAACTTCAAAAACGTTTTATGGCATTTACACACACTTCAATTTGGCAGCATATAAAAATAACAGTAACATATGAACATTACAAAATGTCTGTATTAAATGTAGATATTTTAAACTATTTGAACCAATTGTTTTATCAAGTCAAAAATAAAAGAATAGGTTATAAATTTTTCGGGTATTTTTTTATTTTTGTTTTAAAAACCTTCTTCGGACTTTAACTAAAATATGTGTAAAACATCAAAATAAATTCTAAGATAGTAGATTGGCTTTTTTTAAGTATGTAATAAACAATAATAATACATTACATAAAATACATACATACCTAAAATTCACTGGAAACATTTATGTAAAATAGTTTTGTTTTTTGCACTAACGAACCCAATTTTAGACATTCATTCTAATTTCTTTTATTTTATTAAAACTATTCAATTAAACAATAGTCTCAATAAGGTTTTTTTTTATATTAACAACGTGCTACTATTTAGTTTGTGGTTTATAAATTAAATTTGATTTTTCTTGTCAATCAATAAAATATTACGTAAAACATGTTGTTATCAATTAAATAATAAAAAAGGTGGACTGACTGTTAATAGTTATTTGTTATACAAGAGTGCAAAGCTGCTTTTTAATCACGTGCTCAATTTTGATGACCGAGCAAGCGAAGGATTCTAAAATTGAAATTAGAATTCTGAGCATGAGGTAAAAAATATTTGCACTCGAGTGCAACACGTAACTTTTCATTCCAACTCAGCGAGGGTATTACTAAATGACGTGAAAAGAAAATGGCGCTGGCAAAGCACATCAAAAAAAAGTACACCAAGAAAGTTCCGAGTCTGAGTTTTTAACAAATTAAAAAAAAAACTGTATGATAAATTCGGCACCATGGAGGTAGAAGTAAATAGGTTTAATGATGTTTTGACTTCACAAGCTCAGTGCACACGATGTTCTAAATTCAATTTTACTTTATCATCTATCGGATAAAAACGGCTTTTACACTCAGATATCGAAGGGCAAAAATACTCTTTCCGAGATGGTGGGTTGAAAATGTATATTATTTATATTTCATTTAAATCCAGAACACCTGAAGACTCCGTGTAATTCGAAATAAATGTGAAGAGTTCTATGTAAAACATTAATTAAAGACATGCCAAGAAAGGAAATTACAAAGGTTTTGCTCAATTAAACTTACTGACAAAATTGCTTGAGAACTAGGTATGTGTGGCAAAAGTATTCATGGCCAAGGTTTTAATACCACAATAGATACGGTAGTAACTATTATAAAAAAACTATTGTGATATGTAACAAAGGAGTGATGGGTCTATGGTTTCTAGTCATACATGTGAGGAAACGGTAACGATTGCAAATTATAATAGCGGCAACTTGGAAACTGTTGCTTCATTTTTTTGTTTTAAAAAGACAACTCCCGTACTAAGAATATACATCCTGTGTCACAGGGGACGTTACGAACATTATATGAAACGGACACAAAGAACACCCGGACTCAGAACAACTATTTGTGGTTCACACAAAGTATTATCCCATGTGGGATTTGAACCCTTGGCGCAGTAGAAAGCGGCATGGCGACAGCTTAAACCATTAGGCCAACCGTGCAGTCACTTGTGACATGTGACTAAGTTTTTCTTCTAAGAAATTCAAACGCTTTAATAGCTTACTCAAGAAGGACATGGATGAAGTATTCATGTTAATATATCTGCATACACAATTAATACACAGACAAGAAGGCTATAATATCCTGCACCTTAAAATATTACAGTCGATCATCATAGAATGAACAGTCATTACGATTTATGAAACATGTCATCCCAACGATTTCTGTATGCTAGCTACTGCTATAAGTGCGCTAATAGTTGGCATAGTATTATTACTCTAAATAATTTGTCAACGTAACCCACAATAACTATTCAATCGCAAGACGGACAATTAATTTCGTGTCATCAAAAACGACGTTATTAAATTTTACAAGAATGATTAGATGACTGTACTAAAAAACCGAATGAGAAGGCGTAAAACCGTAAATTTGATCCAAAATGTCATAAGTGATTAAACTACACGTTTGTAACACAAAGAAAGGCACGGGTCAACGATTCTCTAAGTAACGGTGCATGAGAATCAACCGCGGAAAACACGTTCAGATCTCGCAAACCGCTGCGACAAACATAAAATATGCTTAGATGATTAACCAGTTTAGTTTACTAAGCTACTGTTTATTACACTCAAAGTGTACCTAGGTCTCGTAACGACTAATACTTTGACACTACTGACAAAACAACACATGCAGATAATTCTAAATGACAAATGCAATGCCGACACTACGATACGTAAGATTGACAGCTCATATAGACAACCGGACATAATATACCACAAAGAAGAAACATTTGCATGCATGCATTTGCATTTGTCAAGACTCTACTGGTATCAGATGTCCATGTTAATCACCTTGCTTGTTCACTCTTGCTTTCTTCTAAGATGTGTCTCAAATTTCACATTCACTTTCGTCAAAATCGATCACAACTTGCTGTACTTGATAAGCATCAACATCATTTAAACACTCGTCAACTATAACCGCCTACTATGAGACTGCCGTTACAATCGAAAGTAAAGTTACATGCATATTGTAATCGACTATGATAAGGTTTCTATTCATATAAGCTTCGTTTGCATCAGTCAATGTAATGAGTGGCGTGTGTGGCACTCGTGTCTGCTTATGTCTGCTCCATCACAACAATGTCTATCTGTCGTGGCAATCGTTGATTGGTGAAAATCTATGAGAACATGTTTTACCGATTTGCATCCACAACATTTAAATACTCACTGGCTGTAAGACAGGAAAAGCCTATGAGATCAAGGGAAAGCGTTCTATAGAGATATCTACATCGCATCATAGCAAACCTGTGCACTTGTTATGTTACTTTTAATATTTAGCAGACGAAAATTTAACTAAGTCTGGGTTTACAGACTTGCTATTGTTTCAACGATTAAAAAATCTGAATATATAACAGAAAACAAAAGAGTCTATTCAAGATTGCGCTGTTGACATTTTCACATAATTATCAGATTCTTTGCATCTTAATTTAGGTGTAAGTGAATTCCATACAATTACTGTAACTTTCTAGTGTACAGGAATGGCTTTCAATGGAGCTTGGGTAAGAGCCAGGGTCATATGTGATCATATCGTGACGGTCTTACATTTATGGGCCTAAGAGTGGGTTATTGTTTACTGCTATTGCCGGAATCCAGGCTAAATGCATACACAATGCTTTACCGGCTTTTAACGCTACAACTACGGAACTTAATTTACAAAGTGGGTCGCGTATCTTATTGTTATTGTGGTGTTCTCATACAATGCTATTGTTAAAGAAAAAAGTTTAATTGATTTAATAGTAACACAATCAAAGTAAGAGTATTTAAAAATATGTATGAAATGAGTAAAATAAAACATAATAGATCTTTGAAAAAAGAGAGAAAGGTACATAATCATGATTATAACTTTCTATAGCACGTTGTAGATTATAACCTATTCTAACATGTTATCAATTACGAAAGTCTAGATCATAAGTAGAGGAAATTACTTAATTATAGTTGATAATTAAACGTTGCGTGTGACCTTTATTTGTTTTATACGTTACACTGATGTGAAAGTAGACATAAACTAAAGCTTTGTATCTAACAATACACGTTCGATTAAAGAAAGTCTCACTAGTTAACTCACATTAGATAACAGTCTGGTCTATACAATATTGGCTATATAATTCTACATGATATCAAATGAACTGTTTAATTGAACACCACGCCCGGTTCCTTATCTAAACTCTTTCAATCACTTATCACAGCTAATACGTCTAAACGAGACAAAGGCATCGGTTAATTTGTTTGTCAGTACAAAATAATCAACATTGATCTCACGTCAGTGATGCGAACAATGAGCTTCTTGTACTGTAAGATAATTCAGACCATTTGCAGTTTGATTAAGATCAAATTTGGCTTGAATTTCAAATAGAGTGTCTTCTTCATTATAGACAGTAAATCAATCGGCAGCAACCAAATCTGTATCTGATTTGAAAAGATAAATTTTGTTTTTCTTGGTCGTCATTATCAAGCTTCTTCAAGTTAGAAGAGTGTATCAAATGAGAGTCAATTTGATGTTAAAGGCTGTTTTGCCGCAGAATAGCCTGAGGTGGAACTCATTAAGTATACTTTCGCTGTTCTCGTGACGTGATATACTTGTTCTTTTACTATTATCGCCACCTATCTTAGATCTAAGTTTGATTGGGAAACAAATTCACATGAAGTGAATTCGCTCAACCGTGATTTCCTGTCTGCAAATTAATATTTCGAAACTTTTTACAAAGCAGTTGGCAAATAACAGTTTACCTAGTGGGCTTAGCCACACACACAATTGAATATACCTGTAGGGAAAATACTTCCCTAAAATTTAGACTTTAATTTAAGAGAGCAATAACGTACTGTTGTATACTTGCTTAGACAAAAACTGACAAGGAAGCTGTCCTCTTTCTAGACACTATTATGTAAGGTTTAATTTGTCCCTAACAAAACAAAGAAAGTATGAGGACAATTACATTTTATTAATTAAATTAATATAACATTAACACAGCTTCAAGATCGGAAAGCACTTTTTAATGTGGCTTTAACACCTAATAGAATTTGAATTTATTGTAAATTGTTATATAAATTAAAACCAATAAATTTTTAATGTCTTTGGTTCAATAAACTTTGCGATGAATTACATTTTTTTGTTATAACCGAACAGCACATCGAAATGAACGTTCGGCTTCAGATCAAAGCTGATCGCACAGTAGTCACGACTCGATGCTATCTCCTAAGTAAGATTTGACGTTCGATCATTGAATACGATAGCAAACTTATTAAACAATCCGTCAGACTCAGAATCAACTTTACTCCGTTCAATTTAAAACACAAAATTCACTTTCTTACGTGCATAGTTTACTACACATATGTAGATTGTAAGTAAGTGTCAATATTGATAGATGAGTTTGCAATGCCAATGGCGACAAATCACCTGCAGATGTGTTTTTCGTCGTACATTTGCCAGTGAATTTGGAACCTTGCCTAAGCTGTGAAAGAGTCATGATTTTCAGCGTTGGCATCAATTATTGCTCAAATTTGATTCAACGTCCAGACAAACCTGTCAAGGTTTTGTGATGTTTTATAGATAACATCTGTATTATATATATTGTATCAATAAATAAATTAAAAAAAAAAGGTAGATGTTATAGTAATCAACAAGCACAGGATAGGTTTAATGAAGAGTATGCTTTGAAGGTTAAAAGGTCTCGGTGGGGCCATTATACAATTCATACGAGAAAAATTGCCTAATTTGCTTAACCAATCACTCTTATTAATTATCATTAAATAAATTCATTATAAATGCATCATTACTTTATTAAATAAATTAAATAAAGTGATTGGGCATATGAAATCGGGCATCAAGGAAGCTATATAAATTCAAATCAATTACAAAATTTGAGGGATCCTGTCTCGATATTTCACCATCTGAAATTAAGGCAAATTATTTATCAGCAATCAATATCATCAAATCAGATCGTTAATTTTATGGTCAATATTAGGTTAATCAAATTTAATATATCAAATCTCATAAACTTTTACAATAATCAAAACAAATAAAGCATTAATATATAATGCATAACTTCTTACTGTGTCTATAAATTACATCACAGCCTTTTCAAATGCTTATTTTATTCCTCAGTGTTTCATTGATTTGATATTTTCTGAAATATGACGATGCACATTCAAATCGTTTGCTATTAGATAAATATAAATTTCATGAAGATACATCTACTGTCTATTTGCTGTCGTGCCTACCGTCATCTTTGAAATTATTTGCTGTTATTCTAGCGTTTTGATGTAAAATTGTGAGAATAGTGTATTTACATCCCGTTTATTGTTATGGCTTTAAGGATTTATGTTATCTGAACATACTTCATCTGATTTGATAGTATCATCATAAAATTATTTGGAAAATGAAGAATTTATTGTATAGATGGCAAATTTTGCGGGTACCATTGAATCTATTGTGGTGGCTGCTTTTTGATACAACTTAAGTAAAACAATGATATTTTAATATATATATTTAATTTTGTGGTGCATGCGCTTTTTGTATTCATTAAATTCAAAAGTATTTGCTTTTACTTTTTATTTCACCACTTTTACTTTTGGTCTTTCGAAATAATTAATCTTGTATACCATGTTTTTATATTGTCACTGTTATTTGCCTTATCATTGAACAATATCTGTGTAATGTGTTATATTAAAAATTATCTTGCTTAAAAGCGTATCAGTGTCTAATCTTCCATCAGAGCCGAAGTATACGACATTAATAAAAGGAATGCTTTCACTTTTTAAACCATTTCCCCATGTTTGTTCACGCTCAGCTCAGGCCCTTATATGGGTTACGGTGAAAGGAATATATTGTTTTACTCTCCTTTTGAGTAGAATCAATTTTTCATTTTTGTGGAACTGTCAAACTAACATTTTTGTATATTGCTAATCATGTAAGCTTATCGCCATGAAATGTCGTGACGGACTTGTAGAATGGGTTAAAGTTCAATTGTATTGTTGGATGTGGTGTCATAGAAATGGAAAGTGACATTTGAGACACGTTTTGCAAATTGTTTGTGATAATAGAGATGAATATACGGAGTAAAGTAAATTATAAAATAGTGCGTCGTATTAAATTTATTACCGTTTTAAATTTAGAATCACTATATTTTAGATAAACAAGAATTAGTCAGTAATAATGCCAGGAGTTTGAGATGGACTTTTTGTCAAATTTTGGATTAATATGTCATCCGCAAGTTGATTGCAAAAGTACAAAATTGGGAATGAAAGTGAAATTCCGATCTGGATCTGAAATAACTGTACTAAAAGATCAAAGAACGATGCAAAACAGTCGCTGTAAAACAGCAGTACGAATAAGAAAGTAGCAAGAATGGGACCGGTTTAATTGTACTTATCAGGTGGCAAGGCCGTTGCCGCGTGCCTTTTACCGCTGAAGTAACAAAGCTTATAGGAAGGAGGTATTTGGTTCTAGAGGTAGGACTGACAACTCTGACAACTTTTAAATCGCGAAGCTTTTTGAGTGTTGCTATATAAGAAGTTTTCGTAAAATGTAACATCAAATAAGTAAAATGGGTTTGTAAAACAAATACAACAGAGTCTCTACACCGATTAATTGAACTTCATCATTCCATGAATACTGTAAGATGTAAATTTTATTTATAGGCAAAAAAAAATTCTCAGTTTTCACCTTATGGTGAAAATCCACGAAAGAACTGTTGAACAACAGTTTTCTGTGAGGTCACTGGCATCACTTTACGCCAGAGTATGTAATGGGTCTCTAACGATATTTATTAAGACTACAAATATAAAAAAATGGAAAGTATTACCTATTAACCGCGGCGTAGGTACTCATCGAATATTTTAAACTTAGGCATACAAAGCCTCTCTGATTGTTTGTGAACTCATCGCATGATATTATGAAGGTTCAACTGAAATAAATTATGTGCGTCTGTCTATAGCTTACGTGAATGATATAATTTTGACATAACGATATGCAAATAAAAACGGTAATGGAGACACATTAGGTGGAGCTTTCTAGCTATTAACGATCGCTTGGGTTGATGCGTCTTCATTTGTTAGTTCTTAGAACTGTGGGTTTGATTTCTAAACAATAATATGAAACGTCACGGTGTTCTGCGTGGGACTATTGAAATATGAAAAGTTTATTACATTAAAGAAATTTTCCCTCGCTTGGGAAAAGCTTTGGAAGATTTTAGCTTTAGATGCAATTGCGTGTTTAGTTTAGACAGACTTTTATAATAACAATTCTTAATCACAAGTGCATTGCCGCGTTTAAGTGCTACCGCCTTCAAAATTACCGGGTTCAAAATTACGAAGCACTCAAGTAGGTACGAAAGAAATTAGAATTGCTTAATTACTTTAATATAATGCAAATAAATTCTAGGCAGGAAAGGGAAATAAAATTGCCAGAAGTAAAAAATACTAAGTCGTATAGCGCAGTTTTATTACAGACATGACTCATACCTGTAATAAAAGAGGACATTCGTTTTACAGCCTCTTGCTAACATCACGTTAAACAGAGCCTATAACCTTCAACTGTTCACACGCAGAACACAATGAGTTGTCACCTCAACCAGTAATATTATGTAATTGTTGTCGTGTTGCATAAATTAATGTTTACAACTATTTATTGCAAATCTTTACTGTTCTTATCTGATGTTCTTAGGAATGAAAATTGCCATTACTAGTTTTGAATTTATTTATTTACAACTTCATGTACACTGATTAATTGCCCTGGGCATTTCTAACGAACCATTGGGATGTGTAGTTATCTAGTGATACCTCATTCGGTACACCGAGGTTATTGTTGTCTAGAAACAGATACAATTGATATAAACTAAAAAATACAAATATGCACATAAATATATACAAGTACATACCTAGTTTTGTGTAACTATATACTTGCATATATAGTTTTCTTATTTAAAAATAATCAATAGTCCATAGCCTGATACTGTTGTGAAAGGTGCTGGATAAATGTCTTCGGATCCATAACTGGTCGAATTATCCAGAACTTTAGAAATTTCAAACAATTTTTACCTACGTATAGGTAAAAATTGATTGAAATTTTTAAAGTTCTGGACAATTTGATAATGTTCATCCACACTGCCTCGTTGGTCTAGTGGTTCGCGTAAGCGACTGCAGATCAAGAGGTCTCGGGTCCGATTCCCGGGTCGGACTGCTGTTGGGTTTTTCTTACAAGAAATTCTTAATAGCAGCCCAGAGTATGGAAAATACGGTGTTGGGAAGTCAGTGCCCTCAAATATACTGACAACCAGTTCAACCTTCGAAATCAGTTCACCCTCAGGGTTGCGGAGGTCCGATGCCAGTCGCCGTGAAACAACTGATATTCAGATAAAAACCGGTTGAACTAGTAGCCAATCCCAAAATCTAGGGAATAATAAAGGCTAGGAAAATGAATGATGAACGAAGTAAGAATTTTCACCTAATATTTTGTTTTTTTTAAAACAGTGTGTGAAGTATACAGAAAGATGAAATTATAATACAATAAAACGATATTTGCCTATCTATGATACTAATATGGTGAGGACTTTCTCTAACTGACGGTCACCATGTCGATCTACAGTGGAACTCGGTCTTAAATGCAAAACGACCAAATTTTGCCCTCAGAGTGTGTTCACTAGTTGAAAAGCTGTTTTTGTTTTATAAACATACTTGCCACCTTTTCGAAATTGTTGTACGAAACTGCAAACTGCAAAAGATTGCAAGTCCACCTGTATTTTTACATAAATTATTAATAAAGGAAACCAGTGAATGGTTATTGCATCGATAGACGTACAGGTGCCACCTTTATTATTAGTAATATATTAAGGGAAATAGCGTTGAATATGATCGCCAGATGCGATTGAGTGCTATTGAAGTGTAACCGAATATTTATGCATCTGTCGGTACTTGAAGTAGGATGTGTCGTGAAAGGTATAATAATAATACTGTGAGATATATTTTACAATGTATTTATTCGTAATACATTGTAAAATAATTATAATAAATTTGCAGACCCAGCGAACTTCGTACCGTCTCAAAATTACTAACATACCGACAGCAGCGCCACCCGGGACCAGTCGTATTTTCGAACTACCCAGGAACACATTGAAATATAGACATAAAATTTCATCCAAATCGGTCCAGACGTTTAGGAGGGTGGATAAACACACGTACAGAAGAATTATAATTATGTGATAAGATAACAGCACCCAAAAATCTCTATTGCCGCTTTTAGAGTTATTTTATTTTTCGCTAGTTTTTCCCCACAGATTTTATCGCAAAATATTTGCCAATATGTAACAACTTGTTCTTTGCTGCATTTTCAGTTCTTCCTCCAGAATCAAAGGGAAGAAGAGGCTTTGGCAACCTCACTCACTAGTTGTAAAGAAACGAAAGATATGCTTAATGCTAGTTTTTTTTTGCTAGTTAACGCACCGATCGAGACCCTCTGTCAAATTATAAGCACAAATGGGCCTACGCATAACACTCTTATGACACAGAACGAGTTTATGTGTGTGTGTGTAGTTGTGAATGTTTTGTTTTAATTGTTATGTGTGAGTTCATAGTAACAAGCAATTATTTATGTTTAGGGAGGGACCCTAAAAAATTACATACTGTTTTGTGACGGAAAGTGGCGCTATAACTACTTTCATCGGGTCCGCCAGCCTTTGATGCTCTATGATGCTAAAAATTGGTTTCCCACGTTAATCAGTTTGTTTTGAAAATTAGTACTTTAAATTTAATTGCTGTCGTAAGTTTCGCCACCAGGTAACTTACATTGTTTATATTAATTTGTGTGATCCACAAATTGTTATTCTTAGTCTGGGTGTTCTTTGTGTCCGTTTCGTGTATGTTTGTAAAGTCCCCCGCGACACAGGATTTATTCCTAGTGCGGGAGTTGTCAAAAAAAAAAAAAACCTGGCTTCTAGCCTATCAATTGTCAAGTGAATGAATCAATGTTTAAATAGTAGTAAACGCTAAGATTATCGCATTAAACCAGCAACTTTACAACTTCTTAATTACATGTTTTCTTACGTGGGAAGTAAGTAGTTTCACACCATCTGGTTTGGTCCCCAGCAACCTCTGACTTTTCACTGTTTATGAACGCGTTAGAAATTAATTTTCACTTGCTCTGAGAAAAACATAGGAGGAAATAGAGTTTTATTTAACCAAATATATTTTCTAAAAAAACTTTTTATAAAAAAAACCGACTTCCAAAAACCATCCAACGAAAACTCCCTGCCAAAAACACTAAAAAGCGTAAAATACCTCCTATTACATTTTGGCTTGGCGCCGACTTCAAACAGATTTTAGGTACCTAGTACATATAATAATACTACTATTTAAATGAATAAAGAATTAGGTATAGACAAGAATTGGCACATAGCAATTTATGAAGAGCCAGTTTATTTTACGCTTTTTAGTGTTTTTGGCAGGGAGTTTTCGTTGGACGGTTTTTGGAAGTCGGTTTTTTTTATAAAAAGTTTTTATTTTTCCATTTTTAGTGCAAACAATCGTAGGTTGTCAGTAAATTGAACTATTTGATATAATTTCTGCTGATGCGAATAACTTTAGTGGTTTGAACACGTATTAAAACTGAGTATGCTCAAATTATGTTGAGATGCAAGATTTCTGTTACCGAGAACGTGGTCGGACGGGGCAACAGGAATCGTATTCAAGCTTAAACGTCGTGATGAAATAGAAGCAGACATGTTACTTAGGCAAAATACATTTAGGGGTTAGTCATCATAGCGCCTGTGTCATCAGCTCACCTAAATATCTTAAAAGTATACAACTAAAGGTCTATAGATACGAATGAAATTGAAAGAATTATCCTCCAACTCCTAACCGTTGAGGAGTCGTACCTTCCATCATCAGCTCACCTAAATAACTTGAAAGAATACGACTAAAGGTAACATACATACATATGACATTTAAAGATTTATTCTCTAACTACTAACCGTTAAGGAGTAGTACCTTTCATCATCAGCTCATCATCATTAAATGATGACTACCAGACGCAAATACCGGAGTAGCTTCAGAAAATATACGAAAAACATAGTACGTGCCTGAAAAAAATGAGGGTTCTCCTCGATTTCTCTAGGATGCCATCATCAGATCGGAGCTTCCTTGTCATGGTACCACCGTCGGGACATCTCCTTTCCAACAAAAGAAGAATCATCAAAATCGGTTCATAAACGACGGAGTTATCCGCAAACACACATAAAAAAAAAATACGGTCGAATTGAGAAACCTCCTCCTTTTTTTGAAGAAGGTTAAAAATGGTTTTTCAGGACGGGTCGTTGAACTTTAAACTATTTATTGGGGATCACCAAATACAGCCTTGTGTAAAACTTTATCCGTATATATAGGGATGAATTAGCAAATATAAGCTCATCACTTAAGTAAGACTATATCTGTTTGTATATAAGAATATATTTGAACTTTTAATGGTAAAGTGCGAGACTGGAGGCCCAATGATGCAGAAGCATCACTAGCTCGCTATGGTGTGGGTCACCATGCTGCATTGTCTGCATTAGCAGTATGGTGACCACCAATCTTGGATTCTGCTTCTGCTTTAGGCAGAGTAGAGTCATTTTGGCAGGGCCAAACACAAAAAAAGCTGTAAAACTGTAAAGGGAAACATTCGGTATTCTTTATAACTACACCCGTACAAAGTCAGGGCACTAAACTACTCAAGGTTGTGTAGGCTTTCCTAAAAACAGGTTTATTAGAATATGTTATAATAAAAGCTTGATGTCACCCGACAGCATTAATAAGTAATTAATTAGTTTTAATATATACTTTGAATGGTTATCATTATGTTTATTTAAATTTGTCCTTGAATAATTCAATGGTGTTGCGTCATAGAAACTAAGACCAGTATTATCATCTAATAATCATTATCATTCTAATGAATTATTGATTTAAGGATCAAGGTTACGTACCACGGTTAAGTAAGGATAGTTAAGTTAAGATAAGATATGGATAGTTGACATGGCTCTATCAATCTAAATATTATAATATCTATACTTATTTAATAAGTTATTATAAACGGGATATTTCATGTTCATCTCGGAAATAAGTTTACGATATTTCACAACTGTAGCGTAGCGTCATGATCGCAGATAAACGCCTACTTTATTTGTTAAAAGCCCGTTTGTAATAACTGATCATGTGAAAATTACTATGGTAGTTTATCGTCGTTTTATGTCGCCTGCGGTATTCCCGGACCAATACGACCTTCAAACCTTCAAGAAAATAGCGTATTCCTTCTTAAAAGGCCGGCAACGCACTTGTGACGCCTTTGGTGTTGCGGGTGTCCATGGGCGGCGTTAATCGCTTACCAACAGGCGATGCGTCTGCTCGTTTGCCCCGTATATAATAATAATAAAAAAACACCATTAAAATCTTTACTTGTCCACTTCTGCTCAACACCTACTGATGGTAACGTGATGTTATATAGCCTATAGCCTTCCTCGATAAATAGGCTATCTAATACTAAAAGATTCAAAGCAGTACCTCTTGACATTAAACCAGGTAAACATATCTTCTAGCGGCTGAACCGAATTTTAATGAATTTTTTGTGTCTATTCCTGAGGATTCGAGAATGGTTTAGATTCGCAATTCGGTTAATAAAAAAACATAAAAAATCTATTTGTGTAGCTAGTCGACTCGACCCGCGGCCTTACCTGCGGGTGAAGTTATACCGCGAGTTTTACCGCGGGGCTCATCTAGTACTATAGTAATAGTGTATATAAAGGTATCTACATGAAAAAGCGAAAACCAAAAGACAGAAAAATAATTTCAAAACATAATAATCGAAGATGGTGTTTACATCACTTTACTGAAATGTTACTTTGTAAATGAATACCAGAAACATTTTAGAAATTGATAACTTACATGAGTTAGTGAACGGATGCGGTGTATTTCCCTTCCTAGCTGACCGCTTCCCACAACATTACGTCAACACAAATAATGTTAGCTGTATTCCGTATGCAAACTTCGTAATCTGACGGAATTTCTTTGCTACACATTGTCAAGTAACTGACGGAATTTATAATGAATACATGCACAGAACAAAGAATGCGTACTTCCTACGCAGTATTTTGTTTAACAAATATTTAATTTACTATCATGCATCTATTTTCATATGGGAGAGCTACGCTTCGGAATGAATGGGCCAGTTCTATCGGAGTGATACCACGGCCTCACAGAAAACCGGTGTGAAACAGCGCTCGCGCTGAGTTTCACCGAGTGAGTGAAGATACCTAAGGCCCATACCCCAAACCCTCCCCCATTTTCCCCCATCCCCCAAAGGCCGGCAACGCACTTGTGACGCCTCTGGTGTGGCGGGTGTCCATGGGCCGCGGTAATCGCTTACCATCAGGCGATTCATCTGCTCGTTTGCCCCTTATTCCATAAAAAAAAAACTTGACACGTAATAGGTATTATATATGTCGGAACCGTCTCACGTTTTTCATAAATAGCCCTTAGTAGACCGCGACGGTACGATACGCTGACCAGGCCAGACGAGTCAAGTTTTTCTTCTCTTTGCTTAGTTTGTTCCCTCAGTCGGCTCTTACGATACCACGGGATGAATATGGATGATAACACTTCATATTCTTAACTTGTGCACTAATCGAAGTAGCGGGAATTATGCATAATTGCATGTTGGCGTACCTATACCATAGGCACATGCAACTCAAGTGAGAGAGGGTGAGGACGTTAGGCCTGTGGTAATCTATATCTATACTGATATTATAAACGCGAAAGTTAGTAAGTATGGATGGATGGATGGATGTTTGTTACTCTTTTACGCAAAACTACTGAACGGATTAGGATGAAACTTTACAGTAATATAGCTTATACATTAGAATAACACCTAGGCTACTATTTGCCGCGATAACCGACATATATGCGGGTGGAGTCGCGGGGAACAACTAGTCTCACATACTCGGTAACAAGCAAAGGTACAAGTGCTAAACACTTGTTTTCTGTAAGACCCTGTTATCATACTTGTAAAGGTTTTATGTACGTTTTCAGGAATGGAGTGAGTTTAAGCTTTAGTTAACATTTATAATGAACCTATAAACAGTATTATGATTGAAGACAGTTGAGTAAAACCACAACAAAAGTAGAGTTACTAATGTTTCATTGTCTAGCGTGTAATGGGTTCGATTCTTTTCCAAGACAAATTATTGATAAGTAAATAACAGTAGTTTCCCTTCAGGCTAGCCATGTTAGTCTCTGTCTAATTTATTTTCAGACAGCCATGTGTTATATGTATCAAGTTTTTTCTTTATTAAACTTCGGTCGAAAACCAGTTCTGGTGAAGGCGATGCTAATAAACTGACATGCTTACATATATTGTTAAAACAGACCATAAAACGACATAATTATTATAATATAAACTAATTTTAATAAATTGACCAAAATATGTAAAAAACTACATAAAAGCATTATTAATACATATTAATATATTCTGAATACATATGGATCTTTATATATATAATGATATTCATCCATAAATATATTTTTTTATTTAAATTCATGTATGATGATTAGTTTGTTGGTCTGGTGGTACGTGACCCTGACTGCTAATCTAGAGGTCATAGGTTCGATGTCACCCAGGATAAATTATTACATGATGAGTACGTCTATTTTTTTTAATATTTCGGACATCTGACACACAACGCCATCTAGTCCTAAACTAAGCAGAGCTTGTACTGTGAGTACTAGACAATAGATATAAAGACATAAATAAATTTTTTTGGACATACCGATAGAAAACATCCAAACTCCGAAGCAAATATATGCAGATAATACAAACATTTAGTCCGATACAGGAATCGAACCCGAGACTTCAAGCATAGCAACGCAAGCACGCAACCATTTCACCATCGAGACTGTATGGGTGTAATAGAACCTAAATACCTAAAGCGACCCATCTGCTCATATACCACGTCTCTTCCCACATCATCATCTTTATCAACTGCCTTTAGATCTCATCACAGATTCATTTCTCCTGCAGGACAATCGCAGTTAACAACCACTGCGATTGTCCTGCAGGACAATCGCAGTTAATAACCACTGCTTAGCAGTCAAGATAGCAAACCAAGAGATAAAAAATATTCTGAAAAACAGTCTGAAATAAAAGCACGACTTCGTAATCATCATCTTTATCAACTGCCTTTAGATCTCATCACAGATTCATTTCTCCTGCAGGAGAATCGCAGTTAATAACCACTGCTTAGCAGTCAAGATAGCAAACCAAGAGATAAAAAATATTCTGAAAAACAGTCTGAAATAAAAAGCACGACTTCGTCATCATCATGTTTCTCAACCTGGCTTGTGGGTATTTAGTCCATTGAAATGTTACTTTTTTTGGGCTTAACGTGCAGCGTCAGGCAAATCAGATGTATGTAAACCTTTAAATAAGTGATCGCGTTAATTCCCGTAAAAATAATTATTATAATATCATGGAACGCGACATTTTAAAAGTTAGTTTAGCATGCATTTCTCAGAGGACGTAATTTTATTTTTTAGATATGAAGGTGTAAGTGTAAACTAATTTTTTTTCAGACCTATTTTTTTTTGGCAGATATACCATAAAAACCATTTGCACCCCTTTTTCCAAGGTGATTTGCAACTGGTTTGTTGAAGTGGATTCGTTAATCTACCACCGGCACCCTCGCATGGAATATTCACCAAGAGTGTTTAGATTGTAAACGGAATCTGGTGTAATTGTACAAGGAAGCAGCAAATCGACAAGGGGCGCCCCTCATCGCTTCGGATCGCCCTAAGTTGAAATCCTTTCACCAGGTGATCGGTCTTCGATTGTCTAGCATAAAGGTACTTTGGGTCCTATAGACTAGTAACAAGGTTTCCTCACTTCAAGGAACGAAGCCCTGGTGATTGGACTAAACACATACATACGAGTATAATACATAGAAACCACACAAACTTCGAAACAAATATTTGCAGATCATACAAACATTTGGAACGCACGGGAATCGAACCCGAGACCTCCTACACTTTTTTTTATGTATGGCGCGCCAAAATGACTACTCTGCCTGAACAAGGGTTGCAACACCACAAACTTAAATTTAACTTTACACTAACACCTTCCCTAAAAAAATTAATTGCGTCTTCTGAGAAATGCAACCCCAAATGTAACTTTTCAATGGACTATTCTACACTACTTACGTTTGCCGAGTTCCACTCAATCTAGACTTAGTATTTCTAAAGTATTATTATTCCGTATCTATTATATCCACACAGAATTCTATCAACACTAATTGAATTCGACGTCCACACACATTAGTTGCGGAAATCATTTATTTGTATACTTTCGTTTGAAGTTTCAGTTGTTCTACTTTTTAACTTTCAATGTGAATTAGAGATAGGATTTCATTACTGCTTCATTCTTTGATAACTGCAAATAGATGTTTTCTTTACCTCCCAATATTAACAATATTGGTTTTTTCAGCCCAGTTTTCTGCGACTCCTATTTTGATTCGTATACAAATTAAAGGTACATCATTCTTATTTAATTTAAGTCCGTGTGTTAAGGGATTAAAAATATACACTGCCACCACACATTTCATTCCATGGATGTCGTAAAAAGCAACGAAGGGAGAAAACTGCAGGATACCAGCGCTACAAAGAGAAGAAAAACTTTAAACAGACTGTATACCAATTCCTCTAGCATAATAGGCTCTAAGGAAGTCTCTTTGTTTAGGAGTCGACTAATTAAAGCTGTCCATGATGATGAGGATAGGTTAGTGATTAAAATTTACGCTTCGGCATGAATGGGCCGTCTCGCCTGGAGTGATACCACGTCCTCACAGAAAACCGGTGTGAAACAGCGCTTGCGCTGTGTTTCACCGACTGAGTGTGGATACTGGAGGCTCATACCCCAACTCCTTTCCCATCCTCCTCCCCATCCCCCAAAGACCAGCAACGCACTTGTGACCCCTCTGATGTTGCGGGTGTCCATGGGCGGCGGTAATCGTTTACCATCAGGCGAAACGCCTGCTCGTTTGCCCCCTATTTTATAAAAAAAAGCGAATAACGTTGTATGTCATCAAGTTAATTACACAACAGACTATTACACACTTAAGCTTTTAGTCGAATAAAAGTAATCGATACGAATTTCCATTCGTCAAGTTATAAATACTTTTACGAAAGTGAGTTTAACCTTTCAGTAACACCTGAGAGTTACTGCAAACTTGTTATATTTAGGTAACGAATTAAATATCACTGGATCACATTATCGTAATAAATATTTCATCACTTTAATTCAAAGAAAAATAAGGTCCAATTGCGTGTCGGGCCACGAACAGACGACGGTTCCGCAGTTTATTTATTACTAGCTGACCCAAGCAACCTCGTTTGCGTCAAAACTACCATCCCCCGTTTTAACCCCAAAAGGGGGTTGATTTTTAAATATACATTATTAGTACACCTCCACACCGTCTATAGAGTATACATTTTAAGTTTCAAGTCTCCTACTTCAAAAACATAGGACTTTCATACAAACGTCCAACTCCCGTTTTACCCCCTTAGGGGTGGAGTTTAGTAAAATCCGTTCTTAGCGGATGTCTACACCCTATAAGGAATCTACCTGCCAAATTCCAAGTTTGTAGGTGTTATAGTTTCTGAGATTTCGTGATTAATAAGTGAGTGGTATTTCGTTTTTATATATAAAGACTAGCTGATTAAAGAAATAACAACGAGATGCAAGTAATTGTTAACTGAAGATATCGTATTTTTGTATTTAATAATTTTCTAGGTGCATTTTTAAGTTGTGTGATTATTAGTTTGTATTAAATTAAAGCCTAAAAGGGTGGTGTTTTTTTTTCTAAATTCGTCATATTTACTACCTCGATTAGGATTTTAAAACCAAAAAAAGTTCAGCTTGGTATGGGTGGTTTAAAAATTTTAATTTTCAGATAACAGATTTATCTATCAAGAAATAATTACACTCCACAATTTTTGTACTTTAAGAAAACTGTAAAGAGTTTCGGTGAAGTAAGTATGGAACCCTAAAAAGAGTAAAAGAACAATTTGTCGATTCCGGTTTTGTTGTTTGTATATTTTGACATAGTAAAATCAGTCGTATAAATATTATAAGAAATAAATAAAATCCATAAATATTTTGGATATCTAACACACAACGCCGTCTAGCCCCAAGCTAAGCAGAGGTTTTAATAAGGGTACTAGACAACTGATATAAGTACATAAATTCCAACATGTTATACATAGAAAACACACAAACTCCAAAACAAATATGCAAACCGACTAGACCCGGGAATCGAACCCGAGTATAGAAGTTGCATAAAGTATAGCAGACTTAAATAACTCAAATAAAACTGAATTAATCTACAAAGCTAGAACCCAATTCGTCATTCCATTATCTTTTTATAAAATTTTTTTTCCAAAATCGGTCCACAACTGACGGAGTAATCGCTGAACATACATAAAAAAAAAAAAAAAAAAAAAAAATACATACAGTGGAACATAGAACCTCCTCCTTTTTGGAAGTCGGTTAAAAAAAGAACAAACCTGTCTAAAGCAAGTCGTATCCTTATTTACTGATAAATATAAACGATTGACAAAAAATCTAATGTTGATAAATAGTTTTTTTTATGGTATAGGGGGCAAACGAGCAGACGTGATGGTAAGCGATTACCGCCGCCCATGGACATCCGCAACACCAGAGGCGTCACAAGTGCATTGCCGACCTTTGGGGGATGGGGAAAGGGATGTGGGGAGGGGTTGGGGTATGGGCCTTCGGTATCCTCACTCACTCGGTGAAACACAGCGCTAGCGCTATTTCACACCGGTTTTCTGTGAGGCCGTGGTACCACTCCGGTCGAGCCGGCCCATTCATGCCGAAGCGTGGCTCTCCCACTGTTCTACATACTGTAGTCTAAGAATTAGTATTCAGTATACCTACTGTAGAAATCGAAAATAGTCAAAAGAGTTTCGGACATTTTATCCTCATTCGCTTTCAATGACACCCCGCGAATAGTCAAAAGGCCTTTTCAATAAAACGAGGCTCATAGCTTCATTGATAGAATTATTGCCTTAAATAATTTTGTGAAGTTAAATTGTATTTAAAACTAACTATACCCTGTCATGCTTCGTTCATATTATAGTTGCATTGGTAAGACAAAACTGACTCAAATTGAACAAAATCAATCTTTGAAGTATTTTGTCAAAATTGGATATTGATCGGTGCAGAGTTTTTTGACTTTTTGAAGCGTGTACAAACTAAATTAACATTGCAATTCATAAATGGAAAGATAACCAAATAAATAATGAAACGTGAATGAAACTTTTGGATCTAGTACAAATCAATGGTGAATGAATGACATCTTTTTAGCTTATCTTGATAACAAATAGAACAAATGATGGCATTCAATTCTTCCATTCCATTCATTCAAAAAATAATATAATAGAATCATAATCAAAGATGAATCAACAATCGAATATGCTTATCGAAATAGGAAGAATCAAAATCTGTACGTACTTTTACATTGAATAAAATATTTGCGATACATTTTTGAACACCTTAAAAGAAAAATAGAATCGATGGAAAAGGAACGGCGCGAAAACTTCAAACAATCACTTCCTAAACATATTTGGTTGGCGCCATCTTGATTTGATCTAAAAAAACTGCCGCCTGCCCTGCCGACAATATGCGTACCTGTGTGTATTGATGTTGGCAGGTGGAAATTTGCTATGTACATTGTACATGTACTCACATTGTGCCAATGTGAATTTTAGCGCCTAAAACACTGAAGTGATTTTAATTATTCTTTTTAAGTTACAAAGTCAGCGAGTAACATACACTAATTTTCACCACAAAAACCGACATAAAGCATACCACGGGTAAAAGTTGTACAGACAAGAAGACACTACCCTATACTATACATTCTGATTTATTTCCATTCCACGGTTGCCTGAAGGAGATTGTATTTTGAGCGGTAAGACCGCCACTTGTACTGACCTAACATTTACTTATATACTTAGTCATCTGGTGTACATTAAAGCGATTTAACTTTATTATTAATAAATAAAACACTAAAGAGTTTGATAATTTGGTTTGTTTAAACGAGCTAATCTCAGAAAACGAAATTTGAAAAAAAAAATCACTTCTTGGTCCAGTTTTAATAAGGGAATAAGGGTCATAGGCTATTAATTATCACGCTAACACTTTTAAACGCAGAACACAGATTATAGATGAATGCTACCGTAATTATCAGTATAATGATTCTTGTTAGTTACTAGTTTGAAGGTTGAAGTTTTAATAGTATATGCAAACCACGTGCGTAGGGGACTTAAATATGAATGTTAATTGGCTATGATGGTTTGTATTGTATTGTTGAAATATGTGACTGAGATAGTTTGTAGATATTATTTGACATTGACATTAACTGAAATATACGCCGTTGACAAACTAATTAGAAGAATTTCAACTTGTTTACGATTTTATTGTTCAGAAATTAAAATACTCGTTTTTAACCTGCTTAGGGAGTGAAAAACTTAAAGGTAATACCAACACTATTGTACCTAAATATCTGATATTTAAAAACAGTGGCCATGAGTTTCTTTGCCAGTTTTCTTCTTATGAGGCTCTACCTATTTCGAAAACTGGAAGTTATGGATCGCTACAAGCAGGCAGTAGATTTTGGTGTTTTCACCTAATTTACCGTGACAATCCAGCACATGCTGTGGCGTCTGTTTGTGTTGATCTATGATTTTTAACTGTAGCTTCAATTTAAGGTTCCTTAGTTTCACATAGTCTTAATTAAATAAATTAATATGAATTTGAAAAGGACTGACTATATAATTTTCCTTCAAGAAAGGTTAGACAACAAGTAAGTCTGTAAAAAGAACAAAACAATTGGTAGTAAACACG
This sequence comes from Diaphora mendica, assembly GCA_949125395.1. Lineage (NCBI taxonomy): Eukaryota > Metazoa > Arthropoda > Insecta > Lepidoptera > Erebidae > Diaphora > Diaphora mendica. The sequence goes on from OX421316.1 coordinate 5,000,849, forward strand.
TTTATTAATCGGTTCTATTTTATTTATGAATATTATTACTGAATTCATGTCCTTTATGACAAATATAAGTCTAATAACTGCTAACTACACAGATTCCGTAATATAATCCTACTACCTATTAATGTTTTTATTACGGTTCCTGTGGCTAACTATCTTGGCAACTATAAAACCAGTCACCAGTTAACAAAACAGTGTATAAGTTACAAAATGATGATGAGTTTATGGCTAGTGAGATCAATAGGAATAAATACAAAATACATTACTACTTATGTTCTAACTGCATTTAAAAATGTAACTTTGCTTAATTGTGTACCTCTACCGACGGAGTATCTCTACGAATACTCATTCCATTCTGAAACTAATTACTAAACAATTTTAAAAGAATGAAATCGATAAAAAAATCTAAGCCTTCTGAAACACATATAACTTTTATTTTCATTAATTTATTTTACCTTTTATAACACTATCCCACTTTTTAAGTACAAAATTATTTCCTGTACTGATCATAATGTATATCTTGAGTACAATCCTTTTCCCACGTCGACGTAACAAAGGCGGTATAATTACAGATCGCGTCGGCGGCGCTAGTTGCCCCCGCGCAGCCCACGGCGCGGCCTTGCAAGGACGTTGCAGCTTTACGTAACCGTAGCCACATTATACTTAAATCAGTAAGTTAAATTCATACAAGATGTGTAAATACTGTACCCTACGTAATAATATAAAAAGTTTTTGAAGGCAACTAAATATAGGAATATGTTACAGATTATTTAATCAAATACACTTAAGAAACCTCACATCATCACACAATATTTATCCTGAGTATAAATCGAATCGATAATTTCTCGTTTCAATAGCCTATTACCCCTTAAGTTGCATAAACAAACTTAAATGTTGATAGAAAACTAGCAAATGTATGGGAATGACATCTCTCAACGCTTAATCACGTGATCAATACAAAATATTAGCCAACAATACAAGAGAATATAGGCATTAGCGATTGTAGCAAAAGAATCAACGTGAAATACTTGCAATTTGGCTAAGGGGCCAGGACCGTCATAATAACAAGTATTTTTTTTAATGTATGGCCCTGCCAAAATGACTCTACTCTGCTGATGGAAAGCATAAGCAGAATCCAAGAGTGGTGGTCACCATACTCATTGCAAATGCAGACAATGCAACGCAGCATGGTGGCCCACACCATGGCGGCCTAGTGATGCTTCTGCATCATCAGCCATCATGCCATCATCATCATTTTTTGTTTAACTACCTTTCAAAATAACTGAAAACGATTTAACTTGCACAATATTGTACACATAATTTCATGCAAATATGAACATTGATCTTAATTAGTACATTGTATGCTCTCTTTTATATTAAACCTGTAGTGTCGTTCTTTTCATAAAGGTCTATAGTTCAAATATTTCAAATCCGTCTAGCCAATTACCACACTATTTTTATACGAAGATGACCTACTGTTCTACCTTCATTATGCCATGCAATAGCGCTATTTTCGGCTAAATGTCAAATGTATTTATTATGTCATCTAGTAGTTGATGTTATTAGGGCGTATTTATGTTTTTTAATTTATTCGTTAGCCGACGAGGTCAAAATTATAAGGAGCTGGTCTATGCAGGTTTGTTCAGTGGTTTAAGCTTTAAGTTTCGTAAGCTAATTGGAGTGGTTAGCGCAGTTTGTTATTCAAATCAGTTTAATGTTTAGTGAACAAGTTAGTTTGGTCATAACTAGACTGGTGTCATAGATTTCATTACAATGGCCATTAATATTACATTTAGTGCACCGTTTACGAGATTTGTGATTTTGAAATAAATCGTAATTACATATATTTTAGTTAGATTTCTATAGATGAAATGGCTAATGTATTTTTTTGTTTTTTAACCGACTTTAAGAAAAAAGGAGCAGATTTTCAATTTGGTTGTATTTTTTATTATTACAAGCTTTTATTTGGTTCTACCTGTCCCGATGTTCGTCTGTAATCAAATCTTGCAAGTTAATTTTGATCCACTTCCCGATTTTCGTTTGAGCTGAAATTTTACATATACCTTTAGTTCTGATGAGAATTCAATTATATATAACAGGTATTGTTCAATCCTTTCGCCAATGTAGCGTTCATCGTGTGAAGTTTGTAATGCTTGCAGGGCCCATTTGTACATTCATTCAATCGCTAAGCTAGTTCACTGGCGAAAGTATTCAACCTCAGGGCGATTCCCCCTGTTCTTATTCTAAGCTAATGTAATATCAAGCACTTACTGGAGATATGTGAATTCCTTGATATCGGCGTTCTGAGGGGCCCCTCTGTGGTACGCCCTCTGCTCCTCACACATTCAACACTCCTAGTGGTAGTACAGGTTCCAAAGTATTCTAATTTATAATACACCCGTTTTAGCTGTCGCGGATCGCGCCTAATTGACGCGACTACCAATCTCGCGTGTCCAAACTAGACCAATCACAACGGTAAACAACGAAAAGAACCGAGTCTGTTGGACAATCAGCTAAATTTTTTTTATTGAACGGCACTCAACAACCACCCTGGTTGACCGTAACACAAAGCCTCTCGTAAATTCTATATCTTAACCTCAAACGTCAAACAAAAAAAAACATGACAATCAAAAAATGTTGCCATTATAATGACGTTCGATTTCTAACAGGTATTATTATTAATCTAAAATGGCCGCCGTAACAAAATGGCGGCGTCCATATTTCTGAACAATCCACCCCATATGGGTATCAAATAAAAGGGCTTAAAGTTATTTTTTAATTACGTAACAAGTAATACGGGCTTGCTTTTAAAAAAAACCTTGTTAAATTAATCACTTGTTTTTATCTTAGAAAACCATTATTTACGAGTTGATTTGAATTTTTATTTTATTTTGGAGAGTAAAGTTCCCATTCATAATCAAAGAATAAAAAACACGCCTATCGGTGAAAATTAGGTTACAAAAATCTGTTTATTTACATGTAGGTATTATCATTTAGTCGTATTGTAGTGGATAATATTTTTAAAAGTGAACTATTTTGTACGTAACTGCATAAGTACAACTACATAGTAACTACTTAAGTGACTTTATAAGAATATGGTAATCTATGTAAGTAAATATTAATTATATTTGAAATAATATATTCATATAAGTATATATAGGGTTATTCAATATAAAACACGATCAAAATCATCGATTCAGTGCTTACAAAAGCAGGTGAAACTTCAAAGAATGAGAAAGGCTGTTGACAAATACTCTGATTAATATTTTCTTAACATAAACTTTGCCTAGTAGTTTTATCTGCAATTTTTTGTCTGATCACGTTTATGGCGGTCCATGGCTATTGCAAAATAGTTTATCTTAATGGTGGTTAGGCAGTAATAAATAATAACGATCCCTATGTTATGTGGTGAGCCTTGAGTGCCCTCGTGAGAAGTCAACGCAAGGTTTATGGTTTTATGTTAACCTAGAAGTTTTTTCTTTTTGTTTTTTAAAAAGACAACTCCCGCACTAGGGATAAATCCTGTGTCGCGGGGGACTTTATGAACATACATGAAACGGACACAAAGAACACCCAGACTCAGACCAACAATCTGTGGATCACACAAAGTGTTGTCCTATGTGGGGTTTGAACCCACGACACTTGGCGAAGTAGGGAACGGCGTGGTGACCGATAAACCACTAGGCCAAACGTGCAGCAACACGAACCAGCGTTCATCAAATTCAATCTGCTGGTTTTAATAATTAAATGGGTCATTATCTTTGTGTCTACGTCCCTTATTAATTAAGCAAATTAAATAATTTAGAGTCGGTGCAATTAACTCGCTTGGTTCATCTTATTCTTGCCTGTTGACTCTCTTCCTAAGCTATCCAAGTATCTTTACATTGGCTTCTGTTCTTATATCTGTCGAATTCCAAAATAATTTGGGTGTTCTTTGAATATATGGGCCAGCCAAAATGACTCTACTCATCATCACCATCATCAGCCCGATGCAGTCCACTGCTGGACATAGGCCTCTCCCAAGGAACACCACAGAGTCCGTTCTGTTGCTTTTTGCAATTAGTGTGTCTCTCATGGGAGGTAATGCCTTAATCGCCACACTGGCGATCGCAGTGAATGAAGCATATCAGAGAACACTGCTGCCCATTCTCTGATCTACGGAATCTTCTGATGTTTAGCTTCTCTTTCATTACTCGCCTTATACGACACCCGAAGTGTTGTGGGTTGGTGCTATTCTATTCTGTCGGACACCACTCTACTCTGCCTGATGGAAAGCATGAACAGAATCTAAGAGTAGTATGCATCATATTCAATGCGAGTGTAGACAATGCAGCATGGTAACCCATTCTATGGCGGTCTATTGCTTAGGCCTAGATGCTTCTACATCATCGGGCCTCTGACCGCGCACTCACAACGTAACACGACAGCACGAATGCTGAAATTTTAGACTGGTCTTCTGTGAGGGTAGTACCGCCCCGGCCAGGTCGGCTCGTTAGTGCTGAAATCAGCATAGCTTTACTAAATCGTATCGAGCAAAGGTTCTGCAAAGTGACTACTGACCTTCCATGGAAACCTGCAAATCTAAAGTCCAAAGGTACCGAATTCGTATTTAGGACGAAAATTTGTTCCAAAAATTGGTGATCCATTGCTGAATTTTCATCGTGCTTAGACCACTCCTACATCACTATCTGAAGAATCGCATTTCAGCCACGTGCAGGTTTTATACACTCGATATGTACCAGTTTTCAGATAGGTACAGGTCAGTAGCTCTAAAGCCGGGTCTCCACCGAACAAAAGTTGTAAATTTTTGTGTTGTCAAGAGGTGTTGGTGACAAAAGTTTCTGTAATTTCCTTGAGTTGGCAACAAAAACTGTCAACAAATGTTGGCAACCGTGTTTCCGTTTTTGGCGGTAAACATCAAAAGAAGACGCTTGTTGCAGTTTTTTATTGGCTCTGTGGAGACGCTTAGTTCGAATGTTTTTCAAATTGTTTGCGACTGTGTAGACACAAAGGAAACAAAAGTTGGCGATTTTTTTAAGTGTTGCAAACAATTGAAAACCCTGAAATTGCCAACAATTTTGGTGGAGAGGGGCCTTAATAATCGCCTTATAGAGTAGTGATTTTATTTATCAATTTGTTTACGTTATTTTATAATTAAGTTCATTCCAATTTCAGACTGAAAGAAAGCTTTCAGAAAAGTAGCCAAAAAAGTGGCTATGCAGCCTTCTTGGAGGTAATAACGTGAGTATCAAAAATGACCGCGAATATCACAAAATACCTAGTCAATACAACTTTCACCAGACTCTCATTACTGAGAGTAATATAAATGTATTTTTAAATTTGTTTTAGAGCTTAGATCATTTGTAAAGAACAATGTCTACTCTCTATACGATATAAAATGACAGTAAAAATATTGAAGAGTAATTAACAACTATAAAAAAGTTAATTAATTTTATGCTTATACCGGTTGATGACGAATTTTCGGTTACATAATGCAATGGCTATATAATTATGTTCCTAAATCTTAGTCAACCAAAATATTATTATCTGGATCGGTTTTCTCGATAAATGACGTTAGACCCCTTCGACTTTGCCTAGTCAGTAAGTTCCAGTAAGTGTAGTATTATATTTTACAGTTGCTTTTGTCTACAGTTTTTTTTTTATGGAATAGGGGTAAACAAGCAGGCGTATCACCTGATGGTAAGCGATTACCGCCGCCCATGGACACCAACAACAGTAGAGGCGTCACGAGTGCGTAGCCGGCCTTCGGGAGATGGGGAGGGGTATGGGGGGAGGGGTTGGCGTATGGGCCTCCGGTATCCTCACTCACTCGGTGAAACACAGCGCAAGCGCTGTTTCACACCGGTTTTCTGTGAGGCTATCACTCCGGTCAAGCCGCCTCATTCATGCCGAAGCGTGACTCTGCCAGTTGTAAAGTTTCATATCAGTTCACCGATTGAGGGAGGTTCTCGGATCTCAAACCATAAGGGAGCGGGGGGCTCATCAGTTGACAAGTCTGGTCGTTGCGACCTTATACCATGAAAAACCGAAGACCCACATACACTAGCACATTACATGGCACTTCCCATTATCCCATTATAGTAGGGATGATCATGTAGGAATTGAATTTTCAAAGCATAATTGGACCAATAATACATATATGTAGTATAATTACGCCTAACAGCTGTCTGGATAGTAGAGAACGGTTTGTGTCAACGTACTTTAAATAAAATTTGAAACTCAAATCTTTCTGATGTAAGTTAGGTAGGAGAAAAATTTCATTTGAAACATAATTTTGAATTTACAACACATTTTTTTTTAAATCGAATTCGATTGATTCGATGTTCTTAGAATCAGGTGAGTATTGCAAGCAATTTTTACTTAACATGAGTTCAGCTTAAGTTGGGTATTACCAGAAATTGCCATTTATATGAGGATAATGTTCAAGGTAATCTAAAAGAACAAAATTTCCATAATCTGAAAGCTCAGTAATGAATCACTCACTCATAGAAATATACTGTACTTAGTTATTGGTTACTTATCTCTAAGTTAAGATTTTTATGCCATTTACTGAAATCTATATCTATCTATACTTATAATAAAAATGTAACAGGTCCCATTCTGTACATTAAAGATATTTTGAATTTTTTTTTTGGTGGGCTCTCTGTAATCGATACTGAAGCCAAAACTGTATTTTTTTTTCATTTTTGTCTGTCTGTCCGTCTGTCTGTCTGTCTGTCTGTCTGTATCTTGGCCGCGCATCACGCTGAAACTACTGAACGGATTCAAATGAAATTTGGCATGATTTGAGTTCATACTACGAGGTAGGACATAGGATACTTTTTATCCCGAAATTCAGCACGGTTTCCTGGAGAGAGGGGATGAAAGTCAAAATATGTACTTAGTTGTAATTCAATAACACATAGTCCGATTTGATGCAATCTTTTTTTGCTAGAAAGAAAAAAAGTAAAAGATAACGGGAAAAGTATTTTTTTTTGTCCGCGACTGTACACTGCCTGTGGGAAGCTAAGACAGATATGCAAATATGGCGGTACGAAGTTCGCCAGGTCAGCTAGTACTTATAATAAAAATGTAACAGGTTCCATTCTGTACATTAAAGATATTTTGAATTTTTTTTGGAGGGCTCTCTATAGTCGATACTGAAGCCAAAACTGTAATTTTTTTCATTTTTGTCTATCTGTCTGTCCGTCTGTCTGTCTGTCTGTATCTTGGCCGCGCATCACGCCGAAACTACTGAACGGATTCAAATGAAATTTGGCATGATTTGAGTTCATACTACGAGGTAGGACATAGGATACTTTTTATCCCGAAATTCAGCACGGTTTCCTGGAGAGAGGGGATGAAAGTCAAAATATGTACTTAGTTGTAATTCAATAACACGTAGTCCGATTACATTCATTCTTTTTTTGCTAGAAAGAAAAAAATAAAAGATAACGGGAAAAGTGTTTTTTTATCCGCGACTGTACACTGCCTGTGGGAAGCTGAGACAAATATTATGTAAATATGGTGATACGAAGTTCGCCGGGTCAGCTACTTAGATATAAGAACACGTAAACACACATGGTAATTCACATTCTCACACAATACTTGCACACACACATACATACAAAATTGGTACATACATTATTAAATTACTTTTAATAATTAAATTATAGTACTACACTTAATCGTATGTATATAAGGGGCTGGGTTATAACAGTCATAATTATAGGCTATAAAACATATAATAGCCTAGTTTAAACTGGTACATAGCCTACATTATATATTATATTAATGTTATGATTAATTACATTACGTTATCGAAATGGCTATCAATGTTTGAAAAGAGTAAGATATTTTGAAAGAGGAAAGCTCTAATTGGTATTACATTTTAAATCATATCTTTATATAATTAAAACAAAACAAGGTGCATTAATCTAACTTTTATTTTTTTCACTATTGAATTAACGATGTCAACAAATAAAATTTTAACAAAAACAAAAACCGACTTCAAGTTTCAACTCGATTTCTCTTGGATACCATCATCAGATCTTGGTGTCCTTATCATGGTACCACCTTTGGGATATCTCCTTCCCATTAAAAAAGAATCATCATAATCGGTTCATAAACGACGAAATTATCCGCAAACACATATAAAAAATATATAATAAACGGTCGAATTCAGAACCTTCCCCCTTTTTGAAGTCGGTTAAAAAGGAAGGTACTTAGAATGTGAAAGTTTCCTTCATTCCATTTCCCATTTTTTCTACTAATGTATGGAGATGGTTGTACACCGCGAACCGCGTCCCAAAAGCTAATGCTGACATAATACTGATGTGACGCAGTCATAATATTGGCTTGAAAATTTTCTGAAATCTGAAAATTGGTAGATATGTTTTCGATTGATGAATTTTTTTTTTCCCTATTGGCTTCACCTGTATGTTTGTAACCAAATTTGTAAGCTTTTTCAGTTTTATAAACTATATTTTTAACTTTATTTTATTCACATCAGGTCAAATGTGAAGGTATTATTATGACTTCAGATCATATTATTATATTTATATATTACTAGCTGACCAAACAAACGTTGTTTTGCCATAAAAAAAAATTGGGGTGTAAAAAATAGATGTTAGTCGATTCTCAGACCTACCCGATATGCACACCAAATTTCATAAAAATTTGTCCAGCCGTTTCAGAGGAATATGGTAACTAACTTTGTGACACGAGAATTTTATATATTATAAGATTATATTATTATTATATCTTTTTTTTTTATGTTAGATCCCACTTAAGAATAAAAAGGTCAGCAACGAAAAACAGTTACGCTTAATTGAAATGTTGGTAATTTAATCTAGTACTCACCAAGTCCACAAATGAGATAGGTCGGTGGTGGCTTCAGCACCGACCTGGCGTAAGCCCCCCGGACGGTCTCCAGTGCCCTGGGAGCTCCAGCCACCAGTAACACTCCAGGAGATACGTAGCCGGCGTACCGGAGCTCCGCCGTAGCGGCCGCAAGAGCCCCAGCCCACCAACATTTTGCATTTGCTGATAAAAAGCCCTGGAACAAAGAAAGATAAATTATTAATATTTGAAGACATATATTTCTTTGTGAGTGTAAATTTAATCAATGAACTTTTTTGACCGAAGTCATGTGATCGCCGCACAGAAAACTGATTTTGAGTAATTCTTTTATTGCATTTTATAGAGCGACTGTTTAGGTGTGCTCCTGTTCATTAACGTGAGTGTTGCAAGAGCAAATTTGGCTGGACAACAACACGGCAAAGAGAAGAAACACTTTAAACTCTATAAAAACCCGTCTTGCCAGAGTATGGCATAGTAGGTAACCTCCTTTCTAGGAAAGGTCTATGTTCTATGGTCTACGTAAAGGCTGTTGTTGATGACCGAGTGAGTGGGATTACTAGACGTCCGCGCCACAATTAAGAGTGGGTTAAGGCGCTGTCAATTGCATCGCGATCACGCAAAGGCCCGCCGTGAGTTGCAGGTCTATTGGTGAGTTATATCCTAACGTTATTCGTGTGCTCAGCTCTAGAAAACAACAATAACTTTTTACAAGATAAAAATAGCCTCAGTCCTTTTCTAAGCGCCTGCGAATACGTTTGCAAAATTACTTCACATACATAGAGACGCAGTCATTTGTCTTCAAAGATATTAAATTTCCTAAATTCGTGTTTGTGAACTAAACAAGTCTTTTACAAAAGAGTCACGGCAACAAAATTCATCCGTAGGTGTTGGGCCTAAATTATTTGCCAATCACCGAGAATACTAATAGAATTTATTTCAACATAAGTTAATAAATGACGAAATTCGGAGACAATACACGTCATAAAAACCTGCCATGGAATCGAGAAACTCCCTTTTTTTAGATATCGGTAACATTTGTCATTTATAGTCCTAAGATAAAGATGTGGAGATCACAAGATTTTCAAACTATCAGGTTTTACTGAGAGAGACATCGTCAGGTTTAAGATTAAAGGTTGCTTCGGTTGCCTGTAAGAAATGTCCTCCGGGCGATAAGGCCTCTAATTGTACTTCCCTAGTTTAAGTTTTCCTATTTAAGTTATCCTTGTTACTTATCTGGTACAATAAAGATATTTATTTTTATTATTAATTCATTTAAAAACAAAATTTAAAATCATATCTCTCAAATGTTGCATGTAGGTATTATGTACTATAAGTGAGTAATAATAACGCACCTAGACCATGATAATTATCTAGGTATATAAATATAGATGGCATATTACAGATTATTAAACGTTCCATTAATACCTTGAGTAACGAAACCACATGCATTAAAATTTAATTACATAGCACAGCGGTATAGTACAGGCGTATTTTGTAAAACATTAATATATAAATCAAATTAACTTGTTGCCAAAATTTGAAAGTAATAAAACCCAGGCCAATATTCGTGAAACATAGATCCTTAGCTCATGCCCCATTGGTAGTAGTCAGACTAGCAACTATTTGTTGCTCAGTTTCAGTTAATAGGGTAGTATTATCTACAGTTGCATAGAATTTTGATGACGAATACTACGGATAATATATTTAACACTAGTGGTTCCGCCCGCGTATATGTCGGTTATCGCGGCAAATAGTAGCCTATGTGTTATTCTGATGTATAAGCTATTTTACTGTAAAGTTTCATCAAAATCCGTTCAGTAGTTTTTGCGTGAAAGAGTAACAAACATCCATCCATCTATCCATACTTACAAACTTTCGCGTTTATAATATTAGGTCTTTACCTATGAAATTGCCGTTCTTCAGTACTGGTCATTTCAAATAAAAAAAAGTTTGTAATGGCTCTGTATTCTAAATTCAAATTAATTTTGTTTTAAAACCATGACATTCTATTTACAAACTCAGTCTTTTGTTTTCTGATTAGCGTTGTATTTTCATTACATTTGAACATTTTTCGTCATAATGGATACTTTAAAAAATCGTGTAATTATGGAATATGAGTTCCGTCGTGGCACCAACGCGACACAAACGGCACGTAACATCAAAAACGTTTACGGAGAGAACTGTACAAACGAACGCACAACCCGTTATTGGTTTTCCCGGTTCCGTTCTGGAAATTTTGACTTGAAAAATGAAGCTCGTAGTCGTCCGGAGACTTTGGTTAACAATAATGAATTAAAGGCGATTGTGGAAGCTGACGAAACTCAATCTACAGCTGAGCTAGCAGCAGCTTTTAATGTAAGCATCAAAACAATATTGATCCATTTGCGACAAATTGGCAAGGTAGAAAGGCTTGATAGATGGGTTCCCCACGACCTTAACGATCGCCAGCGCAACGTACGCGTCGAGACTTGCCTTGCGCTGCTCAACAGGCAAAGAAATGAAGGAATTTTGAAACGAATTCTTACGTGCGACGAAATATGGATTCTGTTCGACAATCGAAAGCGCTCAGCAAGTTGGTTAGACCCTGGTTCAGCACCAAAGCAATGCCCTAAACCAAAAATGACCCCTAAAAAAGTGATGGTCACTGTTTGGTGGTCTAGTGCGGGTGTGATTCACCACAGCTTTTTAAAAAACGGCATGAGCATTAATGCAGATGTGTACTGTGAAGAACTGGAGAGAATGATAGAGAAGCTTGCACATCTGCAACCAGCTTTGGTCAATTGGTCGTCCCCACTGCTCCTTCACGACATCGCGCGAACTCCATACTGCGCAACAGACAGTCTCCAAGCTGCAAGAGCTGGGTTTGGAAGTTCTCCCTCATCCGCCATACTCACCAGACCTTGCACCTACCGACTATTACTTTTTCCAAAATTTAGACAACTTTTTTGTGGGTAAAAAATTCAATTCCCGAGAGGCAGTACAAAATGCCTTTGAAGAGTTTGTTGCCTCCCGTCCAGCTGATTTTTACAAGAAGGGCATCAAAAAAAATGCCAATGCGTTGGCAAAGATGCGTCGATTGCATGGGTGATTACTTCAAATAACAGAAATAACAAAGTTTTAAAAAATAAGTACTTTCACTTATTGCATACAAAACGGCAATTTCATAGGTAAAGACCTATTATTAGTTTAGAAGTATAGATATAGATGACAGACGTTTTAAGTACTTTCCTTAAGTTTGTTATTTTGCTTTTATTATTCTTTATCTTATATAATTTAGCCATATATTTATTAGTTTCAGTTATAATATATCTGTCACATATCAGCTTTCTATCACCTTAAGACTGATTGGAAGAGAATATTCTATAGGTTAAGCCACCTTATGCAAGGTGTTTACAAGAAATTAAAATAAGAATAAAATAAATAAACTTTAATTCTGCGACATTGAAAAATTTTAAAAATGCTATAAGATAAAAACTTTCGTTACTAGCAGAAAATGTAAATTTATTTACAATACTCTTTTATACACTAGCTTTTGCTAACAGCTTCGCCCATATGTAGTAGATTATCCCGGTAAATATTAGCTTGGTGTCATTCTGATGTAAAAGCTATGTTACTGTAAAGTTCCATTTCCGTTCAATAGTTTTTGTATGAAATAGTAACAAATACACAAAAAACCATCCACACAAACTTTCGCATTTATATAATAGGATAGGATTGTTCTACTGTAGATAGTAGAGCCTGAATTGTCTGCATTCGCAAAGAGTATGGTGACCACCACTCTTGGATTCTAATTATGCTTTCCATTAGGCACAATAGAGTCATTTTGGCAAAGCCAAACATAAAAAAAACTAAGCAACAAAAAGTCGCCCGTATACCACAGAGTACTCTCGATATGAAATTCCAACATCCGTTGTCCTTGACCTGCACTTAGCGCCTTCTGGCATTTCAGTATTTCACAACGATGCTCTTTAGGTCCTGCACTACATAGGCCGTTACGAAATAAAGAGGCTGGTTGATACAGACCGAACATATTTTAATCTGTCTGTTAATGGAATGTGACGAGAAAGAGATCTTTGAGTAGGATTGAAATAAAGACGTGAGTGATTTCAGTTTGTTATATTATACAGAGTTTATTTATAATGTTTAATGAAGTCATGGTCAACATGTGTCAATTTAACAGCACCAATGGCCTAGTGCTGGTGCTTCCTATTGTGCAAGTGTTGTGGGTTGAAATCCCATATGGGACAACACTTTGTGTGGTCCACAAATTATTGTTCTGAGTCTGGGTGTGTCCGTTTCATGTATATTTGTAAAGTAAAGTAGTGAAGGATATATTCCTAGCATCCATTAAACTTAAAAAAATAGCTCTCTTGTTACGAGATAGAGATTTTATTTAAGTTAATCATTTAAAATAATTTAATGATAATTTATTATCAATAAGATAATCACTCTTATCCGTCTACCAAATGTTATAAATTTAAAAGTTCGTGAGAATGGATGTATGGATGTTTGTTATTCTTTCATGCGAAAACCACTGAACGGATTTTGATGAAACACTTTGGCAATATAGCTTATACATAAGATTAACGTGTTTACATCGAAAATTCACAACACGCGGGCGGAGCCGCAGGCAAAAGTTACTGAGATTAAGTACAAGATTATTGATTTGAAAATGTACTTATTTTTTTACAAAAGACCAACTGACCTACGCAACAAGGTTTACGTCTCCTATTGCCCGTAGCGAAATAATTTTCCCCCATTCTTGTAACATTCTGCATTGGTACTCCGCTCCGGTCTTAGCGTGATGATATATAATATAGCCTTCCTCGATAAATGGGCTATCTAACAATGAAATAATTTTTAAATCGGACCAGTAGTTCCTGAGACTAGCTTTATATATTACTATAGATAACAAACGCTCATATAACTATTTTGTTTAAAATTTCAAATACGATGCAAGTTCTTTCGAAATAAAAGTTTATGGCTAAGACTATGATCCTGCACATTTCCAAAAAGAATTAGGAAAAACATAAGAATCAATAAAAACCAATATCAAGTTATTGTATTATTTGAACGAAATACTTTTATTAAAGTCATGGTTGCAGAAAATTTTGAAAATAAATTATAGTCCACAGATAACCGCAATCATGATGAAACCGAGGACATTAAAATTACAGGGACTGTTATCATTTATAGTTAAAACCGTATCATTAAACTATGAAATACGTTGTAACAAATAGTTACAGGATAATATTTTAGACATAATTCTCTAGAAAATAGGAAAGATTATCGTTTGCACATTTTGATGGACAGTGGTTAAAATTATCCGCCCTTTACGTTGCGTGAAAAGAGAAAACTTGTCTAAACTTATACAGAGTAAATTGCTACCTTTTAATAATTTTATTCAGTGTTTACTGACAGTATCGCTCATAAAATAGTAAAGTAAAACCTCGTTTACATTTAAATGCTTTCCATCAGGCAGAGTAGTCATTTTGCAGGGCTATACATGAAAAATAAAATAAAGTAGCTGTTAAAACTAACAGTTTATTTAGAAAAAAGAATTAATACAAAGTGAAGTACTAGAAATATTTTTAAATTTCCTTTTTTTTCAACAACTTTTTTCAACTAAGAACATACTACAATATGGCTTTAAGACCTGTCAAACAGTTTGAATGCATTATACAAATTTGTTTTTAAATTTGGAACATATTAAATCTAAACACCAGTAGATACATTTTTCGATTTTCGAAGTTAATTGACAAAATACAAGTATGGCGTATCATACTTATGCCGTGAAAGTAGACAGATAGGAGAGCTCACGGATCTGCAAGACCAGAGGATATTATAACCACCGAAGACTGTGATTATTTCTTATTATACTGTCTCATAAAACTATCTATGGCAAATGAGAATTTCAACTTGCAATTACTTAGGAGTGTACAATTATTTAGCGCTTTAGGCTTAATTCAAACCGGGGTAGAATCGAAAACCATGTAATTTTACCTGCAAAGGATTTTAACCTTATGTGCCGGAAAGTAATTCCGAGAGTTGTCGGTATGATAAGCGATCCTGGTAGTGGAATATTAAAGGCATTATGCGGGATAACATGATTTATAATTATGTTGATAAGGTTCAAAATGTTACATTAATTGAATCTTGCATCGAGTTGTACTCTTTTTTATTTTATTTATGATGTACTCTTAAACTGGGTGTCTACAATATGGCTATGGTCACTAACGTCTAAACTAGGCCGTGCCTGTATCTTAGACGTTAGTTTTAAAAAACTTTAAAATACTCTTTGATGGTAGTTTTAAAAAAAATGTTCAAACTCTCGACTTAAGACTGAGACTGCAGAAGCCCAATGTCTTTAGGTACATGCTCTCGTATACTCGTCCTGTGATTGGACAAGACTAAAACACCAACCGGCAAATTTTGGAAATATTTTAGTTAATCTTTGAATTGGCCTCCATTCCACAGATCCCATTGCATTGCACATAGAGCTAATGAATAATTAGCAAAAAAAATGCAGCAAAAAAATTCTCACTACTGCAATAACAATGCAATCTGTTTAATTACCCGTGCAACTCGGAAGCACTGTCTGTACAACGTTTGCCAAACATGGAGTCAAGCTTGGACCAATGTTTGCTAACAGTGAAAGATTAGTGAAAGCACCAACTGCGAAATTGAATCTATTTGAAATAAGAAAATGAAGGAGTACCTGGTCATTAACTAACAATCATGTTTTATTTCTTCACACCACTGCATATATATGCAGAATTCTAGTTCCAAAAAAATGCTTTGTCACGCTAAGCTTTGTTTGGTTTGTTTTAGTCAAAGTAATTAGTAAAAGAATTAATATTGTGCGTTTTATGTATGGAATATTGTTATGTGTATGGAATATGTAATTTTATGTATAATATACTGTTTAAAATATATATTTGATACACCACCGGACTCTTGGTCACTAGATTTGGAAATTTAGCGCAGAGATAGACTTTATTCTGGAATAGCTAATGTGGCATACATTTTGTTACAACAACAAACGGCGGGTAACACCGCGGAGCGCAACCAGTCCTACTGATATTATTAACGCAAAAGTTTGTAAGTATGGATGGATGGATGGATGGATGTTTGTTACTCTTTCACGCAAAAACTACGGAACGGATTTAGTTGAAACTTTACAATAATTAAGCTTATATACATCAGAATAACGCATAGGCTACTATTTGCAGCGATAACC
The DNA here is from genome assembly GCA_949125395.1 of Diaphora mendica. Lineage (NCBI taxonomy): Eukaryota > Metazoa > Arthropoda > Insecta > Lepidoptera > Erebidae > Diaphora > Diaphora mendica. Next base: position 5,016,948 of record OX421316.1, read on the forward strand.
GATATATACGCGGGCGGAGCCACGGGCAAAAACTAGTATAGCATAAAAGTTCAATTGAATTTTAACTTATTTCAGTTTAATTTAAATGGCATAGAGCTTTTAGTTGACGTTTTATGATTGAACACACACTTTCGTTCCAGCAGCAAAAACTGAGCCAACATTGGTTATTGGGTCTAGTTGTGTGAGAAAGGAGTTAACAACAACGCCATCTTGGATTGTCTGATAATACACATTGTGTTATGGTCTAGCGACGGTTCCCGTGTGAGGATATTATCTATACATAATTTCTGTAAAAGCTTCGCATATATACTTTTTGTTATATGAATTATTTATACTTGTATAGTCTCGTGAGAAACGTGTTGATTAAAAGCCCTTCCTAGTAGAAAAAGCAATAAAATTTTAGTGGGACAAAGGTTTGGCAAAGAAATTTCTAGAATTTTGTTAATTATTTGCTTCGATTCGTAGATTGTGTTAAGAAAACTTTAAAATCAACGTAAAATGACAGCGTTCGTGCTGTCGTGTTTCGTTGGTGAGTGCGAGACCGGAGGCCTAATTTTATTAGTCTAGTCAACAAGTTCCATACTCGTTGACTAGATCAAAAGATGCAGAAGCATCACTAGGCCGCCATGGTGTGGGTCGCCATGCTGCATTGTCTGCATTCGCAGTGAGCATGGTGACCACCACTCTTGGATTCTGCTTATGCTTTCCATCAGGCAGAGTAGAGTCATTTTGGCGGGCCAGACATAAAAAAAAAATGTGTCAATTAGTCAAATATAAATACAAACTGACATATTATGCCTTTATTTATGACATTAATGTAAAATTAATGAGGAATTACATTAACTGTATTTAATTTTGCCTCTAATATCTTACATTTGACGATTTATAAAATATCGATAAAAAATTGCAACCAATTAAAATTTACTATCTATTTTTTTTGCAGTAAAGTAACCAGTTAAAATAAAAAACTCTTTTAGCTACCACACAAAAGCATTTCTTGAATTGTAAATAAGAAACATCTCGATCTAGTCATATTTAAAACTAGCTGACCCACGCAACCTCGTTTGCGTCTCCTATTGCCCGTAGCGGGATAATTTTCCCCCGTTTTTGAAACGTTCTTCATTGGTGCTCCGCTCCTATTGGTCTTAGCGTGATGATATATAGCCTGTAGTCTTCCTCGATAAACGGGCTATCTAACACTGAAATATTTTTTCAAATTGAATACTCATAATCAACAACACATTTATTTGGATAAAGACTAATATTAGGTATTATTTTGATAAAAACTCTTTGACAAATAACTCATTATTAGGTACCAACTCTTAGCGTCTTATACTCGTGATAACTTCTAAACGAAATGTCCGAATGGGGTGAAACAAAAAGTATTTTACTTCTACATAAATACCCTTGATAACATAATGCTTTATTTGGATAAGGATTAATATTACGATACACATTTAACGTAGTTTCTTTCTTCAGACGATTTAATATTTTATTTTGAACACAAAAGCGGTTATTGTGACTAAACCATGATAGTTAGATATATGCTCTTGCGGATTTTTTTGTAGATCTTAATGGGACCTACAAACCCGTAATACATGATTTTGTTCTAATGTCAATACTTTTGGCAGCGCACGCAAAAATAGGTTTTCGATTTCACACCTTGGGTTACAAAATAGCAATTTTCTTACGGATCTCTAATTTTTTTGAAAATAAAATATAGCCTATAGCCTTCCTCAATAAATGGACTATTCTACACTGAAAGAATTTTTCAAATCGGACCAGTAGATCCTGAGATTATTAGCGCGTTCAAACAAACAAACAAACAAACTCTGCAGCTTTATAATATTAGTATAGATAAAAACTGATCATATGTAGATATTCGATGCCATTGATAGTCACACAAATGCACATAAATAAACACATTAAACTTATAACTTCCCAGATTTGTGGATCGGAGATTAAAACCTGTTGCTTTCCTTAATCACATTTGTTTTAAATTTCGGTGTATCATGCTCAAATTCCAAGTGTTCAAAAATACTTTTAATTTTAAGACTATAATTGGCAAAGGAATCCACTCAAACAGCCGCCCCAAAAACTATTCTTGCAACACGTGCCGTTAAAGAGCAATCTCTTGTAGCTAACCGAACTATTTTTAGCTTTTTTTTAATCACTATAAGCGCTGTGAACTTTTATAGCACTCGTATTTGGATTAACGATGTGTTTCCTTAACGTGTTATAGGAATTCCAAAAACAGGAAACCAGCTAGAGTCAAAGAATCTTTGCCTATCTAGTTTTTCCGCATTGTTTTCCTAAATTAATTGTTTTAGTATTTCCTATATATCGAAGGTAAAATGACATTTACATATCACGGAATCCAGTAATGGTAATAATAGTTTGTTGAATTTAACCTCCATAGTTGAAGAATTCTAAATTTAATTTTATTCTACTTGAAAAAAAGGAGAAGGATTAAATAAGCTGTCATTTAACTCTTGTTTGTTTAGACTTTACACCGTAATTTATTAACCAATTTAGAAATTTTGATTGTTAGTTCACTTTTATCTTTTTTTTTTTTCAACTCATTAGTGATGTAGTCAAATTATTCTGAATTTAAATAACATATACCTACGTGAAAAATAAACAAATATATTTATGATTGTAGAATAAGAACTTTTTTAGAAACATTCAAGTAACATACTTGAATTTTTTTTTTGGTATTGGGGGCAAACGAGGTTAGGATGTGGTCATCCGGTATCCTCACTCACTCGGTGAAACACAGTGCAAGCGCTGTTTCACACCGGTTTTCTGAGAGACCGTGGTATCACTCCGGTCGAGCCGGCCTATTCATGCCGAAGCGTGGCTCGCCCACGGTAAATTATATTTTTAAATATAAGTAGTCTGGATAAAATAGTACAGGATCTGTCTAATTCAAACCTATCTGGCATGTCTGAGACGTGTAAAATAATTAGCATTATTAAGGCGCGTCTCCACCGAAATTGTTGGCAATCCCACTGTTTCCAACTGTTTGCAACTCTTCATAAAATCGCCAATTTTGTTTCCATTGTGTGTACACCGAGTCGCCAACAACTTGAAAAACATTCCAACTAAGCGTCTCCACAGAGCCAATAAATATCTACAAGCTTATTCTTTAGATGTTTACCGCCAGAAACAATAACACGATTCCCAACATTTGTTGTCAACTTTTGTTGCTAACACAAGGAAAAAACTGACACCAACATGTGTTGACAACACAAAAGGTGTCAACTTTTGTTCGGTAGAGACTCGGCTTTACATTCGTCTGTCTAGTTTGAGGTCAAACTGTGGTGTGTGAAATGTATCAAACATTAATGTGATCATAAACTAAACACCTAAATAACAATAAATTTGTATTAATACGATACCATTACAACTTAACCTGCGTTCAAATACTGCACTACTTACGTCACGCGATAGTTAAATCTACAATAAAGTGCAACGGACCAACTCACAATAGTTCTGATTGAGATTTACGAGCATTGCGTATCATATTACGACACTGTCCACCATTAAATTTGCTTCTAAATCAGCGTTAGGCACTGTACATGTAGAGCAAAGAGTTAGCGAATAACTTTAGTTGCACTTTAGTAGTGCACTGGCGAACTCTATGCTCCTTTAGTTATTCTTGTATTATACGAATTTGTCAAAATACGTCTGGGTACTATTTGAATACATTATTCATGGTTTTCTCCAATTAATGATATAAATCATTTTTCATTAATTAATTAATAGCATTTTATGTGCAAGAACTGCCGACATTATAGAGGTATCTACATTTTATATTCAGATAATAATAAAAATATCCTTCTTTTTTATCAATTTCGTCAATATATTATGTGCTTATAAATAATATCCATAGTTCAAAGTACTTCAAGAATTGTTTATATGTAGTATGAGATTACCTCTAACCAACTAATAGTAACATCAAAAAAGACATGGGTAGAGAATATAAATGGCAAAATATACGCCACATATCATATGCTTTACGTGGGCGTATTAAACTTAAAATAACGCCTTCAAATAAACTTCATAGTTGTGTCAAACATGAACCCTGATTATATGATTTATAGTTTTATTATTAGATTTACTTACGCAATTGGATAATTTGATACATTGTTAGTTTATGGAGTCAGTGTTACCACAATCAAATTTGTAAAGGTTGCCAGTTGGTAAAAGTGCGGTTGGATTGTTATGATTAAGCAGGGAGCAATACTCTTGTAATTATGTCAAAAGAAATTACATGATGAATGTAATGATAATAGTTATTTGTATGTTATCATGACTAATGAGTTGTTTATCTATAACTCAGGTATGTAAGTTTTACTATTGAAATTAGTTATTTTAAACCAATATAGTAGGAAAGTAAGAAAAGACGCATAAATAATTATATATCGGAAGAATTTGTTCCTAATGTAACCAAACGGGAATGTGTAATGTTGAAAATTTTTACATATAAAAGAAGTGCAGAAAACTAAAATTTTAAACAAGACATTAAATTCAAAAACCTTTGTCACTAAGGACACTTTCACTCTCTCATTCAGACAAAGCCAAAATAACAAATACGCATTGGTTTTTTTCTGTCAATTTGCAACACTACTTGAATTTAGCCCATACATGTCAAAGCAGTTCTTCTAATGCCCCATCCAGACTCTCCACGAGACTACACAAGGAAATGCGAGAGTGAGGACGGTGAGCTCGTGCCCCCCTTGCCTTTTCTGTCCTCGCCTCGCTGTCGCTACGCTTCTCGTCATTTTTTCAGGCGCGCGTCAGAGGACGACTAGGGGCGACGCCAGACAAGCAACCACCTAACACTCCTGCCCCCTCCACTCGCCGAGACTCGTGCCGAAAGTCTATAGGAGGCGCCTCGCGATAGTCTGGATGGTGCATAACGTTAATGGCAGTCTATAAAGCAATACATGTTATCTGCAATAAATTAACCTATGATGCAGCGTATCTGAACTTAAAACCTTTTAGTAAAACGTCATTAAACAGATATTAATCATCACAAATCATTGACAGGTTAATCTTATGAATGAAGTGAAAGTAGATAAACCAATAAAATCAATCAATACAGATATGAATGAAGGCAGAAACTGGACAGGGCATAGCTATAAGTATTTCAAGGGCCGCATTCCTAACAAACGCTAGGCTCAGTTCAAAGGAAATATTGTTTTCCCCACTTATATGGGCAGGTCAAGTGGTCTACTTGAAAACGAACTGGATTGCCTGTTTGTTTACTATGTTCCGGGTCTGTGGACTTTCGCTGGAGTAATTCAAATTTAGTTTTATTAATTGATATGTAATTTGATATGCTTTATTTCATCTATACAAATAAATAAAATTGGAGTGTCTGTTTGTCATATTAAAATAACCATTTTTTACTAAATACATAATTATGTATGTATACACGGTACATATACCAATTAACATTTTTACAAATTTCTGGAACGGCTTAACCGTTTTTGTTAAACTTTTTTTTAAGTATGGCCCCGCTGCACTGCCTGATGGAAAGCATAAGCAGAATCCACGAGTGGTGGGCACCAAACATATTGCGAATGTAGACAATGCAACAATGCTGCATGGTGACATACACCCTCGCGCCGATTAGCATCTATTTGCCCGCCAGGCATGATCACCTCACCATTTTTGAAGTCGGTTAAAAATCGCTTTTACGGAAGCGGAAGGATACGGCACCACAATATATTTTTAAGTATACACTCATATAATTTATCAACATTCTAGTTTTCATATGATGGAGGTTAATATCATTGCTGTTCTTCATAACTATGTTATGTTATTATTAAAGTAAGATAAAAGAAAAAATAAACACAAAGGAGCTATGAGGACTGCCGACTGAAGGGAATTGTCGACCTCTGTTATGTATAGTGAGTATATATTATTTTTATATTTACAACTGGTTTAACACAAATTGTTAATCAGCGTGAGACTTTTCATTGCGCGATGTAGGAGCTTAAAACCTACGTAGCGAAATTGTGAATAAGGAATATTTACTATATCTGAATGTCACCATAATTTGGTTGTTCATTAAATGAACGATTCTGACGTAGCAGGTTTCAGATTAAAGGATGAAAAATAAGTTATTTAAATGAAATGTTTCTGATTAAAATGAATTACATCATCAACATCTTTTAATATTCGTAAAAGAAGTTTTAGCATAAGATATCACTCTGGCCAGATGGGTTGGTTAAGGGTTTATTTCAAATTTTCCTTGTCATTGCAGAACTGTTGTACTGTGTTATGAACTTCTTAAATCGGCTCTAACGACACCGGTTTAGATAAATAGGGCTGGTAACACTCTTTATTCCTAATCCATTACCACACGAACGATTTACATAATAAATAATATAATTAAAAACATTTATTCAATAAAACGTGACTATTCACAGAGAGATCACAACGAAACAATGTTAAAGGCCAATCAAAAGTACATACAGCAACATTTGATCTCTAACATGGCTGCCAACATGACATTATATCACAAATAGGTATCACAATTGTTACTTCGCTGATGTCTAACTTGTTTTAGGTCAAAAGCCAAGTTATATAATAATATTGATGTGATGTAGAAACAAATTACTCTTGATATACACGGCTTAATCCAAGACATACGTAGATATGCTCTGACTTTTAGGTCTCGAGAGTCGAAACTTTTATGATTTATTATGACGGATTGAGTTTCAATTGTACTAAATTTAGGACATACTTAGGCTATATTTCTCGTATTTAAAATATAGCCTAATTGTGATTGATTTGGAACACACTTATGAAAAACAATCCAATTCATCATGTTACAAGCAATCTTATATAACTTAAGCAATTTGAAAGCCAACGATCGATCAAATCTAAATTAATGAGTAAAATTGTAAGTATATTAATAAATAAACAGTGACGTCACATAATTGAGCCTATCAGTTTGACAATTTGTTTGGCAATGTGTGTGATATTTTTTGATGAAATTTTATGCAAGGCTTGTAAATCGCTTCTGACGTGATAACTAGTACTTACTTAAAATATTAATCACCTCGTATTTTATTGGACCTACTGCAAACTGTGTTTTTAGCTCTTACACAATTTCTAACGCTTATTTTATAGGTTTATATCAGTATTAAGTTTACTTATTGCTGTGATAATTTCAAATGTCCATTTATACATTGTACAATCCATTTTACTCCTATGGCTAACAGTTTCGTATAAGGAAATCTTGAAATCATCATTTTCCTAGCCTTTATTATTCCCAGGATTTGGGGTCGGCTACTAGTTCAACCGAATCTGCCTGAATATCAGTTTTTACACGGAGCGACTGGCATCGGACCTCCGCAACGCGGAGGGCAAGCTGAATTTGATGATTGAACTAGTTGTCAGTATATTTGAGGGCACTAACTTCCCAATAACGATTGCCATAGATGTTCGTGACAACGACCGACGGCTTAACGTGCTCTCTTCGGAGAGCACGTTAAGCCGTCGGCACCGGTTGGCAGTGTTTCCCGCCCGTGCCGAAGCACAGGCGGGAAACACCGCCATCTTCCATACTCCAGGCTGCTATTAAGAATTTCTTGTAAGAAAAACTCAACTGCAGTCCGACCCGGGAATCGAACTCGAGACCTCTTGATCTGCAGTCACCACTAAACCAGCGAGGCAGTTAAGGAAGTTAATAAAGAAGTCTTGAAATAACGATGATAAATGTCTCCAGAAACAGAACTGGAAACCAAAACTTTAGCTAAATGTAAAATGTCGAATCGGAGACAGAACTGGCAAAGTATAATAAGAGTATCTTCAATTAAATCGGGATTTACACTTGTTCGATAGTTTTAATGATTTGCAAAACAGAAAATTGTTTGAGTAGTATTGACAATATTTATGATACGAAGATAGGCACCCTTCAATGTGCACTCAACCGCCATTTATCTCTATTAATACACAATCAAAGTAACTCTTCTTAAACAGCAAGAATAATAAGAACAGTAAACACTTAGTGGTCAATAGGACTTAATTCCGCAAAGTGGGACATCGGTTGCCATAAGTGGTTGCATGGACTTACAATCTATTGTAACATCTATAATGGAGATTTAAACGGACATCACTGCCGCGCTGCTAGAGCGTACATCCGGATGCATCATCTTTGGCTTGACAAGAATTTAGGTCATTGTTTTCAACTATCATTAGGCTTCATAGCTTTTGATAGTATCTGGTTCTATTTTTATTTTAAATTTACTGAATACGGTAAATTATTTCACTAGTTAGTGTCGTCTGTTTTAGATCATTTTTTTGAGCTTTTAATAAGCGTCTTCTTAGAAAAGAGGTATGGCCTATTATGCCATGTTGTAATTATAATTCTAAAGCAAAATTTAAAAATTGATAGCAACCCCATCCAATCAGTCAGACTGATTATTTATTTCTTACCGCAAGTGGCACAAAAAGCGATATCTAACTTTTGAAGCAAGAAAGCACATCCATCAATTACAAAATTTTTGTAAACAAATGGTCCTAAAAGGAAAAAAAGTCCCATTCGGTACGAATCAATCTTTATCAGTTGCAAAATTGGCAAATTGATACGGGAAACATCCAAATTACGAATAGTTCTGCCTATAAATTTGCCAATACAAGTACAGAATTGCTGGGTGAAAAACCAATCGATTCCTCTATGGCCAATAAATTACCACAGTAACTCGAACTAACTGTCTCCGCCAATTGGAGTGAGGAGTAATGTCTGTAAAAATATCTTAGGTTGTTGCCAAATCCTGACTACGGGTGGTAAACAATATCTGAAGTACGTGGAGATATTTTCTTGAAATGGACTCTGTAAACTGCATCGTTATTGAATACAGATATCAATTCTGGCATGACTTTTAGTTACTATCGTGTTTTAAATGAATGTTTTCTATTGTGCGGTAACCTCGTTCGAAGGTTCGAAGGTTCGCTCGTGCGTGGAGTACTGTTCTCATCTATGCGATGGTGCCGCACAGTATCTATTTGACGCTCTCGATCGGTTGCAGGGTCGAGCAGTCCGCATCATCGGTAGTCCCGAAGCCACCGAGTCCCTAGAACCTCTGCAGCTGCGAAGAGATATCGCCTCTATGGTAGTCCTCTATCGCCTATATCATGGGGAGTGTTCTGAAGAGCTCTTCCAACTGGTCCCCCGTTCTCCTTTCCTATACAGGACACCAAGTGCCTTCGCAGTCACCCAGTGGAAGACATACGCTCTCGAACGCAACGTTTCGGTTCTTCCTTCTTGTGTCGAGCGATCAAAACATGGAACTCACTACCACCACACGTGTTCCCTTCCCATTATGATCCCGGGTCCCTTAAGCTGGGCGTGAAAAAGCATCTCACTAGGCCGCCATAGTGTGCGTCACTATGCTGCTCTGTCCACCTTCACATTGAGGATAGTGACCACCACTTTTGGATTCTACTTATACTTTCCATCGGGCAGAGTAGAGTCATTTTGGTAGCTTGAACATAAAAAAAAACCTTTATTTGTATTTGAAGCAAGTTCCGTTGACAAACTTTGAGCCTTCATTTATCACAGTAGATTTTATTTAATACCCAAATTCGTACTCCTAATTTTTGTCATGAAATTGCAAAATACGACCAGAGGGCTTAATCAATCATTCAAGCGCAGTATCATTTGTGAGTGGTTGGATTATATTATTCGGTACCGGATATTCAACTACCCAAATTATTATGAGGGCTCGGGAATATATTTTCGAGAGAGAGTCTTCAAAAAGGTCTGATATCGACATTAGCTATAATGTCTTCGTTCAGTATTGTTTCCGTGTAATGACAGGGAGAAAGAATATAACGTGTATGAGTAATTCTTAATTATTGACTTGCGTATGATGGCTGCGAGTAGCCCAAAATAGAGTGCCGTGCAATGGGAGAGGCCTATGTCCAGCGGTGGACTGCGATAGACTGATTGTAATGACGATGTTTGTGTAAAAATGTAATCATGTTGAGTAAATACAAAAACACAACAGTTTTTGTGTGTTTTTGTACAATTAGCTTAAAATTAAGCTTACATGAATAAAATTCAAACATACTTGATCAGCTTTAAAATATGTATATTTTTAAGGAGTGAAATGGTCGTTTTCAATTTTAATAATAAAATTATAATGAAGTACCGAACAAAGATCTGAATCTCCCCGGTTTGACTATAAACTTAAATTCCATCTAGTTTTCTTTGCATTACAAATTGGACTCAATAAAACTAACTAGCTAACCAACTTCAGCAACTATTGCATTCGATTTATAGTTTAAATGTAGTCCCGTTTTATCGCCTTCGAGTTACAATGGTAGTATTTGACCCAATCAGTTGGAACGATGCCGATTGCTTCGATAACATGTTATTGGCACACTAGTGGGCGAATACGCTTTGACGATCGCGCAGCATTTTGTGAAAAAATTGCAGTGGAAATGTACAGAGGCAGTTTTTTGTACATGGCTTGTTTATTCTTATAAGTTGTGTTTGTGATATTTGGCGTAAAATTTTGTTTGCGATTTAAACTTAAGCAATGATAGTTTTGAGATAAAGCGAATGTCAAACTTTGTGCTAAAGTCTTTAAAGTATTTTTGTTTATCATCTGGCAAGAAAAGATTTTTGTTTAACTGTAATTTATGTAATTGTTGTCCAATGATGGAGAAGCATCTCAATAGGCCGCCATAGTATGGGCCACCATGCTACATTGTTGAATTGTCTGCATTCGCAATGAATATGGTGACCACTACCTTTGGATTCTGCTCATGAAAGAGTACATGCAGAGCAGAGTCACTTTGGCAGGGCCAGATTCAAAAGGAAAATGTATCATATGACATTTATTTTGCTCTCTGCTCTTATTATATTAATTAAAACTTTAATGGCAATTTAATTAGAAGTCTGATATTCAAATAACTTTGTTCAAAAAGCTATCAGTGATATATTTAATTTAAAAAACTGGCAAATACACTGCACGAAGCACATTGTGAGTAATCAAATAAGTACTCCACCGTTTAATGAGGTGTACTACTACTGCACCAACTAAAGGCAGTCTACTTTAGCCAAATTTATACCTTTGAGAGTCTTCATTAAGGTTTTTTAAACACTAAATAAATAGCAACCTTTTTGTTGTTCTAGTAGTTTCCTAAGAGCACCGAGACACATCGATTTGTATGCAACACCGTAGGCACTGCCTAGATTACAGGTGCATTCTACGCAGTAAAAGTTAATGATGTCTGCAGAAACTCGTAACGAAGTTAGCAGTCAAGCTGCGATTTACCGAAACTATCCAGACACCTCTGTGAAATTATCCTTTGAAATTATCGTTCAAAGTTTAATTGTTTAGCGTAGTCAAATGGCGTATGTGGCCATCTTAAAATAAATTTTACAACTTTAATTAGAATTTATGAAAGTAAACAAAAAACTATATGATGTCTAATGGTCATCCACTACGCTACCAATACCAGCAAAGAACTTATGAATCACAAATTGTATTCAAAATAACTAAAATATTTTATAAACTAAATTAAGGTTACGTTAGCAAAGATTTCCCCTAACAACAATATCAGAATAATTTCAAAGATTACAGTTAATAAATAAAATATTATTAAATATACATACATATCTGGTATTTCTAAATTTATATACCAGAAGTTATTAATAACTTGTAGTAGAAATCGGAATGCAATATCTGTTGCATGCATAATGATAGTCGAAAAAAAAAATACTGGAAAAGTACCCAAGATATACTGCATAGACGCTGGAAAGGAAAGTTATGGGATACAAGGCAATATTTTTAACTCTTAATAGTTCAGATCGAAGTAGTGATATTATTTTTTTTAAACTTTAGATATCTGATTTTTAGTAGTAATTATCACTTAATATTTGTTAATGTATGTTACTGATGTTTTTCATTTTATGAAATTTGATAGTTTATTCGTACTGTGTGATATAGTGACTATTAACGATACTTAGTATCCTTCTCATAGGACAGATACCCCAGTAGGTATACAACTAACTTTGTTTGCAGGAGAATTGATTGTATCTTGGCCGCTAATAACATAAGTCAGTGCTGTCTACGGAGCACCTAATGTTATTATCCTACCCTCCTCATGTCAGGATAGTACCGTGAGGCATAGTGTGGATACGACTTATAATATTTTTTCTTTATCTCTTTACAGTGCAGCGTTTAGTAAGACTAGTCAAGATGTAAGATACGCATATAAGAATGATTAATTGTGAAGTTAATGAATATATATCTATCTCCATGTAATATAACCTCACAAAATTTTGTATATAATTTGATTAGACAAATGTTTTGATACGTTAGATTGTTTTTTTTAAACTAGTGACGTAATATCTAAGTATATCTCATTTAATTGAAACTCTACAAAGATGCGAAATAAATCAGGTAATCTGAATAAAAGTATTTAGCTATTAACCTATTTTTTTATTACTATTTTATCACAAAAGGTTCATTTTTTTACACTATGTTTTCTTCTGTTTATAGTTTATATTTTTCTAAGTGTAATTGTCAGTTCACTGTACTACCTCAATTGATATAGCTAATAGCTAAATATGCACGCTTACTTAACTCTTAACGAAAATGAACGGAAGCTAAAATTGACCCCCCAAAATGAACGTCAATTTCAATTAAAGCATGCTCAAATAATCACGAACTCAATATCATATTCAAACAACCTATGGACCGTGGAATTAAAATAAACGGCTCATCAAATATTTCTAACGTCACCTCTACTGAAGCACTTTCGTCAACCATTTTAAATAGACCTTCCCGTGCTTCCGAACTTCGACCAAAATATTTAATGTAAGAGGATTTTGCTAACGATGGTAGAGATTTTATTGAGCTGGACGTGTGTTACGGTTGCACCCCATCTGTCAGGCACAGAAGCTTTGAGTGACTAATATACGGAACCCTCGAATTCTGTCCGGTTTTTGTCTCGAGTACTGTTGAGAGATCCGTATTGATCGGAAGGGAGATGAAGACGAATTTTAACGAAAATCTTTCTTATTTTCTATTTCATGTAAAATAAATAATACAAAAAAAAACAATCTTTAATAGAGTTATTACATGTTGAAATGCAAAACATGACAGTATCAATTAATTATTTTTTTAAATTAATGTATTATTGTGTAAAAAATATTATTAAGTACCTATGTAATTTTTATCAAACTATTAGATCGTAACATTTTGTATTAAATATTTTAAATTATATTAACAATTATATTATATTAAAAAATCTTAATCAAAAGGAAAACAATCAATAAAAAATCGTGAAATTCAAACATAAGTTTTGAAAATATGTCCTGAAAACGAAGTATTTTTTTTAAATTAGTGTACGCCTTTGTCGCTTCTACCACCAATGTAGAGAACTCTACGTGACCACGACCGCTCTGCCAAGAATCAGAGAGAAGAAGCCAATGTTGGTCACTAAACACAGTTATCTCTGACAATTGGTGATGACCTTCGTACTTAAAACACCCTTTATAAAAGTACGTAAAAATTATGTATTTAATACACGAAGACTAATTATAACAAAGTGTTCCACTTCCGTAAAAAATCACAACGAGAACGGACCAAATTAATTTGAAATTCTACTTTATATGAATAATTATATAATTTGTGGAACAAAAACCGGTGTATTATGAAATTATATACTTCACACTCTATATGTGTTTGTTTGTTTTTGCACTGTTAAACCGTTTGACTGACTTCAAAACAAATAAACTAAACGCTAATTTTTCAATTTAATTTTTTACCTTAGATAAAAGATGCACCCGCTATTGGTTATCGTGGCAAATAGTGGCCTTGGTCCTTCCTCAAGAATCAAAGGATGACTATTGTAAATTTCACTCAATTCGGTCCAGCAATTTAGCCGTGAAAGCGTAATAGACAAAAGGACAGACAGAGTTACTTTCGATTTTATAATATTAGGATACTAATTTATATTATATATATATATGGATAATATTTATAAATATGTGTTTCAGAGATATAAATACATATGTATTTCATTCAACCCGAAGTGGCTAGCAAGCCGAGGCGAATTAAACTCAACTCCCATTTACCGACTTTTATTGGTAGTGCTATTTTGTGCCGTTTTCATATAATGTTTCCACTTATTTTTAGTTCTAAACCCGCTTTCTCTTCATACATTCGATTATCCGGATTTTCGATTATCCGAATCCTTATCGACAAATATTGATCCGGTTAATCATGTTTCCATTGTAATAAATAATGAATAACATGAGTGTTTCTTCAGATTCTATTCCATCACCATAGGAGGCTTTACTTCAAGGAGGTTTTATTCTACTTTACGCTTGTTAGACGAGTTGCTTCTGTAAAGTAATTCCCTTTTTCAAAAGCAAGTATTCAAAGATATTAACTAGCCTAAGCAAAAATTAACCATTTACTTAAATAGAAACTAACGTTTCATTAAACGTAAAAACATTTCAGGTTTCATTATAACCCATTTTTTTATAAAAGCTATTCATTTTTTTTTCAAATAACACCTTATAACGAACATCACAAAAGTGAAAATTGAATTGGAAACTATTTCATGGATGGTTAATTTTATGTTGTGGAAATAGGTTCCGTAAAACCTGTCAGCAGCTGCCGTGTTACAATAAGTCAAACCAAGTCAGGAATTAATGCACGGATAGTATCCGTTGGATACAGTTGGGTGCAAAGTTTTGACACGTTGATTAAACTACAATTTAACTTCTCCACTTGTTAAACTTGGGTCTATTTTGTATGTATCAGTATTTATGGATGACAGGTTTTTAATTGTGTTGATTGTACTTCATTAATGTTTATAATAGGGATTACTAAACTTATTGACAGATAGATATATAGAAAACTCTTTATTTGCATACCATTACAGGAGTGTACAAAGGGGGCCATTGCCAAAAACAATGTCTTCCAGGTCCATCACCTTAATAAACAAAATATATATTACTTTCAAAATAAAAAAATAGGCTATTGTTTTGTGTAAAATGAAACATAATCAGTATTTTTTAAATAAATTCGTGAAGTATAAGATATTGACTGATATTTTTCTTTGAATTTCAGCACTGATCCTACTCTTACATTTTGTACTTTACATTAATACTAGCGGCCGTTCGCGACTTCGTACGCGTGGAGTTAGTTATTTGCACTTTTTTTTTACTTAAATACCATTTAAAATAATTTTGCCATATAATGTCTTTTACTTCAATAACATAGAACTTTCATACAAGCTTCCAACCCGCGTTTTACCCCCTTAGGGGTGGGGTTTCGTAAAATCCTTTCTTAGCGGATGTTTACACCCTATAAGGAACCTGCCTGCTAAATTTCAGGTTTGTAGGTGTTATAGTTTCTGATATTTCGTGATTAATAAGTGAGTGGTATTTCGCTTTTATATACACACATCAAAAGTGTCTAGGGATCAAGCATTTTTATGCGGATTTCTTGAGATTGAGATGTGGCTTTGGCCCTGGCCTGCTCAGTCGCCAGACTTGAACCCGATTGAGCATGCATGGGATATGCTACAGAGAAGAGCTCTGCCGAATATGGAGGGTATCCAGTCGCAAGAAGACCTTTTTTTGTTGTTGCAACGAACATGGGCGGCCATTCCACAGCGTGATTTGGATGAACTCATTTTGAGTATGCCAAACCGATTCTTGTGTTGTTAGTGTTCGCGGTAGAAACACGGATTATTAATTGTTTAAGTTACCTAATAAAATTTTAAAGAAAACTGTTATTTCAGTCTTTTTTTCGAACTTTAATGTTAGTGGTTCAAATGTCAAAAATCCCTTTATTAGGAAAATGGCAAATTTCTTTATTAATGCAAAGGTGACTTGGTTTATCGTTACTGTGACAAACGAAAACACTTTATTTGATGAATCCTTAATGAAAATTTTAATTAATATCAATCAGGAGAAAAGTTATTGCAAAAATATATGTTGATCCCTAGACACATATGTTGATCCCTAGACACATATGTTGATCCCTAGACACTTTTGATGTGTGTATATAGATATAAAAGCTATTTTGATTTTATCATGGCGTTGTAATAGTCCCATGTTCATTATTATTTACCAAAATTTAGTTGTGGTTAATAAGTAATACTAATAATGGATTGCCATTACTAAAACTTAGACAAAAAAAAAGTTTAAGTACAAAAAATTGGGTAATGAAAAAATGTGTAGAGTAATAAAAAATGGAAGATTTTACAGACAACGATATGTATTACCTTATCATAAACGTAAGCTAAACTACGGAGGTCAAAATTGAAATTTAAACGTCAAAGACAGTCAATAAATAAGTCGACCTTAGGTACTACGAGTACTATTGACAGTAAGTGTACAAGATTAAGTACAATGTCAGCTACTTGAAATGTAGTTATATGCAAATATAGCAAGTTTTACTTTCTTTGTGTTGGGCAGTCATAACGCGTTTTCACAACTAAGCCGTATTTAAATAAACAGGATTGCAGATAAATGATTGGTATGTTAATAGGCGAGACTTGATCATGTATTTCTATTATAGTTTATAAAGGAGCCGGGCAAGAGCTTTGTAACGGAACGCGATTTTATGATCGCGAATATGTAGTGATCGCGAGCGTTTACGATCGCAAAGTTTTAGCAATCAAAATAATAAAATACCGGTTTAGGTATTTATTATCTATACTAATATTATAGAGAGGTAAAGTTTCTAACTTTGTTTGTATGGTTGTAGGGGGTAAGCTTCGGAAGTACTGATCCAATCCTGAAAATTCTTTCACTAACAGAAAGCGACACAACTTTTTTTTTGCACTTTTATTATGGTCTGTTTATGTAATGTGATGTTACAATTACACTCTAATCATGGAAGAACCATGCTTTGACACAGGGCAGGCTCGACCGCAATGATACAACGGCGTTACAGAAAACTTTACTCAGTTCTTACATGGCTTTCCATCAAATCGACGAAATTGTTCATCATCATCATGACCTTTAACAGTCCTCTGTTGCATATAGACCTCTTCTTAGAAAGGAGGTTTTGATATCAAAAGTTTTATAGCAAGAAAGTAATAAGGTTACCGACAACATAAATGTCGTCATAATACGTTTATGGCTCCCGATTGCAAATCAATATGAAATCGAGCTTATAAACTGTAATAAATTTTATGCCTTTACACCTAAAACGCGAGTCATAAAAATGCTGTTACACCAAACAAAATTAAGTCCTAAAAAGTCTAAAAATATGTGGGTATAAACGTAAATAAATCTTGTTTAACAGCCGTGTGTTTTTCGATTAAAATTTATGTCAAATTCTTTACTAATTAATTAAAACCTACAATAACAAATTTGATGACAATGGTAACAATAACACTAATCAAAATTATTCTGAAGAAAAACTGCAAAATTGGCTTCATAATTTTTAAGTCAATTTTCTTTTTATTTACTACGCTGCCATAAAGCTAAATCACGCGTTATTAAAATTATGTTGTCAACTAATAACTGCCTACCATGACTGTTTATTGACCCTTGAGACAACAGCAAAATTTAGACATAATTGGTCGCAATATATCACTTAAAATCGTATAAAACTAGCGGGTTCCCATCCAACAACTTTACTGAGAACATTTTTCTTCCCAAAAGAGACACTTGGCAAGAGTTCAAACGCATATTTGTAAACTCGAGAGAAATGGCAATGTTCATAGACAAAGGCAGAAAAAAAATGGTTTCATTTTTGAAATATATTCCGTTTAAGAATTGTAACTAAAAGAAAACGTTTTATGGTAGGTACGTGCAGAATGCTTTATGGTTTTAACCTGAAGGCTGCAGCTTTTTTAACAGTCTCACATACAACTGAAGTAAAAAAATTTCGACGGTAGTAAAGTTAATCTTACTAGATTAACTTTACTAGCGTAGAAACAGTAGTTTATTTAACGTATAATTTAAGTACAGTTTTGGAAGCACAGTCGAGTTAAGGGAAAATGTTCTACTTCTGAAATTTGTTCGCTAAATGTAAAAGTGAAGCACTCTTATAGTGTATGCACATTATCATGAATTACTATTACCTCTCAGTTTCCTTAAAATGAAAGTCACTTTTTAATAAATACAGTGACAACAATTAATTTAATACGACAATTCTTGGTGATAATAGTTTGTCGAGGACGAGCGTACTAACATGCATTTTTTTTAAAGTCAACCCCCGCACTAGGCATTTTTTTTTTAGGAAACGGACATAAATGACACCCGGACTCAGAAGAACAATTTGTGGAACACAAAAAATGTTGTGCCATGTGGGATTTGAATTTCCAAACTTGACGTAGTAGGAAGCGTCGTGGCGACTGCTTAAACGTGTTACAGTGGTCAAAATCAATTCTATCATTGCTTTTCACAGACACAACACACACAAATAAATCAGGCCTTGGGATCATAGGGTTTTAGTTGTATTTAAAAAGAAACTGCACCATTATTTAACGTCAAACAAAACATTAAAAAAGAGCAATTCAATGTAATATGTGGTTCTTTTTTCAGCAAATAACGGTCGCATGGGGCCATTTTGTCAAGTTTTCCGAAAGAGTGGTCTTCAATAAATCTGTCCTAACCAGCCCCTGGTTAGAGCCCCATCGTGCACGATAATGACGCGGGGCATTACCCCCTAGAAACGCAATTATTATAAAATTTGACAAGTCAGTCAGACATTGTGCGTTTTAAAGGAAAGGGACGGGTTGTGGAATAAGACAAAAGATTTGATTTTTTTATTTACGAAAAAATATTTTTAATCCCTTGTTTGTAATTTAATATTCAGTGAGTAACAAATGAATAATATATATAATAATAACGTTTATTATATAGAACTTTTTTACTTATTGTACACTAGCTGTCCCAAAAAATCTGGTAACTTTATTAATCTTTTTCTTTAATTTTAATTTTTTTCAAAGATAAAAGAAAGCCATTTCTTTCACAACGTTTAAAATGATAAAGCAATGATATAACAACAACATTTTTAATCTGTTTCTATTGCGGTGGATTATGAAGCAATTTATGAACATTACCAACCCAACATTACCCAAATGTAGAAAAGAACACCTTCTTAGACATATCGCTCCAACAAGAACATTCCAAAGCACAAAACCTATTATTCCATAATGAACGCTTCTGCATTTCACTTGTACCACAAACCAAAATGGCGTTAATTTGACAGACAGTTGAATGACAGCGTTAATTACTTATCGCGTCGAGAATGTCGCGCATACTCTCGACCGCTCCACTTCAGCTTAGATTAAAGGAGACTTGGTTTTGACTTCATTTAATACACGTGTGTCGCCTAGGATTAGAATATATCCCACTACTAGTTATTCCCTGCGACTCCGCTCCCAATATTCAACTTTCGTCGTTGTTTTTAAATTTTTGTGATGAGAATGTAATCTATGCGCTATTATATTATTATATCTCTATACATTTAATACGTACCTTTAGCAATTTTGTCCTGAACAAATTAATAAATCAGCCATCTAATATTTTATATTAATTCCTCTAATGAAATACCACTATCAAGTAAGCTTAGGGTAAGCTAAATATTGGCAACACTAGCAATTGAATATGTTTATTGCTATATGACATCCGTTCTTCCTAGGAAGGTTACCTAACAAAAGGATAACTCACACTACAATAATTCAATAGTAAGATTTGACATTGTTTGTATTTTATTTACAAAATATTTTCAGGACACTATAGGTCATTCTAATTGCACGTGCTTTCGCTAACACATTTCTTTCACCTTTCGTCGTTATAATCTAAACTATTACACAATAGTACCAATAAATATATCCACCTCAATTACCAAATAACACTCACTAATAGACACCATTAGAAAATAAAACTTTAAACCACAAACAGTGCGATTCATCATGAAAATACCTCTATTATTACATCCATATATATTTAGGTACATGAGACATCTTAGACACTTTCATCATTAACCTTTCTGATTGGCCCCCGGCAACGGTAATGTTCCTCACGCAATCATAACAGATTAGACGTTACTATAACTTAAAAAGTAATTGTAACACACTAACATCTATATTACATAGGGAAATGGGATTTTCACGGAAGTTTTGATAAACGATCTCAAGTGTAATATTTGTAGACATATTAATTGCTCGAGTCCCATTCTATGTCTGTAGAAATAGTAGAGACTACCATGAGACGAGTTTTTTTTATAATTTTTTTTTTCATAAATATTTTCGGACATCTAACACACACTGCCATCTAGTCCCAAGCTAAGCAAACCTTGCGTTTTGGGTACTGATATAAATACATATAAACTTTTTTTTGTAAATACATACATATTATACAATGAAAACACCCAAACTCCGAAACAAATATTTGCAGATCATACAAACATTTGATCCGACCCGGGAATCGAACCCGAGACCTCAAGCACAGCAGTCGCATACGCTACCACTGCGCCACCGAGGCAGTCAAGTCAAGTTATGTGTTTATATATCAACATGGCTATCTATATAGTAATGTATGGTATAGAGAAGAATGATATAGTTAAAGAAGGAAATCTTGAAACGAACGCTGCGAATTCGTGAGGTCAGCGTCGTATAGTAAGCTCGTATGCTAAGGAGAGGAAGTCACTCTTTCCTTTTTGTACCCTATATTGAGCAGTGGGCTTTTTAACCGACTTCAAAAAAGGAGGCTTCTCAATTCAAGCGTTTTTTTTATGTATGTTCGCGGATAACTTCGTCGTTTATGAGTCGATTTTGATGATTATTCTTTTAATGGAAAGGAGATATCCCTATGGTGGTACCATGATAAGGACACTAAGATCTGATGATGGCATCTAAGAGAAATCGAGTCTAACCTTGAAGTCGACTTTTAATTTGTTAAAATTTTATAAAATCTGTTAATGATGATAACGAGATTACTTATCGGAACACAATAATCTCATGAAGAACCATCGGAGAGATCTTTATGTTGTTTTTGTATTTTTTCAACGTAATGGCTCCCTTAGAGATGTTACACATTATAAAAAGTGAATTAAACTTTTGGTTATAAAACTTTAATTCAATACCGAAGCTTATTTCAAAGGCATTAAAGTCACTTTTTAAGATTTATCAATTTAGGTAGAAATATACACCTTATTTTAGGACCCTAAAAGGGGCGGACATGAAGTGAATCTTAACGAGCATGGTTACTTCACAAATTCCTCAAGAGGTTGTTCATGCTTATCTCGCGATTAGGATAAGTAGGCTTATGAGCTACTTATTGGCAACACTGAAGTGGTTAAAAATTCCCGAAACTCGTAGCCACGTTTCATCTCTCAACACGAAAAAAAAGCATTAAATATTTTAGTCAAGATTTGAGCAGAAATTTTAAATTGCTCCATGGTTTTACAGCACGGATAAATGTGCTTAAAACATTTCGATATAAATGCAAAAATTATCAAAATAAGTCTATTACTATGAAAGTTGCCCATTTTCAGGGAAACCCCATTATTTCGCTGGCAACACAAAGCATGTTTAGATGCAGTAGATTTAGATTGCATTCGCAGATATGAAACAGAATGTAGCCATCAGACTATTTAAACTCGGCAATATATCGTTATGCCCCGCCCACTGCGACCGTGTTCAACTAGATTACCGTTTAATCCAAAATATGGCACAGGATATACGTGAATGTTTGGAAATATATACATAACATGTTTGTAAGTGTGACTAAGAACGGTACTAGTGAAATCTACTTTTTTGTAGGCCTATGCCTAACCCTTAGGGATTATAGACGTGATTATATATTTACAAATTTTGTTTTTTTATGGCTTTACCAAAATGACTATACTCTGCCTGATGGAAAGCATGAGCAGACTCCAAGAGTGATGGTCACCATGCTCATTGCGAATGCAGACAATGCAACATTGCAGCAAGGTGATCCACTCTATGGCGGCCTATTGAAGCTTCTGCATCATTGGGCATCATTCAATATACGGAATTATGAACATTATAAAGGAATATTTATGTTCCATGTGGTGATAAATGAATTATACAGAGTTTCACTCCTATTAATTGTGTTAGTGTCGTAAGAGCTAAGAGAGCAAATTAAACAGGACAGTTGTACTGCAAAGACAAGGAAAATTTGGTACAAATCTGTCTTGCCAGCGTGGTTTAAGTAAGTCAAAACCTCTTGTCTAGATAGAGGTCTATGTGGACTTATTAAGACTGCCTCGGTGGAGTAGTGGTAGCGTATGTGACTGCTGTGCTTGAGGTCTCGGGTTCGATTTCCGGGTCGGACCAAATGTTTGTATGATCTGCATTGCATTTGTTTCGGAGTTTGGGTGTTTTCAATGTATAATATGCATGTATTTACAAAAAAAAAGTATATATGTATTAATATCACAGCTTTAATACCTCCAGTCGTCCTCTACGGCTCAATTATACCTTGGAGCCCTGTAGTCAAAGACCTAGGCCTACACATAGACTCAACGCTTGATTGGCGAGCTCAAGTTACTCATGGGAGTCAAAAAGTGACTGGAAACCTGCGAACACTATACCGCCTAAAAATTTCCTGCCACCCAAAACGAAAACCTCTCTTATCCAAACCCTAATCATTCCTATAATTGACTATGGTGATGTTTGTTACTACGACCTGAATGCAGACCTCCTCAATAAACTAGACCGACTTCTTAACAACTGCATTCGATTCATATTTAATCTTCGCAAGTATGATCACGTATCTGCTTTACGTTCCCAATTAAAATGGTTACCCATTCGTCTACGTCGTAATCAGCGAGCGCTGACCTCTCTCTTTTCATTCCTCAATTCCCCATTCTCGCCGACTTACTTTGATCTCGATTTGCGTTTCTGTTGGATTTCGAACGTCATTATAATGGCAACATTTTCGATTGACTTTTTTTCTTGTTTGACGTTTTGACGTTGGAGGTTATAAAAAAGGACTTGAAAAACGCGCGTTGTGAAAGGTAGGCGATTGTTTTGAGAACCGAAAATTAATTGATATTAAGCTAATTGTATTGTCCATCGACCCGGTCTCTGTAGTGATTTACCGTTTGTGTGAGGTTTGGTTGGACTCGCGAGTTTTGTAGGCGCGTTCCGCGATAGCTGAAGCGAGTGAGTTGTAATTCGAATATCCGTGATAGTTGATACGAGTTTATTGTAATTCGAATACCTTGAAAGTTGTACAGCACTTTAGGAGTTTATGATTGTGTGACGACGCAGAGAAGAAACTACCACTACTCAAGAGATCTCTTGGAATGGAACGCCGAGAACAGGACGCCACACAACTCCAGTAAGTGCTTAATGATTTTAGTTTAGATTAAGAACACGGTGAATCGCCGTAAAGCTCATTCTTCTTGCCAATGGACTAGAAGCGATTTAATGCTTATACTCATGGGTCCTATAGGTATTACAAGTGTCACAAAGTGATCGCCCCATTGGTGAGAAGAGTGAACAGTTTCCTTTCCTCTAATCATGACAGAAATCTTCGTTCTACGAATAACCTGCTACTCTTGTGCCCTTCCCACAGTTCCGATTTCATAAACGCCTCTTTCTTTGTGCAAGCGGTGCTGCTATGGAATGCGCTCCCACTTGAAATCAGGATGTCCACTAACCGATACTCGTTTAAAAAGAACGTGCATAATCACCTCCTTCAGATGGCGGATTAACTTAACCAACAGTACACCTCCTATTTTCTATAGTGTACGATTATGTTAAATATATGTATGTATGTAAATATTAGCGTATGTTTATGTTTATATGTATATATATATGTATTTGTTATATAATATCAATTGTATCGATTTCTGACTACCTCGCTGCACCTACCTTACTAGATCTCTACACCCCCTGAAGGTTGGCTGGTAGAGAATGCCCTGAGCATTAAGTCCGCCGATGTACACAAGTGCATGAAGTTGTAAAATAAAAATAAATAAATATCAGTTGTCTAGTACCCATAACACAAGCTCTGCTTAGCTTGGGACTAGATGGCGTTGTATGTTAGATGTCCGAAATATTTATTATTATTATTATTTATTATTAAAAAAAAGACGGTTTGTTGATGATTATGGTGATGATATAAAAGTTGACTAAGATTTTGCAACAGTTTCGATTACATTTATGCTAACAGGATGCACGCGCGAGAGCTAATCTCGCGCGTGCTTACATAAAAATAGCAATGCGATAAGTGCGTTAGGTTTTTACGGAGTCTGTGTTTCGAATACTTTCTTTGAACGATAATGATGAGCAAATGCTCAAGTGCAGGAGCTTATATTAGCTCAGGAGGCAGCTAAATAAACAGAAACCCTGGAATTCATGATCGTGCTTACAAATGAGTACAATATTATGCCACGGGATCAACGAGGCATTAAATTTAAATGCCAACATTAGCAAATAAGTACTATTTATGTAAAGTGATTTTAAAAACGTGTAATTTTCACGCCATGTCGGCTAGTAATAGCGTGTTCCTCGGTACTCAGCCATTAACTTATCAACGATCAGACGATTTGTTAGTTATATTCTGCAAATTAACACCGATGTTTTATAAAAGGTAAATTAAGTTACCGTATCAATTATGTGGGCAAAAACAGATTACCTTTATTTAAGTTTACAAGACGTGACTGAGGACGCCTGACGATTACGATTTTTTCGTTACACATAGCAGTATTCTAAAGGTATATAGTACTGTCCCAATATAGAATCTGTCTCAAAAGTTAGACAGAATACATGAGTTACATTTAAAGGAGGATTTAAATAGATTTTGTGTAAAGCCTCAATAGGTAACCGCAACATGATGGCCTATCTCTCATATTAAATAAACTTAATCCCGAAAAGTAACAGGAAAGATTATGTGACAGATTGGTTTAATTAAAGTTCTTGCTGAAAATCCTTGTAAAATTGTATTTGCATTTACGGGATTTACTCTACAAAAAATCCTGTACACATCTTTTTAAATAATAAAATTAATTCTCCCGTTTTTTATTAACCGACTTCTTTAACTGCAACAACATAATTATCATAAAAAATCTTTCTCATGTTAAAAGCAAACCTCCATCGTGCGGTATTTTAGCATTAATACATCACATTTATTCTTCCAAGATTTATCATATATACTACAATTAGGCCGACGTGATACTAATGTAATTTTGTCTATTCATCTGGTATCCACTCCCACTGAGAAAAAAACTGAATCGATCACATTCACTTCAAAGACAGTTCCTACAATATCTCACCCACTTTTGTGACACACATCATTAATACACACATCAAAAGTGTCTAGGGATCAACATATGTGTCTAGGGATCAACATATATTTTTGAAATAACTTTTCTCCTGATTGATATTAATTAAAATTTTCTTTAAGGATTCATCAAATAAAGTGTTTTCGTTTGTCACAGTAACGATAAACCAAGTCACCTTTGCATTAATAAAGAAATTTGCCATTTTCCTAATAAAAGGATTTTTGACATTTGAACCACTAACATTAAAGTTCGAAAAAAAGACTGAAATAACAGTTTTCTTTAAAATTTTAGTAGGTAACTTAAACAATTAATAATCCGTGTTTCTACCGCGAACACTAACCCAAGAACATCGGTTTGGCATACTCAAAATGAGTTCATCCAAATCACGCTGTGGAATGGCCGCCCATGTTCGTTGCAACAACAAAAAAAGGTCTTCTTGCGACTGGATACCCTCCATATTCGGCAGAGCTCTTCTCTGTAGCATATCCCATGCATGCTCAATCGGGTTCAAGTCTGGCGACTGAGCAGGCCAGGGCCAAAGCCACATCTCAATCTCAAGAAATCCGCATAAAAATGCTTGATCCCTAGACACTTTTGATGTGTGTACTTATGTAAGAATTACACATACATACTTTACACAATTTAATACTTATTAAACGTGCCTTACAATTACTCGGTCATCCATAATTATTATAATCACAAATTTTAACAAAAAAAGAACCGACTTCAAGAACTGGACCAAAATGAAAAATCGGTTCACCCAGTCGAAAGTTATGAGGTAACAACCATATTTAAAAAAAAGCTGTCGAATTGATAACTTCCTCCTTTTTAACCGACTTCAAAAAAAGGAGGAGATTCTCAATTCGTCTGTTTTTTTATGTTTGTTACCTCATAACTTTCGACTGGGTGAACCGCTTTTGATGATTCTATTTTTATTTGAAAGCTAGTGCTTCCCGAATGGTTCCATTTCAATTTGGTACAGATTGAAGTCGGTTTTCTTTTGTTAAAATTTGTTTGAAGTCGGGTAAAAAGGATTTTTATGAAAACAACTTTCGCACTAAGAATATTCTGGTGTCGCAGGGGCACTTTACGAATTTATATGAGACGGACATAAAAACACGCAGACTCACAATAACAATTTGTGGATCATACAATCATCATCTGCCTCGGTGGCGCAGTGGTAGTGTTTGCGACTGCTGTGCTTGAGGTCTCGGGTTCGATTCCCGGGTCGGACTAAATGTTTGTATGATCTGCAAATATTTGTTTCGGAGTTTGGGTGTTTTCTATGTGTGAATGTATTAACAAAAAAAAAATATATTTTTATATCAGTTGTCTAGTACCAATAACACAAGCTCCGCTTAGCTTGGGATTAGATGACATTGTGTGTTAAATGTCAGGCATATTTATTTAAAGTGTTGTCCCATGTGGGGTTTGAACTCATAACATTTAGTAGAAAGCGGCATGGCGACCGCTTAAACCCCTCAACCATCCATGCAATCAGTATGTGTGTTTATTAAACAAGTCTACGCACTATTGCGGTAAACAGGTGCATCATCAAAATGGCCGACAGATCTAAGATGCGTCTAATTAATATGAAAACTTTGTATGTTTTCTGCAACATATTACGTGTTTTGTCCTCGTTCTTTAAAAACATTAAATACGTGATTGTTTAAGTATTCTTTTGATGTAAACCGTGGAATAAATGTATGTGAAGGATATTGTGTAAGTAAATTATGTCAGTATAAATTAGGTTATCATTTTGTCTCTATTCTTCTTACCATTGTTTTAATTTAAATGTTAAGTTGATTTGCATACGCTTCAAAAACTCTACACCGATTGAGTTCGAACCTAGACACGATATACAACCCACTTTAAATATTGTTATTATTGTTAATCGGTGAACTGTTTTTCAGCAGTTTTCTTCTGCAACCACAATGTAATACGGCGAAGCTTGACTGGGTATGGCTAGTATTAAAAAATGAAACGTTGTCTTTCTTGTCAATGGTATTGAAATTTCGAAAAGATTATTTTTATAACTAAACGTATCGTGTTATCTTAGATAGACGGTTTAAGAATCTTTTACTGGAGTTTGTTGGAAGTCTAGATTGCAGGATTTGAGTAAATCCAGGACCAATATAAATGGGTTACTGTTAAATAAGATGTGAAAGAAAATAAGGTTGAATATTTCCAAGTCACGAGGAAATCAAAGACGAATATACATAACGTTTCAACTTGATCATTTCAATTTATATGCCACTGAAGTGTATTAGGGGTCTCATGAAAATTAGAATTCGAAAATCTTTTAGAACATAGAATTTCAGAAATTAACAGAAGAATTTTAACTTAAAGGTTTATTACCTTTATCGGTCAAAAATTTAACGATGAAGAATACGGTCGCTAGACGGATACGCTTTTAACCGACCTCAAAAAAGGAGGAGGTTCTCAATTTGACTGTTTTTTTTTTATGTTTGTTAACTCAGAACTTTCGACTGGGTGAACCGATTTTGATGATTATTTTTTTATTTGAAAGCTGGTGCTTCCCGGTGTCGTCCCATTTCAATTTGGTCCAGTTTTTGAAGTCGGTTACTTCTGTTAAAATTTTAGATTATATTTTTAAAGAAAATAATTAAAACTAATTTTTATCAAGTAAAACCATCTAAAATATTTTAGGGAGATAGTAATAATTGCATTTCTATACATACGATAATTAAATCTTCTAGCGAAAATCAGCGACGAAATATACCTTTCGTATTTAATATAGGTACATGACATATCACTCAGAAATAAATCCTTTCGGCATACGATATTACTTTCTTTTCTCCAAAAATTCAATTACTCTTCTTGAGCTGTGGGGCTACGATGACAGGTAATACTTAAATTGCGTTTTGATTGACGGTGTACGTTTTTGCTTGATTACTATGGTACTACCGTATTTTTAACCGACTTCCAAAAAGGAGGAGGTTCTATGTTCCACTGTATGTATTTTATTTTTATTTTTTATGTGTGTTACCCGATTACTCCGTCAGTTGTGAACCGATTTAAAAAAAGGAAAATGTATTCGAACGGGTATGCTTCCGAGGTGGTCCCATTGCCAGCATATCAGGATCTGATGATGGGATCCCAAGGAAATCGAGGGAAACTCTCATTTTTTATAGGCACATACTATGTTTTTCGTATATTTTCTGAAGTTACACCCGTATTTGCGTCTGGTAGTCATCATTTTATGATGTTGAGCTGATGATGTAAGGTACAACTCCTTAACGGTTAGGAGTTGGAGGATAAATCTTTAAATATCAGATGTATATATGTTACCTTTAGTCGTATTCTTTCAAATTATTTAGGTAAGCTGATGATGGAAGGTGGAAGGTACAACTCCTCAACGGTTAGGAGTTGGAGGATAATTCTTTCAATTTCATACGTATCTAAAGACCTTTAGTCGTATACTTTCAAGTTATTTAGGTGAACTGATGATAGAAGGTTAAACTCTTCAACAGTTAGGAATTAGAGGATGATTTCAATTTTACACGTACGTTTAGACCTTCATTTGTATTCTTGATGATGAAATTTGATGAAATAGTTCAACTTACTACTTACATACGATTGTTTGCACTAAAAACTGAAAAATAAAAACGTTTAAAAAAAAAAAAACCGACTTCCAAAAAACATCCAACGAAAACTCTCTGCCAAAAAAACACCTAAAAGCGTAAAATAAACTGGTTCTTCATAAATTGCCTATACCTAATTATTTATTCATTTAAATAGTAGTATTATAATGTGTGCTAGGTACCTAAAATCTTTTTGAAGTCGGTGCTAAGCCAAAAAGAATACAAACGAACAATTACAAAAGTCTAAGCGATAGTCACTTGGCACCGACTTCAAACAGATTCTAGGTACCTAGCACACATTATAATACTACTATTTAAATGAATAAAGAATTAGGTATAGGCAATTTATGAAGAACCAGTTTATTTTACGCTTTTAAGTGTTTTTTTGGCAGAGAGTTTTCGTTGGATGTTTTTTGGAAGTCGGTTTTTTTTTTTTTATAAAAAGTTTTTGGTGTTTGTTAATTGATTCTACCATATTCATATACCCACACTTTTCATCTACTGCAGCGGGTTATCAATATGTATCGCTTAAGGTAATGTTATTATATTAGCGACCAGAAAGCGGATACTGTCAGAGTGATTTAAGTTTTTTTAATCGTGCCATGTTTTATAATTTTTGTAAACGCTTATACCGCTACACCATCCGTGCAGTCTCATTATATAATGACAAGAGCTTTGGACACATTATTACATAGTACCTGGATGACCGATATTTGCTCGGTATTTTTTTTGGTAAATCTTCCTAAAAATAATCCTGGCTAGATCGATTAATCCTACTTATCTATAATAATATTATAAACGCAAAAGTTTGTAAGTATGGATGGATGTTTGTTACTCTTTCACGCAAAAACTACTCAACGGATTTTGAGGAAATTTTACAGTAATATAGCTTATACATCTACATAACACAGACTACTATTTGCCGCGATAACCGACATACACGCGGGCGGAGCTGCGGGAAAAAACTAGTATTTATATACAATCTAAATCTTCGAAACGGCTCCAACGATTTTCATGAAATTATGTATGTAGGGGGGTTAGGGGCGTAAATCGATGTAGCTAGGATTCATTTTTAGAAAATTCTATAATTGCTATTTCAAAGGAAGATTGTATGTACTGGATAAAGCCATTAAGGTCATACAATAATTATAACAATCCAGGGGCATTCAAATCGATGAGGTTATTTCATAATTAAATAAAGTATTTCTAATTTAGTTGTAAATAACGCAGATACAGAGACAACTAAACACTCTACATAACTCTAGAACTTTACAGCTTATTTGGTGGTTAACCACGTAGTCATATGTTTCAGCTTTCATCATACCAATGACGTCAAACGTAAAGTCCCCCTTCCGACCTCATGACCTAGAACTGGACTAGGCTTTTATACTTTGATGAGTGTATCCTATATTTACTGCAGTCCGCCATGTTAACGTCACAAGGTTGTTCATCGACTGAATACAGTTTTTCTTTTAGTGAAGTATGTTGGCATATCAGGTGAATGTTATTGAGATAATCCTTTTGTTTTGATTTCATATTAAATTGATATTTTGGATTAGTGAAATAGAAAAGGGGCTTGATGGAGTCGTCCCTATTTTTTTAACGCGAATGGTATGCAATAGGTGGATTGACCACCGTTCAGAGAATTTTCTTTTAACATTATTTAACCCGATGTTGTCGGATTCTATTCAAAGTATTATCAATGAAATTGGCCCAATGATGCAGAATCATCTTAATAGGCTGCCATAGTGTTGGTCACCATGATAGTTTGTGTACATTCACAATGAGTACGGTGACCACTACTGTTGGATTCTGCTCCAGCTTTCCATCAGGCAGAGAGAAGTCACTTAGGCAGGCTAAAATAAAAAATAATACTCAAATTACTAAGGCAATAAATATTTAATATTAGAAATACTTATGTTATTTATTTTAAACTTTATGCACAAA
Source organism: Diaphora mendica (assembly GCA_949125395.1). NCBI lineage: Eukaryota > Metazoa > Arthropoda > Insecta > Lepidoptera > Erebidae > Diaphora > Diaphora mendica. The sequence continues at coordinate 5,047,777 of OX421316.1, forward strand.
GGCGGATTTAATGCCGTAGGCATTTTCTGCCTATTATTACATTTTCCTTCTTGAAAAAAATAAAAAAGTTTACACATCTGTGACAGCCCTATGACTCACAGTAACAAGTGTATCATACCTACCTACATAGTTTGATTGCCAATCAATTTAATAGTCCCTTAATAACATAACTAACCATGTATGCACCTTGATGGCCCTTAATGTATTATAAGCCTACTGTTTACCGACAATTTACGTTACTTCCTTACTATTTACTAAAATAATTCTCTTCCTCTATAAAGGTCGTTGCAAATGAGTTCCTTCTATATTTACAATGACACCGTCATTAATAAACACAACATAAAAAAGTTGTTTAAGTTGTCTCTACACGCAACCATTTTATAATTAAGAAATTCGAATTTCGAAAACACAGTGATTTATTGGTTTCTTATAAATTAGCTTCATTAATTCAAGCTTCAAATTTAATGAGAACTTCTAAAAAAAATATTTTACTCAGAAGAAACAGAAATTGTGTATTTTAAATCGTTACTTTTATTAATGGAAGCCTATTATAGGTGTCTGATTAGTTAATTTTCAAACATTACTCAAAATTTCAAGATGGCGTTAGGTTTTTGAAGTTTGACCTATTATTGCCATTTAATAAATTAAGTCTTGAACACAAAAACAAAAAAGTTGGATTCAACAGTTCAAAATTCAAATATAGTTCATAACACTATATTGTAAACCAATGATAAATAATTGCACTATGATCTCCATTTAATGATGTCACAGTTCTTATTACGTGCAATTATGCATAAATGCACAATGTGCAATTTATTTTGTGCGATTTTCCTCGCGTCGTGACTTGCCCTCAACTTTCTATCATAGACCTCTATAATGGTTTAAGCTTTAGTACTTTGTGGAAGTCATTTCATACACAATTGCATTACGTCAAAAATTGTGTCAGCATATTATTTTTCCTTAGTATGGCTTTAAATTACATTTAATCTTCTAGATAATTAATGTGCTAGATATCTGGGAAATAGCGAAGGTGAATTTGTTTTACATAATGGTCGACTAAGCTCATAGAACAGTAAATTCCTTATTTGTTTATGATGTTGGTGATTAAATGGACTTACTTATGTAGCAACGAACTAATCTACACAAATGCAAAAATAGAGATAATTATCCTTATTTCCTAAATACACAGGGTCCTAATCTCGATTTTAGCATTTATGTGTATTTGTTTCCTATTACATAAGTAGGTCCAAATCTACAAATTTACCTCAAATCTTGGAACTAAAAGTTGGCTAAAAAGTACCTTCAAAGATTTTAGATATTGCAATACCATAACTAACAATATTACAAATGCACGGGATGTTCTATTCTCTATGGCGCTAGAGTAGTACATAAAAGGTATACCTAAGCTATTTAGAGACGGAAACCAAGCGTTGGTATCACACAGGACTATAAACTTAACGGGACTTCCTTATTCAAGTGATAATTTGTGACTTTGTGACTTGCAGGTCACAGTTGATTTCACGATTCAATCTAGTTTCTAATGTTATCGATCAATTTCAGGTCGGATCCGGGACTAGACTAGACGAATGGGTGACATAACTTGTCTATGGGACTATTCACTTAATTTATATTCTACATTGAAGTCAATATGTTCTGAATTTGAATTAGTGCAATTCCTTTCACGTTCTGGGCTTTTGTCATTCCAAGTTTATCCTTGATTCTTAAAAAGAGTTACTTTTGTTAGGTAGCTTACCTTCTTTTGAAATTGAAGTAGAATTATAGAAGAGAAAAAAAGTGTACTCATTTAACACTATCAATACTTTGCTTACAATGATACACAAGCATATCTCATTTATAACAAATAACAAAAATCTACATTTAAGTATAAAAATATTAAGGTCGCGAATCTCAAAAATTTAATCACATCGATTAAATTGTATAAAATTTTGAGACAAAGCTTCAAAAAAGTGTCACAGCTAGTAATAAATAACAACCAAAACCTCAGTGACTATGGACTTAATACCTAAATAAATACATGTCCATATGCTACCTCACATAAAGCTCAAAATCACTTGGTACACTCATCACCAAATATTACTTCATACTGCAATAATGTTCATAACATCCACCATTTTGGCACCACCCGTACGGTCAATCACCTCACAAGCCGGTACACTCAAGGCCGAACCACGATACTTCGTATATAACGTTACAGTATAGCGAATGTCTAACTTAATATACTGCAATAATGTTCACGAAATTCTCATTTTTGGCAACACACGCACGTTTTATCACATCAGCGGCCGTCACACCCAAGGGCGAATCAAGATTCTTCCTACGTAACGTTACGATATAGTGAATACCTAACCTAACAGAGTGTGATGTTCACGAAAATTTTATTTTTGCCTCCACACGAAGTTTAATTACCTCAATGGCTGTTACACTCAAAGACGAACTGCAGTATCTTCCTACATAACATTACGGTATTGTGAATATGTAACCTAACACACTGTAATAATGTGCAGAAAATTCTTTATTTTGGCTCAACACGTTTGTTTAATCACCTCTACGACCACGGTCCTTTCTTTATTTCGTTACGGTATAGTGAATAACCACGTTTATTTATACATATTGCGGTATTTTTATATATTTCGCGGAAGCTTTGCAGCTAATGAATGTTCAGGAGATATATAGACTGAATTAAGAAGAAAGCTTTAATGTATGTTGGTGAATTTTGCGATACAAGAGATCGTGGAATTTTCGTATCTGTTTCGAGAATTAAGAATGTAGCGGTATCTTTATAAGTGAGGATTTTAAACTGTTTTTGGGAATGATTTTTTATTGGGACTGAATGAGAAGTATTATAGCTGTAGTGAATGAAAAATGACTATCAAATTATAGTTAATGTTTAAAATGTGTGTTTGTTTGTGTTTACAAAAAAAAACCGACTTCCAAAAAACATTCAACGAAAACTCTCTGCCAAAAAAACACTTAAAAGCGTAAAATAAACTGGTTCTTCATAAATAGCCTATACCTAATTCTTTATTCATTTAAATAGTAGTATTATAATGTGTGCTAGGTACCTAGAATCTGTTTGAAGTCGGTGCGAAGTGACTATCGCTTAGACTTTTGTAATTGTTCGTTTGTATTTTTTGGCAGAGAGTTTTCGTTGGATGTTTTTTGAAAGTCGGTTTTTTTTTTATAAAAAGTTTTTATTTTTCGGTTTTAGTGCAAACAATCGTAGGTAATTAGTAAGTTGAACTATTTCATCAAATTTCATCATCAAGAATACAAATTAAGGTCTATACGTGTAATATTAAATTCATGCTCTAATCCCTAACTATTGAAGAGTTTAACCTTCTATCAACAGCTCACCTAAATAACATGAAAGTGTATGACTGAAGGTCTTTAGATACGTATGAAATTGAAAGAATTATCCTCCAACTCCTAACCGTTGAGGAGTTGTACCTTCCACCTTCCATCATCAGCTTACCTAAATAATTTGAAAGAATACGACTAAAGGTAACATATGTACATATGATATTTAAAGATTTATCCTCCAACTCCTAACCGTTAAGGAGTTGTACCTTACATCATCCGCTCATCATCATAAAATGATGACTACCAGACGCAAATACCGGTGTAACTTCAGAAAACATACGAAAAACATAGTATGAGCCTATAAAAAATGAGGGTTTCCCTCGATTTCCCTGGGATCCCATCATCAAATCCTGATATGCTGGCAATGGGACCACCTCGGAAGCATACCCTTTCGAATACAAAAGATTACAAAATAATTCAAAATCGGTCCACAACTGACGGAGTAATCGGTGAACATACATTAAAAAAAAAACATACAGTGGAACATAGAACCTCCTCCTTTTTGGAAGTCGGTTAAAAAGTAAACTATCATGCCTGTTTATGCACTATCGTAGTAAGCCAAGGAGTTTCATGCTAATTAAAAAATACACAATAATATTCCCTATAAATAATTTGAAGACATTTAAATTAATAGCAAGTACCACTGAATATAAAGTAAAAATAATCACAAATTGTAACAAAAAAAAAACAGACTTCAATCTGGACCAAATTTAAATGGGACCATACGGGAATATTGAGTTATTCGTTAATTTGCCGCGTACATACATAATGCAAATTGAAGACTTATATGGTTTTCTCATGGATGACATGTCAGAACTGGATCAAATTTAAATGGGACCATTCGGGAAGCACCAGCTTTCAAATAAAAAAAGAATCATCAAAATCGGTTCACCCAGTCCAAAGTTATGAGGTAACAAACATAAAAAAAAAATACAGTCGAATTGAGAACCTCCTCCTTTTTTGAGACAGACAAAAATAAAAAAAATTACAGTTTTGGCTTCAGTATCGATTATAGAGCCTCCAAAAAAAAATTCAAAATATCTTTAATGTACAGAATTGGACGTGTTACATTTTTATTATAAGTATATTTATAAATAGATGGTTACTAAAGAAATTTTAGTCAAGAAGTCAATAATATCCACTCTTCTACTAACAACCGTCTTACAAAGATCTAACTTTAGTTTTTAACCGAGTTCAAGAAAGGACGAGGTTCTCAATTCGACCGTATATATATTATTTTTTTATGTTTGTTCGCGGTATAACTTCGTCGTTTATGAACCGATTTTGATGAATATTTTTTTGATGGACAGGAGATGTCCCAACGGTGGTACCATGATAAGGACACTAAGATCTGATGATGGCATCGAAGAGAAATCGAGTCGAACTTTGAAGTCGGTTTTTTGTATTTGTTAAAATTTTACTTGTATTCCCTTAAATTAATATATTTTTTCTACTTTTCCGTATAAAAACGGTTTATTCCTAAGGAGGGTTGGTCGTTAAATAATCTAGCCGAAACTATTTGCAATATACACACATCAAAAGTGTCTAGGGATCAAGCATTTTTATGCGGATTTCTTGAGATTGAGATGTGGCTTTGGCCCTGGCCTGCTCAGTCGCCAGACTTGAACCCGATTGAGCATGCATGGGATATGCTACAGAGAAGAGCTCTGCCGAATATGGAGGGTATCCAGTCGCAAGAAGACCTTTTTTTGTTGTTGCAGCGAACATGGGCGGCCATTCCACAGCGTGATTTGGATGAACTCATTTTGAGTATGCCAAACCGATTCTTGTGTTGTTAGTGTTCGCGGTAGAAACACGGATTATTAATTGTTTAAGTTACCTAATAAAATTTTAAAGAAAACTGTTATTTCAGTCTTTTTTTCGAATTTTAATGTTAGTGGTTCAAATGTCAAAAATCCCTTTATTACGAAAATGCAAATTTCTTTATTAATGCAAAGGTGACTTGGTTTATCGTTACTGTGACAAACGAAAACACTTTATTTGATGAATCCTTAAAGAAAATTTTAATTAATATCAATCAGGAGAAAAGTTATTGCAAAAATATATGTTGATACCTAGACACATATGTTGATCCCTAGACACTTTTGATGTGTGTAAGTAGTAAAATAAAAATAATCATGACAATGAAAACAAAAACAAATCTATTTTAAAATAAATTACAATGTAACGTAAGTAATTAAATATTTAAAAAGTTTTTGATAGTAAAAAAATGTAACAGAACTTAATGATGTTTACAGAACACTTAACAGTTTACATAAGTTAATTTTAGAAGCTCCTTTTTGATTATTTCTCAAACTATTGCCTAACTGCTAAACTCTTCAAATTAGTGCAATAAACTATCACTATATATATTATATAACAAGTAAGTATAGTTAACAACTCACACGATTGTTTAGCAATAACACAATAACAAAATTCTTTTTAGTCTTGTTTTTGTCTTTAGTTACTCTATTATCAATTTATCAAACATACGTAATAAATTACTGACAAATAAGAAACAAAATAGTAATACCTTATTAAATAGCATCATGTAATGAGACGGAACTAGAGCGGTGTCACCATTGACCGCAATATATCGATACATGGTATAACATATCGATAAAATGATTTTTAAGTTAACGTTTGCTCCATAATGTAGATTAAGGAAAATTTATTTAGTTAAAGTAAACCCTAAGTTTTCTAATTATTCAAAGATATTATGTGTTATAGTTTAAAAATATAAATTAAATATATCACGTTAGTTCCATCTTAGTAATGTTCCACTTCAGGCACTTAACGCCATGGTTTATTGCTGAGGTAATTTATTTCTAAAATCTATTAAACATATCGATTGAGCTTAAATTTTGTGGCAGCAGCTAGTTTATTTACAATTGTAGAAGCATTAAATTTTTTATATCCCTTTTACTATACTTGACAACAATGCTATATATTATCGATATCTTTATTGATATTTATTTATACCTCTACAAGAATGATTGATGGATTAAACGCTATTCCAATCGCCATTTTGTAAGTTACCGATTCATTACGACGAATGGCTCAATAAACGCTTGATTGTTACAAAAAGGGATTAGATAAATTTCTCTATAGTTATAGTGTCTATATAGGTAATTATAATAGTGACGTTTCCTAGAAGGTCCAATAGGGGTGTGCCTAACAGTAAATTACGAATTTTACAACTCAGAGTCTATAATAATAATTAAGCAATATATAATTAAAAGATTTATGGATGTCTAAACCATTTTACACTTAATTTAGTTCTCGATCTTACGCAAGCAGCAGAATATCAGAGTGGTTTTTTTAGAAAATAAGAGTCTGAAATACATCTTAACTCACCCAAGGCCAGATTGTCACCCAGGACTCTCGTCATAAAAATCTGGCATCCCGTCAAAAAGAAATATAGAATGCCCATCTAACCGGCATAGCACCGATACCGCACCCGGATACGACATTGCTAATCCGAAGGCGGCTGAAACGCCCCGCTCGGTAGCTCATTACGTCTCCCTTGAACGGGGCGATCCCTTCGGATCCTGACGAACCGCCAGCCCCTCGTAGGCGCATCGCCGGTCCCCTCTTCGGAGGGACGATCGACGATTCGAGCCTCGAGGCTGGCTTACACCAATGACCGGATCATAGTGATGAGCTGCGTGGAACATCACTTCAAGGAGCCCAGCGCTCCAAGAAGTTTCCCCGGCCTTCACAAGGGCGAGAAGAAGACAAGAGCATGTCTAAAAAAAAAGAAATAGAACCAGTTTTTACCATAGATTGTCACTAGTAATATGACATACTTTATACACGTATTGCCTAATACTAAATCTTTACTTTGTATAAAATGAAGTCTTTTTATCTGTCTGTTTGCTGAGATCTTTTAAACTACTGAACGGATTTTAATGCAGCTTTCAGCAATACGAGTAGATAGAGTGATTTAAGAAGGAGGTTTGTATGTATAATAGATGCATAGCATATTATAAAAGAACAAAAAAAAAAAAACAAAAAAAACTGCTACATACACATAGCGACGCTGGACATCTGATGAGAGAGCAGAAAGAGAAATGGACTAGAATTATATGAAGGAAATTATATTATATAGAGAAAGCAGACGAAGTAGAGGAAGACAGTCAAAGCGATGGGAAGACGACTTGAAATAAGTAGTTGGGCCAGATTGGAACAAATGGAAATCCTTGGAGGAGGCCTTTGTCGAAAGACAAGCTGTTAAGAAGAGAGATAAGCCGAATGCCGAGAATTTAGTTTAGTTTAAGTTAATTTATAAGGCTAAAAAAGGCTTATTACACAGTTTTGGATTATTTAGATGACAAATTTGCTTGGGACTGACGATACTCACTCCAGTATTTACCTACGTATCTTGTGTGAAAGTGATAGACATTTATATTTTTATTGTATGTTGTTTGTATACCAAGTGAATTCCTTTTGTGTATGTAAATGTGAGTATAGTCTAGGCTTGTAATATAAGTTCATATTTAGTATCTTTCTGGTGGTTTTGAGTGTTTCCCCGGCCTACCCAAATGTCCTACTGGCGGTAGTGTCGCGCTTCGGGTCGTAACACGATGGCTGGGGCTCGTATGCCGTCTGTATGGACAGGCCTACTCAAAACTATGGTCCTTTCTTCAAAAGGCCAACCCAGATCCTATACTGCACTGGCATAGATTTTTTGTTTTGTAATCAATGTTCTCGGACTAAAAAAAAAGGACATCTCTGTGGTTTGTTTCGGCATTTCTTTCCAGAGTGAGTCGTAGGAAATGCCGGTCTCTTCTAGCTGTAAAGACCGACGTGGAAAAGTATCTGAAAAGATTTACTTACAAATAAATATCATTTCATTTCATATAAAATATTGTTTTTATTTAACCGTATGGTATTAAACCCAGCCAGTCTCTACTATCTTCAAAGCAGTTTTGTCAGTACAATACCTTTACATGAAATTCTTTGATAGCTTTTAATGCTGTTACATAATCTTAGTGACATTGTGTTATTTTTATTAATACAAAGCCATTGATCAAAAATTGAACTTGGAAAATCTATCTCGTTCAATACAAGTGATTTTTATCCTTTAATTTCATTTTTCACTGCCAACAATATTCATAATTCTATTTTCTTGCTTTTTACAACTAATTCCAGTTTCCACCAACATCAAATTTCTCTTCAAACAGAGTAAACCCGAATTTGTATTTCACCCCTAGCATCATAAAATTCCATAGGTAAATAAGGATCTTAGCATGCCAGCTCTACGTATATTTTGCCACGCAAATAAGTTCCTTATAGACATCGCTTTACAGCACACAAAAGAAATAGCACTAAATCATACATTGACAAGTGGACAATCTGTTTTGTTAAATTATTCACTACAAAAACAAGCCTGTACCGAGTCTATGATTTATCGATGACGTTTCCTATAGATGTTATTTCATAAGGATTCTGCGTTACGCTGCGACGCCGGATCCATTGCGTTACAAATTGTTATTTCGCATTTAATTTAGAATAGTGACCAAATAAAGCAAAGAGGCAGTATTAATTTAACATAGCTTAGCGAAATTCTTTCTATTTTTGGATTTGTCTACCTGAGACATAAATAAGTTTCGGCCTTGAACAGTCATTAATTTCGCTAATGAGCTTACAAGCTTATTTGTAGTAAAAACAATATAAACTATAGACTGCTATAAACTATAACTTTATGCTTCTTGATAAAGAGAGACTTCAAGAAAAACTTTATGGTTTTTGATATTTTTAATAATCTTCTAGAGGTTTCAAGATATTGGTAAGTTAAAAAAAAACTTCGTATAAAAAACCGACTTCAAAAACTAAAAAGTATAAAATAACTTAATTTGTATGTGCTACCTATTCATAGGTCACCACACTCGCTGTATTTCGACGTCACGGACGCTTCGGTTGTTTTGTTCAACGCGAAGAGCAGCCATCCCGCTCAAGGTCACGCTCGGCGAGTGCGGACCTACTATTACATTTTGGCTTGGCACCGACTTCAAACGTATGAATAGGTAGCACATACAAATTAAGTTATTTTATACTTTTTAGTTTTTGTAGTCGGTTTTGTTAAACGAAGTTTTATTTTATTTTTCGCTTTTTAGTCTTTCTCAAGTCTCTCATCATCATGTCATTTAAAATTAAATTATGTCTACAGAATATGAAGGCATGCAGACAATTGCTCTTAACAAATTTTTTTTTTTTTTTTTTTTAAAAGACAACTCCCGCACTAGGAATAAATCCTGTGTCGCGGGGGACTTTACAAACATACATGAAACGGACACAAAGAACACCCAGACTCAGAACAACAATTTGTGGATCACACAAAGTGTTGTCCTACGTGGGATTTGAACCCACGACACTTGGCGAAGTAGGAAACGGCGTGGTGACCGTTAAACCACTAGGCCAAACGTGCAGTCGTTATTGCAGGCGCTCACGTTAATTTGAGGGTTTCTTTCGATTTCCTTGGGATCCCATCATCAGATCCTGATATGGTGGCTATGGGACCACATGGGGAGCATACCCTTTCGAATACAAAGATAATTTTCAAAATCAGTCCACAATTGACGGAGTAATCGTAATTTTTTTTTATGTATGTACGCATACATAAAATGACATGACTATTTAAATTTTTAACAGATAAGCTCAACAACTTTTTGAAAAACGAAACGGAACGAAAAAAAATGGAATTTGGAATTATTTTCAAACAGATTACGAAACAGTTTACGAAAAAAAATCAATTTCATTGATTTGTTTTATAGAAAATTTAATAATACGTCTATTCATCAATTAAGTGAAAAGGTATTTTATAGACTACAAAAGTCAATATCCACGCTCTCCGTCCGTATGTCTCTTATTTACCAAACCTACGTAGCTAGAAAATGTATCCGTGAAATTTTAGTTTCAAATGATAAAAAGCGCTTCACGGTGAGAATAGTATTAATTAATATAACTACATTATATCAATTGCCCCAACAGGACGTAGAAAGTTGACTGTGATTAATAGTTTGTGGTAATAATTATTTCTTGAGTTTTATGCACAATTAACAAATCGCACCCCTAGATCTAAACAGAGTTAACTCAAAAAATCACTTTTTTCAGAAAAGTCGAAAAACGGATTTCTGTATCCCTGAGTACCATAGAAGTTTCTTGATTAGATCTGTGTGGCACAAGTGCAGCTAAAAGAAAGGTGTTATAAGAATTTTGTGTTTAAGCCACGTATTGAGCCTGAAAATTGCATTTTTTAAGTTATTTCCCTATTGCTTACGAAGTGTATGCATATTTTTCTTTTTATTTAGAGTTGAGCCTGTATTGATGAATCAAGTTATGAATGAACTCTCTTTTGAAGAGGCAGCATAAATTTAAAATCTAATAGAATTTGGTACTATTTGTAATTAGTCTAATTCATAGCACAGCCGGTGACCAACAGCAGGGATATATTATTAATAATAATAATAATAATAAATCTTTATTGTACCAAAAATGCATTACAAGACACTGTACAGCCCTGACTCCCAAAGTAGCGCTTGCTGTGTGTTGGGAGTCAGTTCCTATTCACAGGCAAAGAGAACAAACTAATAGTTAAAGAAAATACAATAGTAGACATTAATAAGACAGTAGTTAACTAGTGTAAGTGTATATTTGTATATTTAGATAATTGTATATGCCTGTGTTTATGTGTGAGTATAAGTGTGTGAGGGAGTATGATTTATTGTGTATTTGAGTCTTTATGTTAAAAGTTGTGTGTAGTGTTGGTGTGTGTGACATTATTCAAGCTTTCATTATTTTACTATTTGTAATAGGTTTTCAACATTTTCAAATTCCAGTTTATTAAGCCATAATTTAATTATTTGTTTCATTTTAAAGTTGCTCAAGTTTTTTGTTTTATAGATTAAATTTAATTGGTTATAAAATCTTGGTGCAAGATGACTATAGTGTTGTTGGGCAAATTTGCTTGCCACTCTTGGAACTGGACACCTTTCAATCCTTTTACCCGATGGTTTTAAATGTGGAACAGTTATTTTGTGATATCTCCGTATAGTTTGGTAAACAAATAGCTTCCGTACTGTAAGCACATCAGCTATTTTATAGACTAAATGTGTAGGGTGGCGGAATGGCAGATAAAGAAGGACTTTAAGGATGACGCGTTGTGCCCTTTCTAATTCTATTAAATGTGTCTTGGCCGCTGACCCCCATGAACATATACAATAGGTAATTACACATTCAGCCAGTGCTTTGTAAGTTTGAACTAAAAGTGTAGTATCTTGTATCAGTCTCAAATCTCTGAATATGTATATAAGCTTTCTCAATCTACCACTGACCACATTTACATGTTTTTTCCAATTCAACTTGTCATCGATGTTAATTCCTAAATATTTGATGTCACTATTTTTTGATAATGTAGGAAAACAACAATGTGGAGGCAAAGTATTAGTTCGATTACATGGATAGCAATGTACACGAATCTGACAATTGTTAGGCGCTGAGGCCAATGTTTTGCTAAAGCAGAGAAATTTTGTTTTGGTGGTATTTAAAGATAGTAAACTATCTTCAAGCCATGCTGTGATAACAGACATACCTTCTTCAGCTAGTTGTCGTACAATGTTCCAAGAGCTACTGTGAAAAAGCACGACAGTGTCATCTGCAAACATTTGTATATCTGCGCCCTTGATCCGATGCTTGCATAGATCATTAATGTAAGCCAGAAAAAGCGTTGGTCCAAGGGTACTGCCTTGCGGGATCCCAAACGTCACCGTATCGTAGTCACTTACGTGATTTTCAATTCTAACACATTGCTGTCTTTCCATAAGGTAGTCCCTGAACCACAGAAGTGCGTTCCCTCTAATTCCTATGTTCTCCAGGCGGGTCATTAGTATTTTAGTTGATACAGTGTCGAACGCCTTCTGTAAGTCAAGGAATACTCCTATGCATTTCTCCTTTTGGTCTAGGTATGTTGTGATTTTAGAAGTGAGTTGTAAAACAGCATCAGCAGTAGAGCGATTACGGCGAAACCCGTACTGATTTTCCGAAAGAATATTATTATTTTCTAGGTAAGTAACAAGTCGTTTGTTCATAACCTTTTCTATGATTTTAGATATACTACTTAAGAGAGAAATTGGTCGATAATTTTTTGGTAGTGATTTATCACCTGACTTATGAACAGGACACACAACGGCGCGTTTAAATATGTTAGGGAAGACACCCCGCTCAAAACTTAAATTAACTAGGTGACATATGGGCCCCGCAAGACAATGGCGAAATTTTTGTAAAATATTCGCTGTGATCTTATCTATGCCAGGAGCGCTATGTTTTTTCAGGCTATTGATCACTTCGCCAATCTCAACAGGGTCTGACAGATATAGTGCCATGGAATTTAGCGGTGAATATATGGCTTTCGCTTTTTGTGCTAGTGTTGTCTCATCTGTATTTAATTTTTGTAGGGTTTGTTTTGCAAGACTTGGGCCAATAGATGTAAAAAACTTATTAACCTTACAAAGAGAATCAGCTGTAGTCACTTCAATGTTGAGTAATTCCGCTGATGAAGTATTTGATTTGTTCATATTACATAATTCTTTAATAATATTCCATGTTTCCTTTATATTTCCCTTATTTTTGTTTAATTTTTCTTTGTAGTAATTTTGTTTTAAATGTTTTATGATTTTCTTTAATGTGTTTCTGTAGTTTATGTAAATATTTCTGTCATTTGAATTACAATTTACTTTTGCCTTTTTGTACATTTTGTCTCGTTTTCGTATTGATTTAATTACCCCTATAGTAATCCAGGGTTTTAAAGGTCTATTACTATATTACTATACTATATATACTATACTATTATATTAGTTTGTGAATTAGCTAGAAAATACATAAGTACTCAAATCCAGCAGTATTTTATCATTAAAAATACTCATTAATAATAAAACTACCGAAAGTCTCTTATATCCCTTAATCACGACAATATCAAAAACAAATAAAAATTTATAAAAATCTTAGTATAACTTAAAAATTAAACAGTTGTGTGTACGTTTTTTCGTCACTGTCTTTTTGAGTTCTTGCCATGTTTTCTCTTTTAGATACTGTTCATGTTCTTGGCTAAACTTACTCTTTTATTCTACGTCCGAGTTCTTGTATCTTCCACCCAGATCACCTTGATCTTTTTTTCGGTACAAATAAATAAGAAACTTATTCTCATGTCGTTTGAGCTTTTAAAAAATGAGATTCAATTCTTGGAATAGAAGTTATAAAATCTTTAACATTGTTTAACTTATTTGTCAATAGTTGGATAATAGTCATGGTTTCCTCTCATATCAGCTTGAATAAATCCTGATTCAGATATCTTGGATAGTGTTGTTTATATCGCTTAATTGCTCAAGCAAAGGGTAAAAATTATTTGCAGTCTCTAATTTTGGATCAATTAACCTCAAAGTAAGATGCGGTGTAGATATCAAAAATTTTGAGTACTTGATATTTTGTCTTTATTTATTGTGAATTCTACAAATTCTCTCTGCCTTTCAAGATTGCCCAGTCCCTAATATAATTCAAAGAGTTGTTGCCTGGACATTTCTTCAATCATATCAATGCATTTAAGCCGACATTTTTCTCCACAAGGAAGTAACATTATTCCCTATGGCACTTGTTTTTTTGAACTTCAAAGACTGGTAGGCTTTGTCAGAATTTCTCAGCGATTTTGCGACTTTCGATTTCCATTTTGTTGGTTTACATTACATGGTCTCTTTTTACTCTTTTTTCCTATCAAATTTATTAATCAGGTCGTACTGAATTGTGTTTATTTCTCTTACAAATCATTGCCTTATAAAAAACATTATTATTAGTTCATTCAGTAGTGGGATAGCAAAGCTATCATTTGTTTCATATCATTTGTTTTGCTATCCGTTATCATTTGATGGTTTACCATTGAGTTGAAATTATATCTATTAATGTTCATAGTAGTAAGTACAGTATTTGTGTTGTCACTGCTTGTGGAGTTATTGGGTGTTCATGCCCCTAAGCATCATCCCTCTGCAGTGCGAGAAATTAGGCCCGAACCTCGCCCTGAATGTGATAACCAAAGAGCTGTGCCGGACGGGGATGGCTGTTTTTGGGAAGGATACCTGTTAGAATAAGACTAGAAATTGTGTATTGAAGTAATTTTTTTTTAAATACATATTTAAATGGTAGTGAGTAGTATCATTTAATATTCTCCTGTGTACCCACAGATTAATTATTTATTTTCTAACGGGTGCTCTTAAATCTCGCACATAACGATTTATTACACCTCTACCAAAGCACCACGTTACAACGGGATCTTGGTAAACAATTTCAGCAAACGCAGCATTAAGATAGACCCTCGAGGTCTACTTGCTTACTATTATCTTCGTTATCCTACAAACTATCAATGCGGAAATTGGAATTTGTATCGGAGTCGTCTATATCACTTTCATCGCTTCGTTCTGATGAAATGTAATAAGTTAGAACAGGTCCTGTTTTTAGATGTACTTGGGATTAATTCATCTACGACAGGTAAGACGTTGTGAGTTTCGTTTGATGAGAGACTGCATCGCTGAGGGAAGCTTGAAGTCATCTTCTAGAGTTTCTAGTTGAATAGGTGTGATAGGAGGAGTAATGTTTCCCATATCTTTTTTTATCATATTTACTAAAAATCTTAATTGTTTCATTGTTCTTTCTGGCATAAGTAACGTAAATTTCACTTAATTAAAAGTGTTGTACACCAAATCAAATGAATAAGCCATAGATTTAACGTTTTTTGTCTGAAAAATCATGTAACCAAAAAATTGTTTCACGTAGCCCGTCTAAAGAGGTCTAACTCAAAACTGATTACTTAAAACGAAACAAACTGTGTAGATGCTAAAAACAAAATAAAGTTATATTAAGATGGAAAGACTTCTATCGTCACTAGCAAATAAGTTCAATTTCATACATTTTTCAAAGAAATATAGCAGTTTAAAAAGTTTCTCAACAAAACAGGCTCAACTATAAATTAAAAAATGTTTCAACAATACGGTAACAATTCTAAATAAAAATAAAAACTGTGCTCACTTTACCAGCAATACTGGTTCAACTCAAAATATTGTATTAATTTACTCAGCACTAAACATCAAAATGGAGACAACTCAAAATAATACTGCATCAATTTTCAACAATGCGGTCACAATATAAAATAACTTCATTTTGTTGACCACGGATGCGTGCGCCCCGCTTGTAATATTGGTTGTAACCAGTGATGTTCCTATTTTGATGGGGAAGGCGCAGGGTTCGCTCATTCAACAAAAAGGGCTAATCACGGCATCTAGCGGCCAGTAGTAAATATATTTTTAAATCTGTTTTATTGGTCGATGGGTACTGAGTTAAGGAATTCGATAGTGAGCATAACTCAAAAATCGCAATTTTTGAGTTAGCTCCCTTTAGATCTAGGTGTGCGAAATGTGGATTCCGCGAGATTTATACCTTTTTAAATATGTTTTTGAACTTTCAGACTAGCTAATAAATACTTCGTAATGGTGCGTATTTTTCATAGTTGCATATATTTTAAGTTCTACCTTTGAGGTTATTAACAAATCTATGTGTATAATAAAAATGAATTCTTCATTCCCTTCGTCACGGCTTCATACGTGAACCGCTGGACCAGTTTGCAAATTTTTTTGATGTTGGATAACCCATTTATCGAGAAGGTTATAAAGCATCACGCTAAGACTAATGGGAGTCGATTATCTAGGAAGAATGTTTTGAAAACGGGATTTTTTTCAACTTTTAGGAGGAGCGGTTTAACTAGTTATGAATATAATCATGTCTACTTATTACATGTTCATACATATAATGTTAGTTGCCCTAACACACTGGTTACTTACTTATTCATCAACGCAGAGCACTGGCACAGAAATTAAAAAGTTTGGCATTTCATGCTTTTTTAGTTTTAAGCTAAGAAAAGATTTCTAAAAGGTTAGCCCTAAGTTTAAAAGGAATAAGCATACGTATGAAAATACTTTATTTTCAAGGTTAGGAACATAATAATCACATAAGCGAAGAAACTTTTAAGTCTTTATGAGTTTCTGGTAAGTATTCATGTTTGAGTTTTGAGTCCTATTATTTAGACTCATAAGCTCACTAGCTTGTATTCTTGGTCATTCTATACCTGCAATTGGCAGGCTTCTGAGACACAGCTTTATGTATATAACTTTCATATATTATACAACAATAACGACAGGTGTTGTTCAGTCTATCTTGATGCAGTATTACATCATCTACTTATTGTGTTTGAATGAAATAGTTTCGTTTGTAATTAAGAAAAATATCAACACTTAATGAATAATTGAATAATCTAGCTGTTGTTTATCACACTCGGCGGTTTTGATTGTTCAGTTTTGACTTTACAGAGATGGTTTTTAAGCAATACAGTTAACTTAAAAAATCTTTGTTTATTACCCGACTGCGAAAGGAGGGTTATGTTTTTCGAGTGTATGTATGTATATTTCTTTGGCACGCCCTAGAGCCTAAACGGCTTGTCGTATTTTTATGTGAGTGGTGTCAATAGATTCGTCTTAGTCGTAAGAGTGACACTGCGTACATCAAAATTAAAAAAATAAGGATTTTGGCGCCAAAAACTAATATAAAAGAATGTTTTCAAAATACATCGAGTGTGGTATCAAAATAAAGATTTTTTACGGTGATTACGAATATATTATATAAAACCTATATGTTTTTATTGTTAAATATTGACGCAGTCGGATTTTTTATTTTTAATAATTTGTACTTTATTTAATTTTACATTTCGCTCGCGGCTACTATCCCGTGGCTGGGTATCATAAGAGTCCATAAAAGAGCAAACTATATATGTAACAAAACAACAGCACAGCGGTGGACTTATTAATAACTAGTTGTTGCCTGCGGCACCGCCCGCGTGTATGTCAGTTATTACGCTAAATAGTAGCCTATGTGTTATTCTGATGTATAAGCAATATTACTGTAAAGTTTAATATAAATCCGTTCAGTAGTTTTTGCGTGAAAGTGTTGCAAACATCCATAAACCCATTCTCATAAACTTTCACATGTATAATATTAGTAGGATTAGTAGGAACTTAGATAAAATTGTTATATCATGAACTCAGCGTATCCTAAAATTTTCTAACAAGAGGAATAGAATACTTTATTTAAAATTTAAATAAAACCAATCTGGGTACAAATACAATATGCATAAATATTTTTTCACGAAGAATTACACGTAATCGGTCCCGAATATCGAAAGATCAATAGAATCTCATTATCTTTATCAGCTATACATAATTACAAATTTTAACAAAAAAAAACCGACTTCAATCTGGACCAAATTTAAATGGGACCATTCAGGAAGCACCAGCTTTCAAATAAAAAAAAGCTTCAAAATCGGTTCACCCAGTCGAAAGTTATGAGGTAACAAACATAAAAAAAACAACAGTCGAATTGAGAACCTCCTCCTTTTTTGAAGTCGGTCAAAAATAAAAACAGTCACATTGTAAACAATACGTGATTCTTGGCCCACTAAGGCAGACGGCATATCCGTTGCTACAACCTAAACGTGCCAAACTCAGGTCCCATTCAACCGCCTCCCGTTATCCCCATTAGATTACAAAGCCCACCATATATGACGTAATCGGAACTGCACTGAAGTCCTGTTACTCACACAATGGTTCCCACGAGGTTAGACCGCCTGCATGCAAATAATAAGACAATTTTCCCAGCGCAGGTTCGCAATGAACAATAAAATTGTTTTTTGCTAGTCTGCAGAGATCCTTATCGGTGTGTAATTTCCGTATTCTTGTTAATTTAATCGTTAATTGCTTGGCTTTGAGGCTACTGTGACGGCAAACAAATAAAAGTCAAGTAGTTTTTTATACGGTCCTGAGTGGTAAAGTAATTATAATAACAATAATTTCACACGTTTCGTTCATAGTAGGTTTGCTCTAGTCTGACCCAAACTAGAGCAAACTTACTATAGTAACGAGACTGCTCATAAACATACTTAAATACAGAACAATGATGATGCTCATGGCTCATCACACTATTTTTACCCTAGATCGGAATTGAGCCTACAACTAGACCAGCCCGCCAGTCACAAGTAACGGGCACCTTAAGCGTGATTGCGTGTATTTACCTAATGTAATTATTACAATTAAACAATATTAACACACCTAGAAAGTCATATTAAGAAGATATTAAAGCTGGGAAATATGTATATCTAGTGCGTTCTTAAGCCTTATTGTTCTGCTTATCCCCTCCGATGTTAATTGCTTGTTAATATTATATTATGTGCTACCTGTGGTGTGAGTTAAAACTTTACAATATAATCATATTTCTTTTTTTTATGTAAAAGGGGCAAACGATCAGACGTATCGCCTGATGGTAAACGAGGCGTCACAAGTGCGTTGCCGGTCTTTGGGGGATGGGGAGGAGGACGGGTTGGGGTACGGGCCTCCGGTATCCTCACTCACTCGGTGAAACACAGCGCAAGTGCTGTTTCACACCGGTTTTCTGTGAGGCCGTGGTATCACTCCGGTCGAGCCGGCCCATGCATGCCGAAGCGTGGCTCTCCCACGGTGATTAATGTCTTACCTACTTTTCTTTTCATTTTAAATATCCCCGGTACAACAGTCGATTATACGTACTTCTATCTAAATGCTTTAAACTTTCACACATAAACCAAATCACATATTGTGTGTTATTATGTCCAATTAATTCAAAAATTCCTTTATAAACTTAACTTTCCTAAATCTATCAAGGTTTTTACTGCATTGTAAAAGTTCAATCCCTGTTTTAAAAAGACTCGCCATTGCTATTTACTTCACGTAATAGTGCAATCTACCACCGACATCATCAATCAGACTTTCTGAATTTGCGTGCAAACTCTATCGGTCTGGTAAAGCATTTTTACACTAAAACGTTTTTAATACTAAACTTTGCAGACAATGTGGAACTCACTACAAGACTTTATAAGGTTTAAAGTTAAAAAGTTGTGAATTCATATAATATCTTTTTAGTCGCCTAGGTAAGAAAAGGTTTTCGGTTTTAAAAGGGATTTTTAAGTTTCAATAGTGCAAGTGATTTAGAACTTAAATATTTCAAGTTTATGGTACATATTTAAAGAAGTTATTTACTATTGTGAATACCGAACGTCTCATTTCTTTTGTTTTTAAAATGTGTTCCATTTGACTGTCACGTTGGTTATGTTTTTAATTTGTCTGTTGCATATATACGAGTACTTACTTTTGAATGTTTGAATGTTCTTGGTGTTTTATTAAATCGTAATTAAGATATGTAAGTACCTGTAACAAAAAAGGCATTATTAATCAAATAGTCTGATGTAATTTAGCTTGTTAGCTGAAAGTTCTGGTGAACTTGCTGGTGGACGGTGGTACCTACTCTTAACTCTATAAATCTAATTTCTCCTCTGCCCCCTTTATGCTCTTCTCTCTCTTTCTACTCTCTCAATTTTTTCCTTATGCTTTATTGTTCCTATTCGTTAAAATATCAAATCCATTTTTTAAGTTCTTAAATATGTATGTCTAAGTGTAGAACTCACAAGATATCGCAACTTTTCTCATATTTATTTAACCTTCACTTTCATCGAATTCTACTTTAAATCGATTATTACATAAATGTTTACATATCAAAGGAAATAGACTGGTAACATTCTACCAAATCGTAAAATTTCACATGTTCTTATATCATTTTGTGCATTCGATCCTCGAGTGACCCACTTCCCACAATCGAGATTCGATATATCGAATTACGCAATGTCCCACACAATATTATATGCATTACATTGATATTGTTAATTCACATATTTAATAAAATCACACTTACAATCACAAATGACATTAAATAATAATCTTTACAAAATTAAACATGTTATTTATTTTTTCACAGGCGTTGCAGACGTGAGAATTACATTTTCAAACATCGTTTGGGTGTAAACTTTGCTGAAAGATTAAAGATTCAATTTCTTTTATTGTAGGTAAACGTAAATTTATCAATAGACAAAAATATGCTTCTTTTGATAAAATCATTTAATAACATAGTTATAAAATATTTAATTTAGATTTTTCTCAGTTTATGTGAAAGAAAGGATATTAATATGTTTGTAACCAAGAAAATAAACACTGTTTGACTCAAGGATAAACAAGGAAGATTACCAGAAAAAACTTATCCAAATCTGACTCATGCTTTTTCTATTTAAAAGACAAAAGGCTTAATGACGGAAACCTATTCCAGAGACTAATTTATTCCAAAAACCTCTCGCTGTAAACTTAATTTTATTCAAAATCAATAAGCGTAATGGAATAATTTGAGACAGGATTTTTTCACATTTTATTTAGAGTAAACAAGTTAAATTATAATTAAATCAAGGCCAGCAATCACAACGGATAGTGATAATAAATTGTATAATATGTTAAAAGTAGCACACCGGCAATTATCTTACGACTTGGAGCATAATCATACAAAGTAAAACGGCATAATGTGGATGGTATTAAATACTTTTTCAGTGTTGTCTCTTTTAAATGTAGATATTATATTTTACGAATAGGCAACACTCACACAATTAGTCTAGTTTTAAAAAGTTAATGGATTTTTAAATGGGTATCAGTGCTTGCGTTATTTATCCCAAACTTTGAATAAGATTATGAGACTGTGCTAGTAATGTGAGCCTACCGAATACTTGAAAGACTTAAGAACATTTATTATAACACTAATATTTCAGACATATGAGACACAACGGCATCTAGTTCCAAACTAAGCAAAGCTTGTACTATGGGTTACTAGACAACTCATATAAATACATGTATATTTTTTTTGTAAATATGTACATATTATTTATGCAAAACAGCAAACTACCAAACAAATACATAAATATTGGCAAATCAATAAAATTCGAGATTGATACACAACAGTCGCTACCACTATGCCACCAAGGCAGTGACATTTCAAAACATAGTCCATTTTATTTCAAGTAGTAATCTGATGTGTCAGTTCCTTTAGTTCCTTATACAATAAAAATTCTCAAAATTAAAAAAAAACCGACATAATAACCTGAGTTCCATTTAAAAAGTAAAAAACACGTTATGCGCTTTCATTTGAGACCCCACTCGATGATATTTTTGCAGACATTCGGTCATTCTTCCCCACTTTCTCCCCCATAACTTTTAAACGACTCAACCGATTTTCATGAAACATGTCTAAGAACACCCGCACGTAACTCACCTTTCATACAAAAAAAAAACTAAATTGGAATCACTTCATTCGTTCGCGAGCTACGGTGCCACAGACAGACAGACAGACACGTCAAACTTATAACCCCCCTTTTTGGCGTCGGGGGTTAAAAACATCCCACACACTTGGTACAAAACGATAGGTACCTTTAAGTAAAGTGTACACAACACAAGCAATGTTGTGCGCTGTACGCTCTTAATTTTTAACCGACTTCTTTTCAATTAAAACAAAATACATTAATTCTTAGTGTGTAGTGTCGCACTGGTTAGTTTTCAAGAATCTTTATTAAATTATAATGTTGCTATTCGTGTAAACCCGTATTTGACTTGTTTACGAGTATCAAACTAACCATTATCAACTTTGTAGCTAATGGTTTTTAAAACTGTAAATGTAAATGATTTTTTTTTTTTCTATAGAAGCTTACTTTCACAGGTAGTAGAGCCACGCTGATTTCAGCACGAACGGGCCGGCTCGACCGGGGCGGTACTACCCTCGCACAGAAAATCAACGTAAAATGACAGCGTGTTGTCGTGTTTCGTTGGTGAGTGTGAGACCGGAGGCCCAATTAGTCTAGTCAACAAGTCCTATACTTGTTGACTAGACTAAAAGATGCAGCAGCATCACTAGGCCGCCATGGTGTGGGTCGCCATGCTGCATTGTCTGCATTCGCAGTGAGCATGGTGACCACCACTCTTGGATTTTGCTTATGCTTTCCATCAAGCAGAGTAGAGTCATTATGGCGGGCCAAACATAAAAAAAAAAAAAAAAAAACTTAAAAAGCTTACTAAGAAAAAGGAATCTAAATTATGATTAAAATAGGTACATAAATTTGCATTACGATTATTTTTGTTGATTACGGTGTCCGCTCCATTCTTCTCTTTGAAGAGTTGTTTGATTTTTTGAATTAGATAACTTTCATTATTAGATAGTAAATTATTTTGGATACTTTTTTTTGTAAAAGACAACGCCCGCACTAGGAATAAATCCTGTGTCGCGGAGGGTTATATCTTATAATGTGATTATTACATCACATCAACAGCCTACAGCATTCCGCTGCTGGGAGTAGGCCTTTGCTTAGAAAATCTCCTCGATTTTAGCCTAATTTTTTAGTAATAAATGAAAAGCAAAATTTAATACCCACATTTTAATAAAAACTAAAGTACAAGTGTCAACTCTATATACGATGTGACATAAAACAGTGTTGCCATTATAAATAAAACAGTAAGGTAACGGAATAACAAGATGCAAACATGAAATGTTAAGTTATAAAGTTTTACAGCTAAATTGTATAATCGCTAGCTTATCACATAAATCATCTGTGTTACGTTATATATGTTATAAAGCGGTTAACTATATTAATCTGATGTCACTATTATCATTTTTAAGACAACTCCCGTATTAGGAATACTCCTGTGTCTCTGTCGTGGAGGAATATCTACTGTAGGGCGTCCTGCGGCACAATGAACCGACGACATGAGGAAAATGACTGGCAGCGAATTGATACGGACGATACGGTCTACCCAAGAACGGGATGGCTGGCGCCCTTTGGGGTAGGTCTTCATTCAGTAGTGGACGGCAATAGGTTGAACGTCGGTGGAATTTACAAACATACATCAAGCGGGCATAAAGGACACCCAGACTCAGAACAATAATTTGTGTGATACAATGTGTTGTCCCATGACGAGTTTGAATCCACTACACTCAGAGCAGTAAAAAGCGATGAGATGACCGCTTAAACCACTCCACAATCCGTGCAGTCATAAGTTTTTAAAGGCAAATTAGAAGGAAGCCGGAGAAAGATCCTTTTAGACTGAGTTGTGTTATCTTAACGTTAATGTTCCGAATGTCTGAATAAATGTTGTTTCCAGAACATTTTTGTTAAATGTTTTAGTTGTAATATACAGTTTACATTGTGTGATGTTCATCGGCTATACACTGGCATACCCGAAAAATCCGCGGTAGAGGGGCAGCTGCTATACTTAGCCATAAAGATCTGTAAACAATAAACTATTCCGTATCTGGATATACTTTGAGCCTTATAACTCTATTGATAAACCTCTAAGATTCAAACAAAGGGCCGCTGTGACTTCAAAATTTTCACATAAACAAAATATATTCTGTTACAGAAATATATTATTGTTTGAGAATTTGAAAGAAATATTATTATACCTTATGGTGTTGTTGTTGAAAAGCCATATAATTTTGATGTAATAAGGTTTACAATGTATGTATTTACATTCGTCTCTGCTAAACACTCACTAGTCTCTAAGTAAAACCACTAAAACATCAAACTACATTGTCAGATTACTCTAGAATGACGTAACTACCACAAATCGTTTCCAGCGAGTCATTCTACTGTTTAGTGCTAACATAAACGCCTTCATATAACAACATTATTACTGTCTATTAGCAATGAAATATGTAACATAATTCTTCACGTAACTCGCCACCAAATAATCCAATAAACCAAACAGTCAATAAGTCTCATAAAATCAAATAAATGAAGTCATTAGCCCCCCTTGGCGGTAATTAAGCGGTGACCTTTGTGTGTAGGTAACAATAGTTGATGCATGGAAATTTACAATTATGCTGTAATATACACGTAACGTCAGTAACATGTGAATTATCGTAATTATCTCAAAGTCAGGATGTTAAGGTATTTACAGACGGATATCGACGGTGCGGCAGGTAAACGCGTAGAAATTCATGCTATTGTATCATTGCAGAAGATGTTGTTTTTGATTTTTGGGAATTCAAGTCCACTCTGTCATAAAAAGTTAACCGACCGACCGGCCGCGCGACCTTAGTAGTCTATATATTGATATAGAACGAAAGTCTCCCAAAGGAGCTGTCCCGGTCTTGGGTGGTCCGCAGCCATCCACTGCCAGATACTTTCATCACATCTTCGCCGTCGTAGACTAACCAAGGTTAAAAAATCGAATGCTATGTCAATTTTGCCTTCCGTTATACAAGTTGCTTTAGTTTTATGCGTATAATACAAAATTATTTCAACCCACTCAACGCGCAACTCATTTATATTCATAGATCGATCAAGATATATTTTAATAGATATCAACTGTTTCCCTCGGTCTACTGAAATTAAGATTATAACAAGCTTTTATAGACATTGCTAATTTAAATTTAATGATTAATCTTGTTGTGATCATTTCTTTTTATTGCATGTAGCCGTGGGAGTAGCGTAATACGTAATACTACACTTTTAATTACTCGTAAATTTTAGATTTTAAATACTATTAAGTATTTTTTTGCAGGGCTTTAGATTGGAGCAAGGAGTTTCCAAATAAGGAGGGCCGTCATTAGTTATTAAACCAAAATTACTGTACAGAAAAAGCTGACCATTCAGAGTAGAAGACAATTCGAGTTCTGAGATCATGGTGTATTAAGTTTCGTCGCTATATTTATTTGCTTTGGTATTATATTTCACCCACAATCGAAAACAACAACTTCATAATCATACTCAGAAAACGGTGATAAGAAAGATACGATCTTTAATATTACGTGGGTAGACGAACCATCAATGTGATGGACCTTTATTTATACATATGAATTGTTGACTCCGTCTTAACGGTCTCTGAACATTGGAGCCGGTTCTTGCAATTTTTCTGCTAACTAAATTACGAGTACCAACCGTTATTTTTACTTTTGTATGTATAGAAACAAGTATAATTATTACAACAATAGAACAAAACACAATTTTGGTAAATTATCTTCTTCGTGATAGCGCGGTTATGTAACATTTGATAGATAATAATTTGTTTTTGTTTTTTTATAAACTATTGTTTTTGGATGTACTGAGAGTTCATGAGTCTGTTAATGATATGTTGTTCCGTATCTTTCTTACATACAAAGCTTAGATTGCTGTGTTCGAGTCCAAGTAAAATTTATGAGTGTGTTAAAAACCATCAACCGATAGCATGTATAAATGTTTATGTCTTTTTCTTACAAGACAACTTCCGCACTAGGAATATAAGGGAAATTACAAATATACAAGAACGGGACACAAAGAAAACCCAAACTCAGAACAATAATTTGGGTTACACAAAGTGTTGTTCCATATGAAGATTGAACCTATAACATGTGGCAAGGTGACCGCTTAAAGTACTGAACCATCCGTGCAACACTTGATCGAAGTATGAACATCTACAGTTCGTATCTTTTTAAGACATCACTATGGAGTTATTATGATGTGTATTTGTCTACAAATGACTACTAAACTTTTACCAAATTTTTTTATTACTCTAATAAACATAATTTAGTGAATGCTGCCATAATATATAACACATCATCTTAAGCATAAAAAGTTCGTATTTTCTTACTTGTTACGTATTCATCTAAATTGTCTATAATTCCATTCTTTTCAAGTTGCCGCTTTTGTGTTCGACAATTTTATATAAACTCTTTTGTTTTTGGTTTTTAATGTTTGGGATTTCTTCTTAACTTATTTTTCTAAAATAATCTATTTTTTTTATATTCCTATATATATATCGAAGTTACCGCCCAACTGACTTAGTTGAGAGTGATTACTTAACGGTGGCCCATAAACTCTACTAACGAAATGTGGTAGCTGAGGAGATGCTTATCCCTTATTGCATCAGGAACCTCTCAAAGTTATGACAATATTATGATAAAAAACAGACAGTAGAGGACATGGTGGTGGAAAATTGCACTCCTATAAAAGAGACGAGTACTAACTTATTTTTCAATGAAATAATAAATGCAAAAAATGATGATGTACTCCTAGCCAGTCACGGTGGCCAGTATCAACAGAGACCAACCAACTATCCAAGAGATATTATAGTGCACAAGTATGTGTGTAAACACAAGTGCACTCTCTGGTCCCTTACTCTCACAATTGGATGGGACGGCTTTGCGACATAACGGGAGAGAGATCAGACGCAAGACAGACGGCTTCACGTACTCTCAAAGAATACGGTAAATGTAAAACAACACAAGCTAATAAAATATACTTATGACGTCACAATGCAGCATAATTTCAGTATTCTTAATGCGTGAAGGCAACGACCTAGTGCGATGATACTGTTACGGTTCTTACGTAAGGCCCTCATCTAAATATTGAGGTTCGCGAATTTTTACAACCTGCAATTCTTACTTTTAACATTAAGGAGTTTAATGCCGGGTCTCCACCGAACAAAAGTTATCAATTTTTGTGTTGTAAACACGTGTTGGTGAACGTGTTTCTGTTTTTGGCGGTAAACATCAAAAGAATACGCTTGTTGCAGTTTTTCATTGGGTCTGTGAAGACGCTTAGTTTGAATGTTTTCAAATTGTTGGCGACTCGGTGTAGACACAATGGAAACAAAAGTTGACAATTTTTTTAAGTCCATGGGCGGCGTTTGCGCATGCTCATTTGCCCTCTATTCCATAAAAAAAGGATACCAATACACCATTTGGTTGAAATAAACGTAATTGTGTTTTGCAAGAAACTTCTAAAGCAGTGGTAAACGGAACAAGATAAAACTACTAAGAATATAAAATGATTACGTCACATCGGTTTACTTCGGTTTTCACACGATTTAATACTTTTATGAATATTTAAGAAGTATGCATTTTAAGTAAACCTTCATGCGTTTTGTTGTGAGATCTTAATATCAATATTATTACATGTTATGATTTAAATTCTGCATTTTGTACATTATATTGTTAATTGTCTGAGAATCGATGTTTAATTTGAAACAGAGATTGTTACTTTTAAAGTAATGATTGGTTTGACTCATATCAGCAAATGAATCAACTTGGACATTGATTTATATGTTCTAAGAGCAGCGTGTATTTTCAGGCATTGGAATAAGTATTTGTGTCTCAATTCTCCTAATGGAAAGTGCCGACGAAGATTAAAAGCTAAGCTAATATTCAAGAAGAACTAACTTATTCATCACTCAAATGTTCAGATTTCGAATTGAATAAAAAAGGAGTAGTCTTTAAAACACTTGGTTAACACGACGACAAAGTTGAAAAAAAAACTTTTTTCCTTTTAGACAGTAAGATTTGGGTCTTCATTTGAAATTAACAACATCATTGCTTTTAAAGCAGTTAATAAAACTAACTGGAAACCATACACTAGAAATAAGGACCCTATTGACAAAACCAAGCCAGTATGCCGTCAATCCGTGCTAAATAATCCGGAACTCATAAAAATTTGATATTTGATCTTGATACCGGTGACTACTCATTCAAAGTCACGTTTCCCACGACTATGATATCACCGAACGATTTGAGACATTTAACACGTTCAAAATTCTAAATCTGTACTAGGCATACAATGTGCATAAGTAATATTATCTAATAACTTTATTTTTATACTACTTTAGCTGATTAGTAGCTTCGTGGTTTAAGCGGTCGCCACACCGCTTTTTACTGCGCCAAGTGTTATGGATTCAAATCCCACATGGGACAACACTTTGTGTAATCCATTAATTGTTGCTCTGAGTCTGGGTGTTCTTTGTGTCCGTTACATGTATGTTTATAAAGTCCCCCGCGACACAGGATGTATATTCTTAATGCGGAAGTTCTCTTTTAAAAAAAAAATATGTACGGGAACTTTACAAACATGGTGTATTTTTTAGAGGATAAAAATTTATACACAAAGAAAAACACTTCATAATCAACCTATTCCGAGGTCCTGTCTTGTCCGAGGTCCTTAATAAACCTTCCAGGTCAGGTCAAGTGGCACCAACTATGCAGATTTTGAACTGTGAAAATTACAACAATAACTTGCAACAAAAGTTTCAACATAAAACAAGCTAAAATAAAAAAATAAAAAACTCCCTTCGTAAGCACTTAATCGAGTAATCATACGCCAAAAATGCCTTACATCATTCTGGAAAAGAGCTGATACTCTTACACTTTTGGACCGATATTAACCAAACATAGCTAAGATCCACCGCAAAGAAACTGGCTTTCAAATGAAAAAAAACCGCATCGAAATCAGTCCATCTGCTTAAGAGCTACGATGCCATATATGGACACATACACAGAGACAGACAAACATTGACGTCAAACTTATAACACCCCTTTTTTCGCGTCGAGGGTAACAACCATAGTAAATGACAAGTAGTATTCCTATAGATACATAATGATTATTATTATAATTATATAATTACGGTATAAAGTTCGGTCCTGAATATATTTCTCTTACGTGACATAACAATATAACAAAACTAAAAAAACGTTTCCATTAATCTATATATATAAAAGAGTAAGGTGACTGACTGACTGACAGACTGACTGACTGACATACCCAGAGATCAACGCACAGCCCAAACCACTGAAGCTAGAATCCTGAAATTTTGCATGTAGGTTCTTTATATAACTTAAGTGAGCACTAAGAAAGGAATTTTTGAAATTCCATCCCTAAGGGGGTAAATCAGGGGATGAAAGTCTGCGTGAGCGAAGCCGCGTGTAAAAGCTAGTACAATATAGAATTCATCTCAAGACTAGACACAACGATTGTAATCCATGAGTCAGCAATAACTCGACCTCAGTACCAGACATTGATAAATACAACTTTTAATGCACCTATTCCGCAAACGGCCTTCTACATGCGCCCGCGCAATCGACCCGAAGGGGAACGGAAGGAACTGACAGTGATTGTTATATCGATCTCGCTCTTATGTCATAATCACTGTGCAGATTACTATATAGATGATGGTTTTATTCTGACTTGGACCATCTCATTATATTTAATTATTTTAATGTTCTTTGACTTGTTTAGTACTAGCTGAGCTCCGTGGTTTTACCTTACCTTTACAACAAGCTGGGTGTAGCTTGTCTAATAAAAAATTGCTTTGGTGACTCCCTATATCGTTATCTACCTTCTAGTTAAAGTCCCGTCAAAATCGGTCCAGTCGTTTCGGAGATTAGTCGGAACATACAGAGAGACAAATTATTTAAAAAAACTTTTTTCAATGTAATTACCGTATTCCTTTTACATTTAGTAAAAAGCTGTTCATTTGAAACTACAAACAGATACTTCAATTTTATTAATTTGTATAGATAGTGCAGGCATGCACTAATTAGTTATATAATTAAAAAGTACAGAATCCTGAAAAAGTTACTTTTTTCTACACTTTTGTAATGTGTTACATCTCTAACCGAACAATTACGTTAAAAAATACAAAAAAAACTTGTCAGCCTTATTGTGCCTGTGTAGAATTAGAAGTGATATGAATGAAAGTATAATTAGCAGGTACTATCTTTTGGTCGTAATTCAAAACTGTGTCTAGTTAAACCTTTTAAATGGCAATAGTTTAGAATGCCATTAGCTAGGCAATAGGTTCCTAGTTATAATAAAGATAACAGTTTAGCAGCTATAGACGGCTCGAAGTGCTGTGGGTGTCCATCCGGTAATCGCTTAACATCGGGCGATACGTCTGCTTGTTTGCCCCGTTTCCATAAAAAAAGGGTTTTCTTCTATCGGATGTCTTTTAGAGCATATAATCGTAAACTTTAAAAAAGTACTTTTAAACTGTACAAAGTCATATTTTAACACAAGATTTTACTGTTGTTAGTATTCTATAAAATAATTGAATAAAAAACAAAATATTATATAAAAATGTAACGAAAATAATAAACGTTCATCACGACACACTGTTTATTTCCATGTTATTATATGGCGTGTGAACACAGTAATTGGGTCACGTAACTTAGTCACTTGGTTTGAGATTTGATATTGATCTTTATTATATAACAAGTTTACTTGATAAATTATGTTTTATTTTTAGTCACGCGACTTCTGTATATATTGTGCATAGAAGGGACTTAATCACACTTTAGTTCAAGAGACGCTCCGTTTTTTGAAATGAAAAATCATTGGTGCTTGCAGTAACTTTGAACAGGTTGATAAATTTGACCAATTGAAAAATCAATTATGTCGATACTTTTAAATTCATCTTACCATAACTTTAAAGTAGCCATAGTTTTCACAGTACAAAGTCATGGAACACGATCTACAGTTCACAAGACACCGACTAACTTATATTACAAGTAACAATATCTTCTCTATCCTTGAGTTTGCTTCCGATCCAATCTCATTCCAGACTTGCAAGAACTTCGAGTTGAGCTGCTTCCAGTGTTTCAGTGTTCAAATGGGTTTGGCAAGTATTCAAGTTATGGGTTCATAATTTTTGTGTCTTCAAACTAAAAATCTTTCGTAGACGAAGTTTTGTGTCGTTTTAGTTGATTTTCTGTTTTCTTTTAATGGGTATTGTATTGTCTTACTAGAAAAGAAAATTAGTCCGAAAATTGAAAATTTTAAGCCATTGCATAGCTTTTATCGCGGGCTTGAGGCCTTTGAGC
Organism: Diaphora mendica; assembly: GCA_949125395.1. Classification (NCBI taxonomy): domain Eukaryota; kingdom Metazoa; phylum Arthropoda; class Insecta; order Lepidoptera; family Erebidae; genus Diaphora; species Diaphora mendica. The sequence continues at coordinate 5,078,764 of OX421316.1, forward strand.
GCGGCGACCGAATCAAGAAATTCCGTAACGTAACGTAACGAAAATAAAACCTGACACCAGAAGCTCGCACGGATCGAGACGAGCTGCTCCGAAATCTATCTGCCTCTGTGGCTTTCCGAGATACAGTGACGAGAAGACAGAGAGATCGAGTTGACGTCATCATCACTATCGCTGGTTGTGGTTGGTTCATTTCGTGTTATGTTGCTATAAAGTGGTAACTGGATAGTGAAGTTAAATCGAGCCACTCCCGGAATGCGAGATCTTGTTTTCTTAGACCATGAATATGTCAACAGCCGGCCGCGCAGGCGTATTGAAATACGTCAAGGAACATTCGTTGCCTTGGACACGAAGATTTGTTATGTCATGTTAAGTATAAAATTATTCATGGTAGCCATACACTACTGCATAAATAAATAAACAATTATAATTGCATAAGTTGATAAAAAATGCTATGCAATAGATTTACCGCGGCAGTGCCACACGTCTTTTTTTTATTTTATCCAGCAACACGTTATGAACATAACGTGTTATTATGAAAATGTCACACCAATAATGAGGTAAACTTATTAGTTCTCCGAACAACCGCAGTCACTTCTTCTAATCTTTACTGTAGCTTTTTCTCACTATATTCTCTATTCATTTTAATAACATATTACTTCTTACTTTTTTTTATTCTTTAGGATTCTATTCCAAGTATGGTTAGACAGGCTCAAACAGTAGACCACGAGATAAATCAAGCACAGGCCTAAAATACCATTGGAAAATGAGGAAAAGATTATGAAGATTAAATAAAATTTAACAAAAACAAAACTTTTTTGAAGACATATCATATTATTTTTCCAAAAGTAGATTTGACTGCATTTAATTTCGTCAAAAAATATAGCTGATTCAAAATGAGTTCGGTAGTACATACAACGTTTTTTTCAATTTGAAAGTCAAATTACAATTGCATTACCCAAGATCCAGCTTTGTTCGTTAATTAAAAAATAATTTCAACAACGAACCTCTTGGCATTCGACATACGAACAATTTCTCACGTAAAGTTGAATGACATTCCATTGATAACCGCCATCTTGTGTGAAAACGAAAGTTACTTTTTTCTATTATATTATTATGTATGTGCAATCCTTGCCTACGGCCAAATGTCTAAACTCTGCAATTGTAAGAACACGAAAGCCTTTAACTATATTTTAATACTTCTCAACAAAACTATAATATTTCCAGTTAAATTCGTGTTGGGGCTATGTTTTGGTTAATAAATTGTTAAACAACAGCGAGACCGGAGGCCTCAGGTCTCGCACTCACTATAGGCCGTCATAGTGTGGGTCGCACCATGCTCCATGGTTGCATTGTCTGCATTCGCAATGAGTATGGTGACCACTATTCTTGAATTATGTTCATGCTTTCCATCAGGCAGAGTAGAGTCCACCACACTCAGTGCGGATGCAGACATTGTAATATGGCAACCCACATTATGGAGGCCTAATGAGATGCGGATTTTCACGCCCCGCGGACATTTCCAGGACCCTCAATTACAGTGGGCGAGAAACACGTGCGCTGGCAGTGAGTTCCAGTTTTTAACGTTCCGACTCGGCACAAGAAAGAAAAACCCAACCATTTAGTTTAATGAATTAAATTGAATACTACCACTGCGCCACCGAGGCAGTCAAATTAAGCCATGTTATCGCAAGCGCGTCATCATCTTCTATCACGGATGACATGTTTATAGTCTGAGCTTCTGCAGAGAACTGATGATCGATGCAGATATCGTAGACGTGTGGACACTCAATGGACGTACGATAAATTGCACAGACGAACTGTGCACTGTGCAGTCACATCGCTACGATAAATCGTTGTAGTGTATACCGGCCATAACACGTGCGCTGGCAGTGAGTTCCAGTTTTCAACTGCGCGGCACAAGAAGAAAGAACCCAACCGTTTAGTTCGATTTGAATTGAATACTAACTCACAATAAATAGCATGGCTGATTCCAAGTAACAAAACCACAATGTTCCGGCCGGATCAAGCCTAAGAAGGAAGTGTTATAACTTCCAAAGATCGATTAAACAATAACTGACTACACAATATAAAAAGGTTATGTAATAATATGGAAAGAAGGTAAATTATTATTACATCTATCGTTTATCCGTCCCGCCTACTTATCACCATTAGTAACGAGATCGTTTTGTGAACATCAATCCATCTGTCAGAGATGACAATAGCATTGTTATTGAACGACCGACCTAATGGAGCTCTCTATAGGAACGTGTCTCGGCCTTTGATGATGGTAATTTTGCTCTGATGAATGTATTAAACAAAATTAGCATTATGGATTATGTAGTTAATAGTTCTAATAGGAGATACATATAAATGATAAGCGTTTGTTTTAAAAAGAAATTAATTTTCACTCAATATACCCATAATTTAGTTATACTAATATCATAAAGCGGTAAAGTTTATGGGATTGTTAAGATATTCTCTAGATCTACTGAATCGATTTTACTAACAGAAAGTAAAATTATTTGTGAATGTCATAGTCTATATATTATATTACCCCGAAAAATAATTAATTTTCAAAATAATTTATTCAATTAAGACACTAAGTGACATTTATGAACGTTAAATTGAAGCTACAGCTAAAAATCATAGATAACCACAAACAGACGCCACATCATGTACTGGATTGTCAAGGTAAATTAGATGAAAACACCAAAAGCTACTGCCTGCTTTTTTTTTTAATATGATATAGTTGGCAAACGAGCAGACGTATCACCTGATGGTAAGCGATTACCGCCGCTCATAGACACCCGCAACACCAGAGGCATCACAAGTGCGTTGCCGACCTTTGGGGGATGGGGAAAAGGGATGTGGGGAGGGGTTGGGGGATGGGGAAAAGTGATGTAGGGAGGGGTTGGGGTATGGGCCTCCGGTATCCTCACTCACTCGGTGAAACACAGCGCAAGCGCTATTTCACACCGGTTTTCTGTGAGGCCGTGGTATCACTCCGGTCGAGCCGGCCCATTCATGCCGAAGCGTGGCTCTCCCACCGTAATACTGCTTTTGTCGATCTATAACTTCCAGTTTCCAAAATGCGTAAATCCTTATGAGAAGAATATTTGCAAAGAAAATCATGGCCACTCTTTTTAAAAGTCAGATATTCAGGTACAATAGTGCTAGTATTATTACTAATTACCGAGATATTCAAAATACACGCGGGTGGAGCCGCGATCAATAGCTAGTAATTAAATAAGTATATTTTTCAGCAATCTGGATTCCATTGCACAGACTGCCTAGATGGGGATCAGACGGCCATGTAAAAAATTTGATATCATTATTATTTCTTAAATATGCGGAATTTTTACTTTAATTCTGAATATTTTTTACACAGCATACGGATGCCCTGAAGCAGTCACACGGTGCTTTCGCTAGCAAGACTAAATGTTACTGGTTAAATGATCATTTACTGTCTGGCCATCAATTAGTATTATATTAACTACCCCACTGTTAGCATTACCCGTCACAAAGGGAGGTAACTGCATGCTAATACGTTGAATAATAAGCCTCATCCCCTAATTCATGTACTCTTGTTATCTATATATGTATATTGTGATATATATGTGTATCTATGAATTTACATATCTAATGTGATCGCTGGACATCATATAGAGGTTTATAGCAACGTTAGATTTTAAGTTAATAAATAGATGTGGTAAGTTTTTATAGATTGGCCTAGTAAATTTGGACTATCGAAAATTCTAACAATCCTGACAATTGTTCAAACATTGTGTCACTTTAATAGAGTAATCAAAGTTATATTATAATCTAAGGATCAAAAACCCCCGACATAATAACCTGAGTTCCCTTTAAAAAGTAAATAACTTTTAAACTACTCAACCGATTTTCATGAAACATGTCTAAGAACACTCGCACGTAACTCACCTTTCATACAAAGAAACTAAATTGAAATCGCTTCATACGTTCGCGAGCTACGGTGCCACAGACAGACAGACAGACAGACACGCCAAACTTATAACACCCCTCTTTTTGCATCGGGGGTTAAAAAGACTAACAATCTTGAGGTATAGGATGGGTAATAGGATAGAGTTTAGGATATAAAAAGGCCGATTTAGGGTAGAACTACAAATGTACCGACTGCTTTTGTTAGATTCGAGATAACGGCTTTCTAAAGGTGAAGTAGCCTCCTAGTGAATCAAGGACCTGAATTAAGTAGCGGACTTTATTCCGATTCGGATTATGTAATATAAAAGAACCGGAAAGATAAGCGATTTCTTTTAAATACGCTTTTATAAGTTTCAGCTGTATGTTTGATAGTTTGTAACTGATTTCTTTAAGCGCATTTTTAAGATATATTTATTTTAAACACAACTAATAAGGTTTTAGAAAGCATAGAGTGATAAGATTATATCAAAAAGAAACAGAAACACTTGTAACCTTTATATTTACCCACGGTATCTATGAAATCAATCTCAAAAAAGAAGCAAGAATTTAAACGGTCGACCTATGACCACACAATAATTGAAAAATTCTAAATAATTACAAATAAACATTGAGATGATTGCATAACACCTTTCTCTGCAAGTGATGTTTGCTGCAAGTGCCGCTGATTGATGGTGATTAATAACCCATGAGGTCTTATTACGAGCGCGCGTGCCAATCAATAAGCTGGACTTACTACAAAGAAAGTAATTGATGATTTTTTTTGAGATTCATCTTAGGAGGACAAATCATTAAAATTATTTCATAAGACTTCTTCTATATTCGGTGGTTCTTGACTGCCTCGGTGGCGCAGTGGTAGCGTATGCTGTGCTTGAGGTCTCGGGTTCGATTCCCGGATCGAACCAAATGTTTGTAAGGCCTGCAAATATTTGTTTCGGAGTTTGGGTGTTTTTTATGTATACCTAATATATGTAACAAGAATTGTTTGAAAAACTATAGCAAGCTTATATAACAACTTTTGATGAAATTTATATAGTTCATTGCAAATCTATTGATACACCACTCATTAAAATCGGTTCAGTAGTTTATACGCTACGGCGCAATACCTATACCAACATAATATATAGACAGCCAAAAGTGTTACCCCTACTTTTGGCTTCGCTGTAGACGGGTAAAACTCTTAAGTTGGTTTGCTGCGCTCATTGAGACCAAATTTTGAGAGGATATACAAAATGCTTCAAAAATAGTTTTTCTTAATTCTCATCAATATAATTTAAATATGGCACAACGAAGTATAGTAGGGTACAGCTATTACCTACATTTATATATCAAAATTATAACAAAAAAAAACGACTTCACAACTGAACTAAATTGATATTGGACCATCGGCTTTCAAAAAAGCGGCCAAGTGCGAGTCGGACTCGCCCATGAAGGGTTCCGCAGCAGCAAGCAACTTAATATAATTTTTATTTTATATTTTTACATTTGTGTTGATTGAATGAAAGGTAAATTGCAGTTCACGATTTACGACGTATTAAAAAAAAACTACTTACTAGATTTCGTTCAAACCAATTTTCGTTGGAAGTTTGCATGGTAATGTACGTCATATATATTTTGTAGATTTATCATTCTCTTATTTTAGAAGTTAGAGGGGGGGGGGGAGTGGGGGACACACACTTTACCACTTTGGAAGTGTCTCTTGCGCAAAATATTCAGTTTAGAAAAAAATAATGTTAGAAACCTCATTATCATTTTTGAAGACCTATCTACGTATGGGTTGGATGAAAAAAAAGTTTTTGAGTTTCAGTTCTAAGTATGGGGACCTCCAAAATGAATTGTTTTTTTTTCAATTTTTGTGTGAAAATCTTAATGCGGTATACAGAATACATCTACCTACCAAGTTTCAACATTAAAGGTCTTATAGTTTCGGAATAAAGTGGCTGTGACATACGGACGGACGGACAGACAGACAGACAGCATGACGAATCTATAAGGGTTCCGTTTTTTGCTTGGCACGGAACCCTAATAAAAAAGAATCATCAAAATTTGTTCACCCAGTCTAAAGTTCTAAGATAACAAACATAAAAACAGTACAGTGGAATTGAGAACCTCCTCCTTTTTTGAAGTCGGTTAAAACTACTCTTAAAATGAGTTTAAACCATTTTACATTTTAGAAAAGATTTTTGAAAATGTTGCTTTTAAGGGATTAAAATAAGGGTTGAACAGTTGTATGGAAGTAGGTTTATTATTTTAGTTAGAAACTGTTAGAATTATGTAATGAAAAATAAGTTAGAAACACAAAAAAAGATACTAGTTTTCTAACTCACAGTTAGTCTTAACTCCGTGTTTGTGTATGTAAGTCTTTATTTGCAAGGCCAGATATATTGAGTAATTGTATACCGTTATATACGAGTATATAGGTACCACCCCTTTCATCTTCCCTTGCTATCCCCAATGGAACCCTAATGACACATGCTCACTAGTGAAAAGTAAATTTCATTTACCCCAGTCTGTTGGGATGTTAGGAGAATTAAAAAAAAAGATCAGTGCGAAAATTCAAAGATACACACAATAGACTAGCTAACGTAAATGCTCAGTTTTTGGTCCAGACGAATTTTTCAGGAATCACGTTGATTAAAGCTGTATTCTCAAAACCTCCTTCCTAAGGAGACACCTATGTCTACTAATAGATATTATTAATGGTTGATGATGATCGTTGGGTTCAGTGGAGAAATGACAACGGGCGTAAGGAATCGCCGGCGAAGAACGAGTGAAAGAGAATAATCATTCCGATGTGACAACGAATTCATGGTTTTCAAAGTAAAAAAGAAATATAAAATATTTATCTAACTTGACTTTTGACATGTTTTTTGCTTGAGTCAAGCTGTTAGTATTTGCATAGTGATAAGATAAACATTAAGTCATAAAAAGCAATGTTTATTAGCCCTGCCTTGACCTCGTTTTGAAGATAGCCGCTTCACTTGTGCGGAAGCTTTCATCTTGAACTCACGTATTGCTACTACGTAATTCCATAACTTAAGACTAAAGACAATATCTTCTCTTACATTTAGTGTATCGTAATTGGATAGTTTTCTATGTGATTCAAATGTCAGATGAAGCCGATTCTAATTATCTTCAGTTATGTAAGTCGTATGTTCAGAATCGTAGTTTAGAACGATGTTAGCATTTGTATGACATTACTCGTATGTTAGTAATTTTATGCGAAATGGATTATCTATTTTCATGTTAAATTAAATAAATATTTTTATAATTGGATTATCGATAAATGAAATGTGTGTGACCTTATTGAAACGTTAAAATGTTACATAAAGGTTTTGTCGTTTGTAAACGTTTGTTTACGCGTAAAAACGTCTTGTTTTGTAATAGTTTCGACAAGTTACGACTTAAATTACAAGCTTTTTATTAACTGGCAATGTATATATGTATGTATGCTTGTATGTTCGGGTGCAATCTTGGAACTCAATTTTGAAGTCGATATCTTCAACTGATTTTGCTGAAATTTTGCAAGCATATGTATACAGCGTGACAATACAATATCTGGCTGATCTGATGCTGGAGCTAGAAGGTGGCCATAGGAACTCTATAAAGGAACGTCGCAACATCATCGAGTTTGGACTCGTTTGATTCGTCTCGAAGCTTGTTTTTAAAAAAGCTTTTTAATGTTATTTATTATGTATTGATTGTATCTGTTAAGTCATTTAGAAAAAGTTGACTGTGCTTTTTTCGTGCTCAAGTATTTATGAGTTAAAGTTTCAATGGGTTTAGTTTGAATTTCTTCAAGGAATAACGACATTTTTGTGTTTGTTGTAAAGAATAATCATTAAACATTAAAAAAAAATTTAGCCCTTCATTGATTTAAATTACCTAGTACATTTATTGATTTTCTTTAACAAGATTTAACCTTATTTGCAAGATTATTACTGAAGGGTATGTCAGTATGAACCTAAAATATTAAACAACATCAAAACATTAGATCTAACTATAATGACTTTCAAACATTCCCATTACATAATTTATACTTTTTTTGCAAATAATTGAATAATAACATATCTTAAAGAGTTGATTTTAATTTTCACACCATGGTAACTACCTACTTATTGTATAAAAAAATGACATCGCGCTAAAGCTAAAACGTCAAACGCTGCACTACAAAAACCCGTATTTCATATATAGGTAAGTGTCTCTGATCTCGTTTAAAAAAATTATACCACCCAAGAACTTATGAAGATCTAAACCGAATATTGTGCAAAATCAATAATCTTCAACACAGTCTATAATCAGTAAATCAGTTAATACGAGCAAATCGTGACCATCAGGAGCTTTCTAACCGATCTTGGTATAATTGCCCAGTTTACTGCTGCATGATTTTACTTTACTAGTATTACTACAGATTACTTACACATCTGTTATTCAATGTTCTTGCCAGTAATAATAAATGGTCGTAAGTAATTCTGTTTAAGAAGACATTAGCGTAGGGTTGCCACTTGTCTGTTTGAATTTATTTAATTTTAAAAAAATTATACTCTTTGGTATAATCTCAGTATTGACGATACTTACACAAGAAGTCATACCTATATGAGGAGCTTATTTTTAAAAGAGTAATCTAGTTTGGGTATACTCGTAATAACATCACAAATATTAATATTTAAGATGATAAAAATTCGTTCAATACTGAATGGACTATTAAAGAGGTCTTACCAGAGGTCTTACCTCAACTTTTACCACTGTGGTCTTACCATAGCTCAATAAATTTAGAAATTCCTGGTATAAACACCATTATCACAAATTATAAATACTTCTTAAAACAACAGTGTTGTCCAATCTAGCAACCCTATAAAATCATACAGTAAAAATGAGTAAAAATCACTTTTTTAGAAACATCAATCTCCAAAACAGCTAGGATCATAAACCTGTACTTATACTTTTTCTTAACAACTGACTAATCGCTTGTAGTCTTCTCACTTTTCTATTACATAATATCGTTGACTTAGAAAACGTAGATTCCACAACTGTAATTAAAACTCGCTCATATTTTTAACAGCCCTAAGTACTAATTAAACTATATACTAAGCTTCCGGTTGTCGGCGCCCATTTTAATATTAGGGTACAGCCCATAGATAATATCTGTTCATTTTTAATATCATAATCGCTCATTAGGCTGTTTATCAATTGTTTTTGTAATTGGCTCCGTAATTTGTACTTTGGTTTTAGTAAATTATTGCTTCCTGTCAAACTTTTACTTAAGAATGATATTGACTCCGCCCCCTTTTTAATTAAGGATGCCAGAAGGTAGGCCGAAGGGAAGTTATGTCATTGTTTTTTGTACTGTGTGTGTGATTTGTGTGACTGTGATTTTCTGTGTGAGAGGCATGCTCACGGCATGCTTCAGTGAATGGTCTAGGCTCGACCGGACCGATACCATGGCCTCACATTAAACAGTTTTCAGTAGTTATTTCATTTCATTCGTTGATATCACCGAGTGAGTGTTATGGGTTAGGGTTACCGGAGTCCAAATACTCCCTAGTCCCTGATTCCTATAGAGACGAAAATGGCGTAAACACATTTGTTTCTTTTTTTTTTTTTTTTATGTTTGGCCCGCCAAAATGACTCTACTCTGCCTGATGGAAAGCATAAGCAGAATCCAAGAGTGGTGGTCACCATGCTCGGCCGCCATGGTGACCCACACCATGGCGGCCTAGTGATGCTGCTGCATCTTTTAGTCTAGTCAACAAGTATGGAAATTTGTAAGCTCCAAGAGGGGCATTAGTTCAACATCGGACGTTATCTATACTTTATTGTATATATTCGAAAGTAACTCTGTAAGTCTGTCTTTTACGCTTTCATGGCTAAACCATAGCACTAATTTCAATAAAATTTGGCATCTAGATAATTTGATTCTTGAGAAACACGCGGGCGGAGGCGCGGCAAGAAGCTCGTACTTATGTATACAACTTTTAATGTGTGACACAATCATCGTTGAATTATCCCCTCCACCACCCTACATGAATTTATGCTGTATTTACAGTGCCTGATAACCGATGCTGTCAACTTTCCCGATAAATATGGTAATATTTGCAGTTTATTTAATTTACATTCATCATAAACCTGTCGTTTCCTACTTAATAAATAATAATAATAAAAATAAAAATCCTTTTATTTCTTGCATTCCATAGTACAGTTTCATTTACAGTGTGCATGTAAAATAGATTAGAAATAAGTAAATTTAGAATTAATGTGATTACGATTATCAAATAATTAGAATGTAACAATAATATATTCAAATCCATTTCATTTTTGTAGTTTCATTTAAAAATATATAAGTAAACTAGCTGATCCGGCGAACTTCGTACCGCCATATTTATGACCCACGTAACATCGTTTACGTTTTAGTGAATCTAAACCATTCCCAGATCCCCTTGAACACACACAAAAAATTTCATCAAAATTGGTCCAGTCGTTTAGGAGGAGTTCAGTCACATACACACGCACACAAGAAATATATATATTAAGATGAAGATTGATTAGTTGTTGATTTAATTTGAAGTTAGTGTTATAATTGACATAACATCGTAACAATAATTAATTTAATGTTTTTTAGCAAGAACCCTCTCCATGAAAGGTAAAGGCCTCCTCCAGAGAAGACCAGTACTCTCTATTCTCTGCCGCTCGTAACCAATGAGTACCTGCCACTTTTATGATATCGTCTACCCAGCGTGCTTTTGGTCTTCCTCTCTTTCTCTGTCCTAGTGGGCCTGTCCATTGTGTTGTCTCTCTTGTCCATCTACTATCGCTTAGCCTCCTAAGTTTCCTACTTAAACACAACTTATTTTATTACAACTATGAATAATAATTTTGCCACTTGAGCCACTACTTTTGCGATAGAATATCACAGAAATTAGGAGAAAAATAGTTATTTAAAGTAACCTATTGAACGAAACATGACTATATCTAAAATTAATAAATAATAATAACCTATTAACTTATAGTTAAGGCTCTATGCAGTTTGACTTCTAACCCGTATTCAGACAATAATAATCATATATTTAAAGGTATCTAAATATACATATACAAAAACTATAATATTTCGATATATTAAACCCAAATACAAACGAAAATCTGTCTTATTTACCTATATAAATAACTAGGTGACCCGGCGAACTTCGTACCGCCATATTTGTCCCAGCTTCCCACAGGCAGCGTACAGTCGCGGAAAAAAAAATGACTTTTCCCGTTATCTTTAATTTTTTCTTGTACACAAACCTTGTCCTAACAATAATGAACACATTAAAAAAAAATATGCCGCCGATCGGAAGTTATGCGCGTACATACATTTCGGAGATTCATTTTTATATATATATACTTAGATAGAAGATTAAACTATTTAGAATGAAAGTTGAAAGCTGATGATAATTTTCGTATCAAAATTTGACCACCGAATTTGAATAGAACAAGTTTGTTTTCTATAGAAAAGGGCTGTTATGTAAGCGATTATTTCTATTGTACAACACATGAATTTACTGAACACGTAATTGAGAACAAATTGATTGCAATGAGTTATTTTGATAGTTTCTTGACGAAGCGTTCAGTAATTTTAAGCTATTTCTAACATAATACAATGCACTATAACTCAATTTTGTGTGTGTTAAAATCTTTTGTGTTTGTCAAAGAAAGTTTTACAGCCAGTGAAATTGTTTTAAGACTCTGTAAGTAATAAAATAATCGGTAGGTTTTTATAATTAGTAATCAAACGACCTTTACAACCCTATTTCAAGGGCTTGAGGCGAATGATATTGCAATCGATTATAATCAAATCGATTATCGATATGACCCGTAACACAAAGTGAAACTACATGTCTACTACAATTAAAGTTACATAAACTTTTTAACGCATATTCGCATTTCGATATCAAATTATAGTAAGAATTTATTTAGGATGACATTTAAAACGTAGTTAAATGTATTAGACCAGAATTACTTAACCACATAGCCGGTTAAAAATACTTTCAGACTCAGGTATCCTCTTCATAATCCTAACGACTCTAAACTATTTATTTATGTTATAAAGGACTTACAGCTAATATAATAACATTTGTAATCAAGTAACCGTAAGCCGTAACAAGTCCAAACTATGGTTCTTTCTTCAAAAGGACCCTATACTGTAGTCGCAGTTCTCTTCAACATTGTTTATGGACTTAAAAAAAGCCACCTCTGTAGTTTGTTTTGACGTTTCTTCCCAGAGTGAATTTTAAAAAAGGGTGGCGCCTTCTTAAATCAGACATGTAATAATCACAAATTTTAACAAGAAAAGAACCGACTTCAAAACTGGACCAAATTGAAATGGGACCACACGGGAAGCACCAGCTTTCAAATAAAAAAGCGGCCAAGTGCGAGTCGGACTCGCCCTTGAAGGGTTCCGCAGCAGCAAGTAACATTTTTTTTTATATTTGTTTTGATTGAATCAATGGTAAATTGCAGTTTACGATTTATGACGTATTAAAAAAAACTACTTACTAGATTTCGTTCAAACCAATTTTAAGTGAAAGTTTGCATGGTAATGTACATCATATATTTTTTTTTAGATTTATCATGCTCTTATTTTAGAAGTTACAAGGGGGGGGGGGACACATTTTACCACTTTGGAAGTGTCTCTCGCGCAACCTATTCAGTTTAGAAAAAAATGATATTAGAAACCTCAATATCATTTTTGGAGACCTATCCATAGATATCCCCACACGCATGGGTTTGATGAAAAAAATATGGGGACCCCCAAAATTTATTGTTATTTTCTTATTTTTGTGTGAAAATCTTAATGCGGTGACATATGGACGGACAGACGGACAGACAGACAGACAGACATGACGAATCTATAAGGGTTCCTTCCTTTGGCACGGAACCCTAAAAAGAAACACCAAAATAGAATTTACCAAGTCTTAAGTTATGAGATAACAAACATAAAAAAGTACAGTCGAATTGATAACCTCCTCCTTTTGTGAAGTTGGTAAAACATCTGTGAAGATTTACTTACAAAAATTAAATCAAGAATCATATAAATCTGTTTCTTTCGATATTAATATCAGTAAAACAGACACTCTGTTTGTATGGATGTTTGTTAATCATTCACGCAAAACTGGCTGAAATCGTTAGTATGTAAACGAAAAAATAGTGTAGTTGTTCATTATGTAGCTAATTATACAAATATAATAAATTTTGACATGCATGTCACAAGGAAATCGGTTAATTTGTTTTGATTAAAATCTAATCTTGGAGTTATGTACTTATTATTATTATTACCTCTAATCATTTGAAAGGCGTATCGAGGTAACTTCGAACGCTGATTAAAACCGCTTACTTCGTTCATTATTTACTTTTATTACTTTCTTTGCTACTAAAATTATATTTACTTAATTGTTACATGCATTTATAGTTAATTAATGCTCCCTAGTAATAAACTTCGTAATATTATTGTAGTAAATGGAGATTGTTTTGCCAATTGTGTCATAGGCTCGCAGCTAGAAATGCAAAAGTATAATTTGACTAATTGGTACTCCCATACACATAGCTTCTGTTTTACAGCGGGACTTATTCAGGATAAAATTATTTTAAAGATTAAGATACATTCTATTTCCAGACGTTTCGTACGGGTTAAAACGCTACTGGTCACGTGCAGTTTAATATAATATGTACCAATGTGTAAAAGCCGCGAAAGTCCAAAAAGAGTTTGTAGTCACAATTGCTGTGAGAGAGCTATATATATCTTGACTCAATGACTAAGCTTGATCGGAGTGATACCACGGTCTCACAGAAAACCGGTATTAAAAGTTTATTTCAATGCTTTTTACCCGGTGAATGAGGTTACCGGAGATCCCTCACTCTACGGGGAAAGCCTCAAATATTTGTGACTCTTGATTTGCAGGTTTCCTTGTGGCTGTTTGTCTGCCTGCCCGGAGTCCGGATAGTATCAGCATATCTAACTCTACTTTGATAAGCTAAGTAATGTAGGCAACGGTCGACTGTTGTTCAATCTATTTACTCAATAGGGACATGGCTATATTTTTAAGTAGCTTCATAAATGTCATAGTCACGTAAATGGCGATAATTTTATTAGGATTCGTGATTTTCATAATAGAAAAATTATGTTTGTAATGATTTACTACGACCTTAAATATATTGAGTAAACCTCTCTTTCGTAAGAATAGTTAAGGTGATAAAATACTGACAAAATTTTATTTTTAAGAGTCACTTACTAAAATATACTTGCTATGCTTAAAATTTGCATCTAGATTATTGAAAAGCTATAAGTATTACAAGCGTTACATGACCTCGATTGACGACTTATCTACCTATTAAATAAATGTTAATTTGGTTTGTGTAGAGCTTCAAAACTTAAATAAATAAGTAGTGATCGAGCCTGTACAACCCATTTCAATTATTGTTTTAATAATACATTTCATTTTATTCCTCATCAATGCACTAAAGTGCGGAAGGATACAGCAAATTTATTGTTATATTTGTTCACGTACTTTGGCAACTTAGGTAAAAAATATGACATTGGGTGTTTCGCTTAGATTGTTTGAAGGATAAGTATTAAGAGGAACAAAAAACAGACACGCTGACGAAACTTATACATCTGGCAACATTGCTATTTGAAGAACATGTCCTTAAGCGATGTACCTAATCATGCCACCAAAATTGGGACTTCTGGCAACACTGTTGAGAACAGATGTATCCAAACATAAGAATACAGCTTATGAACTCATAACCATAATGCCTATCCTAAGCCAAATTTAAAGATGTAAACACCACTTAAAATAAGTGGTTATCTAACCCTAATCTTCTGATCAGATAATTCTCAGATTTTTTTATTTAAAGTTATGCTGTCCATAGACAATAAAGTGCGACAATGATTCAGTAAAAGACGCCAACCTTTTTACTATGAAATACGGAACGTTTCTCACGCATATAACATTGGAAAGTGTTCACCAAGAGTTTACGTACAGTTTATCGCATACGTTCACAATACACCATTAACCACGGTTAAATTAACTGAAACTATGACAAATCTCTGGCTTTTATTAACAATTGCTATAAAACTTTAACCTTTAGCCGAGATTCCTATTGAATTTATAAGAAAAACCTTTTTTTAAATGTCGTTCATTACAGAAATATTACGTACGCGGTATTTTTGGGTTTGTTTTTTTTTATTTGTTCGAAGTTCGAATTATATTCTTCAAAGTTGCCAGTATTATTTTGAAAAGATCTACTTTTTTTAGATTTCATTTAGTAGAGAATGATTTGACTATGACTTGTCTCAAGTCATATCCCAGAATACGTCGGAGTTCTGAGCGGTCGCTGAAATATGTTGGGTTGCATAATGCGAGTAAAAGATAAAATCAACGAAGATCTCATTTTCGAAATGACGACGAACCTATATAACTAAATTCATAAATATTATCGATAAATTAAACGCAAGTAATAAACGAACCGTACCAGAACCCATGTCCTCCGGTTTAGCTGTCTAGAGTAGCTTCAGTAGATAACTAGTAGACGAACTGGCCATTCAATTTGCAAGACTCAGTTGCAAAACTAATTTCTACTTTACCACTGTATACACACACGTTGTAACACCACAAATTGCAAGAGAATGACATATAATTTGGTACTCAGATTCTTTACACCAAAATTATGTTTAATTTTCTATTGACACGTTTCCTTGACAAAAAACAGTTTCTTTTAAGTGTTCTTACTAGCTTTAGGCAACACTACGTGACAAGTATAATATTAAAAATATCTATTCAATATAATCACCTTCACAGTTTTATTTTTAATCCATTATCTACCAATTAAGTTATGATTTTCACTTCGTTTCACCAATGTCAATGTCAAATATATCTTTCGCCATTTTTTTCGTAATAATTTGATTTTGAAGCGTAAACAATGTTCCCATTAACGTAAAATTATTTAATTATTGATAAAAAAACACATAAATAGTGTTGTTCTTGTGAAAAGTAAGTGATTTTATCACGTAATTTTTGTATTGAGGTGAGGTATGTATTAATTT
The DNA here is from genome assembly GCA_949125395.1 of Diaphora mendica. Lineage (NCBI taxonomy): Eukaryota > Metazoa > Arthropoda > Insecta > Lepidoptera > Erebidae > Diaphora > Diaphora mendica. The sequence goes on from OX421316.1 coordinate 5,094,800, forward strand.
ATAGAAATATCATCCGAGGCATCATTGATTCGACGCTTACATCATATTGTTGAAATGTATAATTGTTTTCGTTTAGTTGTAGTGTTACTTGATGTTATACTCGTAGTGTCGATACTCGATAGGTACCTATAATACCTACTTTGAAAGTACGATATGCTCGCCTCAAAGGTCATCGGCGGTAGTATTCTCTTATCATTAGGTAATTCGTATGTTCGTTTCATTTCTATGATAAAACTCTCAAGAAGTATTTTCGATGTATTTTTAGGCTAAACTGTGATTTAAGTGCTTTTGGTATGGGTGTATCACTGTACCTATATACAACTATTCGTGCTGTTGTTTTTGTCTTGGATAAAAATGATCTTCACTTGGCTGTTAACCTAAGACAATTGTTAGCAGATGCATTAAAAATATCATATTTATTTCATAAAAAGGGGTACACTTTATGGAGTATAATATAAATATCTCAGTAGACATTATTCTAACTAGATATATATGTGGCGGTATCCCATAGGTCTGCTTGAAATTTTTCAAGCAGTCTTGATTAAGATTGTGAAGCACCTAATTTAAGGTAACTTATACTTACATAGTGAATTTGATCATTTCTAGCAAGTTTTGGTATACAATGATCTATAAGTTCCTTTAGTGTGGACTTATATTCACATTTCGTATGCGCAGTCTGAATGTCTGCAGCGGAAATTACGAGCCGCAGGCGAGGACCACAAACAACCACCAGAGACAAAAGAAGTTCTACCAAATTTATAACTATGGTAACTATACCAGTAACAATTCAATTATTTTTGATTATTTTTTGTATAACCCTACAGGTAAATCGTATATTAATTCCTCTCCAAAGCAAAGCTCTTACTGTTTATAATAGATAGGTTACTACCGTTACTATTTTCATTACCAGAAAATGTAAAAATTTCATTGAAATACATCTTCAACTACTTCGCCTTTTCGTCGTGTGTGGTAACAAAGTAAGAATATGCAGTATCATCAACCCTATTATCCCGTGGCTGGGTGTCATAAGAGTTCATAAAAGAGCAAACTATGCAAGACAACAGCACAGCGGTGGACTTATTAATAATGATGCGTACGATTTATAGACACTACTCAAAATAAATAGTTTTCTATCTATCCTATTTCCTTTCTTAACTTTTGTGAATATGATCTTAAATTGCAATCACCGAGTTACATTAGAATGAATACGGACTCAAAAGATCTCTTCACCTCTTACATGCATTATGATACAAAGGCACCGCACCGCACATGCGCGCCATGAACCCACAAAGAACTTTCTACGAAGCCAAGTAGCGTCGACGTGAGGTCAGTCTTATTTGCCACAATTTATGGGCCAAATTAAAACTATGAACTACCGCCTTATATTTCCTACGATTCTTATCAATTTATTTATGCTTTTATGTGGGTGAATATGTGAAATATCTTGATGTTACCAACCTACGCGTGAAATTTACGTGCGTGAGTCAAACATGTTTTGACAAGTTTGATAAAAAAAAGAAATATAAATGTTTGAGCTTTCAATTACCACTGGGCTAAGTGTACTGGGCGCGTGTGTGGTTTTGATAAATAACTGTGTTTTATGTAGTTTTCATTACCATGTATTCGCTTTATTTTGAGATAACAATGTGATGAAAATATTTCTCTATTTTATTGATCGTGAAAATTATTACATAGTGGAATAAAAATTAATAATAACGTGAGTTAAGATTTAACATAGTTAATTTTCAAATGTATAATGTAGATATATGATGCCGCGATTCTATTACCTGTGTATGGAGAACTGTTTTGATTTGACTTAGGTAACAACAATCTTACCAGATGACAGTAATTAAGCAAATATATTTTGTCAAATTCTCATTCCTTAAGATCATTTTATTGCCCAATTTGGCAATCGATAGTCGTGAGCTTAAACATATCAGCATACATCGATCGTACCAGCATAGTAGTATGAATAAATTATAAATTTGAGAAACATCACCAATTTAGCCAAGTTTTACTTTATTTATTGCCATATAAAAATATAATAAATTTGAGCATTCTTTGAAGGATTATTTTAGAGTAGTAATAATTTCACCGCTAGAAATCAAGTTGTCTATGGCCTGGGAAGACAAATAAAACATTCTAGTTAGACTAGGACATATTATCATAATGATAACGGTTGTACTTCTAATACTTCAAAGACTTCCATATAAAATTTGAATATAATGTTAAGATTATTCATAATTTTATTCAATTTTATTACGGTTTCAAGTCGTCAAATTCATCACTTCTACTAAAATAAGAAGTTCCCAGGAAAATTAAACTAGAACGGGTCAGTAAACTATCACGGCGTATAGTCTAGTATACTTATTACTTGATATCGGAGACTAAATTAAAATAACAATGAAAATTATAATTAATTCTTAAGAGAATAAGGTGTAAATTTCTAGAGACAATAACTGTGACTGTGTGAACTTTGTTTCGCCTGACCGGTCAGTATCACGTTACTTTGGTTTATATTACCTACATACATGGACTGCCTTGTTGGTCCAGTGGTTAGCGTAAGCGACGGCAGATCAAGAGGTCTCGGGTTCGATGTTGGGTTTTTCTTACAATAAATTCTTAATAGCAGCCCGTAGTATGGAAGATGGCGGTGTTGCCCGCCCGTGCCTCGGAGAGTACGTTAAGCCGTCGGTCCCGGTTGTCATGAACATCTATGGCAATCGTTATTGGGAACTCAGTGCCCTCAAATATACTGAAAACTAGTTCAACCTTCGAAATCAGTTCACCCTCAGGGTTGCGGCGGTCAGATGCCAGTCGCTCTGTGTAAAAACTTATATTCAGGTAAAACCGGTTGAACTAGTAGCCGACCCCAAATAATCTTGGGAATAAATTTGCGACAGGCGATAGATAAAGTCCCATCTGAATATGACTCAGTATTGCTAGAATAATGTCTGCAATGATTGGAATATTGGAACAATATACTTGAACGGCATAATACTGATTTTTTCCTTAATGATTCTTCAGATTAGGAGATTCGGGTAACATTTTTGATCATATGCAAATACTAGATTAGTTATTAAATTATTATTTTCTAAAACCCTAGTTTTAATCAAAATACAGTTTAGATAATATCATCTGAACAATACCACATCTTAGCAGCAATGCTGAATTTCAATAAGAAGTTACAAGTTTGTTATAGTACTAATGTGACTTATGAGACTCATTAAAAATCATTTAAACCATTTATTTTTGCTACAACATAGTTCAACATACAATCTAGAACAACAAAATCACGTAACAATTGCATGGTGCAGCAAAGGCAACCAGCTCAGTTTCCGCTGTACTGAAGCACAGCACTGATTTTCAGCTGGCCCCTGACATTTGCGCCAACATTTGCGGATATAAGAAAACACACACAGACAAAACGCAACACATCAAAGATGTTACTGTACTACGTTAATTGGAAACAAAGACAATATAATCAAATAAGCACCTACTCTAAAAAAATATGTGACGTAAAAACAACAAAAATCAAAAAGCAAGAAACAAAACAAAGCAAGAAATCAGACATTCATCTATACATAGAGTTCACTATAAAGATACAGGTACTCGGACAACATACTCTACTGCAATTTAATTATAAGTACATTTTGTTGTATTATTTTTATTTACTAATGATTCCAAATTCAAATCTCAGTTAAAAAATCTACTTTCAAAAAAACAATAAAAATATCTATGTCAACTTTAATATATTTTACAGCAACATCAAAGCGGAATTCAGAAGCAGAATATGTTGTTTAGTTTGCTTCGACTAAATTAATGTTCTCAAGTCCAACTTTCCTTATATGGCTAAGATATTTTAGTTCTTCCTTTGATCCACACAAGGAAATGACCACATGGAGTTAATTTATATTTATTAGTCCCTAAAACTTGCATTTAATAGTTTATTCCTTTAATTTCTGTTATGTTTTTGCTTATATTAATGGTCAGCTTGTATATTTTGTGGCTTTATTGTATAAATATGGTACGTTTTATTTATTTTGTGGTGTTTGATGTGAGGCGGTCGTAAATAAACTTATTGAATAATGTTTCTTTTGGGAGCACTATTTGTAGTTAAGGTAATCTAAAAATAATTAATGACGTAACATGGTGATCCATGCATCGTATATTAATAATTTGTTTGTTTTATAAATTAGAAAAATTAAAATTAAAATTAATTTTTGATATGACACTTTTGCAAAGTCTATTCTATCTAGTTCGGTTCACTCAAAAATAATTGCAACCATTTTTTTAAATTCGCAAGCCCAGATACTCGAATAAATTGTCTAACGCTAAAATAATAACAGTTGTCAACATTTTTGAATTCCCCATTGGAAGTGACCAATGAAATCAAAAATAAATATTATATTATATAACTTACCTGGAATAGCAGATATCCAGACTCGTACATCCAGAAGTCATCTGGCGCGTTGCCGGGCTTGGTGAGTTGTATCGCGAGGCAACGCTGCAATATGAGCTGGCAGCGCTGCCCCCCCGCTCCGCGGCCGCTCATGCCTTAAGCGGGCGGCGGCATGCTCTGTGCAGAAAAGAATGAAAAATTATACAATAGTAATTTGAACCGTGTAATAACAATATTTTATTATTATGATACATTTTGTCTCTACTTATGCTTGTATTGATGGTAAGTATGAACGAAATTGGAAAAAAATACCTATAAATAGAAGGTAAAATACTAGGAGATAAATATACTGTTGAAAATGAAGTTTTTATGTTAATCACAGAAATCTTAATCATGTAGACTTTTTATAAGATTTACATAATAATGTAACTTTGTTCCTTTCACTTTAATCAACTGTAAGTTTTCATGTTATTTATAAGTTAATTATTTCACGGTACAATCATTAAACTATGTTTGTCGTAAATGTTTTCATTGCAGGAAATATTGTACGAAGAAATAATTAAAATACAATAGCTTACAAATCACATAAGTTGCGCAGTGCAATAACGCTGAATTCACGTAATTTTCCGCTTCAAATAGTTTTATAACACCCTATAATTTAATTTACTTAACTACCAATCGGCTATAAATGCGAAATTAATATAGCTTTATTAATCAGGTTCAGATCAAACCAACTTTGTTATTTCCGCTACTAGTCGGACCACGGGTTTATGGTTTATTTTATAGTGTTTGTTTTCAACCTGCCGCAGTACGTTTATTAACTAGAATTATTAACAATAATGAAAACAAATATAATAGCAATTAACTTCAATTTTATGATAGTACTTATAAGAGGTGGTGTACTGTAGGAATTTAATATAAATCAAAATTTAATTTCAAATCAAAATACCAAAAGATCTTTAGTACCGAAAACCGCTCTATCGTTCTAAAATCATGACAAAATTTTACACGATACTCTAATTAGCCTCATTCTAAAATATATAGTACAGTCTTAATCTAGTAGTAGTAATATTTTATCAAGGTGAATAATATCCATAAATCAATAGCAATTAGGTAAGGCCTATGTCCAGCAGAGGACTATAAAGGCTGTTGATCATTATGAATAGCTATTAGATACTCCAAAGGCATCTGTCAATTACACACTAACATTCAACTTAAACTGCTTTCTGACAAAATCATTTCATAAATCAAGTTCGTAGCTAGGAAACAGCGATCATATTCATGTTTTTGATTAAAATAACAAGTTGTAAATATCATATGTAGTTTAATTACTGCATATTATTTCTATCATCCTTTACTTCTTACTGAAGAGTAACTTATTTAAGTTTATTTAGAATCTGCGCAATTCTTTTTCGGTCCTACTCTATGACAGATTGTTTCTGACACTGATCAGCGATTAGTCAAAATATTAAGATTAAATAAATAAATCAGAAAATTACTCCTGGCAATTATTAAATAAGTGAGACAACCATTACGTCAAGAAATATAAAGACAATAAAAAATGTTGTGCTCAAAAACTGATTAGTGAATTGATCGCATAACCGCAACAAACTATAGAAGAATACGTGCAATAACAAAACGAACCCTTGACATGACAGTTTGAGAACAAGGTGACAGGTGACATTAGATATTGTTTACGATGTCCTTTGTATAGTGTTTGCGGTTGACTATACGGGATACGTAATCGAGTGTTAGTATTAACTGTATTTTTAGAAGTTATTGCGTATTTACTTAGGTTAAAATTATTTTTTTATATGCAAAAGCTAAAAGAAATTATAATAAATTAAAAATATAATACAGAGCAATAAATATCTTAGTTAAATATTTATTGATATTTGTTTGATGGTCTTCTCTGCGCTGCAGAAAATGTAAGGGTACCTTTTAATAGATTAATTTAATAGAAATAGAATATCTGAATAGTTTAGACATGACATAGATGACAATTTAGACAATTTGACAACAAACAAGAGCTATTGTGATAGAGTAGTTAATTATGTGTTGTCTTTAATATGCAATAAAAAATGTAATTTTTAAATAATGCGATTGTGCCGTGTTATATTTAACGATTACCCGTAAAAGTGTCAGCTTATTCAGAAGTTAATAGCGTAAGAACTAACGTTCTCTACGCTATTAACTTCTGAATAAGCTGAACGAGATACCTTGTTAGCAAGGTTCATAGTTTAACGGCGTACCTCGGTGACCTTTTGCCAACATGACCGTGTGCTAATGTGTCTATTGTTAGTAAAAACAACTGCAAACCCGCATCACTTTCACTTTTTTCTGTATTAAAATTGTTAAAGATAATGTTCTCGTAAGAAATCTTGTGAAGATGCAGCGAGCAAAAAGTTAATTCAATTAAGCTCGCATTACTTTCTTCGTATATTTTGTTTTATTTTACGATATTGTCTACACCTTCAAATAACGTATGAAGTATGATGATTTAGAGCCAGAAACCATATCATTAAATATTCATGAGGACAATTTTAAGTTATCAATCCCGACGAGGCTTTGCAATCTATAAATGTTTCTTTCTTCTTCTATCTCTCGATACATCACATGACGATCTTCGAGAATTAGTTGTCTCACAGCAATGATGTTATCTTCAGTGAAGGCGGATTTTGGGCGTCCTTCGCGAGATTTGTCACTAACACTAGTGTGTCCACGCTGGAATTCTAAATACCAGCGTTCGTTCGACAGTCCGCAGATATGAGGCTTCATTACTGAACACAGATGTTAGCTCTTCAAAACACTGAAGCCGTGTCAGGCCTCTTCTAAAGTTGTAGAACATTATTGCACGAACATTTTCCTTAGAAAGATTCATTTTCGTACGTAACCTGACAGAATCCGATCGACGCTGTGACTAAACAATAGCATTAATCCTAATACTTTCAACTGTTTTGAGATTCAAAATTTAAACAAATTAGAATATGGAACAGTTCTAAATTCAAAATTGCCGGGAAATATGGAAACGACAGAATTTAAAAGGCATGCCTAGCAGTATATAACAATGTACTCTGTGATGCCTAGTAACGTAATAGAATAATCTTATACAAGTCAGTCTGATCTCAAACTTCTATCAATGTCTTCTTTCTAGTTCTTACCATGGTAGTAGGTTTAACTATGAGGATCTCTATCGAGTATACCAACAGGCAATCTATGTTTTGAACGTAATCGTGCGTTGAAGTTTCAGCCATCTTGCAATATTTCGCAATACGAACATACATTTAAAGGGCTATCATGTACAAGCTCATGAAACACCGTAATGCTTATCCAATGCTTGGTATTGAGGTTTATAGGATGTAGTTCTCCAGTTGTGACTAGCAACCGATATCAATTACATAAGGTGACATAATTCCAATTTCTGAACTAAGAGCTTTTAGCGCAAGCATTTCCATAATAGTTAAGTCAGAACTTTGAAACTTAGTTATAAACGCAGACGTACTGACTTCTATACAGCTAACTTTAAGGTCCAAAATCGTTTGTTTTATTACAGTGAATAATGTGGTTCAATTTGAGTATATGATAAGTTAATGTTGGTTATTTATGCTGGACGATGTAACTATTGTAGTATTACAATACTTGGTAGCACTTTATGTAAATGATTTAACACGTCGGGAAGAGATTAAAAGTGTTTTAGAATGATTTATAGAAGTAACAGTCCAAGGGGCACCTTCTATCAATCGAGATAATTAAGTTCGTTACCTAACTTGAAAATGTTAGAAGATTGTTGCAAATAATAAGTATAATTAAAAATGACTTGTTAATCTTTTGTAATTCTCACCTGAATTTGTATGTTTGAATTCTGATATAATTACATGGTAATTTACTAAGGAAGAGAATACGAAGGTATGAAGAAAAAATTAGAAAGGTAATAATTAATTTAAAAAATAGGTATTTCATTGCTACAAACAGTCAACCAGATAATACTCATTGTACAGAACTTAGTTAACGACTAGTAAATTATTCGCTCCACGCAAATATAATCGAAATTCATCCATAACGTACTAGACTTAAACTTGACCCCAACTTAGTTTGGGAAAAAGGCTCGGAAGAAAAGGTTTTGTAGGTACTTCATTTTATGTCTCGAGTTAGTTTTCGGTTAACATTAATAGTATATTATTTAGATGTCATCGTTTAATATAGTTTTTTTAAATATCTGTTAAGGCGCGTCTCCACCGAAATTTGACAACATAAAAAAAAGTTGACAACACAAAAGTTGGCAATTTTTGTTCAGTGGAGACTCGGCTATAAAGAAACTTTTATCACCAACACGTGTTGACAACACAAAAGTTGACAACTTTTGTTCTGTGGCGACTCGGCTGTAAGCTAGAGAATTATACACTATGGAGTTGGAAAGAAACCAGTAATTACATTGGTATTAGATCAATACTCAATGATTTTAAAACTTGATTGATTTATTAGTTCTAAGTCAAGCTGATTGTTACTAGGAAAAGTACCGTTACTCCGCATCCTTTTAAAGCCATCCCCACGCTATATTTAGATACTGATAACTCCTAATCCAATACATAACAAATAAAATAGTCACTTCCTCCAACATCGCGTGTGCCAATCCATTTTCGGAAATTAAGGCCGCGACACACTGGCGTCTATTATAACGGCATCAGCGCCAATTTTACTCTTGTGTAACGCAGTTGTGTTACTGACTTAGCACTGAGAATTGTACGTCATTGGAGCTTTTATTCTTGTTGCCGTTCAGACCTCTACGCAATAAGAATCAAAGCTTAAACTATGCATAAAAGCAGTTGTAAGCACAGTTGGGACTAACAGACACTTCATGACAATCGCGTTAGCAATAAGACGTATGAGGTACTTAGGGCCGGAAAAATGCAACCCAGAGAGGCTTGATACCCAATTGATTAAATGTCAATCTGATCAATCAGGTATAAAGCCTCTTAAGATTGCACAAACTATAAACATTTTCATTTTCAAGAATAGATAATTTGAGCCTATTGTCGGGCCTTTAGTCTATTTGTAACGTCATTAGAAAAAAGCAGCGCTCTTTCTCCAGGAAAACATAAAATGAGTATGAAACATACAGTGGTAATATGTTGATTAGGGGCTAAATAAGCAATTTGATCGTATCGTGAGAGCAGACTCCGTTTACGAGCTCCTCTCAAGTTATTACATATATTACACTTTATTACTAACACGTTCGTGTCACGACTTTCAGATACATAATGTTTATGTGCTTTTACATTTCTAAATAGTGTAATTAGTAACTATCGTTCACGTTTACCAAATCGTTGTAATTTTAATTAAAATAAAACGTAACGTATTTTTTATGGAATAGGGGGCAAACGAGCAGACGCTTCGCCTGATGGTAAGCGAAGCCCATGGACACCCGCAACATTAAAGGCGTCACATGTGCGTTGCCGGCCTTTTAAGAAGAAGTACGCTCTTTTCTTGAAGGTTTGAAGGTCGTATTGGTCCGGAAATACCGCAGGCTACAGTTTTTACACATTTTTGTTGTGCAGGGCAGAAAGTTTCTAGAAAAGCGCACAGTTGTGGACTGACAACGATCTAAATGATGGGGATGAAACTGCTGTCGCATAGGACGATGGCGGAAAGGGGCGGCAGGGATCAGTTTGAACAATACCTCGGAGCACTTCCCATAGTAAATGCGATATGAGATACGTAATATCACGTCTATTTCGTAAAGGAGTAGGCAGAGACAATTGATTTCCTTTTTTTAAGGCCCAGACACATCTCTTTTGGTTCCTCCACATACATCAATCGCTGCATGCATGCTCGTCGGATCCCTGTGCTTTAAATAACATTATAAATGCAAAAGTCAGTTTATTTATTTATTTCTGTGTTACGCTCTTGACAACCAATCCGTGGACAGGTTCTCCGAGGGTTGCATGACCCTAATCCTTCGGGAAAGGTGCGTATTTCTACTTCAAAAGCGGGCCACGCGCTTGTTGGCCCTGAATTGCAAGTACACGCGTATGTTTATTTGCCTCCTACATCAAACAAGCACATTCACCAGTTATCTTTGTGGTGATGGATTAAGAATACGGAGTCATCCCATGGGTGACGTAAGAGACGATTAAAAGAGTGAACTACGTAGGAGAACAACACTGCACTGCACTTGAAACAAATCCTATTCCCAGCCATTCGGCCATAACCAAAACCAAATCCTATTTCCAGCCATCTGGCCGAAACTAAAACCAAATCCTATTCCCAGCCGTCTGGCCAAAACCAAAACCAAATCCTGTTCCCAGTCATCTGGCCGAAACCAAAACCAAATCCTATTCCCAGTCATCTGGCCGAATCCAAAACCAAATCCTATTCCCAGCCATCTGGCCAAAACCAAAACCAAATCCTATTCCCAGTCATCTGGCCGAATCCAAAACCAAATCGTATTCCCAGCCATCTGGCCGAAACCAAAACCAAATCCTATTCCCAACCACCTGGCCAAAACCAAATCCTATTCCCAGCCATCTGGCCAAAACCAAATCCTATTCCCAGTCATCTGGCCGAAACCAAAACCAAATCCTATTCCCAGTCATCTGGCCGAATCCAAAACCAAATCCTATTCCCAGTCATCTGGCCAAAACCAAAACCAAATCGTATTCCCAGCCATCTGGCCAAACCAAAACCAAATCCTATTCCCAACCACCTGGCCAAAACCAAATCCTATTCCCAACCACCTGGCCAAAACCAAATCCTATTCCCAGCCATCTGGCCATAACCAAATCCTATTCCCAGCCATCTGGCCAAAACCAAATCCTATTCCCAGCCGTCTGGCCAGCGTGGTATAGTAGACCAAAACCTGTTTATAGAGAGGTTTGATAAAAGTTGTTGATGAAGATATTTGTTACGAGACAATAGTTGCCGGTTACGGTTTCTCTAAAGCTCTTCTATTATATTTTGTTTGAAGTCTTAATACAATTTATTGACAGTTTCAATCATTAACTTTTATTGTTCATTCTCGAAATCAGGCGTGTCTACTTTCATTTCTACAAAATATATTCTAAAACTTTTTAATTTCTAAAACATTTAAAGATTTATATTTATTGTCTATTGTAAATCTATCCTAGAATGCATTTAAAAATCGAATTCCAAACACGATAAAAACAGATTTCGAATAGGTACAACTATAGTTTTTGTGCACACCTACGCGATATGCAAGTAATGTTGACACTTAAATACTCTATTATAAGCTGATGATTGTATTTCGATGTCAGATTAGCTTTAACTTTATTTATACCACAAATGTAGGAGCATACTCATACTACGTAAATTTTCGCCAAATTACCTCTAGTTTTTTTGTTTAATAAAAAAATAAAAGTGACATAAAAATCGTTTATATTTTTCTTTAATAATTGCTTGCCAAAAAACATAACTGACGAAAGTCTGAGTGGCCAAGTGACCCATTGTAACCATGCATGGTATTTTGAAAACTTCGCCTTCTTCTGAATGGGTGCGTTCCCTTTCATCTAGATGCAATGCTATGTCATGTCACTAAATACCTCCTAAAAGGAAAGTGTAATATTAGTTCACTCTAATTAAAATCTTGCAATGGCAACATCTTCAAAATTGCCAGCCTGAGAAAACTGTTACCCAAGAATATTTAAATTTTAACAATAATTCATTAAAACCAGGTACTTATACACGATTCAAGTAACCTTAATACCTAGTTCACAGTGTCTGAGCGAAATTTTGTTGACTAAACAGAATTTGTTCCACGCTAGCGTATTAAAACAGTTATTTGAATTGATAATTGCCAAGTAATCTTGCGCCAATGTGGGTGAATGTTATACATACATATATATACGAATTGTAGTTAAAGTATATAGTCAGGTCATTGACTTTTTTAATGCGGGTGACAAAGACATATTTAAATGTATATTTAGTTGTCTAACAGTGTACTTAATACCTCTGTAATGAAATGTTGCTTTAATGATTATGAAAGGGATACTAAAAATCCGAGAATTTCTGAAAACTTTTTATTTTTTTGTAGGTAAAAGAGAAAAATATATTGTGTTACGTACAGGCTTGCAATCATGAACTTTGGAAAAAGTGATGATAACTAATTTTTTTTAAGGCCACGAAACTAAATGTATTTGGGTACTAATCTCACAGAATCGACCGTTCCAAATTCGGTACTGAATACCTCACAGAGTTCGACTGTACTTTACCAAAATATATTCGGTTATTGTACATGGAGATGAAAGCGCATAGAGCGTGATGTTTATGGCGTAAGTGTAATAACACTAAAATAAATTCATAGTGAAAGTTATCTTAACGAAAGCTCGAAGATTTATTATTTCATGTCTATATTTGTGCGTACTGTCATGCTTTGGAAGGATAGTGGCTAAAACTTCGGTTGGTACAGTCATCTACAATATTAATGATTAAGCTCTTTACCGAATACAGAAATGACCGATTGGTGCGTAGATGCAATACTTGCATAACATTTTAAAATAATATTATTTACATTGAATCAATAGTTAAATATCTTTCTAAGCCCTTATTTGCTGCGTTATAAAAGCCCGTGTTTATATGGGCTAACATTAACCCCACACATACGTATAGTAGGTATTAGCTGTCTTAATTAGTTTCCTCGTCAAGCAATCTAAAACTACAAACTACTGCGGTTAGAATCAGATTAGCCACGTCTTTAAGAAAAGAAGGTAGCTGGTCTTGATATTAAGAGCCTTAAAAGTTTATAAAAAGTTCATGAAATTTATGCATGTAGTAGCATCCATTAGTCCCATCTGGAAGTTGATAAATCCTCTCACCACAATTTATCGATCACCTGTTAGGTTGAGTTTTTTTTTTAATTTTGCTCTTTTTCATAACGTCCAACGTTCAAATTCCAGCACCCAAACACATTGTAGCCAAGAAATAAATTCATAAATTTCCAAAAAGAAGTAAATAAATGTAGTTCTTTCCTAAGACTATCAATAATAACGCATTCCAGAATTCCAAAAGGAGATATGATATTTCTATGTAGACATTGTGGTGTTGCAACCGGTCGAAACTCGAAGTTTAAGTGTCCGCAATCAGAGCAAGTCAGCGGTAACTGGTAATGGGGGACAAATATAGTTCTATTTAATAAGTACCTACTAAAGTACTAGTTGTGAGAGTGTCCATTGTTAGTTTAAATAACGGTACAAAAAAGGCGTTAAACATAAACTTTTCACATTATCTTCTTAACCTTCTACCTTCAATAGGTAGTAGAGCCACGCTGATTTCAGCATGAACGGGCCGGCTCGACCGGGGGGGTACTACCCTCGCACAGAAAATCAACGTAAAATGACAGCGTTCGTGCTGTCGTGTTTCGTTGGTGAGTGCGAGACCGGAGGCCCAAATAGTCTAGTCCATACCAAGTTCCATACTTGTTGACTAGACTAAAAGATGCAGCAGCATCACGAGGCCGCCATGGTGTGGGTCGCCATACTGCATTGCCTGCATTCGCAGTGAGTATGGTGACCGCCACTCTTGGATTCTGCTTGTGCTTTCCATCAGGCAGAGTAGAATCATTTTGGCGGGCATACATAAAAAAAAAAAAAAAAAAAAACCTTTTAAAATAAATCGTTGGAGTCAGCGCAATCAGCTATCGTCTTCTTTTTCCCTTGATCACTTGACACCCCCTTTCAAGCATTTCTCAATTTCATTGCAAAATGGTTTTGGCGTTTTATATTACGCACGGCCGCCTCCCTAACACTTATTTTTCTTGTAAATCATTATTTCTAGGTTATAGTAACTATCGTAAAATCCTAAAAATCCAATAAAAAGGATAGATAGAGATGTTAGAAATTTTTGAGCCAATTACTGAGGGCTTTCTTATTATTTAACCAAACAGTTTCATAGCACTCTAGTCTGCCTCGGTGCCGCAGTGAAATTTATTAACTTAGTAACGAAAATCAATGCTTATCACAACACTTTTTACAAAGTCACAAACGTAGCTCACGATATTTATATTTCTCATACTTGCAATACACCACCACGAGAGTACAAAATCGTATCGTGAATTCAATGCGAACATACGATAATAACCTACAAATCTATCTGGAGGTGAATGAACTACGTGGGTGTTTCATTCATAAACAATGAACTTTTTGCGATGCACAATGCAAATGCGAAGATGTACAACAACATTCAGTATTTTTTTATTAATGAGAGCTGCTGTCTTCGCGTTTAGGTCGGAATCTTTTCAAACCTAGGTGGTTGTCTATTAGATTATAGCGGCTTCTTGAGAATGACCGCCTATGATTATCGTTGCAGTTGTGCGTTATTTGCAGCTTTTCAATTATTAATCATATTAATAGGCTTTTTGACAATATTGAAAATAAACTATGGATTGTGGTCATCCTATCAGATAATAGCCTAAAAAGACATATTTCACTATGAATTAAACAAAATAATGTGATTTTTTAGCAGATTGCACGAAATAAATTGTAACAATTTTTTGAAATATTTTCTGCGACATGAACGCCTTGTGATTTGTTGCAACTCTGGTGACGTCACACGTTAGTAAACGAATGATTCCTCGACTGAGTATTGTTCGCGTTTTGTGAATTTGTTTACTAGCGTGTGACGTCACACGTATCATGTGACCAGCGCCATTAAAGAAATGTCGTTTTTTGAAGCGGTTGTCAAACTTGAACTTTATCTTAATTTTTGATTTTATTACAGTAGAAATTCCGCAAAATATTAACGCAGTGTGCTTATTACGTAATAAATAATAATTTAAAACGATTTCCAAAAATCAGTCAAATAGCCTATTACTGTAATTTTTATAACATATATTTAAAACATTGACAGGCATCATAATAATTTCAGCCATATCCATAGCTGGACATAAATTTGACAAAACAAAGTTGCACTCACAAAAACAAATTTCATAGGTTCAATATTATTGTTTATCGTTATGTCATTATCATAATCATATGAATCAAACGCAAAACTTATACAGTAAGTTTCAACTACTGTATTAAGACGGACACACACATACACATACGCAGTCACACGTGCGCACACATTTAGTGCGTGAATTGCGTGATAATTGCTTTACCGTCGTGGACAAAGTATAAATTTCTAATAATTTATTACTTAAGATAGATCGTTTAAAAGTTGCCGATGAACCAGTCATTTTCGTAGTACGGATGCGTTTCTCGTTTTACCATTCATTTGATAATGTTGTTTTGCTTTCTTATTCTCAACAAATTGGTAATTGATATATAACATATATTCCAACTTGTCGTATTCATCACTGTATTATCGAATTCGTTGTGGTTTTTAATCTATATGAACTTTCACTGGGACTGAGGGTCATGTTTAATGTTTTAGTAGGTTACTACCGTCGTGATAAATCGTGATAAAAACAGCAGTCTTAAAATTAAACAAATATAAATTACGAGATTATTTATTAATGGTATCGTTCCAATCTGTCCTTACAATTTCAACGATAAACAACTATGACTTACGACTATTTAATTGCAACCATAATAAATACAATTTGTTTACATTTTGTGCCAATGAGTGTGTGTGTGCAACCGGACATAACACCGCTATGTCCGATTGTGGCGCTTTGAATGTCAATGCCAATAGAAGGATTTTATTTGGTACTGACTCGACTACTAAGCAAGAATGCTTGAAGCTGATAGCAGACAAAAAGCGTGAACTAGTATGGTAGATTTAAAGTTCAATTTGATAGAAATATACTATCTATTGGTATATTATTTATGTTATCTACTTGACGTATGAACTTCAATTGGATTTTACACTTTAAATATGTTGGTATAACGTTAAGTACTTGGATGACCGTTTTTTTATTGGTAAATTTTCTAAAAATGGATCCTAGCTAAATCGATTTCGCCCTTCATACCAAATTTCATAAAATGGTTGGAGCTGTTCCTAATGATTGCTCCTTTAAGAGTATTAGATGAGAAAAGATATAGCTTAGTAGGTACACACTTACAACTGTCTGGTGTGGTTATTCACTAGTCCGTCTTGATCTTAAAAGCACAACATTTATGAGTTATAGTCAAACTAAGTAGAGGCCTATTAAGTACAATGTAAGTAAAAAACTTGTCATGGCAACAGAAGTTACGCAAAACAATCATTTCGGCACGCATGAGTTACAAACAATAGACACCCATTATGTCATTATAAAAAAAAACGAAAAATTAACTGTCAAAAGAATATAGAAAACTAGAAAAAGAAATTCGTTAACCTAACTAAACTTCTACACTAATAAAACACTACATCAATAGCCTTTAATGATTCAAATTCATTAATTCAATTACCTAAGACACTAAGTGAGATTTATTAACGTTAAATTGAAGCTACAGTAAAAAATCATAGATTGACACAAATAGACGCCACAGCATTTACTGGATTGTCAAGGTAAATTAGGTGAAAACACCAATATCTACAGCCCGCTTCTATAACTTCCAGTTTCCAAAGTGCGTAGTGCCTTATGAGAAGAATACTGGAAAAAAAAATTATTGCTACTCTTTTTGCCGATTTTTTTTTTTTTTTATGTTTGGCCCGCCAAAATGACTCTACTCTGCCTGATGGAAAACATAAGCAGAATCCAAGAGTGGTGGTCACCATACTCATTTGCTAATGCAGACAATGCAGCATGGCGACCCACACTATGGCGGCCTAGTGATGCTGCTGCATCTTTTAGTATAGTCAACAAGTATGGAACTTGTTGACTAGACTAATTGGGCCTCCGGTCTCGCACTCACCAACGAAACACGACAGCACTGCTGCTGTCATTTCACGTTGATTTTCTGTGCGAGGGTAGTACCGCCCCGGTCGAGCCCGCCCGATTTATATAATACGGAAAATATCTACTTTTTAACCGACTTCAAAAAAGGAGGAGGTTCTCAATTCGACCGTATATGTTTTTTGTGTGTTCGCGGATAACTTCGTCGTTTATGAACCGATTTTGATGATTCTGATTTTTAATGAAAAGGAGATATCCCAACGGTGGTACCATGACAAGGACATTAAGATCTGATGATGGCATTCAAGAGAAATCGAGTAGAAATATATAAAATTTTAGGTATACAAACCTACTACCTTACCCACGTAACTTCGCCTACGTCTCTTTTCAATCATGGTCGGTTCCTATTGGTCTAAGCGTGATGTTACTTGAAAATCGATTTGATAGGTTCGTACTCCATCGTAAGCAACAACGTGACACGAGAATCATATTATACTGGTGGTTGCCCGCGGCTCTCCCCGTATATATGTCGGTTATCGCAGCATATAGTAGCCTATGTGTTATTCTGATGTATAAGCTATATTGCTGTAAAGTTTCATCCAAATCCGTTCAGTAGTTCTTGCGTGAAAGAGTAACAAACATCCATCCATCCAAACTTACAAACTTTCGCGTTTATAATATTAGTAAGATAAATAGATACGCAGTCTTTTAGCAGGGCTAATTCTTAATCGCAGCATAATAAACATCTAAGTATATAATTTAGTACGACCAGGCCAGGCAACAAGCCAATCCCACCAAGGCCTACAGTTTATAGAACATGAAATAATATAATTTACCACAAAAGAAAACCTGCGATGTAAACTGCAAGTAAAATGCGTTTGCACATAAATCGTGAAAGTTTAAAAATTAAGTGTCAAACCTGTCAGTATTTTTTTAAAACGTTAAAAATATATCCATGGAACTTAAAAAATACGCATATGGACTACTTTTACTCCGATTAATCTCTTAAGATTACCGAACCAGACATATAAGTATGTAAATCAAAATTATATTTTATCACCAAAAATCTTAAAAAACGCGAACTTTCTCAATGAGATATGAAATTAAACTATTTAAAAACATATTTGAGAAATTTAAAATCAAGATAAACATATCAACGGCCATTCCAAACATTCACTAAAAACAAAATGAGAAAGAAACAGTAAACGACATTATAGCTGGCTCGCTTTTATTAACCGACTTCCAAAAGGAGGAGGTGCTCAATTTCATAGTTTTTTTTTTTTATGTATGTACATCGATTACTCGGTCAATTATGGACCGATTTTGAAAATTCTTTTTGTATTCGAAAGGGTATGCTCCCCATGTTGTCCCATGGCCACCATATCAGGATGTGATGATGGGATCCTAAGGAAATCGAAGGAAACCCTCAAATTTACGTGAGCGCCTGCAATGAAGTTACGAGCAATTGTCTGCATGCCTTCATATTCTGTAGACATCACTAAATTTTAAATGAAATGAGAGACTTGAGAAAGACTAAAAAGCGAAAAATAAAAATAAAACTTCGTTTAAAAAAACCGACTTCAAAAACTAAAAAGTATAAAATAACTTAATTTTTATGTGCTACCTATTCATAGGTTTGAAGTCGGTGCCAAGCCAAAATGTAATAGTAGGTATCGCACTCGCCGCGCGTGACCTTGAGCGGGATAGCTGCTCTTCGCGTTGAACAAAACAACCGAAGCGTCGTTGACGTTCGTCTCGAAATATAGCGAGTGTGGTACCTACTATTCCATTGGCTTGGCACTGACTTCAAACCTATGAATAGGTATCACATACAAATTAAGTTATTTTATCTTTTTAGTTTTTGAAGTCGGTTTTTTTAAACGAAGTTTTTTTTTGTGCAACTATTTATGTAGACTTGACAGTTTGACATGTACAAGCAGCTTTTAAGTAACTCATCCTTTTTCTTCCCGATTAAATGATAAACACTAAACTAAACAACCTCTGCCTATCTTAATATGTTATTTCGGTTTTAATTAAATTCATAAACCATTGATTCAACATAGATATTTTAGGTTGGAATCTAATAAAACTGCAATTAGACGGCCGACTAAACATCATAGCTACGGCTTGCTGATATATAACTTTCGAGTCTGTGAAACATACCTTAAGTTTCAAAGGTTTAATGAAATTCTACCTAATGGGTACGGAATTCTGAAACAATATTAATATACCCCTGGAAACTCCCCTTCAATATATGCAAACTATTCGCGACACTATAAAACTGGAAGGAATTTAGTAATACTTGCAAAAACACAAAAGTTTTTTGCTTTACCATTTGAATGTACTTCGTTTATGGGAAAATTTAGGAGGTCGTTGGCTTTTTGGGGATATTTTCTACACTCAAATTTAGTTCCGAATGATGTAAGGGCTCGATATCTCCCCTCTTAATTGTGAGGGGAAAACTTATTCGATCTGACTTGTAGTTTTCCTAATGGAGAAAAACAAGCAGATAATAAAATTACTACTTTTACTTTGATCCCTAATAAAACCTTATTTTTAAGAATGTCCATGTATTTATTGAGCATTGTAATACATTTGAAGCTTCATTATTTCGTTATGCGAGTCTAAACAACATACTTAAAGCAAATAAAACTAAGCTTCTTCAATGCAGCCAACACTGTCAGTTCAATCTATAATCCCGTCTCGTTCAAACGCAACAGCTACTTAAGAAATAAAATGTATAGAACTTTAAAACTGACATGGCCACAATTATGGCCACAATTAACTTGGTAACGACTGCCCTTCATGGCATTGCAACTTAATAAAGGACTAAGTTTACAACTTGATATAAAGATTGGTTTCGTCGAACTGTCTACTTGGCGTTTAACTTGACAGATTAAGTATTATGTTTGTTCTTAGTTTCGGTATTAGTATTATGTTTATTTGTTTAAGGTTTTTTGACTGATGTTATTTTAAGATGTATCTATACAAGCCATTATTCTGAGTAGAGAGAGTTTAAACAAAGTCAAATGGAAGTGTTACGAATCCAAAACTGATTATAAAACAAATTACAACTGCAACGCTTGAATTGAAACCTCATTCGTTCAGATGATAAGAGTGTATACTTAATTAATAAAAAGACAATGAAGTATCTCATTTACTTAATATTAATATTTAAAAATATTCAGCAATTTTATTCAAAATTATTACTTAATAATTTACGTAGTACAAATATACTTTTGTTCTGCGAAGTTCTTCTATTTTCAATACCTAAAAAACATATTGTCAATGTGTCTTAGAGACTAAAATGTATTCCGTATTCATCGATGATATTAGCATACATTGCAGAAAAATACACCCATACCCAAACAAAGAATCGTGTTACTGACACAATTATTTGTCCTAAATAGTAATCAACTCTCAGGATCACAAATCACCAAATCAAAAACCAAGTTATATTAAGCACTGTTGAGAAAATACTAATACATTATTGAATAATATTTCTACTTCTTATTAATTAATTATTCTATAATAATTTCATTCAGCTAAAACACTTTCGATTGTTATGTTGCTTATTCAATGAAAAAGTCGTTAAGTTCTCCGATTGAAGCTAATAAACATGCACGTCTGCAGCCTCCTTTACAGTTTCAATGATCGACCATAATTAAATTACAGGATGGGGACTGTCTAGCTCAATGGAAAAGAGGTTCATTAGAAGACAATATAGTGCTAAAATGAATGAAATTGAATTGTGGCGTTGTAGGTAGGTAGTTAATTAATGCTCGCTCATTCTTTCTTCTTATTTATATTTTATTTTTGGTAAAAAAAAAAAACAATATTTACAGAATTTTTGGTGGAATATTATCCTGTTAGAGTTTCAGCTTAATGTATTTTAGATTGACTATTAATAAAGTGAAGAGGTTCTCATTTCGGTTCATTTTATGTTTCAGTTGCCAAAATGACTCTGCTCTGCCTGATGGAAAACATGAGCAGATTCCAAGAGTGGTGCTCACCATCCTGAATGCAAATGAAGACAATTGAGTTGATTTGAGTTGATTTATTTTAATATTGTCACCTCACAACTTTATCAGTTATGAACCGATTTAGAAAATTACAACTTTCTTTTGGGAGCTATTTCGCTTAAGTTCTGTCCCACTTAGATTTGAAGAAACGATAGGGTATACATTGCTACCTAAGCAATGTGTATCGTTACAGTTTTAAAACGCTACAAGATACTAACGGCTAATAAATGGTGTTGCTATTAAACAAGTTGTGTGACATGACTCATGCTACTGAAACCTCGATTGTCAAGGTTGTATAATCGTAACAGTGGTCGCCGATGCGAGACCAACCATTGTTTTAACAGGACAATTAGTCTTTTTACTTCATTTGGCTATATTTCGACCCTAACACGCTTCGTAAAGTGAAGGTTGTGGGCTGAATGAGGACGCACGACGTTTTGTAAAGGAGCTTAACTGCTTAGTATTAATTTGTAATAAATTAGCTGAACCTTGCAAGGTTTTGCTGTAGTACACTGTGGATTTATTGATGGGAAACGAGGAATCAAACTTACATTCAAAATAGAAAAAAATCATTACTGAAGCAGGTTGTCAACGAATAAAAAATAAATCAACAATTTATATACACATTGAAATTAATACTTTAGTCCTATATATATATATATAATTTTCCCTAAGTAAAACTAGTTTGTTTTCTTTAACTCCGTAAATTTAAATAACATTTGTAATATTTCCTTTTTTTTACTGAAAACAATTGTATATCTAAATACAATTGTTTTCAGTAAAAAAAAGGAAATATTACAATATCATAGTATCAATAATATGAAGTAGATCAATTGATCTGCGAGTAAATACATATGTTCGCTGTACCATCAACGAAGTTGAGCACACACACACACACACATATAGATGACTGAGAAGAAAAAACAGAAAAATATTCCCTATGCAGTCAAAAGGGGTATTATTTGTTTTTTATATTAAATTATACGAGACATGAAATCAATACTTTAAGAAAAGTGCTTTATTGGGACTAATCCAGACTATTCTGCTGTCTCTTGTACGGTAGTATCTGTCGTTATTCAACTATAGCATCGAGCCTAAAACAATAAACTATAGAGCTTGTTGCTTGCTGTAGGGATTATGGGATATTTTTATCAAGGGGACAATATTATTTTTTGAAACCTGCCGGTCCTTATGTTTTAACGTTCACTAGACAAATTCCGGACAGGATTAATTTGAGTAAAGATTACATTATTCGAAAAAGTTTAAATAGTATTAAATTAAATGTATGGCTCAAAAGGAAAGCATATTGTATAAGCAGAGATTCATATTTGTCATTTCACGGTACGAGGATTCGATTTAAATCTACAAACATGAAGTTAATGTCCTATTGGAAATTAAACGAAGACTCACACGTAAAAAAAACAATGCAATGATGTGATCTAGACGGGTGCAGGCAGTGCCTAGGCAGAGGGCCAGAGGACGCAAGAATGCTAATAACAATTTTGCAATTACAAAAGTTATAAAGTGTTAGTTACGACTCTATACTTTAGTTTATTCACTAATTAAATTAATACTTAGGTGTGTATTCGGAACAAGTCTAATCAGGAATCCAAGAAGTATTTGTTTCTTACCTTTAATATTAAATTATGGTCTATGGTTTATATTATGAACTTTGTAATTATAAACTTAATGAACAACTGTAAATTATTATTAGTTGGCACAATTGTATGTAGGTAATTAGAGAGATGTGTCCATGTCCGCAAATGAACCAAGGTGGCATACAAATTAAGAGTGTCGCGCGTTTCTCTTATTTTCTACACGACAGTACCATGTAAAGGTTATGTTTGATACTTTAATGGTGTTTTCGTTTATGGTATGACTGTTTTTCTTCTATAAGAAAGGCATTTACCGACAAACTCTTCAGTTTCAGGTAAGTATGATTTTGAAGAATCTTTGGAGGCAGTGAAATGATAAAGACGAGGGTTATCATCACCAATTAAATTAATGTTTTTATTACTTTTTTAAACATACACAATACACATAGCTTTAGTTGTTTAGCGAAAATGATTTAAAAGGTTACGATGACTTCTATTTCCGCGACGATTCGAACGAGTTATACCGCTAGTGGTCCCAGGGAGACTGGGTAAATTTAGTGAAAATTAAAATGAGTATTACACTTTACTGAAAAAATTTAAGTACTTACCTAGTTATCACTATGAAAAAGCGGCCAAGTGCGAGTCGGACTCGCCCATGAAGGGTTCCGCAGCAGCAAGTAACATTTTTTTTATATTTGTTTTGATTGAATGAAAGGTAAATTGCAGTTTACGATTTATGACGTATTAAAAAAAAACTACTTACTAGATTTCGTTCAAACCAATTTTAAGTGGAAGTATGCATGGTATATTTTTTTTAGATTTATCATGCTCTTATTTTAGAAGTTACAGGGGGGGGGGGACACATTTTACCACTTTGGAAGTGTCTCTCGCGCAATCTATTCAGTTTAGAAAAAAAAAAATTAGAAACCTCAATATCATTTTTGAAGACCTATCTATCGATACCCCAAACGCATGGGTTTGATGAAAAAAAATTTTTTGAGTTTCAGTTCTATATATGGGGACCCCCAAAATTTATTGTTTTTTTCTTATTTTTGTGTGAAAATCTTAATGCGGTTCACAGAATACATCTACTTACCAAGTTTCAACATTATAGGTCTTTTAGTTTCGGAAAAAAGTGGCTGTGACATACGGACGGACAGACGGACAGACAGACAGACAGACATGACGAATCTATAAGGGTTCCTTCCTTTGGCACGGAACCCTAAAAAGCTTGTAGAACAAAATTAAGGATCTAAAACAAATGTTTTTTTAAAAATCAGTCAAAACCTAAACAGCAAGACTTACTAAGAGCCAACCGCCTTCAACATACAGTAAATCTGTTATGCAGTACACAATCAGCTTCCCTTTGACGTTTCGTAAGTGCAGTGTGTATATAAGTGTAAGTGCAAGGTCACACCGCAGTGCGGAGCTGCAGACGGGAGGTATCGATCGCATCCCGCCACCACCGGCCCGTCTGCACGCACACTACCCCGTGATACCCGTACTCATGCCGTAGTGGGTTTGTTTACTCCAGACGATTTATTAGCCGGATGTCGGTTTTCGCAATGGTTTGTTAAAAATGTGTTAGCCTTCGTTAGTTTTGGTCAGGTTCAACGAAGGCTATCGTTGAACCTGACCAAAACTAAATAGTTTAGGAATATTTAGAAGATTTAAAAGTGTTTTTAATTTCTTATTTTATGATACTTCAGATCTTCAATAACTATTGGTATTTTTTTTTTTGTTTTGTCTGAAACGCCAAAAAAATTCGTAGTTTTTGGTGAAGTGACCTAAAGTAGAGCATCGATGGAAACCAGGTACGAAACCATAATCTTGTCGGAATTTCGAATGTATTCTAGGAATATTATTAATATTTAATAATGATATTATGAAAGTTTACTTTAACTTTAATTTTTATCTTGTCGGCAATGTGTTTTGATATAATAAAACTTAAAAAAATAAAACAAAATAATGAACAACAGTATAAGTATTACAATGTCGTCTATCTATAAAACTGTCATGTCAGCCATTTAACTTTTTACAACACTTGCGAAGCGCTTGTCAATCAATTTATTTTTCATTACACAGTGTTCGAATTTTAAAAATAAATTAGGTTGACCATAAAAAAAATGTTTTTAAGAAGTATGTAGATACAATAACACTTTCATAAAATTACATTAAGGAGTACCTAATATAAAAAATATTGCCAGTATTTTTCAGTAGGCAAGGCCTCATTAAATTATTTCTTATCAAACGTAATTGTTATCAGTACTATTAAATATTTTTCAACGTATGGTGTTCCTTGGGAGAGGCCTATGTTCAGCAGTGGACTTCAACGGGCTGATGATGATGATGATATGGTAGACATTATCTGTAGTTTTATTTAGTTTTTGTGTAAAATTCTTTAGTTACAGTTTAATAATACCTTATAAACAAAAATGTACTAACAACTGTCATTTTTTTTATTCTGACACAGTGACATCTAATTTTTGTAAAATATTTTAATGTACATTAAACCTACTGTTTTATTGTACAAATTATTGGTGACTTTGGTGTTTAAATTACGTGACAACTAATTTTATTAAATGATCCCAAATTTGTCAATGAAAGAGCGATCACAAACTGTCAGATATAAATGAGATAAGACACAAATTGATTGATGCGTAGAGGTTATTTAAGACAAATATACGCGTAATAAATACACATTTATCAAGTCATGTAAGTGGTAATTGTTCAATATGTGAAGATGGATTTACTTAAAATATCAGGAATCGTTGTTAAGTACTGACTTTTCTAATGTTGGTACAATGGTAAAAGACAAGAAAGTTATGTTTTGTTTATGGAAAAAGGAGGGAAACGAATTTGGGGGTTTCCCCGAAGGCAAGTGACTATGGTGACACCTACAACTCAATAGTATCCCACCAAAAACATTTTCATGTAAAATGTTGCCAAGACGACTGCATATGGCTTACCTAGTGAAAAAGATATCAGATCTCATGTAGAGCCAAGGTTCTGAATCTACACGCCCTTTTTTTTTTTTTTTTTTTTGACGGGGGGAAATCCTCATGGATGTCCTCCGCCCTGGGGAAAGGGGCGAAGGGGTCTGTCAGACTCCTACTGACTAAAACCCCCGGTGTTCCGTCTCACACCTACGCCGGGGATCACGGGAACATAAGAGACAACCGCGATCCCCGACTGGTGCCGGCCCGCCGCTGCGGGCCACATCTGGTCAGCGAGGGAGAGTTTCCCTCTATCAACCTATCTCTCTTTAGAGAGATAGGTTAATATATATTTATAACTTACAATAGGTGCATTATAATTATAATCTATGAATAGAGAATAAATGTTTCCATTATGTGAGAACTATAAATACCTATTCAATATATTTTAATAAACACTAATCCAACCCCTATCTATGTATCCTTAAGACTCAAAGAAAATATAAGAAACCAGCCGACCCGTGCCCACTTCGTTGGGCGCACGAAGCAAATACAAAGAGGAGATGCCCTAATGAAATTTTTGTATGAAACAATGCGTGACAATTTGCGGGGGTGAGGGGGGGTTACTTTGCCCTTTGCCATCTACCAATCTATAGCAAAACTACTTGCATCGTTACATGTTGATGTTGCTATGTAGTTTAGCTATTTGACACTAAGCGTACGATGTAAGGGACATACAGGGACGTACTCAGAATTTTCTTATCAGGTAGTTATTTTTTTAAAGTCAATTTTGTAAATCATTTTGATGCATGTATCGCAAAAATATTATTAGTAAGAAACATCGTACATAACATCTATACTAATATATTCTATACTAATATATGAAGCGTAAGAGTTTGTTTGTTTGAACGCGCTAATCTCACTCTCGCTAATCGCCAGGAACTACTGGTCCGATTTGAAAAAACAATGTGTTTTTTTTTTATTATTTTAGTAGGCCGATCAATGCCCATAGAGATAGTTTAGGTTATTACTTCTTTGATTAATCACAAATTATTTTTTCTGCCACTTTATATAACTAATCCTAAAGCTGTGAGGTATTTTCAACATGAAATCAATTTACAATCACAGAAATACTTTACATTTGGCATCAAAGACAAATTAACAAACAAATATGGCGGCGCGGGGACATATGCTGTTCAACCAATCAGCGCGCGACTTGCGATTCGTAGATACCATTTTACAATCTCGCGAGATAGATTACAATCAAACGGTTTTGACAATCTGACGATAATATATATATTAAAGAGAGAGATAAAAACAAAGAAATATAGTACAACAACAAACACATACAATAAAGAGAACAATAACAGACAAGTAGGAGTATAATACAAAAAAAAAATTTTCTACAAATTAGTTTTTCATTTCTTATATTTTCAAATTCTTCAGTTTTCGTTTGATTAATTTCGTTGTGGGTTAAATTCTAGATTAATATAGATGTAATTTGAATATAGATAAAAAAATTAATTCTAATTACGACCCTGTCTCTTTGCTCTGTTGATGTTTGTTTCCCAGTTGACGATAGACGTCAGTGTTCACAAAATGATTACAAAAAATACAAAAAATAATACTTTTTCGATTAAAAATTCTTTAGGCAAGAATGCAGAACATATTTCAATATCTTTTTATGATTTACTTTATAAATACTCAGCTCTACGAACCTTTGTATTTTTATTTCCCATCACACAAAGTTTTTCCATCTAGTGGCGAATAGATTTAACTATATTTCAACAACACACTGAGAGATTTTTCTAGAACTATTTTAAGAAATTAAGTATAAAATTACTTACAAATGAAATATTATGCCATTCATGGCACCAGAACGTCTATCCAAGTTATTTGTACAAGATAAAACACAACACTTCATCTTTTATAAGGAATAATCCGAGAATATTCAAGGATTGCGAATTTTCGATAAAGTTCTAGAACATTGACGTTGACAGTCTAATTTGTAAGTCGCCATAACTGCGATGACGTCGGGACCTGTATTTTGTCACGGGACCTATGCGCTTATGCCATCTCCTCTTTGTATTTGCTTCGTGGTTGGGCGGTAAACATTTTTTCTCCGACTTTGCAAAAAAGTCTTTACACTTTTCGGGTTATTATATATCCTATGTTACTCGCAAATAACGTAGCCTTCTAAATCGGTGCAGTAGATCCAGAGATTACCCTACCCCTACAACGTCACAAACGCACAAACTTTACCTCTTCATAGTCTTTACTAGCGACCCGCCCCGGCTTCGCACGGGTGGATTTCAGATGCCCCCGCCGACGACACGATTCGTGCATTTTAAATCTGTAATATCTTCGAATATATTCATTTAAATTAGATACTGTAAAGAGCCATTTTAATCTATATTAAATGCACAATGTATTTAATTTACTTAATTGTATAAGGATTCATTCTGTATTGCTTAAAATCGCTTCCTAATAAGCCATTATTTCTCGTAAAAAGAAAGGAATAAAAAATGGTTGTTGTGGGTTATCCCTAAGAGATAGACATATACCGTCGCGGACTTTTTTGTAGATCTTTTTAAGGTGTATTATACATAAAAACCTTTCTCTTGAATCACTCTATCTATTAAAGAAACCCGCATCAAAATCCGTTGCGTAGTTTTAAAGTTTTAAGGAAACAAAGGGATATAGGGACAGAGAAAGCGACTTTGTTTTATACTATGTAGGGATGTAGGGATACGATATTTATTTATTATTTTAATTCTTTTTTCTTACAAAAACGTTTTCCTAAATACGTTTCATTACAATGATTATTTCTAAAAATTCTCAACTGGTATTTACATTCCAATAGCTTTTCCCCGCGGCTACATCTGCATGTGAGTCTACCTCATTCCTAAAAAAAAATTTTTGGTAGTCTGTAAAGTCGGTTTACGGACGATAGTTTAACGTGACACCGTCAAAACAAAACATTGAGGAAATTATGAGATATAAATACTGAACAACATCCCAAGTCGTCTCGTTACAACGTCGTATAATCTAAGTAATAATGCTGCAATAATCCCACAAGACGCGCGCCATACTACTGTGGGGTTGTCGACACGGCGTCGAGGGAGTCTGCTTTCAAGGTCGAGACTGAATACTACGGTAGTAAATTTTACTTTTAATTAACATTAAAAATAGTTGATTCTCTGTGACGTGTACATTATCGTACAAAACTGATGCTAGAGAATGAACTTTACAAAGTTCGAAACTTTTTTTGTACAATGTCAGCTGTAGAGTTGTCGGATCCACTTCTTTTTTACTAAAGTAAAATCAAAAGTCACTATCGAATATAAAGTACGCTAAGTTCTTCAATTTAAAATGAATACATGCGATGAGCGATAAAGAATGCAAGTCGTTAAGAGTATTTATAATTGAGATTATGATGTAATGTGATAAATCTTTATGTACCCGTTGTGTGTTGTTACATGTTGTCCTTGATTATTATTTATTAGTATTTTTATCTTCCATTTATCTTTATTTGTTCTACAGGCATATAATACAACTTAATGTAACTTAACATTAGAATAAAAAAAGTCTTGCACATCGCTTTGCTATTATTTTTCCATAAAATGTTATTCGATTTAAACGTTATTTGTGCTTTACTATATTTAACAGTGTCCTGGCCATAGTTAATATATTATTTCTTAATTCTTTGAAAATTTTGCAGCATGTTTTTTAAATAAAAGAATAATTTCAACACCTCATCACTAAAAATGAAGGATACCCAACCCATATACAACGAATGTGCGGGATATCAATAAGTACTAACTTGTGAAGCGAAGAAATAGAGGTGCTCTCAAATTCAAACACAAGATTTTAACAAAAATGATAACAAATAACAAAATAACTATTACCTCACTGGTTAAATATGTATTGGTGAGGTGTAAATAAACACGATCCAAGATAAACTTCTTCCAAGTGACCTCATCATAACGCATATTTAAGCACTTACTAAGGATCAAAATTTAAAGCAACAACAAAACGAATATTGAATAATAAAAATGGCCAAAAATAAATAAATGACAAAACCATAGACAACGTGTGAAGTGTCACATTGACATGACATAAAGGCACTGACACACGATAATGGTACGGCCTTGTCAAACACTTCCTACTATTGAAGAGCTATTAGTATCTAGTAAACAACGAATTTTACACCTATTATTTATGAGTTTAAACGTTAATTTAAAAATAAACTTGATGTTCTTATAATGTGTTCCGTGTTTACTTTGTTTTTAAGATTACTTATCCTATCTGACTGACTAATTCAAAAACGCAGAGCCTAAGTCACTAGGGCTACAATATAGTAACAAACTCAAAAATTTGGCAGCAGATACCAACACCTTTTGTTGTCAACACCCACTAAGAAAAAGAATATTGAAGCAACTAATAACTTAACAAGGTTTTAGTAAGTAATTAAGTAAAAATAAAACTACACTATATTCACTGTAAAGATAACGACACTAGTGTATATTGTTTTGCTTCGGTATTGTCTTGTTTTCCTACTAGCGATAAAATCGCATACTGATGGTGTTATAGATAAATTGTCGACTCGGTTGGTTTAGCAGCATGCAATTTAATACTAATATTAATACATAATGCACACCAAATTTCTTCGTCTTAATCAGTGTTTAAAAAAAATATTAAAAGATGAATTTTATAGAGAAAACACTATTCAATCCATATTTAATCTATTAGTCTCGTCCATGTGATGATTAGAAATTTATACAGATTTTCACCACACCTATTATATATACCATGTGTGTGTGTG
The DNA here is from genome assembly GCA_949125395.1 of Diaphora mendica. NCBI lineage: Eukaryota > Metazoa > Arthropoda > Insecta > Lepidoptera > Erebidae > Diaphora > Diaphora mendica. Next base: position 5,125,349 of record OX421316.1, read on the forward strand.
TATGTGTGTGTGTGTGTGGGTGTGGGTGTGTGGGTGTGGGTGTGTATGTGTGTCTTAAGGGTAGACTAAGTAGGCAAATTTTACAGGACAGCAGCACTGCAAAGAGAAGTAAAACTTGATAAAAACCTATACCAACCCGATTGCTCAGAAATAACTCTATGAAGAGGTTAGGTATTTCTATGATGATCTTTAGGTATAATGAATTAATTGACAAAACCTACATAAACCCGGTCAACAGTCAAAAACTTGTATCAAACAAAAGTACAGGAGTACGTGTAAATATGTCATGTCACGTACTACTGTACGCTTTATCAACCACGTTGTAAAAGAAACCACTACATAAATTTATATATATAAATGAATGCCTATCTATTCACGAGCCATGTAGTTACAATGTATGTCTAGTTTTGTAATTACCGTGATAATTTAAACTTGGTATTCTATTTTTCGTTGTATTTATGATGTAAGAAATGACAATAACTTACTGCTACAAGCACAGTCACCGAGTGAAATAAACAACTCAAAAAAATTCTAAAATTAAAAATTCAATACTTTTCTGTTTTACTGTTAAAAGGAGACAAAAGACTGATTTTTATTGATTTTTGAAAGAAGATGGGTTTGAAATCGATTGGCTTTCATGAGTAACTAACATTTTCACCGTATGTGAACTGCTTTTAATCCATTTTATTCTGATTGTTATGGTAATTAGTTCTATTTTGTGGAAAAAAATATTTCTTCATCAGCAGCCTTTAACGATGCACTGCTGAGCATAGGACTCTCCATAGAAAGGAGGTTTAGTACTACAACACTACGGCGGCTTGACGGGGTTTTATTTCCCCTTGTTGGTGACAAATCAAGATCAAAATCTGTTTCAATTTAAAAAAATCTTATTTAATATATTTATTTCTGCAGCATATTACACGTCGTACAAGGTAGTAGAGCCACGCTGATTTCAGCTCGAACGGGCCTGCTCGACCGAGGCGGTACTACCCTCGCACAGAAAATCAACGTAAAATGACAGCGATCATGCTGTCGTGTATCGTTGGTGAGTGCGAGACCGGAGGCACAATGATGCAGAAGCATCACTAGCCCGCCAGGTGTGGGTAACCATGCTGCGTTGTTGCCTTGTCTGCATTCGCAGTATGGTGACCACCACTCTTGGATTCTGCTTATAGTTTCCATCAGGCAGAGTAGAGTCATTTTGGCAGGGCCAAACATTAAAAAAAAAGTCGCTAATAGTAGCTACACTCAGGTATACTTAGCTGTCTGTTGACGACACGACAGCACGTCATGTCATATTTGCATCAGTACCTTAAATAAAGACTTTTCAAGGTATCTGACAATGAATGGGAGGCCCTTGTAATGTACCATTACATATTTCTGTGGCCTCTTTACACTAAGTAGTGAGGACACTATTGTTTCAAGGTTTAGACGCTGAAAAACAAGACATTGAATTTAAATGAGCACTTTTTCTAGAACTCAGTCTATTCATCGGTCCGTTGTTTACTTCAGTAAGGGGCTAACTAGTAATAAATACTATACACACACATAAGTCTGATACATAACTAGGAAGAGCCTGTGCTATAACAAACAAATTGCTGATAAACTTAATCAAATACTAAGACATAAAGACACATTTCAGCATAAATTACACCTAGACACATAAGACAAAGAATACATGAGCGGATTTGAACCGAACTCATGACCTGCGGCTTATCAGTCAGGGTCACCAGACCAAGAAACCCATCAGTAATGAATACATATCTATTATCTGTCTTCATGGTAGGAAGGTATTAAGACATTTAGATATCTAAAAACAACACTAGCATTGTAACAATGAAATAAAATCTGTAAGTACATAATGGTAGTACAACGTCCTTGTCAATGAGGTCTGGATTGTTGTATTGTGTTCATTCATACGAACACAATACAACAATCTACTGGGAAAACTGTTTCTCGCACCTTAATTATAGCATTAAGACCAGCAGATGATTGTATCTGTTCCTCTAATGTACCAAAATCCTTCAGTCCAGCTAAATTTCGCAAATATGATTATCCAAAATTAGAAATACGCAAATTATTTACCAAAAATCTTTATTAACTTTACCTTTGAAACCAACGTTACCTTTTATGAATTATAAGCATATTTCTAACTAGTTTTTGCTCGCAGCTCCGCCCGCGTGTATATCGGTTACCGCGGCAAATTGTAGCCTATGTGTTTTTCTGATGTATAAGCTATATTACTGTAAAGTTTCATCCAAATTCATTCAGTAGTTTTTGCGTAAAAGAGTAACAAACATCCATCCATCCATACTTACAAACTTTCGTGTTTATCATATTAGTAGGCTACTGAAAGTAATAATTCACATCTACGAATTTCGCATAACTCATTGCTTTAAAAAGACCAAAACGAAATTACAAACATTTATAACGTAGAAACATGACAGAAATGCCAAAAGCCATTAATAATAATACTTGGATCCTGCAAGCTTATATCCAGCCAACTTCAAGTCAACGGAGAACAGCATTCCTAGACAACAGATCACCTGAATACGAAATAGCGTGACCTGATGACGTAACTAGATAATATACGAGAATAACGGTACACGAAGTAACTCCAAACAGTAACATATCTCACTTACCTTTGCAATCACAACGAAATTCAACTTCCGTAATGAAAACTTTCGTTCAAAATCATTTCTAAAGGCCATACGTGACGGACAGTCCGCTGCGTACTTTTTTGTCGGCGATATACCTCAAACACGGAGTGTCTAAAAAAATGTATGTACAAACAGTTAACATCAATGAATACTAACTTGTGAAGTTGATTTTGATTTGTATACGACGTTGTATGGTTTTCAACCTTTAGAATAGCCTAGAGTTAAATGTCTAATCACTGTTTTGGTTTTATAACACGCATTTGACCAAGCGATCACAGTGATTCGTAGTTTCAGCAGTAATAATTCCACTGTAAATGTTTTTAAGAATTTAAAGATAATAAACACTTAACTTCACATGGATATTTCACTGACTTCGTTGATAACATGATTTTCATTCATTTCATTTCAGTATGTTCGTTTAATTTACAATATAAAATTTGGTTCGTCTTCTGATTAACGGCGTACACAAGTCTGTCAATGACTTCTCTCTACTCGATTACACCCTAATTAGTTCAGCATTTATTCATCTAATTTTACCGATAACCAAGTATTCGTAATATTCGTTAGACTATTTAAAGCAAATACTTGTAGAATAGACTATTGGATAGTTACCATTAAGGTAAACAACACTACGTCGCTGTCCCTCGCAGGGATATTCTAATGAGATTTCAGATTTGAGTGATACCGAACAATGTTGTAGTGAAAGTAAGAGGACAGAACATCAACTCTGCCTACAGCTTAATGTATGGTCTAAGTTACAAGAAACAGAGATTGAGCTATTTATGTCTCTATTAAGAGACATAAATAGTTAACATTCGTTAAACTTTATACAATTCTTAGATTCTGTTCGAGTATAGTAGTCAATCGCTCGAATTCCTAATACTACCACTTGACTTTGTAAAGTTCTTACTGTTACTTCTGTTATAATGAAGTAGATCAGAAACTGTGTCATAAAAGTTATACACGATTCCGGCTTGTATTTACGGTGATAGAGATCTGCACGAGGCTCAAAAACGTTCAAAAGTTACAATATTATGTTTATTATTCCGGAAATTTGCATTCTTATGCATACTAATATAAAATTATTATATTCTTATACACATTTCATACATTAACAAATTAAAAGCAATTCACTCATTTGCTGCTGTTACGTATTACTAAGATTATTATCAGTTAGATGCATAATGCGGATTCTTAACAGAATATACCGTAAACTCATTTTCTATACAAGCTTATTATCTGTATACCTGATCTTTCGAATTAGGGGTCAAACGATCAGACGGATTCCTCTTTTTTGTCCTGCCTTTCGGCTAACACCTACCGGACAGTCGGTGGGTTTATTTACGTCGGATTCGAACTGACTCGGGTACCTACATGTTACGAAGAAACTAGAAGAACCTAGAAACGAAATCCTTGGTACTCTGATGGCAGCAGACGGGTCTCATAATGGTACTTTTAAGTGGGTAGACAGTGTTAATCTAAGGCTCTAAGAAACCTTATGATATTTGTGCATCTGTTATCTAGAAATTTCTCGCAACTCTTTTCCCTTGTACCACTCTCGGTTAAAGTCGTTTCCTATTGAAATAGTATTGAAGGAAAGCCTCGATTCCCATTCTTGTTGTGTATGTGAGTGGAATCGTAATCAGCTTTATTTTTCACTCCATGGAACTTATTAGTGAGATTTATGGTAAAAGATTGCAATTTATTTAGTGGACTGTGATATTGTCACTGTGCATGTTAAATGATCACAACCTATAGGAAATAAAAGTTTTCGAGATAATTAAAACGTCTTTCTGTACAAGGATGCGCCTATCCGCCTTCCTGAATATCGCATTGTTGGCATTCCATTCAATAAATTTTTGAATCTGATCGACACCCATATGATCCCATCGAAGATCCAATCATCTCTTTCGTATATTGTTACAACAGTCTCGCAATTATATTTTGTTTAGAATGAATGTTTATTTTTTATGCAATTTTTAGATCGATCATTGATTAATTGGATTAAAAGCACGTAACCCGATCCGCGAATCAAATCATGACGGTACGATCCAAAACGATGCAAATAACCCGATCGAGCTTAGAAGAAGCGAATCCCTACGTATAGACTGTATATGTGTTTTCGACTTGCTCTTTTGGTCCATGAATATTTAAAACAGATAGAATCGCCATTTTACTTCTCTTTACTTTTAAAATTCGAACATTGACATTGACAGTGACATATGTCATTGAGATGTCATGTCAACTTAACCTGACAGGTGATTGAAGGTTATGATTTTTATGTACTGATGATATGTATGTTACTGATGATATTAAGTATTCTACATTGTTATATGAATAAATAATAATCTGCTAAAGTATAGTCAATGCGTACAGCGTACAAACGATTTGTATTCCATATTGAATTTAATCTAATCGTTGCACCTTCAAAGTGCATACCTTATCAGTCAGGCAGTCAAGTCACGTGGCTGGTAGCTTCAGAACATTTATAAGTCATTAATTCACTATTAATGACATTTATAAATAAATTAATCGTTGATGTCATCATTTGATAATCGTATGTAATATTACGTCAATCTCTTTGCGTGTCTACTTGTTAGTGAGTTCCGGGACCAGAACTATTTGATGTTAACTCAGAGTTTTACAAAAGTTAAAAATTTGATTTTGAAAGATTCCGTACCTCAAAAGGAAAAACCTAACCCTTATAAGATCACTTTGTTGTCCGTCTGTCTGTCAAGAACTTTTTCTTCAGGTACGTGTGGAGGTCTACTCCACTCCGGAGTGTGTACTCAGGTCTACTGTACCTTGGAGCTGTGAAAAATCAAACATCTAAGCTAACGCAATCAAAAGATACAGCGGAATATGCTGCAAATTTTCGACACTCGCCACAGAATTAAAACCTACAGGGTACTCAGAATGAATGAATGAACTCAGAATCTTGAAATTTAGTACAAAGCAACGACTTATAGCACAGATAAAGGAAAAATTGCGAAAAGCATACATTTTTAGTTACATCATATATTATAATATACCTACAGGTTTGTCCGAAACCCTCGGTGCGCGAGTACAACTCACAATTGGCCGTTTTTTTTAAGAATTGTGATATTTTTACACAGTCAATGTTGACTGCATGCAACCCATACTAATATTATAAATTCGAAAGTAACTTTGTCTGTCTGTCTCTAATGCTTTCATGGCTGAACAGCTACACTGATTTCAATGAAATTAGGCATGGAAATACTTTGGTTCTTGAGGAAGGACATAGGCTACTCTTTATCGAGATAACCAACACACACGTAGGCGGAGCCCAAAAACAAACTTATACTTCATTTTCTCTTATTAGTCTTATCAAAGTAGAAACCAGTAAGAACAATGTGACCAATTACATATTCAATTAGTAATGTGGCGTGAATATAGCGGTGATTAAGTAACAATCATCTACAAATATAGTTGACTCTTTTTAATTAATTTGTTAAATCGGAATCAGAGTTTTTAATAATAATCTCACGCATCTCGAAGACGGTTGTCTGTTCCCATATTAGACGGAACCCGTGCAGTGAAAACCAGACTACTGATAAACATAATTATATACTTACATATTAGAAATAAATCTTTCCTTCTTCTTTCTTTCTTTCTATGTATATTTCTTTCTACCACTGTACTTACCTTAACAATATATAATGTTAATGTTGTACTATGTATAGAAAAAAACATTATTATTATTATAATTACACCTAGACCAATAAGAAATAATCATGCTTATCGAAAAATATTAACCCTAGGTGGGAGTCGAACCCACGACCTTTGGCTTAGAAGTCTACATCGCACAGCAAAACATCAACGGACGTTAACTATTTATCTTCTCGTCTATAACCAATACAAATGAATACAAATTCATTGGATCTATTTATACTTTAAGTGAGCAATAAATAAGTCAATTAAATATAATAGTATCTCCGATCGAGAAACAAATCTCTCGGGTTATACGGATAAACGCTTATTGCGGAGCGAAAGCCGGCGCCGACTGTATTGATGGGGTCTTTATGGTTGGAGAATTAGTATGGAAATCTTGTAATATGTAGTATCGTTACTAAAAGAACAAATCTTAACGCACGAATGGCGTAGTACTTTAAGCTAGTACTTCGCTGACTGCTGCGCTGTTATTGGTTGAATATCCAGGTGGAACAAATATCACTGGGTCATCTAGCAATTGTTGTTCTAATTCTGGGCGTTCTTTGTGTCCGTTTCATGTATGTTTCTAAAGGTCTCGCAACACAAGATATACCTGTCTATTCCAAGAGTTTGAGTTGTCTTTTAAGATTAGGTTTACTTTAGCAACGCTATACCGACCAAATATAACACCAAATCTGAGAATTCTGAATGCAGCAAAATAAATGAAATCGGAAACACAATGATAAATAAAACGCATGTTCAACAATACCTGCAGAACACACGTAGGAATAAACTTATCAACAACGAATAATACTAGTAACGCAATATTTATGCTATAGAGTATAAAGGTTGATTTACACTAAACTACCGCAGTAGTAGTTACTACATACAGTATAAAAAATGAACAAAAAACGACTACTATTAGTTGTCACTTCTTTGTTCGTTCTTTGCAGTTTAAGAACATTATCTGGCTTTAAAAAAGACAAAATCCCTGAATTTATTTCGTCCTTTCTCAGGACTAGTCCAGTTTGGAAAAGCCGAAGTCATTTGCTCAAAAAAAGTTTAACATGCATGTGTTCATGTAAATTAATTGCAAAATAAATGATTAAATTTCATTTCTTTTCGTAACCGAACTATAAATGATTAAAATCTTGCAATTAGTCAATGTTTAGCGATATAAATAACGTTATATCTCGTAAGGTACCACCTTTATCAATTCTAGTTTGATCACGTAGCGAGTTTTCATATTGTATTGTAATTACGTCTTTTAGAATGTTATTTATAACTTTTTTGTGATAATTTTTATATAGTAGATAGGGTTATTTTAAACTAATAGATAGGAAAATAACTTGCTGTCTTTTTCGAGCGGTAGGATGGTTTGTCAAAGACAAAAAATATGTTTATTAAGTACCTATTTAGTGTGAAATTAAAACTATAGTTTTTTACAATTAAACCAAACCAAAAGGTATTTCTAAATTGTTAACAGTAGGAATCTGATGAAGGAAGCTGGTTGGCTGTTTTAATACAAACACACTTTGGATTATAACAATCATGAAACTCCAAAGACCCTATTGAAATTTATATATACAAGTTACTTCTGACATTCTGACACGAGTTGTAGGATTACAAATATAAGTCCAAAACCAACACCTAAAAATATTTACACAAATAAGTGCAAACATATCGAATACTTTGTGCACACTTTCTACGTTGTAAACAACAAAAAACCAAGTAAGTGCACAAAAAAAAACAGTAGGTTGTTGGTTAAACTATACTTAAGCACAAATATATTTTTTCTTAAAGCACGTTAAATCAATGTGAGGTTACCTTTATGTGTTATCGACAATAATAACAGGTAATACGATATGATCGTAACCTACTAACTATTTAGGTCTTACATCGACTTCTCGATAAGCTGATAGCTAGAGGTGTTCTGAGTATCGATGCACGCAATATAATCTCGTTCTTGACCAACTTGGCTCTATTTATCTTTATTACCCTTATTTGTGTAGTCGTTGTTTTTAAACGATGTAGTAAATAACATTTATAAAAAAAAAAATGGGCTAACAATATTAAAGATGTTACCTAGTGACTCAATTTTAATGATTTTTATGAGGTTCATTATTATTTGTCAGGAATCTGACGCAATTAATTAGGTAGTGCACAAATTCTTGTTCTGAGGCTGGGTGTTCTGTATCATGTATGTTTTTAAAGTTTCCTGCGACACATAATATATTTCTAATGCGGGAGGTTTTTTTTTTATTAATACTATATTATAATATATATATATATCATATAATATAATATTATAAATCCAAATCCAAACTCTATAAATTTGATTTTATTTTCCACTAACGCCCTTAGGCTAATTAGTATATCAAAGACAATAAGACATAAAAGACTCATTAGCAACACATTCAAATTAAAATCTCAAAAACACCGTTTGCAAGTGACCCTTGTAACAAATGGGTATGCATTAGAAGGTATTTGATGCAATATTTCTCTAAAATAGTCTACTACTAGTCTACTGAATAACAATTACGTATAGCAAAGCAACATGTTAAATAAATATTTATTTCCAGCGTCTTGTAACAGCTACCATTCATTGAAATAAAATGAAAGTGTTCCGGCTTCGGAGGCGATCATTCGTCTTGGTGTGTCAGAAATTAAACTATTGACGGACAGCTCTTGAGCTGTGACTTTAATTGCCTTTAAAATAGTTTTATTTACTTTTATTTATATTGAAGAAAGTACGATTGAGAGTAACTAAGTATAGATTTCCATTGCAGTATCATAAATTATATTCCGTGTGGTGATGAGTTAGGAATACACAGTGTCACCACCTATAGACATCCCATGAGTATCGTATGAGCCATGGTATAACAATACAGGTATGACATTCCAAAAGCTACCCAGGGTGAAGTCACTATCCAGTTACCACTTTGGTACCACAACATAACATGAAATGATGGTAAAATTTTTTGTCACCATTCTATTTAAAAAATGTAAAATGCATTTAAATTGTTGTTTTGTGTACCTAATCAAACAAAAATTTGAATTTAAATATATGATAACGTAAAACTTTATTGTTCTATCGAATTCACAAAGGGAATAATGGTGGTTGAGGAGTTATTATTGACCACTACTGGTAACACTGAAACGTGCTATGTCAGCGATAGTGATGATGACGTCATCTCGTCCTCTATGTATCTCGGAATGCCATACTTTTATACCATGGTATGAGCCTACTAAAGTAAGCAAACTACGTAGGACAACAGTAGGTACTGCGAAGAAATGGAAAACTTGACACAAATCCTATATCTACCAGTCATGACCAACTCGTTTGGTCAACGTGGTATAGTACACCAAAGCCTCCTTTCCTAGGAGCGAACTAATAAAGACTGTTGATTATAATGATGATGAAAAGATAAATGTTTATTGTGATATCCCGTAAAATGTGATGAAATTTAATCATATTTCAAAAAATCGGTGGGTCCTTAAATTAATTGCTATTTATAGATATATATTGTGGCATAATCATACCACATTATTAAACCATCGCTTGGTAATCCATATGAAATTCAACCATGCTGACGCTTGTACCTTTTGCCTTCAGAATTTTAGTTTTTGTGTAAGTATATTTGTACAAATCTATTTTTTTATTATTCTATTCTATCAATTCTATGATATATTATGATCATGACGTAAACACCTACATCTTATTTTATTATCAATACATACTCGTATATCGTAGTAATATTTTGAGATAAGCTTGTTTTATTTAAAGACTTATATTTATTTTACTACAGTGTGCTTACTACGACTTCCATATAAAATGACCGACTGATCGATAACTACTTCCTTACGAAATTACTATCGACTTAAAGCTTATCGAGTGCATCGTGCAATTAAAGAAATACATTTTGATTACACTAATTGACTGTGAGATATAGTCTGAACGTATGAACTAATACTAATGGACATAACTAAACGATGAAGGTTCCTTTTTTGCCATTTTGGTAACGGAACCTTAAAAAAGTACAAAATAAATGAAGCTACCTGTTTTTACAATGTTTAATTACTATTAGCAAATAAAATTAAGTATTGCAAGTGTTAGACCACGATAGCTGCTTTCCATCAGTCAAACAAGTTTGTTAACTGAACCTGAGAAGGGTAAACCAAGTTGTGGGCTCTCTCTTAAGTGTATATTTAGTTGTTTACTTAGTTGGGTACACCGTGTAAGGCTATTTATTCAATAGTCGGTAATTAAGTTGTAATAGAGTACATTTGGCCATTGTTCTTTTAGGTAGTGGATCCAAGCTGATTTCATCACGAACGGGCCGACTCGACCGTGGCAGTACTACCCTCGCAAAGAAGATCAACGTAAAATGACAGCGTTCGTGCTGTCGTGTTCCGTTGGTGAGTGCGGGACCGGAGGCCCAATGATGCAGAAGCATCACTAGGCCGCCATAGTGTGGGACACCATGTTGCATTGTCTGCATTCGCAATGACTATGGTGACCACCACTCTTGGATTCTGCTTATGCTTGCCATCAGGCAGAGTAGAGTCATTTTGGCGGGGGCATACAGAAAAAAAAAATCTAAATCATAGCACTAACTAAAATGTAAAGTTGAACTGCAACGTAATTTGATAAAAGTGAAATATAGTTAGGTTTGAATATAACTTACTTAACATATATGAATAGCTTTGTCATGTATCTATTTTCGTGGTAAATCCTACTCCAAACATAATAAAAAAATATTTGCAATTTCATGTAATTGCGTTGATCTGCTGTAGCGTGTTTGAAAAAAAAACATCAATTTATTCATCTAATAAAAATTGATAATGTTATTATTCATATTTATTAAATAAATATTTGTAAGCCACACAATATATTAACAGTTTTAAAAAATGTATAAATAATTAATTTAAAAAATTAGTTAAAATCTCCATTATTTAATTTTACCGTAAAAATCTATATACTTAAGCGCTGAGAGGTAGCCTCTTTATTAACAGAACATTAAAATAAATTTATGAATACTTATCAAACAATCTACCATAAAAATGCAAGTTGTTTATTTATTAAATAATTTAAAGTAGCTGACTCGGCTTACTTTATTTCGCCATTTTTTTCGTGAATATTTTAGAATTCCTTGAAAGACTTGTTATACTATGTATTATTACTTTTTCAAATTTTCTTTTAAACAAACCTTGTCCTGACAGTAACGAGCACAAAAAAGAAAGAGTTACTCAATTTGGTGAAGTACATTTGGACATACATTTCGACGATTCATTTTTATTTTTATAGATTTACAACACTTCATTAGAATTTTTAAATATTTTATTTTTGTTCTTAACAAGGCTTGATTATTTTCCGTAGTCTAATGCTAAGCGCGCACTACGATTAAAAATCGGTGCGAAACAATATCGCAAATCTGTGAACAATAGAAAAACTCTACAATCCGCGCACTACGAAAATAAATCGTTTGTGATTTAAAATCGCAGATGCGAAATCGTATGTAAATTTTATACCGTATGAAGCGGTATCAAATCTCGCGCATTGCTGAAAAAATCGCAAACGATTTATTTTCGTAGTGCGCAGTTTGTTGTGTTTTTAGAAAGCCAATTTTTAATATGTTTTCTAATATACTAAATTTATTATAAACTAAGTTTTATTCTATTATCAGCTCGGTGAAGGTTGTTCTTGGGTCGGATTTTAGACCATAACTATATTTTGCCTCCGCTATTCCGCAAGCGAAAATAAATCGTAGTGCGCATAGGAACTATTGTCGTTTGCGATATTATTTCGCATTTTAAAAATCGCAACGAATAAAAATCACAGTGCGCGCATAGCCTAAGAGCTAAAAATCGTATTCCGATTTAACCTTAATCGAACTGTTCACTTAAAACACGCTTCAGATTCTGAGATTGTATTCTAAACATATAAACTAAAGTCTAAACGAAGATGGAAATTAAATCGTAACATACATAGGTGCTTACGCACCTCGAGAGACCCACATAGGCATTGTCATAACGTCTAAGTCCAAAAAGAGACCTCAAGTATCATGACCCACTTACTCGCCCACGCAAGATAGCACACCATGCCCCTATTAGGCAGATTGGTGCCTTTACTGCTGACACATATGGCAAACAAATTGGATATATTCTGCCGGTACATCTAGGGTTGAGCAGTTTTACTATTTTACATAAAAGATTTAGTACAGGTTGACACTAGATTTTTTAAATGGCTGCCAGGGGCCGAATGTTAGAGGGCAAGAATCGAACCAAGTGTGCAATTAGAGAAGCCTATGTCCAGCAGTGGACTGCGACACACACTTAACACTTCTTGCTTACAAATTTGCAAGAGGCGGACCTATTGTCACAAGATATTATATACCAGTCAATCTTTAGATGGTTCAGTAAGTGCATAACGTACAATATAAGAATTGAGAACTCAACATAGAGGTAGAGCTAATAAAAGTGTGTTCAAAAAAGCTTTGAGCTATACAGCTATACTAATATTATAAACGCAAAAGTTTGTAAGTATGGATGAATGGATGTTTGTTACTCTTTCACGCAAAAACTACTGAACGGATTTGGATGAAACTTTACAGTAATATAGCTTATACATCAGAATACCACATAGGCTACTATTTGCCACGACAACCGACATATACGCGGGCGGAGCCGCGGGCAACAACTAGTTTATACATAATTATAATAGCAGCATTAAGTAATTAAATATTAAACACTTTGGAGTATTCCATTAATTACGTCACACGTTAAAAAAGAGGGAGACACGAGACTGTGTGACAAAATTGAGGATTGGAGGCTATCTTTCGCGGTGTTTAATAAACTTAAAAGTAATAAAGCACAATATTGTCTGTAAGAACTAAACAGTAAACAGCTAGTAATAAAATAGGAGAAACTAACCAATGAAAAATTATATAACGCAGTGATTTGAAATTCCGTGAACACGAAACAATAATTTTTATTATGAGTTACTATAATATAATTTATCATTATCGTTCCTCAACTATGTTTTGACTTGTTATTTTTTATAATAGTAATCATAATAGCATTACGCAATTTATGGATGACCCTTAAAGTGATGTACTTAAAGCAGTATTGACAAGTACCTAGTATAATTATAGTAACATTGCCTAGTATTGTGACCTCTTCTTCCCAGCTTTTATTTATCCCAAATTTATTTTTGGCCGGCCTACTAGTTCAAGCAGTTTTATTTGAACTAGTGGTTCATAATATTTTTGTATTTTTTTAGCTTTCTACATATAAACTTTGATTGTGCCAAGGTTCATACACTGCCGTTGGCATCATTTTTGTAGAAAGGGGTAGAAAGGTTTTGCTTTCCGTGTTAATATATAGATAATGTCAGTTTTTTAATGCAGCGATTGGCATTGGATTGGTGAACTAAAATCGAAGGTTGACTTCACAATAAAGATTTTTTATCTATGGCCCTACCAAAATGACTCTACTCTGCCTGATGGAAAGCATAAGCAGAATCCAAGAGTGGTGGTCACCATACTCGTTGCGAATGCATACAATGCAATAATGCAGCATGGTGACCCACACTATGGCGGCCTGTGATGCTTCTGTATCATTGGGGCTCCGGTCTCGCACTCACCAACGAAACACGACAGCACGAACGCTGTCATTTTACGTTGATTGCCATAGATTTACATGCAGAGACCTACGACTTCACGTCATTTCTGAGATACTTACTTAGTATTACGACCATCCCCAACAAGTACTAATAGTAAACCTACACTACTTTCAATTTCATTAAATTTAAACTACTATTTTTAAAAAGCACAAACGGGAAACTTAAAAACAATGTAGAAAGAATATAAAATAAACTTTAATTTAGTCGGAAAACTTAATAAAGCTAATCCAGAACTCATAAACAAGTCAGAACTCCTTGTATAAAATGCAGCAACTTTATGCCTCCACCCTTTGTATGCAAATTGAAACATTCAACCCCTGGCGGGAAATCGTAACTAAAAAGAAAGTAAATACAATACTATAGAGAAAATGCAATTACTTTTAATTTAAGACGGGTTTTATAAAAAATAAATGTAACTGTAATTAATTGTTAAATATTTACAAAATAGGTCTATATAGTTACTTAGAATAATAATGTAATATGTATAGGAGCAAGGTTATTTATGATAGTACGCGAATTAAACTTGCAATCAAATCCTACCAGACCCCACCTACTAATAATGTAAACCATGTTCTTACAGAAGTAAATAAAAAATATTTGAAATATTATAATCATCCAATACTGAAAAACAAAAAATAAATCTTATTTGTTACACAATTTTTATATCAAAATCTTTAATATCATAAAAAAGATTACAATCTCCAGGAAACCAAATTTATTCTAAGAATTCAGACTATTTGATGGCAGATTCTGTAACGGTACACAAGTAGCATTATCAAAACTCAATCAACATTTCTCTTGAGATACAAAATCTCAGCCTTCACACAAATCTCATGATGTAACAATAGATAGATATAACAAATGCCCATTCTTGACTTGTTCACAGATAAGTATTCGATGCAAAAACAGTTACACTTGACAGATGAAAGCGACCACATTTCCATTCCAATTCCCCAACATTCAACTCCTAACACACAACTCTATCTCAGGCGTAGATCTAAGGGGGGGGGGGGTCACAGGAGACATGACAGGTCATAGGGTTCTCGTTTAAGAATAAGTTTTGGCCTGCGATACCAACCTGGCCTGACGGGTTGTTCTCATTCTATTTGCAGTGCAGTACTATTCTCTTTTGTTAACAGACTTCCAAAAAGGAGGAGGTTCTTGTAGTTTACTTTTGTAGTCTTACGATACCCACGGGATGAATACGAATGGTGATACTCCATATTCTCAACCCGTCATTATACGAATTGTCCTCTAAAACTCTTCCTATTAAAAATTTTACACCTACAATATACAAAGCATATCCCAGAGACATACAATCAAAGTTAATGATGTACATTACGTTCTCAAAAGACTGTTAAATAAAAATGACGGTGTCAAAAAAGCAATGGATAAAACAAACGTGGTCAATAACAAAGAAAGGGAAAGGGCATTAGTAATGTCGCCTGCAGCAAATCCGAGCGGAACTAATAGTGATATTTCGATACAATGCGTCGTTATTGCTTCTAGAGATTTAATCAGAACATAACTTATTGAGACAGGTATATGTTTTTGATACTGGTTTAGATATAGTTTTAGTACAACAGGAACACAACCACTTGAGATTATCGATCGAGAACTAAGGTATTTGTAATTAAATGTAGTATTTACAACATACAATATAAATCTTCTCAAGTATAAAGCTAGCAATAATTAATTCGTACAGATATTAAGAATAACTTCATTTAAAAAAAAACATATAAACCAAAAATAAAACAAGAAATTCTGCCAACGTAAATACAAATGAATAATTTACTGTTTTAGAGCATTAACGACTATAAAGTGCCTACACCATTCTATAATATTATTTCATTAACATAATCCCTTAGGTGTGATAGAATAGAAAAAATAACCCTTTGTTTTTTGTATAAATAGCGGCCGTATCGCAATGCAATTTCTCACAAGCAAAATTCAAAATCATTGGGCTGAGAGGTCACAATAGAGGTAAGTAACAAAAATGCTAACAAATTGACCACCGCTTCCTCTTATCTAATGATGATGAAAAGTGCAAGGAAGTGTGACACCATAATCTTAATGCAAGCACGTCAATGAAGATGCAAATGTACAAAACAATGCAAACGCAACAACTGCAAGAAGAGGCCACAACGCTAACTCAAACGACCTTGATATTGAAACGACAAGCCAAAAATGAAAGTGAAACAGATTTGTTTTCTCTTTTAACGGTTACGTGTCTGATGACTTAACTAATACCATCCAATTTTAACTCGAGTATTTTACTCTAAACTAATCGAGTTTGTTCTAAAATAAAATGGTTTTCTATTTCATAGATTCTTATAATAACATTGTGTTACGAAACCTCTCATAGTCAACAACAATGACACAAATGGATTTTTGTAATTGCGAACAAAGTTGTTGATTCAATTGTATACTGTTATCGCGTTCCTTCTTTATATCAATGTTGGTTTGAGTAATCGAATTATCCAATTAAAACTTGCTTGCTCTTAAGTGGAAGTTGTAAACAGTTTCGTTTTAAACTAAGTGTGTTTGGGTAAGCTAAAAATAGCAAGTATAGCCGCTGTGTACTAGCGTAAAGCGTTGAAAAAACTTCTCTAAGTGTATGTTAAAAATAGTTAGGCAGTCGTAATAATAAACATAGTATTTGTTCTTACGTCAAATGATCCTAAAGGTTAATATATGAATATTTACATTTTAGAAACATATTACTGACATTAGTTGCAACTTCACACTGCATTCTTTATTCTTTAATTCTACATCCTGAAGGTTGATAAGGTTCTTAAAACATAAACAAAATTAAAACAAAAATATAGAACGAGTTCAAAACAAAGAAGGAATTTAAAAAAAACTATAACCTGACTACGTAATTTTTTTATAAAAATTAAACAGCCTATGTCATCAGGGCCATTGTTACGAATCTATTGACAATTAATTAATTAAAGTCGGTGCAGTTTAGGTGCCACAGTGTAACATACAAACATACATATGAAGACCGCTTCACCGTAGTCGGGCAAAAAACAATTTTGCAAATAGGTTCATAAATTACGGTAATCTGAGGTACCTAACACTAAAGAAGTACAACCTTTTTATGGAACGTAGAACCTCCTTTTTAAGCAATCAGGTAAAAAGAATGAAGATATTTAGGTGCTTGATATTGAACGTAATGACCATAATTTCTCTTGGCGATATTCAGATACTTTTTTGACACAAAAAATGGAAAGTTAAGTATACTTCTCAGTAAATATAGGTAACTGTTATTTCAATACCAGAATTAAGATTACCAATAACCGTCGAGCAATAAATCAAAACTATATATTAATTCAATGAAAGACTATTGAGATAACTATTTTAGAAGTGGTTGCAATATTTCGTGACGCAAGGAAATTCAAGGAACGTACACAAAGAATATCCAGACTTAGAACAGCAATATATGGATCACACTATGATGTGTTGTCCCATATAGAAATCAAACTTACTTACAATCAAACAGGTGCTCTTTGCATCCTGTGCCCATTTCATGAATATTTGTAACTCGCAACATAGGTTACATTCCTATAGGGAAAACTGTCTTAAAAAAAATAGAAATTGATTAAATAAAATAAATTACACATCCTCGGCTTCCTGTTAACACTTCTGTCCCTCTTTAACAAAAGCGACATTAAGGAGGTTACATATCAATAAGTAGAGCAATAGTTAAAGTTATATAAAGAAGTGGAAACTGCCTATCAACGTAGTGGTGTGAATAATATGCAATATTTTTTTAAACATTATCTTAAGACATCTTTAAGAAACTAATACAGTTTATTAGCTATTGTTTACGCTCATTAAACGCTTTAAAACTTCCGTCTTCATCGTTTATCTGCAGTTCGGTTTCATTTTAGACGTTTTCATGTTGATGAGTAAAGAAAATGTTCTGTAAACCTATTTTTTATGAGATAATGGTCAAATCAGCAGACGGGTCATCATCATCGACATCATCAATAGCTGGACAGACGAGTTGGGATTAAGTTTGTTTCAAGTTGGAATAATATGTATTTGCAATGATGATGTTCTGAGTAGTTTTCTGAGTGAATGGTGGTGTTAATACTCCGTATTCTTAATCTGACACCACACGGAGTAGACAAATCACTTGATGGAAAACTACCTTCACTCATCGACATTTTCAACTCAAGAATCACAGATGCATTGACGGTCTTTGAGTCCTGCTTCAGTTTCAGCTCCGGTAACCTCATTCACTCGATGAGAAACAACGAATGAATGGATTAACTGTGGTTTTCTTCTGTGTGGCCGTGGATCGAGATAGTCTACTTGTGCCAAGGATTTTCTTTCATGTGTAAACGTTTGTTGTTCCTTTTTACCCGACTCCGAAAGAAGGAGGGTTATGTTTTTCGAGTGTATGTATGTTGTATGTATGTAGGTATATTTCTTTGGCACGCCCTAGAGCCTAAACAGCTTGTCGTATTTATAAGTGAGTGGTGTCAATAGATTCGTCTTAGTCGTGAGAGTGACACTGGGTACATCAAAATTGAAATTAAAAAAAAAAAAACCTGAATTTAATAAAGATATCATGCCATATTGACGCAGTCAGGTTTTTTAACTAACTGTTACTTGTTTCAGACTGTTTTCACGGAATATTTTCATTCAAAACCATGTCTTTCTTAAGTGTAATTTCCAAGAAATGTTTTCACAAAACCAAAGACATGCATAAATCTTCTAAGTTCAGATGTACAAGTAATTTTTTCGTACTACTCACCTACATATTACTAATTTGGTAACTTGCCACCACCATAAAGACAGTTGTCTGAATGTATTGACTTCACGACTGTTATTAGTGTCCGTTTTATGTGAATATTTTATATTTCCTCGAACTTGGAATGAAAAGAAATAATAAATTTTAAAGACGATGTTTAATATTATGTGGAAAGGTGAAATAATAGTTCCTAATTAGAGGTGTAGTGCAAACGAATCGCCCACATTATGAATAACATTTGTCGGAGCTTTTGATGTTCTTGTTTATGATATTGGTTTAGAAAGCTTTCACAAAGTAAGTGAAAACTTTTGACAAACGTTAAAACTTGTTACATGAAATTGCATGACACAAATATTTACATCTACTAGCTTTTGACATCGCGTTAATGACGTTTTTCAAGCATAAAAAGAGTCTATGTGGTATTTCGATTATATACAACCGTGTCAGAGTCATGATTTGCTACAAACGGGCCGATTTGACCGGAGTGATAGAACGATATCATATAAGTACTGAGTTTAATTAAAGTTACTGAGTTTAATTAAAGTTGCTGAGTTTAATTAAAGTTACTGAGTTAAATTAAAGTTACTGAGTTTAATTAAAGTTACTGAGTTTAATTAAAGTTACTGGAGATCAAACCTCTCTCCTAAAGATTCTGGGTGAAGAAATTCAAAGGACAGCAATGTACTAGTGGCTCTTGAACTGCAATCGGCAGTTACCACTCAATATTATCTCTTCTTTCTTTTTCTTTTAAAATACTACTCCCGCACTATGAATAAATCCTGTGTCACGAGGAACTTTACAAACATACATGAAACGGACACAAAGAACACCCAGACTCAGAACAACAATTTGTGGATCACACAAAGTGTTGTCCCATGTAGGATTTGAACCCACAACACTTGGCGAAGTAGGAAACGGCGTGGTGACCGCCAAACCACTAGGCCAAACGTGCAGATAGCAGTTGTCTGTATCTTTATATACCCAATATACCATAACTAAATATCCATACTGAATTTCATTCAGTTTCATTCATCGGTTCTGGTTTTGATCGACTAACATAATATGTATATCAAAACTCAGACCCAACTTTAACAGTTAAAGTAGTAGTAATTTTCACTTAAATTTTGTTCAATTACACAGTAAGAAGTACATATTAACTCCGACCCAGTACTTCCATATTGAATGCCTTAAAAGTACAAAAATGTCTGAATGTGTACACTTCGAATTAAGAGCCCTGCCCTTAAGCGACCTTCTTTTTAAATCTCGGTCAGGGAGGTGTTAAACAGACGGAAAACCCAATAATTGTACGTCCACACACAATCGGAACAATAGCATAGAAGTGCATTCAGAATTAGCAACTGCAGCTTTTAATTAAGGCCTGCAAAACCTTATCATTGCCGTGATCTTAATTGAATGAAAAGGTGTGAGATTCTATCGATTAAGGAATAGGTCAACGAGTAATTGTCTGACACCATTGACATTAATTCAAAGTTTAATTTTAATCCAAACTAATTGACATTACATGCAAACAAAATGTTACTCAATATTTTAATTAGAATTCTTTAGTAAATAATTGGAATACATTTTATATAATATAAAGTGTTATGTCATACATGAAATTAGTGAATGAATGAGGAGAGTCTAATCAATTCTAGATTAAGATAATGTAACAATTAAGACGTTCATTTATTGCATAGTTACACTAGGTACATCTTTTATTAAAGCCGTTCAGTTTACTTGGAGTACCGAAGCATTACCCTGGCCAGTGCCCACTCTCCCCTCTATCTTGCTGCCATCGGTGAATATTTGCGGACCGGTTTTACGGTGTGAGGTGGTAATTTCAGGTGCCATATCAGCAAGTTTTAACCAGCCATCCCCACCCGGGCATTCTTATTGGGGTAGCATTCTAAGCCATACTTGTCATTTGTGAGATGTTCATAGGTCCGAATATACAAATCGACTGCCTCGGTGTCTCGGGTTCGATTTCCGGGTCGGACTAAATTTTTGTATGATCTGCGAATATTTTTTTCGGAGTTTGATACAAAAAAAAGTATAGATGTATTTATATCAGTTGCCTAGTACCCATAATACAAGCTCTGCTTAGTTTGGGACTAGATGGCGTTGTGTGTTAGATGTCCGAAAAACACACAAACAGACACTTTATTTAATATTTGTATACATGTTTATTCGTTGTACTCTAAATGGTAATGTAAAATAATTGCCATTAAGTCTAAATGCACTCCGTATAAAACATAAACGTAATAGACGTAACACTAACAATCAATTGATCTTGAATCAATTTCTACAAGCAGGCGTAATATATTAATAACAACAACAAATAAATCAATCTAACACTTTCACCGATTAGATAGAAAATAACAGAAACGCACAAGCTACCGACGCAGACCAAACCATAGATCATATTACACAACTAGGACCTCGACATAATTCTTCAAAATCGTTATAATACTCCATCTACATCGATAGACCACAAACAGATGTCTGCGAATCAATATTGACTATTCAAACAGGGGCTACAAATGACGCAACGGAGGTCACATCTGCTGAGTACCATCTTAATGTCAAATTTGAGACCTTGATTTAAACAAATTAATTTCAAACTATACAAGAGTAAATAAAGCCGATGATTTATTGATAACAATAATTAAATTTTGTATATTTGAAGGTAATAGAGATGCTACAACGTAAATTATTCTAAGTCCGTCATGATTTGACAGCGCCGAAGTATTGACAGATAATATTAATGATTACTGAACATCATATGTTTTGAAGGTTGACAGTTCCAATGTGTCAAGGTGTTACGTATAATTCGCCGATACATGATCCTTACAGCTCTTGAATAAGCTGCAATAAAGTTGACAGCGTTTCAAAACTAAGACAGGTAAATGTACAAGGCCATGTATTTGATCTTAATTATTGTTTATTAGACAAACGGTTCTTGTGAAATTGATTCTGCAACGCTTGAAGTGGTAGCAATGTTTTTGCCAAAGGTTTTATCTATAACAGTACAAATAGAAGCATTGTTTGATGTTCTCATGACCGTGACCTGTGTGATTGGAGTGAATACATATCAGTAAATTCAAGCATTAGAAATATATGTTCGTGTGCAATATTGTAAAGTTGAAGGATTGATATCGATCGTTGCTCGGTGAGAGGTGTTCGATTCGCTGGCCTCAGGTCAGTTTATATATCGTTTATAACGTTGTGATTTTGTGTAGGTTGCTAATACTGTGAAACCTATAATTAGTCACCATTTAATTTCTAATACCAGTATTTTGTTAGGTACGAGCTGCGCCCCGCGGTTATTGCTGTACCTTGCTCTTCCCACTGTAATAGCCCACTGTACAATGATTGGTTAGCTCATGGCTGTGCAGCAATGACTCCAAACCTTTTATTTTGTTTTCTTTGGTCGACTTCGTTCTCATTCAAGTCTCTTAGCGAAAAAAATATTGTAAACCGTATTATTATTTTTTTAAAGGAGCAAAAATGGAGTTTCTTGCCAGATTCTTCTCCATGAAGGGTAGGCTGCACTTGGAACTAGCGACCAGAATCACTCGATTTTTTAATATTAAATATTGACTATTCATAAGTGCCTGTAAAATAAGTGCCTATATGAATAAAATATTTTTGAGTTTGAATACTACATTTTTCAGGATAAGATGTTCTATTTCAGACTATAAATCTGTGACTGTGTTAAATTTCATCTTTCAGTTACTATTTTAAACAAGTTTTAGACTCAATCGTTTTGATGTTTGGTAAAGGAAAATTACTGTAGGGTATACCGTATCTTCTTGACTACAATCTTAAGATTAAAATGGTATATTTCGTTATAAAATTTCGAAAAAGTATTAGTTTTAGATGTCCATGTTATAATGTCTATATTACTTGTAGACTGCACGGTTGGCCTTGTGATTTAAGCGGTCGCCATGCCGCTTTCTACTGCGCCAAGTGTTGTGGGTTCAAAATTTCAAATCCTAATGGGACAACACATTGTACGATCCACAAATTGTTGTTCTGAGTCTGGATGTTCTTTGTGTCCGTTTCAGGTATGTTTGTAAAGTCCCTGCGACACAGGATGTATATTCCTAATCCGGGAATTATCTTTTAACAAAAAAAATCTTGCTATATACGCAGCTTATCATCACTTTTTGTACCCTGTCACTTTGCGTAGTAGCGCGATATTACCCAGCCCATAAACTCTTTAAACAGAAAGAATTCTCAAACTTTGACAAGTAGTTTCAGAGATTGAGACTCATTACAAATTACCTATGAACTAAAAAAAGTTAAGAACTTTATTTTTTATTAGTAGATTCTAATTAAAAAATGTATTAAAAAAAAATACGCGATCGACCGCGAAATTTCACGTTCGTATGCCAATTGAGGTCTTATCTACATCTCGACACTTGTTTAGATATCATTGCATCAGAAGATAAATCTGTCAGGGTGACACATAAGAAGATTACTTATCAGAAGCAATCTGAATTAAAATAAGAAATAAGATATTTTAATAATAAAAGAAAGCTTCATTAAAGCATATAACAGGGTTACTTTAAAGTGTGTCATGTTGTCCACTGCTGAATAAAGGCCTCCCTAAAAGAGAGCAAACCATCCCACCATTTGACAAAAGCGAAAAACATGAGGATCTATTAGTCACGAAACAAAAAAAATATTAATCATACATACTTTAATTTCAAGGAGAAGAGATTTATCTGTGAAATAAAAATATTTCTACATATTAGTACAAATACAAGAAATCATAGAGGGAACAAAACGAATGAATGAATTGTACTAAATGTGATATATAAAAGTATACTCGTATATACGGTACTTATATGAAAAAAACATTTTTTTGCTGTCTGCTCTGACTAATCTCTGGAATAACTGGACCGATTTTGACAGGACTGAGGAGCTGATTTAGACGATCTTCGCCTGACCCGCGGTTGCTGTTGTCAAGGTACAACAACAACCGCGAGTAACATCGCGGGCCGCAGCTAGTGAGTAAGTTACAATGATTACCGATTCGACACATCAGACCGTAGTCAAAGAAAATTTTCGATTAAAATGCCATGACAATGACGTCATGTGCCCACAAAAACCTTCATAAACAAATTTTATTGGTAATTATTAAAAACAAAATCAACTTCCCAAATATCATTGCAACTACCTATATTATATTACAATTTCAATAGTGAAAATATATGGACTTATGTATGTAATGCTTTGCATTTTTTATTGTTTAAGTATGTACTTCATGTGCGCCTACCTCACAAGATATCTACACCACCCAAATGTTGACTGGTAGAGAATGCCTCGGGCATTAAGTCCGCCGATGTACAAAAGTGCATAAAGTATATAAGTAAATAAATAAATAATTTTAAAGCTAGAGAACTTTAATTGTTTTTTTCTTTTAAAAGACAACACCCGCGCTGTTTCTCGGGGAACTATAAGCATAATGGACACAAAGAACACCCAGACTCAGCACAATAATTTATGGATTGACACTAATAAACGATGAAAGAATTTTAAAAAACTTGTCTTTGGAAAATTCGGTAGGCGTTCGCAGAGACCATAGACTTTGATTTAAACCTTCTTTTTAACTATCAACCTATAGATTGATGAGAGAATTAGCAGTTAATCACATTTTTTCTATAAGTTTCGCAATATAACTAACAACAGTATAAGTCCCGTTAGATATTTGTGTTTGAATGATGCGTGCTAAAGAATAACTGAACACTGTCACGATACTAACTTTGATGATATTTATTTGCTGTTGTCCTCGTTCTAAGATGTCTAAGTATAAAATAATTTTCATACTACATGAGCAAACTATGGTTAGCATTGTTGTTAGAAAAAAAAAAACTTTTTCTTGGCGCCAAAAATTTACTTTTAAACAAATTATTTTTTATGCCTGCATCGGGCAGCCTGATCAGTATTGCCTGTTCATCTCTAATACGAAATACATATTATATTTCTCATTCTTTAATATAAAGTAGAGTAAACTAGAGTAAATAATGATGTCAAAAAGTCATAAATTGTATATTATAATAATTTAATCGTAAAACATTTTATAATACCAATATCGGCATCAATTAAATATCTACACAATTATGAATAAAGCTATAAATTGGTTTATCAAATGTTGATTTGTATTTACTTTAATTTAAATGTCGTAGAAATGAAAGAAACCTGTCAAAGATATATGTGCACTTTATTAACCGGTAAGCTAATTATGGCAACATTTAATTGTGTAAAAAGTCATTTTTGTGAATATTTATAACAGACTATAAAATAATTTCAATCTAAATCAGTTGATAAATCTTCAGCTTAAAGGCATATAACATCAGTAGAATAATAATCATAAGCGTTGGAAAAATTGCTGGAAAAAGGCTAGTTGCACATAAAACTACACACATCAAAAGTGTCTAGGGATCAAGCATTTTTATGCGGATTTCTTGAGATTAAGATGTGGCTTTGGCCCTGGCCTGCTCAGTCGCCAGACTTGAACCCGATTGAGCATGCATGGGATATGCTACAGAGAAGAGCTCTGCCGAATATGGAGGGTATCCAGTCGCAAGAAGACCTTTTTTTGTTGTTGCAACGAACATGGGCGGCCATTCCACAGCGTGATTTGGATGAACTCATTTTGAGTATGCCAAACCGATTCTTGTGTTGTTAGTGTTCGCGGTAGAAACACGGATTATTAATTGTTTAAGTTACCTAATAAAATTTTAAAGAAAACTGTTATTTCAGTCTTTTTTTCGAACTTTAATGTTAGTGGTTCAAATGTCAAAAATCCCTTTATTAGGAAAATGGCAAATTTCTTTATTAATGCAAAGGTGACTTGGTTTATCGTTACTGTGACAAACGAAAACACTTTATTTGATGAATCCTTAAAGAAAATTTTAATTAATATCAATCAGGAGAAAAGTTATTGCAAAAATATATGTTGATCCCTAGACACATATGTTGATCCCTAGACACTTTTGATGTGTGTATACCAACTTGCATGTAAAACTATTGAACGAATATAGATGAAACTTAACAGTTATATAGCTTTAAACAAATAAATTAGTCCAAAGAAACATTAGATATCTTCTAAATTAGAACTACACAGCTTTTTGCATCGTCTCAATCGTTGTGTCCTAAAAAAAATCCTCTAACTATCTAGTTACATAGTCGTATCACGTTTTGTGAAACAGACCGACAACAGGCCGCAATGGTAGCGGCCTTCGATCTGACTTACTAATGAATGTAAATAATGTAAACACACTTATACATGACTGTACCACACACGGCACACACTAGGAAGTAGGACATATTTTGATAATAAGATTATCATATTATGTACAATTAGATAACTCTACAAATTCAAGTGTGTTTGCGGATTGATTGACAGCGAATTGCTATAAAAATTAGATAGAAATCGAGAAAACGTACATATGTTGAAGTGTTTTTCTCATAAAGATAGGAATAGAGAACAAACTTATTGCCGTACACATATATTTCTAAATAAATATAAGGTAAGTATCATTCATAATCATCATTGGCAGCTTTTAAAAGCCCATAGCTAAACATACCTAAGCCTCCTTTCCAAAAGAGGTATTTACTATTTTTCCACACAAATCTGACAGGCTCAGAGTTTGTTTCTGATATTGCACTGCGTACATAGTTTAGTCGCTTACGATACCCTGAGATTAATAGGGTTTTGAACTCTGTATTTTTTATCTGTCAAAACGATAGACGGAGAACTTCATTAGATTCATTCAGTCGTTCTGTCAGAATGAGTAACAAGCAGCAAACCTTTAACGAATCTAAAAGTTATATTAGTAGCAAATTTTAACGTTAAATGCAATGAACATATAACAAGAGACAAAAAAAAGCGGGACAAGTGCGAGTCTGACTCGCCCATGAAGGGTTCCGAAGCAGCAAGTAACATAATATATAAAAGTTCTTGTAGATCGTTGTAACTTTGAACGATGTTTTAATAATAGTGTTTTTTTTGCGGTTTACGATTTATGACGTATTAAAAAAAAAGTACTTACTAGATTTTGTTCAAACCAATTTTCGGTGGAAGTTTGCATGGTAATGTACATCATGTATATTTTTTAGTTTTATCATTTTCTTATTTTAGAAGTTACAGGGGGGGGACACATTTTACCACTTTGGAAGTGTCTCTCGCACAAACTATTCAGTTTAGGAAAAATGATATTAGAAACCTCATTATAATTTTCGAAGACCTATCCGTAGATACACCACACGTATGGGTTTGATGAAAAAAAATTTTTGAGTCTCAGTTCTAAGTATTTACATTTATCTACCCCCAAAATTTATTGTTTTTTTTTATATTTTTGTATGAAAATCTTAATGCAGTTCATAGAATACATCTACTTACCAAGTTTCAACAGTATAGTTCCTATAGTTTCAGATAAAAGTGGCTGTTACATACGGGCGAACAGACAGACAGACATGACGAATCTTTATGGGTTCCGTTTTTTGCCTTTGGCACGGAACCCTAAAATTAGTGTGAAAATTTAAACGTACAAGGGGAACCTATAATCATCGAAATTATAGGTACCTTTAAACCTAACTATATATATAAAAGAGGAAGGTGACTGACTGACTGACTGACATACCCAGAGATCAACGCACATCCCAAACCGCTGAACCTAGAATCCTGAAATTTTGCATGTAGGTTCTTTATATAACGTAAGTGAGCACTAAGAAAGGAATTTTCGAAATTCCACCCCTAAAGGGGCAAATCCGGGGATGAAAGTCTGCGTGAGCGAAGCCGCGTGTAAAAGCTAGTTTAAAATAAAACCCTTATAAAAGGGTAGACAGATAATACAAAACCAGCCATATTCGTCCTTTTTTACAACCATTTAGGTTTAAGAAAAAATGACCTCTAATCTTTTTGATGACTATCACCTCTTAAACCCATTCTATTACTTTTTGCTAAACGTAACAGATATCTTATAGCTGATCCATTTCATTTTCTTTGTGTAAAATAACTTTCAACAAAACTGAATTGAAAATTTACCTAAATTGAAAAGCAGCCTTAGAACTAGTTAGAAATAATAATATTTTCTGTGACAAAGTTCCAACTTGTAACATTATTAGAGACATGTGAAAGTATTTTCAAAAGTTTGAACAAAGAGGTCCATTTAAACAATCAATGAAAAAAGGTTTGATAGCTATTACTTTGTTTATTTTTTATGAAGAACAAGTTAATGCGTGTCAGGAAATGTATGTAGTCAATATCTTAAATCTAACTTCCATATAATGTACAAAATACAACTAGCTGCATTTCTTTGCCTCGGCTTTAAAAAAATGTAATAAAGTGGTTTGCAACTTCTACTGACAAGTTATAAACTATTATAAAAATATTTTATCGACATTCCAATTTTAAAACTGGCGTCGTCAAAAACGTTGCCCATGTTTAGTATGCTTAATTCTTGTCCTCTTATGGTCAAAGTCTATAAAAGTCTAATGTTGATTTAAGACAACAATATTACATTAAATGTGGACTTCATTTCCAAAAATTCTCAACATTTGTTATTACTTTGAATAAAAAACAACAAATTGGACAACAACAAAAAACACGTTGCCATATTTATTACTAATTATAAACAAGTTTGAGTATTAATAATTTAAGATCAAGTTATCTTAATGTCCAGACATTTGCATTTGTGAAATTCTTATCGTTTAAACAAATATCATTTTTTTAAGCATGATGTAAATGGGAAATACTAAACATTCAGATTAATACTTAGAGTGTGTTCGAACACAGTATTTTTTTTTATTTAGTAATTCGATCAAGTGGGCAAAGGAAACGCACGACTGATTCGGACTGGTATTTTATTTAACGCTATCGCGTAACGCTATATAAGGATTGTTATGTTAGCCGGATAAAACAAAACGAAATTAAAAGTTATAGTTTTTAAATTGTTTTGAATTTATGAAACATGTATAAAAATAGCTATTATAAATAAAAATATTTAAGTTTACCGATTAAACAACTGCGTA
Organism: Diaphora mendica; assembly: GCA_949125395.1. Taxonomy (NCBI): domain Eukaryota; kingdom Metazoa; phylum Arthropoda; class Insecta; order Lepidoptera; family Erebidae; genus Diaphora; species Diaphora mendica. The sequence goes on from OX421316.1 coordinate 5,154,174, forward strand.
ACTTGAGGAAATACGTTTATCTTATTAGTCAGTTACCTACTTAAATTGTAATTTTATTTAATAGCTTAATCAACAAGAATTATTTGTTAAAATGTGGCCGTCACATTAAATTACGTACCTTGCGTATTCAGTGCTACGAGAAAAAAATGTTTTTTTCCTAACAGTAACTAAACCCTAAGTGCAATTAGAAACAGTTTCAAAACTTCAATTAAAACGGAGTGGACAATAAGTACGTAACAATGGGACAGAATTTCTTAAGACCACTGTAACGCACAGCCTTGGCATTATGACCTGTGACAACGAACCTGATGAAATTAAACGTATACTGACTCTGAAGAAACATGGCAACTATTCGCAAATATAACAAGTCAAAGGTCAAAATTCACTTAAACTCTTCAGAAGCAAGCCATGATATTAAAAAAATATTTCTTCTAACATTAAAAATAAAACAAGACCACATTACTCTATAGCTGTGTTGAGAGCGAATTTGGCCGCAGAGTAAAAAATAATGTTGAATTGTTTTTTTTTGCTTGTACAAAGAGTTCAATAGTCGTTTTTTGGTCGAGTTTTTGCACATCTGCTCTGTTGGCGATAGATAGACACATGGCACTTTCGATTGATGCAAAACATCAGTGAGGTCGAACTACTCGTCTTTATGCAAACATTACACCAAAAAAGAATCGTAAACGGCTCAGAGATCCGACAAAGGCGCTGATACGAAACAGTCTTACATTCAATTTCTAATTCAAAATCTATATTTATTTCGTAATTCTAAATTTAACGCCGGGTCTTTGGCTTTTCAATTACCAAGATCACCTAAGACATGCCGATGATTAATATATTTTTTGTGATTACTCCAAATAAATCATTGTTTACTCTACGACCTACTTATTCTTTGCTCTTGCACTAATTTCAGACCTTTTTTATTTAATAATGCAGTTTTTGTGTCTACAAGGGCAAACACTGCTAGAAGAGTGTCAAATAACCAGATTAGATGGTTATATAGTGTTTCTATAAAATGATAATTCAAGTCATTGAACTTCATCTTATTGAAATACTTACTGAAATTTTTAACAGCACTTTTACTTGGAAGCCGGCCTTAAAACTGTGGGACGCTGCCCAGCCTTCCGTTGAGCGTAGAATCCAGTCACTCACACTGAACACACCACTATGAAAATCAAGTTAACACTTCACGAAAGTCCAGGCACGGCGGGGTCCGAGACCAAACCCGTTCCGGAGGATACCAAATTCCGGTTTCAGAAGGTCACTTATCACGTTAACCGGGTTCAAAAGAGACTGTTCCAGTTCAACTATGTACGTGTTGAAAGGAAAGCCCAAGGAAAGTTTCGTTAGTCGGACGAAAACTTTTTTCGCGAAGTCGTACGGTCGGCGTCACGGCGCCTCACGACACTAGCGGCGCGATCGGCAGCACGGGGCAGACTGGCGAGTGATGTGAAAACAGAGTTGTGTGCAATCGAAGCCTCCGCGTCGCGACGTCAATGCGTATGTGTGCAGCAGACTTGCGAATTCCTCTACCACTGTAAAGTTAGCGATACTTGGATTGATCGTTGCGAATTTACATTGCGCGTTTAACAATATACTGTGTGACTTTGTGTTGAACAATTCAGCGATGTATATGTTTTTTTTTGGATAGGTTGACAGAGGACACCTGTAAAGTATATTCGCGCGAGGTATCAGGTTCTGGAGGTTTGCTCATTTATTGTTATGGGCCGCAGTCGGGTGCATAGTTTTATGAAATTGGCTTTTTGTTCGTACCGTCTGGCCGTGGATCCCAGGGGAGTATAAAGTTGCATTAGCTATGCAGGACACTGAACTTTGATTGTAATTTCATTACCAACTTTGAATTTCAATACGTGTTGGTTACTTTAAGATTGTACAAAATATGTGTGAATCCGGATAAAGTTCCTTTAATTTAATCCGTTTGTAAAAGTTGTTTTTAATTTTTTTTTTCAAGAGTTTTTACGAGTTATCAGCTGAAAGTAACTTCTACTATATTACAAAAAGAAAATACTAAAAATAATAAATAAAACGTTTTTTTTTATGTATGGCCCGCCAAAATGACTCTACTCTGCCTGATGGAAAGCATAAGCAGAATCCAAGCGTGGCGGTCACCATACTCACTGCGAATGCAGACAATGCAGTATGGCGACCCACACCATGGCGGCCTAGTGATGCTTCTGCATCTTTTAGTCTAGTCAACAAGTATGGAACTTGTTGACTAGACTATTTGGGCCTCCGGTCTCGCACTCACCAACGAAACACGACAGCACGAACGCTGTCATTTTGCGTTGATTTTCTGTGCGAGGGTAGTACCGCCCCGGTCGAGCCGGCCCGTTCATGCTGAAATCAGCGTGGCTCTACTACCTAGAAGATATACATGTACGATAATTAAATATACATGAAAGTGGTTAAGAATATAGCCAGAAACTATTTTTTATTGTAAATAATTATTACATTATTAAATTACATTTTAAATACATTGGAAGAAATTAATCTACTTTTTCATGTTTCGTTACTTCATTATTGTCACACAATATTAATGAGACATTGAATTAATATCGACATTTAAAGGAAATACAATTGTTTAATTCAAAGCGTTAGATTGTGTTATTTTACGTTTAATGAGGAATTATATGAGTAATTTAGTTGCAGACTTTTCCTTCGCCAAAATATTAAAAAAATAAGCTCAACCAGTTTATTTAATTATCCATCCAAGACATATAATTAAAACAAAATTAAGATAAAAGGAAGGTTCGAAACGTCCATTACTAGTAAATTATTACAAAAGTAACTGAAAATAGAGCTGTTTAATAAAAGCTTTGGGCTAAAGAACTTGTCGACAAAAATTCGTACTCCTTTTTAGGGTTCCGTGCCAAAGGCAAAAAACTGAACCCTTATAGATTCGACATGTCTGTCTGTCTGTCTGTCCGTACGTATGTCACAGCCACTTTATTCCGAAACTATAAGAACTATACTGTTGAAACTTGGTAAGTAGATGTATTATGTGAACCGCATTAAGATTTTCACACAAAAATATTTTCACACAATAAATTTTGGGAGTCCCAATACTTAGAACTGAAACTCAAAAAAAAATTGTTCATCAAACCCATACGTGTGGATCTATCTGTGGACCTATGGATAGGTCTTCGAAAATGATATTGAGGTTTCTAATATTTTTTTTTTCTAAACTGAATAGTTTGCGCGAGAGACACTTCCAAAGTTGTAAAATGTTGGTCCCCCCCCCCCCTCTAACTTCTAAAATAAGAGAATGATAAAACTAAAAAAAATAAATGATGTATATTACCATGCAAACTTAAACCGAAATTTGGTTTGAACGAGATCTAGTAAGCAGTTTTTGATTAATAAATGGTAAACCGCAAAAAAAATACACTATTATTAAAACATCGATCAAAGTTACAACGAACTACAAGAACGTTTATATTATGTTACTTGCTGCTTCGGAACCCTTCATGGGCGAGTCCGACTCGCACTTGGCCGCTTTTTTAGCTTAAAAATTTTAAACTAAGTATAGGGGAAAATAAATAATTATAACTTCATAAAAAGCTTTTTCAAACTTCGTATAATTTTTTTACATAAAAATGAGCATAATAGGAAATGGTATGGTAGTTTCAATGGAACTCTGGTACCCATGGCAAGATCTAACGTGTGTTAAGGGTACCAGTGTTATCTGAGATTATAAACTAGTCATATTTTCAACCGACTTCAAAAAGGAAGGTTCTCAATTCGAATGTATTTTTTATTTTTTTTTATGTTTGATACCTCATAACTTTGGACTGGGTGTACCGATTTCGATGATTCTTTTTTTATTTGAAAGCTGGTGCTTCCCGAATGGTCCCATTTGAATTTGGCCCAGATTGAAGATGGATTTTTTTTTGTTAAAATTTGTGATTATCATAGATTGTATCGTCAATAAGGTAAAAATGTTATTACTTGAAAGGATAAATGAGGCTATTTAGTTTTGTTCTTTAACTGTTCTGTTACCGAATACAGGAGGCTTGCAGCGATACTTGAATTGTGTGTAAAGATTTCGTAACCTAACATAATATTCAACTTACTTAAACACGTACACACCTAAACTTTAGAGTGACTTTTCTAGTTAATTTACGCAACAACATAAAATTCGCGCAAGGAAAACATAATGGTTTACTTTAACTGACGACAGAGGGCGTGACAATATATATGCAAACTTCTGATCAATTTACAAAATGTCCGAACAATCCCACGGTCTAAATTGCCAAGGTAGACGAATAATAAAATGAACAAGATTTGATATTATTGTGGGCTGGGTTTGCTGAGCTGATTTATTTTAACATTTACCTACAAGCACTGTACTTCGACAATCCCATTAGGCCTCAAGCCAAGTTTTATAGTTCAAGTGACTGTAGAAACAAGCGTTACATTCAATGTACAAAGTATTTACTTAGTATAAATTTAAAACGATGCTTGACATTATTCAACAAAATCATTATTTTCGAGTAGACTTGGTTAAAACGGCTAAACGGATCTACATGAAATTTAGCACAGAGATAGATTAAAGTCTGTAATAGCGCATAGGGTTGTTATCCTAAAAACATTGTGGTATTAAAAAAAAAAGTAAAATGCGTGGGATGCTTTCTGAAAATATTTCAAAAATGTCACCCACGCTTTTTTACATTGAAATTATTTTCTACTTTTTACTTATTTTAATTTTATAAAATCGCGTTTCTTTTAGTTTTAAAACTACTGTTTTTATTTCAAACTAGCAAACCCGGCGAACTCCGCTTCACCACCAGATGGCTTCGTTTTATGTAACACTTTCCCGCTTTTCTGTTGAAAATTTTCCTGAATTTTCTTTGCTATAAACCTCACGGAGCCCGAGACCTTTCCAACGAATGCAAAATCGTGGAAATCTGTTCGTGCGTTCTGGAGTTATAGCGTCAGGAAGGAAAACCCGACTTATTTTTATATAATAGATTATTGTATGGTCATTGGTCCTCGATAAGTCTACTAAGTTTAAATAAAATCTGACCGTTAGAAGTGGGTCAAAGTCAAGTCCAAAGGAGTCGGTTACAAACATCCAGGTGAAGTTAATGAAAAGCGTGTAAAAATTACCACGAGTGCTCACGAGGCGCAGCTAACAAGAGCTAACTAAAGCAAAGCAATGTGTAATCCGTAAAGAAATCTTTTATCCTCGAAGATTGTTATGCTAGGAAGAAATGATGATGATGATAACAATAGGTAACTGTAATCAACATTTAAATGCAAAAAGTATTTTCGACGCTAACTACATGCTTCGGTAAACACATAATATTATGCATATTTTGTTACTGTAATTTTATGATGCACTTCAGCTGTCTTATATAATATTTGTTTATTAAAAACTACTGTTAGTATTAAATTCATTTTTAGTCTTTCCTCATATAAACTTTATCAAAAATTGTATACTATATTACGTATCTCCTTGTTTTGATAGAGTGTCACCACCCCTATTTATTCTATCTGGTGACGGTAAAATCATTGCAAACAGAAGGAAAACTACAAACAAACCCTATAAAAATCCATCTGGCCAGTGTGGCCTCTCTCTAGCAATGGACTATAATTAAAGGCCGCCTAGTTGGTCTTGCGGTTGACGTATGCGACTGCCGATCAAGAGGTCTCGGGTTCGAATCCTGGGTCGGGCCAAAAGTGTTATTGAGTTTTTCTGATTATAGAAATACTTTAACAGTTCGGAGTTTGGAAGTTGGGTGGTCTCAACCCCCGTGCCTCGGAGAGCACGTAAAGCTGTCGGTCCTGCGCCTGATCTCTCCCCGGTCGCGTCGGTTAACCGTCCCTTCGGATTATTGAGAAAGAGGGAACAGAGAGTGTACCTGTGTTTGCGCACACACTTGTGCACTATAATAACTGGTAGTAGTAGTTGTATAGTATAGTATAGTATAGTATAGTATAGTATAGTATAGTATAGTATAGTATAGTATAGTATAGTATAGTATAGTATAGTATAGTATAGTATAGTATAGTATAGTATAGTATAGTATAGTATAGTATAGTATAGTATAGTATAGTATAGTATAGTATAGTATAGTATAGTATAGTATAGTATAGTATAGTATAGTATAGTAACTGCGTAGTTGCCTGGTCTCCGTAGAGACTGACCGCCGTGGCCGTTATCGGCTAGGAGAACATTGTTTAATAAAGGCTGTTGATGTGTGATGTGATGTGATATAAGCTGTATCAAAAAATTGGGCACTGTATCGCACATACGGTCGACCGGATAAACTGACAATAGCAACAATTGCATGAAAGTTTGAAGAATTTTCTGTAATAAATCCAACTCCATAAATAAAGCGTAAATATGTTAAGCTTTGTAGACTTTAGATTCACGGTCTAGAGAGCTGAATGTTACGTAGGAATGTGTTGTTTATTTTTCAAAGTCCCGCAACTTTATCAAAAAAGTAAATATACATTTCAAAACCTTCAAACATGCAATTTACAACGCCATGTTTCTGTTCAGGTAGAAAAACTTTTTTAATGTATCTGCCTGCCAAAGTGACTCTACTTTGCCTGATGTAAAGCAGAGTCCAAGAGTGGTGGTCAGTATACATACTCTTTTTTTTTTTTTTATGTATTGCCCGCCATAATGACTCTACTCTGCCTGATGGAAAGCATAAGCAGAATCCAAGAGTGGTGGTCACCATACTCACTGCGAATGCAGACAATGCAGTATGGCGACCCACACCATGGCGGCCTAGTGATGCTGCTGCATCTTTTAGTCTAGTGAACAAGTATGGAACTGGTTGACTAGACTATTTGGGCCTCCGGTCTCGCACTCACCAACGAAACACGACAGCACGAACGCTGTCATTTTACGTTGATTTTCTGTGCGAGGGTAGTACCGCCCCGGTCGAGCCGGCCCAACCGTGCTGAAATCAGCGTGGCTCTACTACCTATAGAAACTCACTACTAAAACTCATTGCGAATGCAGACAATGCAGAAAGATAACCCACACTATGTCGGCCTATTGAGATTATTCTGCATTGTCTTCGAATTCTCAATATATGTTTGTTAACCTACTGTACACGGGATTACTATAAAATTTTTATGTACATGAACATGCACAAATTCATGACAACACAGGGTTACAAAAATTATTAATACAATTTTGCAAGAAAGATTTATGTTTAACCATAGAGCATTGAAGTTAAGAGACAGATAGATTTGCAGTTTGTAGACTAAATCAATTTTTTGTGACTATATCACACACTTTTCAAGAAAGAATTTCACTTCAGAAGTACTTTAGTTTTGGTATCATCATATTTCTTCGTAAGCAACAGGCTTTGCAGCCTTAAGGATAACGTCTAGAATTTTATAATAGGAATCAGTCAACAGTCCCATTTGAATAACAACGTACTGCTACAATGCTCCAAATGTAACTACAAGAAAAGTATAAATAAACAGTCCCTGTTTCACCCGTTACTGATAAGTTTCGGATAGCTTATCGGACAGATGGATTGACACAATTTATCTGTACTAATATATATAGCAGAAGAGTTTGTTTGTTTGCTTGAACTCGCTAACCTCAGGAATAATAGCCCATTTATTGAGAAAGACTATAGGCCATAGGGATGTCATCACGCTAAGACCAATAGAAGCGGAGCACCAATAAAGAATGTTTAAAAACGGGGGAAAATTATCACACTACGGGCAATAGGAGACGCAAACGAGGTTGCGTGGGCCAGCTAATGTGGAATATACCTACGTGAAATTATTTGTCAAATAAGCTATCCGAAATTTATCTGTAATCGGTAAAACAGAGCCGCAGAATCGTATGACTACACACTGCCAAATATCAAATAAACACTTCTATAAATAGTTGTAGCCGAAGAAATAGGTAATAAAAAACAAAAGCAGATCGCCCCTTCACTCGGTCATCGCGTTTGATTCGCGATAGAATTGAACCAAAAGATACCATGACGAAAGATTCTCACGGTCCCTTCTCTTGTCCGCACTGCTTGTAGAAATAATATCAAAGACGGAAACAATACGCATTGCAATGAACCTACAATATTGTGGGATTTGTTGAAGAAAGATTTTAAATGGGATGGGATTGGGAATTTAATGTGAGCTCACCCACTGTCGCACTAGAAAGGGTTCAGCATTTAAATTAGGTCAATGTACCGCAATTTTTATCATATTATGTTCAAGTGTTTGCTATGAAATGTAAATAAAATAAACCCCGAATTTTATCGTTCACAAAATTGAATACTCTAACAAAATTCGAATTACTCTCTTCCTTTTAGTAGTAATCGATTCATCTACATCACTGATGCACCTGACAATTATTCAAGTGAGTTAGTACAATATAATTAAATGTCAAACTCATTAATCAAATTCACTAGTTATTTATAATAATATATATTTATGTCTTTCTTCAAAAAACATTTCGTTTGAACCAAGTTTACGTATTAACACTTACATAAAGTTAGCCTTCTTCGAGAATGTTGTTAAGTACTTGCAGATACATTACAGCCAAAAGTGTTTCACCGTAAACAATGCTAATTCACTTTGCTGATGGGAAAACAGTGGTTCGGTAAGTATGCTGCAACCGCAACAAGGTCATTGGAGACCATCTACGTAGAACACCGGAGTATTTGATTAGATGCCGACACACTAAAGGTATAATGATTGTTTCCTTGGTGCGTGAGAGACATTGAATAGTATACAAAGTAGCCCCAATTAGTGACTCAGAGCATCTTCATGTAGTTTTAATCATAAAAGGATTACGTAGGTTTCCAAACTCTGGTCTTAAATGAAAGAAATCTGCTCGTATGGCAGTGTTTAAATACCTCGCTGCTTTCTACTGCTCTGAGTTTTGTGGGTTCAAACTCCACATGGCACAACACTTTGTGTGATCCACAAATTGTTGTACAGAGCCTGAATATTTTCTGTGTTCATTTTTTATATAGAATAAGGGACAAACGAGCAGACGTATCACCTGATAGTAAGCGATTCCTGCCGCCCCTTGACCCCCGCAACACCAGAGGCGTCTCAAGTGCGTTGTCGGCCTTTGGGGGATGGGGAGGGGTATGGGGGAGATGTTAGGGTATGGGCCTCCGGTATCCTCACTCACTCGCTGAAACACAGCGCAGGCGCTGTTTCACACCGGTTTTCTGTGAGGCCGTGTTATCACTCCGGTCGAGCCGGCCCATGCATGCCGAAGCGTGGCTATCCCACGGTACAAAATTTCATGTATGTAAAGTTTCCCAATACAGGAACATCCTAGTAGTTGTCTTTAAAAAATGTATTTAATTAACATATCTTTTGGTAACCTGAAGTTTTGACCAGGTTGTACTATTCATGGTCTCAGGAAAATTTACTTAATGATGTATGATATCCTATTAGTGAAGTAGTTGTAAGGTTCTACAATGTAGGTAAATATATCGGAAATCTGCGGATTAATGTAGAATCTACATTAATCCGCAGATTTCCGATATTTTTGATTTCATGAAATGTGAAAGGCCGATAGAAGAGATAAAAGTAGATTTTGCAAAAAGTATAATAAACAATGCCATTATCCTTAAATTGTACAGACAAATGTCAATAAAAGTAAGGAATGTTAATAGATTCAACATGAAGTTACCATCAGAATTACTTAAGCATCTTCTACACAATAAGTCACACACGCCGTAAAAGAATTAGCCAACGTTTCATCTTTCTAAAGAATAACTGCAAGCCTCGTAAAACGTCATATTCGTTCCACTATATAAGTTGGGAAATACACACGGCGACAGAGTACGTCGAGCGTTGTGAAAGACTTATATGGCTACTTATATACTTATATACACGGCTGGTTATTGTTCTATCGTTCCCAGACGATTGTCCGCCTGTATAATCGATATTAGCTCTCCTAGTTACATACTAGGTATGTAGTACACGAAGGTAGTAGAGCCACGCTGATTTCAGCACGAACGGGCCGGCTCGACCGGGGCGGTACTACCCTAGCACAGAAAATTAACGTAAAATGACAGTGTTCGTGCTGTCGTGTTTCGTTGGTGAGTGCGAGACCGGAGGCCCAATTAGTCTAGTCAACAAGTTCCATACTTGTTGACTAGACTAAAAGATGCAGCAGCATCACTAGGCCGCCATAGTGTGGGTCGCCATACTGCATTGTCTGCATTCGCAGTGAGTATGGTGACCACCACTCTTGGATTCTGCTTATGCTTTCCATCAGGCAGAGTAGAGTCATTTTGGAGGGCCAAACATAAAAAAAAAAAAAAAAAAAAAAATACAGGTTTGATGTTCAACAAACAAGGCAGGCAAAAGTGTTTATGTACTTTGCTGATCCAGTAAACGTTATTTTGCCATAAAAAAAAAGATATTGGGGTATAAAAAATAGATGTTGGTCGATTCTCAGACCTACCCGATATGCACACGAAATTTCATAAAAATCGGTCCATCCGTTTCATAGGAGTATGGTAACTATCATTGTGACACGAGAATTTTATATATAAGATATGTATGTATATTGTCTAAGATATTGCTCTAGTAAAGAATTTTCTACGGCATATATAATTCGGGAAAGTTTTGTCTACTGATAAAGGACTTTTTTGAGTATCCCTTCTCTTACTTTTATATACTCTTTTCTTATTTCTTGTATTTTACTAATATGCTACCTAAAGTAACTTTTACGACACAAACACACAGAATAGGTGTTGGTGGTTCGAACCTTCTTTAAATGACAGTATGTTTCTCTCATAGTTTTCTTTCACTCGTAGCGTGTGTGAACCACGTTACTTTTCCTACGATTGTCTTTTGCGACACGCCATTACTGTTTCGTGTATTTTTACTTATTAACACAATTTAAATTAATAATACTCGTTTTATTTTGCAGGTTTGATTCTGCATTTTGGTACTATGCAATTGTCATGAGATTTAAAAACAAGTACAAATTAATTTTTTAAACTGTAACTCCACTCAATAACAAGGAGGAAAGTAAACCGCTTGAATCATCTTGCTTTTCTTATACATTTCCTGATTGCTAAGCCACGGATCACGGATTTGATTCATCCGGGACAAAGAATTGTGTGATGATTACGATTATTTCTTCTGTATCTTGGTGAAATTTATCTCTAACTAGTTGACCCGGCGAACTTCGTACCGCCATATTTACATATCTGTCTCAGCTTCCCGTTGACTTTTAAATTGACTTTTCCCGTTATTTTAATTTTTTCTTGTACACAAACCTTTTCCTAACAATAACGCATACATAGAAAAAGAATTATATAATTTGGTGCAGTCGATCGGAAGTTTTCACGTACATACATGTCGGCGATTCATTTTTAAATACATATATAGATATATATACATAAATTATAGTACAGTATACAGGATCTGTATAGTACAGACTCTGCTTGGATGAAGAAGATGACTTAGAAGTTTCCATTATGTTCAGTCATTTTTAATAAACAGCAATAATTAATCTAATTTTGTGAGAAATATTATTAGATGTTCAATACATAATTTTGTTTCAAAAAACTGTTGATGTTTTTAGAGCCTGACCATTTTTTATTAGCAATTACTACTGTTACTGAAGTATCATCATCAAATCATCAAAAGCTTTTCAAAGTCCACTGCTGGACATAGGCCTCTCTTAAGAAAAGAGGTTTTGGCTTAATATACCGCGCTGGCCTGACGGGTTTTTATAGGGTTTAATAACAGCCGACACACCTCCCCGCCGCAAATCCCGGTGCGGTGACGGCCCGTGGGGGTTCCCACAGAAAAAAAAAGGGTTTAATAATAGCAGTTTCCGGATCCCTCCCTTCTCAGGCGCAGAGTGGCACACCGTGTGGTTTTAGTATGTCCGATTCTGACACAACGCCACGCCGCAAACCCCGGTGGGGTGACGGCCCGTGGGGGTTTCCACAGGTACAATAAAAGGGTTTAATAACAGCAGTTCCCGAATCCCTCCCTTCTCAGGCGCAAAGTGGCACACCGTGTGGTTTTAGTCGGTCCGATTCCGACACACCGCCCCGCCGCAAACCCCGGTGGGGTGACGGCCCGTGGGGGTTTCCACATGTAAAAAAAAGGGTTTGTTTTATATTTTCCTTCTCTTTGCAGTGATGTCCTGCATAGTTTGCTCCCTTAGTCACCTCTAGCGACATCCGTAGGATGAACAAGAGTGGTGACACTGTATTCTTATACACTTTAATTGGAAATAATAACCTCTTTATGATACCGTTTCATTTACACACAGATAAGTTTCAACTTAGCTCTGTTGGCATATAAGTGGTAAACGGGGTAAACCACGTTAAATCTTCAGTCTTTTAATAGTTTTTGTCTTAGTTCCACGTTTTAACAATACTTTTAAAAATAAATATACGGTCGAATTGAGAAACCTCCTCCTTTTTTGAATTCGGTTAAAAATAATTTTCCCATTTCTGCAAAATTCCGAAAATGAAAATTCAATGAGACACAAAAAAGAAAATTCTTGTCGTACATCAAAATAAACGTGAGCTTACAATAACATTTCACACGTCACGCAACACACTAGAACAAACACTCTTGAAATAGTAGCAGTGTTAATTCATTTGAATTTCAATGAGAGCGACAGTTTTTTAATCTCTCAAGAGACAAGTAGAGACAGATAAAAGATTAAAACGAATTTGATGAAAACGGTTGAATAAAAATAAAACTTTTTGACCTATCGCTTAAATTTTATTCAAACGTGCTGAGATGAATGTAATTTGTAAATGTAAAACTTTAAGAGCTTAAGGCTACTTGTGATGGTTGATGTAAAAAGGCGTGAGACAGAATTGTAATCTGTTACATGAAGATAGTGTCTTAATTTATATTTAGTTATTATTAAGTATAAAAAATATAGCTATGAGTGTTTTAGTTTTAATTTCTTATAGTCTGTCAACGTGACATGAGAATTAAACGTATTAGACATGTATACCTGACATTTGAAATATTATGTCTTCTTTTGATGAAATGGCAACCAGCCGGATCTCTCGGATCAGCTATTTCTGCCAATGTCAAGTGTTTATAGTCTTCAAATCTTAAGTCTTCAAGTCTTTAAGTCTTCGTCGTGATGAAGACTGCACGTTTGGCCTAGTGGTTTAACGGTCACCACGCCGTTTCCTACTTCGCCAAGTGTCGTGGTTTCAAATCCCACGTAGGACAAACACTTTGTGTGATCCAAAAATTGTTGTTCTGAGTCTGGGTGTTCTTTGTGTCCATTACATGTATGTTTGTAAAGTCCCCCGCGACACAGGATTTATTCCTAGTGCGGGCGTTGTCTTTAAAAAAAAAATATATAAAAAATGTGGCTGAGATGAAATGGGGACCGTCTTCCGAAAAAACAGAAAACGATCTCCTATGAATGTGTCTCTATTTACTACTTGAGAATTTGAAATCTGTAGTTACTTGACATATCATGATAGGCTAATTAAAGCTACCGTCACTACAGAACAGTGTGTTAGAACATACTAATTGTTTTAGGTCCCGCAGTGCTATTACACATAGTTCCTTATTGTGCAAACGAGAGTAATCGGAAAATACAACAACACTGCATGAGCTCCTCACGATTTTGATCTTTTATTGCACGATTAGATAATGGTTATTATTGTATTTATTAGATACATTTTTAACAGCGATCACGTCTGCGGGACGCTTGTGAGTACAATGAAATTAAAAGTAGCCTAAAGACGCGTATCCACCGAAATTGTTGGTAATTTCAGTATTTCCAACTGTTTGCAACTCTTCAGAAAATCGCCAACTTTTGTTCCCATTGTGTCTGTGTCTACCCCGAGTCGTCAACAATTTGAAAAACATTCCAACTAAGCGTCTCCACAGAGCCAATAAATATCTGCAACAAGCGTATTCTTTTGATGTTTACCGCCAAAAACAGAAACACGGCTCCCAACATTTGTTGACAATTTTTGTTGCTAACACAAGGAAATTACAGGAACTTTTGTCACCAACACCTGTTGAAAACACAAAAGTTGCGAACTTTTGTTCGGTGGAGACTCGGCATAAGGTTCGTTACTACTTCTTTGATGACTGCATAGATGGCGTGGCAGTTTAGTGGACACCTCGCCGCTTTCCAATGAGTGTTGTTAGTTTGATTCCCACATGTGACAATACTTTGTGTGATTCAAAAATTGTTGTCCTGAGTCTGGATGTCCTTTGTGTTTGTTTGAAAGCATGAGTAGAATCATATAATAGTGGTCACCATGCTCATTGCGAACGCAGACAATTCAACAATGCAGCATAATGACCCGAGCCGGCCGGCGCGTACGTGCTGAAATCAGCGTGGCTCTACTACCTTGAAAAGAAAAGTTCCTAGTACGGGAGACTTTATTTACCTTGATAAAATAATCACAAATTTTAACTCAAAAAAACCGACTTCAATCTGGACAGAATTTAAATGAGACCACACGGGAAGCACCAGCTTTCAAATAAAAAAAAGAATCATCGAAACCCAGTCGGAAGTTATGAGGTAACAAACATAAAAAAAATACAGTCGAATTGAGAACCTCTTCCTTTTTTGAGGTCGGTTAAAAATATGACAAGTATGAAGAATCGAGTAAGTATAGGTATATCATGTTTATGGATGGTGACAATCGCATACTATCAGGTGACCCTTCTACACGTTCAAAAGTAAATTTATCTACCTGGTAACTTTTTGGCTAAACGAATGATGTAATATTACAGTTTAGCATGCATGGCTGTGAAGAAGATGAACTTGTTAATATTTCATAAATAAAACTGTTAATGTAAACAAGTCGACACTAAGGTGGTAAATAAAAAGTTTTAGCCGAAAAAGTGTGAGCGGTTTATCTAAAAAAACAAGTTATCAGCGAAGACGCAACTACCTAAATATACTAAATACTACTAAATATATAAATTAATATGTAAATCGGAGGCCCTAATAGTCTATAATATAACTAAAAGATGCAGAAGCATCACTAGGCCGCCATATTGTCTGCATTCGCAATGAGTATGGCGACCACCACTCTTGGATTTTGCTCATGCGTTCCGTCAGGCAGAGTCATATTGGCGGGCCATACATAAAAAAAAGAAAACTTCACTGCTGGCACTGGTAACTTGTCCTTCTGTACTTCTGATTCAAAAAACCGTAATTAATAATAATAACTCATTCAAAACTTAACTTAAACTTCTACATCACATTACATTATTGTTGTGTTTCTCTATAAGTTTCTTACTTTTTCACGTTTAAACATCTGAACCAATTTTAATAACTATCAGACTCATTTTCATCCAAAAAAATGTAGTATTTCAATTAGAGGAGCAAGGAATTAAAAGATATTTGATTTACTACAGGTTACACCACGGGGCGCAGATAGTTCTATTTTTCAGCCAGTATTCAGTTGATGTTTCGATTAAATGACTCCTTGAAAATCCCAAATTTTACGAAGTTCTATGAATCACGTCTAAGAAAGTGTATTCAACACACGATCGATCCGTTCCTCCAGCTGCTTTGTCACTGAAGCGACACGTACAACCCAAAGGATGTGCGCTAGTTTACATCCGTCCTGTACATTTAATAACACCTTGTGAATATCCTTTAACTTTGCAATAAAATGCTCTGTAAATCCATTATTTTACACTAGATTTTATTTAGGACGTAAAGAATATAAGCATAATAAGAATTGTATCTGAACAGCGAAACATAAATTAATGCCCAAAAGGATGCCAGCACGTGGCGTGCCAAAGGGCTTGGAACAAAGTTAACAACAAATTTCTAGACACCGATGCCAAAAAATAATTCCTAGTAAGTGGTATCCCATATCCCTTTCTTTCAATAAAAAGTGCAGCACTACCTGTTTAATGTTCACCATCATCTAATATTGAAAGAGCGTTAAACAATTTTCGTAATATTTGCATTATTATTTCATTTACTTTATAACGCTTTCTTACTAATCCATCTGGCAAACGTGGTAAAGTACGCCAAAACCTCATTTTTAAAAAGCCTAGGTCTGGCAGTGGACTATCAAAGATGATGATGATGAAGATGATAATTTTTAAGAACGCCCGACGTCGAAAAAAGTAGTGATAAACCTCTATCTAAAACAAGCCTCCGAACGTCAAAATGTCAATCAACAATTTATTGTCCACTTTTTTCTGATGAACTAAAGTATATTCATTGCTATAAGCCAAAATAGTCAAGCGAACCTCACTATAGTCGCATACTCGTATTTGATGCGTAACACCTGTCAACTAGCATCGCGATCATTGGTCAAATAATATAGCACACTCTTCGCCGGCTTCCTGCTTAAACTTCCGTCGTTACTCATAAAATCACTTAAACAGATTAGAGTCAATTTGAAGAAAATCTTTTACACATCAAAAAGAAATATGTGACAAACTGACAGTAAAACAATATTGAACTGTTAATTTTGCAGATTTCTAAGCAATAGTTATATAGATTCTGAAATAACTTGCTCTGATTTTGTCGTGAACTACATCATCGACACTTCATAATTTAATACATCATTGTCATTTACAGCAAAAATATTTAGTTGGTCTCTGCTGTATATATGTTTTTGAACAGTGTAATATGCTGGCCAGGCCGGTCGGTTTATATTCCTTTCTCTTTACAGTGGTATTGTGGTTTGCTCCCTTAGTCAACTTTTACAACCTCAGGGAATGAATTGGGATGGTGATACTCCGTATTCTTAGTATTATTAATTTAATCGAAGTACTAGTAAATATTTATTGTACGTACTTACTTTACCTACGGACGCATCTTAAAAACATTACTCAATTCGGAAACTGTCCAAATTTGTAAGTAGCTCTGAATCGTTCATGCTACACTCGATCTAAAGAGGCCAATGGCTGCGCTCACGCAACAAGAATTTAGAACAAAATCATTCACACATTGCACGTTTTAACTTGTTTTTTATAAATAACTCTTGTTTTTACTTCCGATCACTCGATTTATTATTAGATCATAGCGTTAAACTAAATGCGTGTTAATGGTTTTATGTTATCATATGCAGATGTGTTTTTATTGCTGACATCAGATATTTTGGAACATCGTTAATATTATATTTATTATCGGTCTCGTGAAAGTCGAACTTTATATGATAGGGAATTCTCATTGCAGAAGACTTAAGGAAATCCGTCTTCTAGATATTTATGCTCTAAAACTTAGTAAATCTACGTTCTTGTAATATTTTCTTGACGCAGAAACAAAATTTACTTTCCTTTAGCCTATTGATGTCTCGTGCTGAAAGATTGCTTCTCTTAGAAGCCGTTCATTTCTTCCATAACGTACATACCTATTATCTTGGTAGAGCCAAGCTTTGACATAAATGTTCCAATTCAACCGGAGCGAGACCCCAACCTCGTAGAAAACTAGTACTAAGCAATTCCTTTGTTGTTTTTCACCGATTGAGTGATGTTACTGAAGTTTAACTTCCCTCGTCCTGATTTTTAGAGGAGAATCAAAAGGCGGCAACGCACATATGACTCTTGAGTCGCAAGTCTCTGTAGGCCGTGGAGGTCACATCTCATTTGATTATACGTCTGCTCGTCTGCCAATATGAAGAAAACCTATCATAAAATATTAACGTATATCTAATAGATAAATGCAATATTGACTGCATGTATGGTGTAGTGGGTTCAAGTGGTCGCCACGTCGCGGCACTTTGTGTGATCCACAAATTGCTGTTCTGATTCTGGTTGTCCTTCTCTGTGTTTCATGTATGTTTGTATAGTGGCTCGCGATATATCCTATGTTGCTAGAGTCGGTGTGTATATTTTTTTTTTTTTTCGAATATGGGCAAACAGGTAGGCGTATCACATGATGGTAAGCGATTACCGCCGCCCATAGTAACCCGCAACACCACAGGCGTCACAAGTGCGTTGCCGGCCTTTGGGGGATCGGGAGGGGGATGGGGGAGGGATATGGGGGGAGACATTGGGGGTATGGGCCTCCGTAACGTGGGTAACTATAAAAAATGCTTACAAAAATCGATTACAAAGGTCTCTTTTCTTTAACATTAGTTCGTTTTTGTTAAGCATATTTGTACTATTAAATTTAAATGCTTAACTAGAAATAAATACATCAAGTTGCAAACTTTCGCTACAGTATCAAAGAACAATATTGTTGGTGGACGTCATAATTCAATGTTACAATCTGGGTGCATTAGTAAGCAAGTATCTTGAGTGGCGGGCGCCGCGCCTTCGGGCCCTACTATCGGTCGTATAACCACAGATTTCACATCAAACTCGTGTTGAGATTTAGCTATAAATATTAGTGCTACTTACGCGACTGGAAATGTTAGTTCACAAGCGATCGTTTCAGTCAATGCTTTCCTTGTTTTTTCTTTTTTTTTAAAAAGACAAGTCTCACATTAGGTATAAGTCCTGTATCACGGAAGGCTTTACAAACATACCTACCAGACTCAGAACAACAATTTATGGACCACACAAAGCGTTGTCCCATGTGGGGTTTGAACCCACAACACTTAGCTCAGTAGAAAACGTCTGTGGCAACCGCTTTGAAACCTACTTCAGCTTACTGCCGACATTTCACTGCTGACCGAAGCCACCCCCAAAAGTGCCGACCGTCCCGGTCTTCAGATAAATGTTTTTAAAATTGACTTAGTATTGGCGGTTAATAAATTACTTATATTTTACCACACACATTACTTTCTTGGAGTAATGTAGATCTTATCTATCATAACCCTCTGGAAAATATGTTTTTCCTCTGACAATAGTTAGCAAAATTTCATGATGAACGATTGAGAGATTGAGTAAATAAGTAGAGTAACTAAACGAATGATAAAGGACGTTTAATGTCTGTTAACTGATTACCTCTAAAACACACATAAGATACATACATACATCATTGGGGATCAATGCAGTAGGATTCTAAATGATCGACTACTTTAGTGCATAGGTGCTATTGACAACTCAATACTACTACTAAAGATGCCGATACAAAAAGCTTTATATTATTATCATCGCCAGTTAGAGAATTATTACTGGATATATTAGGTTTTCCTCATCTTAAATATTCATTTTCGATGTCGACGACGATTTTACAACATGGTAAATAGTAATTTTTAGATATATTACATAATATTATCAATTACAGCTCCGCCTTTTCAATGTTACAGGAGGTCCGGCAAACATTGCACTAAAGGCAAAGCTTAAAGGCACAATTAGGATCTCTATGGATTATTCAAATACACACACAATTAACAGCACATTTGATGTTAAATTTTAAGAAGCATTGGAACATCATGTCCACTCGTAATCCAAGCTTTACAAATCTTTCGTAACTTTGGCTGGTAATCAACTAGTCATTGAACGAGTCTGAGTAAGCTCTCGGGAATAAATCTAAGGCAAAATATTTGTACAAGTCTCTCAAAAACATGTTAAAATCTGACAAAAACACTAGACCCATAAAAAGTTATAGAAATTGAAGAAGTTTCCACAAATTAGCACTGTTAGGGTTTCATAGATAGAGTATTTTCTGTCTTAACAAGATCTACAAGCTTGTTAAGGGATGTAGACCTTTATCGTTGTAATTTCAACCCTAATATCACATATAAAGATTTATAACTACACACATCAAAAGTGTCTAGGGATCAACATATGTGTCTAGGGATCAACATATATTTTTGCAATAACTTTTCTCCTGATTGATATTAATTAAAATTTTCTTTAAGGGTTCATCAAATAAAGTGTTTTCGTTTGTCACAGTAACGATAAACCAAGTCACCTTTGCATTAATAAAGAAATTTGCCATTTTCCTAATAAAAGGATTTTTGACATTTGAACCACTAACATTAAAGTTCAAAAAAAAGACTGAAATAACAGTTTTCTTTAAAATTTTATTAGGTAACTTAAACAATTAATAATCCGTGTTTCTACCGCGAACACTAACACAAGAACATCGGTTTGGCATACTCAAAATGAGTTCATCCAAATCACGCTGTGGAATGGCCGCCCATGTTCGTTGCAACAACAAAAAAAGGTCTTCTTGCGACTGGATACCCTCCATATTCGGCAGAGCTCTTCTCTGTAGCATATCCCATGCATGCTCAATCGGGTTCATGTCTGGCGACTGAGCAGGCCAGGGCCAAAGCCACATCTCAATCTCAAGAAATCCGCATAAAAATGCTTGATCCCTAGACATTTTGATGTGTGTATTTGTCCTCCGACAATGGCTTGACGTGTCATCTCGTTTATAGGCGCCAGGTCTAATCTAAAAATACCTATGACTATGCCAAGTCACCCTGGGGATTTCATTTTATTTGAGTCATCCCGCTTAGTCAAGTAATATGATGGGTGGGTGTCAAGCAAGATAGGTGTCTACTAATGAGCGTTTATATTTTATTTATATCTGCGGATTTAGCTATTGTAGAAAGAGAAATTATGTGAAATGCTTGTATCTTATGTTAGGGGGCTGTTTACTGTTATATAACTGTAATTAGTCATAGCGTTTTAGAACTTCATTTACGGATTTTCTTTTTAGTTTGGCCCTGTCAAAGTGACTACTCTGCCTGATGGAAAGCATAAGCAGAATCCAAGAGTGGTGGTTGCCATACTCATTGCGAATGCAGACAATGCAACAATGCAGCATGGTGACACACGGCCTAGATATTTTTTTTTTTTTTTACAAAATACAAAATACTTTATTGCTTCATTAGTTTACATTAGGTTTTTTAGTATTTGGAGCTTCCCTTTAAGCAAGTAATGACTGTGTTAGGAAGCTCCGCTCTTCCATAGCAAAGCAATACAAATCTATCATATTACAAGAAGAAATAAAATAAAAACAAAACAAGATGTAAGTACTGGTGTATGATAATAACATATGAGGTTGGTACAAATGTAAAAAATAGTTTGCAAGTGTGTATTCAGTGTTAGGTAGAATGTTGTGTGTGATGGATAGAATTTATGTTTCATGCGTTTGAGTGTGAAGATGCTGTAGTAGTGATAGTGTGTACGCTTAGTGTGTTATTGTTTAGTATTATTATACTCACCTATAAGCGTGTGATTTGCAATATGTGTGTGCTGTGTGTTTAGTGTTTATAGCTGTGGATGTGGTGTTGTGTACAATTATTACTACTTATTCAGTCACTCATATAATGTTCTCCAAGAGTGCCTCCGTGTCTTCATAAGTCAGTGATTTTATCCAATCTATTAAAGTTTTTTTACAGTCGTAGTGTTTTTTGGAGTATACGTATACCTTATTGTTAATTTTATTATAAAGCATAGACATATTTTGCGTCATTGGGCCTCCGGTCTCGGTCTCACCAACGAAACACGACAGCTTGAACGCTGTCATTTTACATTGCTTTTCTGTGCTGGGCTAGTACCGCCCCGGTCGAACCGGCCCAACCGTGCTGAAATCAGTGTGGCTCTATTACCGAATATAATGATGTAACAAAATAACGTTTAATTTCTTTTTTCAAATCTTCCGTTTATTATAAAATAAAATAAGGTACCTAAAACTATCAATGGTATGGTCCACCAGGTCCTTTCCCATGGAGCTGTCGGCCGCGAGTTCAAGTCGTGACCGTGCTGCGCTGACCTTTGTCAACCGCACATAGAACAACTAGCAGAGTGGACTGGTACCGGACTTATTATGATTAAAAGGTTGAAGGTGGTGACTTATAGAGCGATTGTATTCAGACGGCACTTTGTTAAATAGATTTGTTGTGTTGTTGATTAGTAAACCTTTTTAACAGTTCCTGGTCGTTTTAATATTTTACATAAACATTTAATCATCAGGCTTCTTGTTTTATTTTTGGGAACCCTCATTCACCTGTCCATACATAGAATATGTATGGACAGGTGAATGATATAAACTCAAAGTAGAAAGATTGAAGAAATAAGAAAGAAAGGAGTAAATAGAAAGTTATGACTAAAATTAATTGACTGCCTCGTTGGTCTCGCGGCTGGCGTGTGCGACTGCTGATCATGAGGTCTCGGGTTCGATTCCCGGGTCGGACCAAATGTTTGTATGATCTACAAATATTTGTTTCGGAGTTTGGGTGTTTTCTATGTATGATATGTATGTATTTACAAAAAAAAAAAGTATATATGTATTTGTACCAGTTGTCTAGTACCCATAACACAACTCTGCTTAGCTTGGGACAAGATGGCGTTGTGTGTTCGATTTTTTTTTTTTTTTTTATGGAATATACCGGCAAACGAGCAGACGTATCGCCTGATGGTAAGCGATTACCGCCGCCCATGGACACCCGCAACACCAGAGGCGTCACAAGTGCGTTACCGGCCTTTGGGGGATAGTGGGGGGGAGGAAGGGGGAGGGGTTGGGGTATGGGCCTCCGGTATCCTCACTCACTCGGTGAAACACAGCGCAAGCACTATTTCACACCAGTTTGACACACCAGATGCCCAAAAAAAAAATATAATTACAAATTAATATTTTTTGCATAACAATGGCAACAGGTCGGAGTCGAATTGAAAACAACACGCAGTTTCTGTTAATTCTGATTTATCTTTTGTAATTTTTTAGACCTGTAAATCTATTTCTTCCCGTATTGTCGTACACTTAAAACAATGAATCTTCGATTTGTTACAATTCTTATAGTAACTAGAATGAATGACACTTTTAAAGTATTTTTTCAACTATTGTTCATTTTATCAAAACTATATTAAAGAAACATGAAATATAAAAAATATTTGTATATGTTTTTCTTATGGAAATTAAAGTTATGAATATTTAAGAATAATTCCCGATACGCGTGTGGTTCTGTAAAGTGAAATTCACACGCCGTTTCTGAAAAAAGAAACAAAATCTTCAAACTTCGCAAAAGCAATCAAATTTTAAAAATTATAGAACATGTCATTTAAATCTGAAAATGAAGGAGTATTTATGTCTCGCAAATCGACCAAGAGCTTCATTTATTCTAAATTTGAAACATTTTAGTATTCTGGGAGTATGTTATGAGTCAGATCCCGGCCGATTGACTATAAGTTTTCTGATTCATTTGCGAATGTGCCTTGTGAGTCAATACCCAAGTTTGCGCCATTTAGGACGTCAGTTGCGTGATTTTGCGTGCATGTCTTAACGGAAATTTTTCTTCACAAGTTTTTAGAATTAGTTTTATAATCATATAAAATAGCAGTGTTCTGACAATAATAATGAAAGTTACAAAGTGTAATTCTGACCAGGTTCTATTACATAATCCTAACAGATTTTCTCTAAGATAAGGAAATCTTAGAGAAAATCCCATTCCTAAAATGCATTTTTTAAGTGAAAACTTCTTAACCGCGTTGAGCACTTTTTGGTAGGGGAAAATCACATGGGTTCGCGTCACCGACATGATAATGTTTCATGTTGATAATTTTAATTTAAGTATTATGAAATTTCTAATTTTACACATTTATTTTACAAATAACATTCTAAGCTATAAGTTTTCACTCCTATCGGCAGTCCAATGACTACCATTTTTTTATTGTTTACTGCTGATGAAGAAAATAAACATGAAAAGATAAATGCGACGTTTATACTTCTAAAGCCGAGTCTCCACAGAACAAAAGTTTGCAACTTTTGTGTTGTCAACACGTGTTGGTGACAAAAGTTTCTGTAATTTCCTTGTGTTGGCAACAAAAATTGTCAACAAAGGTTGAGAACCATGTTTTTGTTTTTGGCGGTAAACATCAAACGAATACGCTTGTTGCAAATATTTATTGGCTCTGTGGAGACGCTTAGTTGGAATGTTTTTCAAATTGTTGGCGACTCGGTGTAGACACAATAGAAACAAAAGTTGGCGATTTTCTGAAGAGTTGCATACAGTTGGAAACACTGAAATTGCCAAAAAATTCGGTGCAGATGTGCCTTAAGTGAACGTAATTGTCAGAAACTGTTTAAGCTGCTTATACTGACATCATCAACAGTCTTTACTTGTCCACTGTAGAACATAGGCCTCTCGGTAGAGTGTATATTTAATATATTAATCGTTGCATAGCTCCATAATAAAGCTTTGAAAAAACGAAAAACTTCTTCAGAAGGCCGCAGTTTGACTGTAGATGCACACGTTTTGTGTCTATGTCAAGTCCCTTGCAGAGGGAGTAGAAATGGCATTTCTGTTTATCTTGAGAATTGTAACAAACTGACAACACAAATAAATCCAGAATGTTAAAATGTAAAATATTGATTATGCGTCGAGTTTGATGCAATGCATGATGATTGAATAAATCAATATTTGGAGCAAAATACATCACAGTTGACGCATGAGCGTAATCTGCGTAGTACTTTCTATATCTGGTTCCAAACTAACTTGTTTCCTACTTATGATTTAGATATTTAATTTTATTTCATAATTACCTGACTTAATCACACTTCTTTATAAATATTCATAATCTTTGTTCAAATTATAACGAGCCGTACAACCTCAGGTAACTTTATATTCAGTTTTAAGACCTCTTTTCGCGCCCTATTGCTCAATATTTATACACTATCGACAGTCTATGGTCGGCTGTCCAGTGGCGCCAAAGTTATTGTTATTGTTTTTTACTTTATTTGAACAACTATTAAATACAAATATGGGTAGGCAATGATGATCAATTGCTGATAATTGTTTGTTTTGTTTCAGATTTGTAGTTTTAGATTTAAACTTATAGGTTTTTATCTTTAAAAATACATTTTGATTTATTTATTTTTCATTGGTTTATGTAAGGCTTGATTAAAACAAGTTTTAAATGCCAAGCTCTAGAAGACAACAATGAAGTGATTTTTTTCCCGTCCAGAAATTCAGTATACCTAATAGGATAATGGATTGATAACAAACATTTTTTTTTATGGAATAGTCGGGCAAACGAACAGACGTATCGCCTGACAGACCGCCGCCCATGGAGACCTGCAATACCAGAGGCGTCACAAGTGCGTTGCCGGCCTTTGGGGGATGGAGGCGGGGGATGGGGGAGATAGGGGAACGGATTGGGGCCTCCGGTATCCTCACTCGGTGAAACACAGCGCAAGCACTATTTCACACCGGTTTTCTGTGAGGCCGTGGTATCACTCCGGTCGAGCCGGCCCATTCATGCCGAAGTGTGGTCCATGGGCATGAGAAGCAAGATTATGTTTAAATTGAAAATTTCGCTGTAAGCTCCCCAAGTTAAATGAAATAAAAAATAAGAAGAGACAGTGAGTTCGTAAACTCACATTAAATCACCAGTCACCGTCATCCGTAACCATCTCATCGGGTTAAGAAATAGTTGTTACGTAAACTTCCTTGTATTTATTTACTTACGCCTCTTGAATCGATGGCTGATATTATACCTAACTTACATTAAAATGAAACACTGTTTGAATATATTAAGTGTTAGAAATATAATTTCCTTAGTTCCTGATTACAAGTTATATAATAACTAGATTATGCCCGTTACTCCGCCTTCGTGTATTTTTTTTTATAGAATATGTGGAAAACGAGCAGACGTATCGCCTGGTGGTAAGTGATTACCGCGGCCCATGGACACCCGCAACACCAGAGGCGTCACAAGTGCGTTGGCGGCCTTTGGGGGATGGGGAAGGGCATGGGGGGAGGGGTTGAAGTATTGGCCTACGGGGTATTTCGGTTATTGCAGTAAAAAGTTAAGTTAGTAGTTAGTAAGTTAAGTTATATCTTTTCTTAAGAATCAAATTTTTTTCGTGCCAAATTTGCCGTGGAAGCGTAACCGACAGACAGACAGAGTTACTTTCAAATTTATAATATTAGTATGGATATCTATTGTATTTATTTGTATAGGTACACAAATAAATAAAATTGGAGTGTCTGTTTGTAATATTAAAATAACCGCTTTTTAATAAATACCAAAATAACATTTTTTACAATTTCTGTCAGTCTGTCTGTTTGTTCCGGCTAATCTCTGGAACGGCTGGACCGATTTTGATCTTTAATTGTAATACAATTATCTTTTAAAATAACTGTATTAAATATAGAGTGAAATCAATATCAATCGCATATAAATTGCAAATGTAGGCACAATACATGTGCTTACGTTGTAATATGTGAGTGTTTGTGTGTTTGCAAATGTGTGGGTAAGGCGTGTGCGCAGTGAAACGTCCGAGCAAGGCGAACCGCCTGCACTTGTTCAATAGTAGGGTGAATATGAGCTTTGATTTAAGGATCCTTCACTCAAAATTTTTCAAATTAAAATAATTTAATGTAAATTAATATGTGAGCCGAAACAATCGACTTATATCAAATAAAATTATCGTTAAACGAATGTTTCCCACAAAGAGCGCCAACTATCCCGATCTTGGGTAGTCCGACGCATCCGCTGCCAGGCACTTTCTTCGAATCGTTCATTCGGTCGGTTACTCGGTTGGTCCATCGTGCCGCGCGGGGCGCCTTACGTTACATTTGCCTGATTGCGGTGACGGTTCGCCAAGTAGTTTAGGCGGTCGCCACGCTGCTTTTTACTGCGTCAAGGGTTATGAGTTCAAATCCCATATGGGACAACAATTTGTGTGATGCACAAATTGTTGTTCTGAGTCCGGATGTTTTTTATGTCCGTTTCATGTAGGTATGTTTGTAAAATCCCCGCAACACAATATGTATATTACTAATGCGAGAGTTGTCTTTATACAAAAAAAGTTCGTTTGCAGAAAATATATGGCCAAGAAAAAAAATCCTTAAAAAATATTAGGTATCGTGGTTACCTCTAACATGCAGTATGACAGGTTTAGTAGGTCGAGTCAAGCTTGCCAACACACTGCCCTTATGCGTGTCTTGTCATGTGCTTATTAACTCACCCAATACTTTCGATGGCTCTTAGAAATGCATTTAAAAATAAACTCTCATTAGTTACCACATGACAGTGACAAAATCAAATTACAGGAATATTTCCAGGTTATTATTGTTAGTGGAGAACCTTTCTTTCCCAGTAATTCTGATTTAAACTGATGTGACATCTACATACAACGACAATGACATAATTCTGTCTAAAGAGAATACATTCAAACACAAAGCTTGCAGTAAAAGTTACGACAATTATACTCTTTGCGCTGTAGCATGGTGCGTGGTGGTTTCATTTAATTTACTACAGTTATTAATGATTTATTATATTGCGAGTAAACGCTCAAATTAAACCACCACGTACCATGCTACAGCGCAAAGAGTATAGTATATTATACTGCTGTGTATAAAACTTTGGACCGAAATCTGTCCGTGTGTGTTGAAGGGACCTATGAACCGAGATCAGGGTTATTGTCATGTGTACTACATAGGACGTAGGTTCTTTCATCCGGTTTCGCCCGGTGATATTTTTTTTAAAAGTGTGTAAAATCTGCGGGATGATTTTTATTTTATCGGGGAATTTTACCATCACATGAAACGGAAACAAATAACGTCCAGACACAGAACAACAATTTATAGATCACACAAAGTGTAGTTCTATGTGGGATTTGAACCCACAACACTTGGTGCAGTAGAATGCGGCGTGGCGACCGCTTAAACCACTAGGCCAACCGTGCAGTTTAATTAATTAATCAAAAGTTAGTTCAATAAAAATTGGATCAATACTTCCACACTAATATTACAAAGTGGAAAGTAACTTGCCTGCCTGTTACGCTTACACGGCTTAATCACTAGCTAGACCGATTTCAATAAAATTTGGAATAGAGATACTCTGATTCTTGAGGAAGGACATAGGCTACATTATACCGCTATTACTAACAATCACGCGGGCGGAACCATGGACAAAAGCTAGTATTTTTAACCGACTTCAAAAAGGAGGTTCTCATTTCGACTGATTATCTTTTTTTTATTTGAAGGCTGGTGCTTTCCGTGAGGTCCCATTTTAATTTGGTCCAGTTCTTGAAGTCGTTTTTTTTGTTAATTTTTTTGTTATATATTTCTGAGTATATAATATAATAATAAATATTTCGGACATTTTAACACACATCGCCATCTAGTCCCAAGCTAAGCACAGCTTGTGTTATGGGTACTAGACAACTGATACAAATACATATACACTTTTTTTTGTAAATACATACATATTATACATATAAAACACCCAAACTCCGAAACAAATATTTGTAGATCATACAAACATTTGGTCCGACCCAGGAATCGAACCCGAGACCTCATGATCAGCAGTCGTACACGCCAACCGCGAGACCAACGAGGCAGTCAAATGAGTATAACTCATCCACATGTCATTCACACTTCAAGTAGATGGGTACTTATCTAAAAACTGCCTATATTGTAGTGTTAACATTGCATGGGAAATGGGCCACAGTTATTCTTCTGGTAAATATTATTGGAGAGCATCGAACTAGATTGTGAGCACACGTGGGCTAAGAATGTGTAAACAAATTCTGTGGCGCTTCGTTTTGGTGTCATCTTTTAAAGGATATTGACTTTACTCGAAAGGTTCATTATTTTCTTTTATGAAATGTTTATTTTACCTTATAAAGATGTTTTAATTTATTTTCACGCCATTACAAAATTACCAATTCATCATTCAAAAAAATTTCAGTTAAAAAAGCCGATGAAGTTGTTTCGCCAATCTATGGTAAATAAACTTATCTGGAATACAGATTCTTACACATCACACTTAATAAAATCATCTCAACAATTCACCAATATATTTAAATATTAAGAAAGGTAACAATATATTTAAATATTAAGAAAGGTGAATGTTTTATAAAAACTAAATTTTATTATTTTTTTTTCTTTTTAAAAACTCCCGCATTAGGAATAAACATCGTGTGTAGCGGGGGATTTTACAAATATACATGTAAAGGACACAACGAACACCCAGACTCAGGACATTAATTTGTGGATCACACAAATTGTTGTCCCATGTGAGATTTGAGCCCACGACTCATAATGGAGTTGCAATATATATGAGTTTATCTTTTCATGTCTTTGTCGATCCAGTCTTGTCCTTAAGTTACATTTATTGTCAAATAATACTTTTAACCTTTGATGTATTATCTCAATGTTTTAACTAAACATTGCCATCTAAATGATTTTTTGAGGTCACCTCACACATGTTTTCATTCTAACATTCCGCGTCCATTCATGAATCTCGAACAGACGGTAAATCATCACATTAATCACACATCGACAGGCTTTTGTTTTTACAACTAATTTTAACAGAACGTGTTGTCATACATACCTATTAAGAACGCGTTGTATGAAATAGGAGACACGTGACTTCGACCTATCGCTTCCCACAAGATCACAGGTTATCAGTATTAGATATCACCGGTAGACCCGTGAAACGAAGTAGACGACTGACAAAAGTTCCTGAAGATAACCAAATTAATTACACAATTGGGGAAAGTTCTAGAAAGATCATAGCATTCTGTAAAGGTGAAGGAAAATTAAATTTTTAAACATGTAATACATAGTTCCAAATCTCTACAGACAACGTAAGATATATAAATGTACAAAGCAATTTGTATGGTATTTTAAAATATTTGATAAAACATCACGACCAATGACATAACACCTAATGACCGCCATTACATTGATAAATGATACTGAAAGTTTGCTCACGCGCAGCACGTCTGTTATGTTGTTTCTACTTGAAATAAAGTTATCTTTGCAGTTGGTAGAGAGAAGGCGACAGAGGAAAATGTTATTTTTATGAAGCAGTAAGGATTTCGACGAGTAGACGTATCGCCTGATAGTAAGCGATTACCGCCGCCCATGTACACCCGCAACACCAGAGGCGTCACAAGTGCATTGCTGGCCTTTGGGGGATGGGGAAGGGAATGGGGGGAGGGGTTGGGGTATGGGCCTCCTGTATCCTCACTCACTCGGTGAAAACAGCGCAAGCGCTGTTTTACACCGGTTTTCTGTGAGGCCTTATTATCACTTCGGTCGAGCCGGCCCATACATGCCGAAGCGTGGCTCTCCCACGGTGATTAAAGACATAACATAACATATTGCATTAAAAAGGTCAAGTGGAGAATGACAGGTTCCATGATGAGGTCACGGAGTGGTGTCCAAGGCAATACAAGATAAAGAAAGGAAAGCAATGTCTTAGGTGAGAAGATGACATAAAAATAATACCTAGCAGGTGTTACATGTAAGAGGAAAACACGAGATCGTATTTCATGGCAAGCTTTAGGGGAGGCTTATGCTGGGAAGCAAGACAATCTTAGCGAAACTAGTGTCATATGATTGAAATGAATTTTGTTGACTGTAAGATACAACAACCGCGGGTAACACCGCGGGCACCAGCTTGTTGAAATACATGAAGTCATTTAGCACTTAACCATTTTTCTTATTCAAAAGAAATTGACCTCCCATTAGAGGGTCACATTCGAGAATGTATGATTGTATCAGTAAAGTTCCTCTGCTTTCATGTCGGCAAATATAAGTTTGCTTTGAACGTCATCTTACGTAAGAGAGCCGCAGGGGTGTGAAGCAAGTCTTTAATCATAATATTAAATACTAGAGATGCTACTAATATCCGGATATTTACCGGAACGGGATAATCAGTGGTTAGCACTAAGTTTTAAGGGATTATGAAAACTGATGTTAAATCGATAACCAATGTCTACAGAAACATGCATCGTATATTCGTACTGTATGTGTATTAACTACCTAACCAGATCTCATAATAGAGATCTCGTAATGGCGTTCTGGTAGTCACATTTGCAATCAGAAAATAAAACCCTAATGGTTCTTTCTAGAGTATAATAAGGCTTACTGACCTTCACTTAATTGGAAAAAACTACAACTTAAAATATCTACAATAGATCAAAGATTACTAAAACTTTCAAGAAGTTCCGCTTAAGTATAGTGAATACATTACCTCCTTTTATATGACATGTGAGGTAGCTAGGGAAGAGTAATTAAATAACAAGTCTCTGTAGATATCTTGTCGGATATCCCATAACCGGAAGATTAATAAACTATAGCTTACCATCTCTATTTAAACCATGTAAGAAGCGTGTATAATTAAACGGTATGTTAAATATGGTGTTATGGCAAGTGAACGCCATTAATTTCTTTTGTTGGCTAAGGAGTGTCATAATTGACCATTAATTTACAGTTAATGTTAATATAGGCGACTGTACTGGCATACAATTACACAATTGATTTATTTAAATCATTTGATATCTATACATACAAATTGACTGCCTATAAAAAATAATTGACTGCCTCGGTGGCGCAGTGGTAGCGTATGCGACTGCTGTTCTTGAGGTCTCGGGTTCGATTCCTGGGTCGGACCAAATGTTTGTATGATCTGCAAATATTTGTTTCGGAGTTTGGGTGTTTTCTATGTATCATATGTATGTATTTACGAAAAAAAAGTATATATGTATTTAAATCGGTTGTACCCATAATACAAGCTCTGCTTAGCTTGAGACTAGATGGCGTTGTGTGAAAAATAAATAAAAAATTAAGTGTTTGTTTGTAATAAAAAAAAGCGGCCAAGTGCGAGTCGGACTCGCCCATGAAGGGTTCCGCAGCAGCAAGTAACATAATATAATTTTTATTTTATTTTTATATTTGTGTTGATTGAATGAAAGGTAAATTGCAGGTTACGATTTATGACGTATTAAAAAAAAACTACTAACTAGATTTCGTTGAAACCAATTTTCGTTGGAAGTTTGCATGCAAGTCGTAATGTACATCATATATTTTTTTTAGATTCATCATTGTCTTATTTTAGAAGTTACAAGGGGGGGGACACACATTATACAACTTTGGAAGTGTCTCTCGCGCAAACTATTCAGTTTAGAAAAAAATGATATTAGAAACCTCAATATCATTTTCGAAGACCTATCCATAGAACACGTAGGGGTTTGATGAAAAAAAAAAATTTGAGTTTCAGTTCTAAGTATGGGGACCCCCAAAATTTATTGTTTTTTTTTCTATTTTTGTATGAAAATCTTCTCTCGTTCACAGAATACATCTATTTACCAAGTTTCAACATTATAGGTCTTATAGTGTCAAAGTGTAAAACGTATATGTATTACCAACAAAAATTGTATATATTTATATCCGTTGTCTAATAACCGTAGCACAAATTCAGCTAGTAGTAATAAGGTAGTTTGTAATTTAATGGCTGTGTGTGTCAGATGTCCAAAATATTATTATTTTACATTAGTCTTGGACTCCTATTGGTCTACATGTACATAATAGGGCTATTTTTCGCTAATTTATATAATGTTTTATAACACAGAATTTTTAAATCTAACTTGTAGTTTTTGAACAAACTCTTCATCTTTTTAATATAAGTATACATAGCTACATTATTAGATTTAGCTGTAACGAAATTGAGTTGGTAAAAATTGACTCTAAATGCCATCTATAGATGATAGTCTGCACTATTTAAATACAATAACATGGCCTGTGGCAAAATATTTATCTGAAGTTTCAACGTTCTCTTCCAACTGGAATTTTACACTGAGACTGAGACTATTGGTGTTGTTTATTTTTCTTTACATGTGATCTTATCATTTTTATACATGTACAGTAGAAATAGTGAGTGAATTCATATTAATAAAATAACAGGTATCATACCATATTATCTATATCTATATAAAAGAGTAAGGTGACTGACTGACCGACTGATTGACTGACATACCCAGAGATCAACGCACAGCCCAAACCGCTGAAACTAGAATCCTGAAATTTTGCATGTAGGTTCTTTATATAACGTAAGTGAGCACTAAGAAAGGAATTTTTAAAATTCCACCCCTAAGGCGGTAAATCAGGGGATGAAAGTCTGCGTGAGCAAAGCCGCGTGTAAAAGCTAGTACACATATATAAGAGGAAGGTGACTGACTGACTGACGGACATACCCAGAGATCAACGTACAGCCCAAACCGCTGAAGCTAGAATCCTGAAATTTTGAATGTACGTTCTTTATATAACGTAAGGGAGCACTAAGAAAGGAATTTTTAAAATTCCACCCCTAAGGCGGTAAATCAGGGGATGAAAGTCTGCGTGAGCGAAGCCGCGTTTAGAAGCTACACACATCAAAAGTGTCTAGGGATCAACATATGTGTCTAGGGATCAACATATATTTTTGCAATAACTTTTCTCCTGATTGATATTAATTAAAATTTTCTTTAAGGATTCATCAAATAAAGTGTTTTCGTTTGTCACAGTAACGATAAACCAAGTCACCTTTGCATTAATAAAGAAATTTGCCATTTTCCTAATAAAGGGATTTTTGACATTTGAACCACTAACATTAAAGTTCGAAAAAAAGACTGAAATAACAGTTTTCTTTAAAATTTTATTAGGTAACTTAAACAATTAATAATCCGTGTTTCTACCGCGAACACTAACAACACAAGAACATCGGTTTGGCATACTCAAAATGAGTTCATCCAAACACGCTGTGGAATGGCCGCCCATGTTCGTTGCAACAACAAAAAAAGGTCTTCTTGCGACTGGATACCCTCCATATTCGGCAGAGCTCTTCTCTGTAGCATATCCCATGCATGCTCAATCGGGTTCAAGTCTGGCGACTGAGCAGGCCAGGGCCAAAGCCACATCTCAATCTCAAGAAATCCGCATAAAAATGCTTGATCCCTAGACACTTTTGATGTGTGTAGTTATATATAAATAGCCTTTAACAGTTCTCTGCTGAACATAGGCCTCTCCATAGTAAGGAGGTTTGGACCTAGTATACCACGCAGGCTAGACGAGAGTATAATCTTGTATAGTTTGCTCTCTTAGTCCATCTATGGTTTGAATAGGGGTGGCACTCGAATTCTTAATCTGTCACCATATGTACGAGATAGCACAGGTACAGTTAGTAGGACAAGACTAATGATAATAATAACTGACTATATCTCACACATGACTGTAGGCAGAACCAGTTCTATAGTAACCAGATTGCTGATTGACATCTTATATAGACTGACTATATCTCACACATGACTGTAGGCAGAACCAGTTCTATAGTAACCAGATTGCTGATTGACATCTTATATAGAAATACATTTCTACATACATAATGTATATTTTTTACATATTTACTTGGCAGTGACTCTACTCTGCCTGACGAAAACCATGAGCAAAATCTAAGACAAAGGGTCACCATACTCATTGCGAATACAGACACACTCACCTCTCTCTCGTCTCGCACTCACCAACAAAATTTAGGCCGTTTTAGGTTGGGCTTCTGTGAGAGTTTAATACCGCCCCGGTCGAGGCGGCCCGTTCGTGCTGAAATCAGCGTGGCTCTACTGCCTCGATACTTTCGATAATATGTATGTACTATGTTTTCACCGTGGGAGAGCCACGCTTCGGCATGAATGGGCCGGCTCGACCGTCGATCACTCCGGTCGAGCCATGGTATCAACCACGGCCTCACAGAAAACCGGTGTGAAATAGTGCTTGCGCTGTGTTTCACCGAGTGAGTGAGGATACCGGAGGCCCATACCCCAATCCCCAAAAGGCCGGCAACACACTTGTGACGCTTCTGGTGTTGCAGGTGTCCATGGGCGGGCGGTAATCGCTCACCATCAGGCGATACGTCTGCTCGTTTGCCCGCCTATTCCATTAAAAAAAAAACAATTCACCGAGACACAGAACAAAATGATCGAGCTCATCAGACTATATTTGTCCTGGGTGGGAATCAAACCCACATTTTATGGCTTGATAGTCAAAATCACTAACCACTGACAACATGTTACCCAAAACAGCCGTTTTAGTAACATGTCTGTGTAACATCTTAATAGGCTGTAACTTGAAAGTTGCACAGCGAAACATTTGAATTAAGTTGTAGCATTCATAAAATTAGTTCAATAAATTTAATCAAAATTACATACAATCATCCGAAAGTAAAATTGTTACATACGAAAACGCCGTAAGCGTAAAAATTTTAGAGTTAATCGCGGGACATTTTTCACCAACCGGACTAGCAGACACCAACATATCATTATATGATATAACATGGGACATAATTAAAGATTAAACAAGTCTACTCTTTAATTTTTAATGTTCACAATCTTGTACCGCAGAATAAAACGAAATAATAAGTATTAGACGACAAATTGGCTAAACGATTTAAAAAGTCGTTTGTACACTGCCATCTCTCGGGGACAAGCAGAACTAAAAGCAATGGGTTTGAAAAATATTTTTATCTCAGAACGTGATACACTTGTGAAAGTACATGCATCCATCAACACTGATCATATCGATGCTGGTGCTCATAAAGTACAGTGGATCATCACATTCATATATCTGAACCCTAAGGCTGGACACGCATTCTAACTGACCTCTGTTTGAAGAAAGCGCCGCAGACAAAAGTTAATAAATTATTCTCGAATTATTTCGATACAGTACAGCTTCTAATTTTGCCATAAATAATTGTCATAATAGTTGTCTTTTTAAGCTATTTTTTTATTGAATACGATACGCAAACGAGCAAACGTATCGCCTAATGGTAAGCGATTACCGCCGCCCATGGACACCCGCAACACCAGAGGCGTCACAAGTGCGTTGCCGGCATTTTAAGAAGGAGTACGCTTGTTTCTTGAAGGTTTGAAGGTCGTATTGGTCCGGGAATACCGCAGGTGAGAGTTCATTCCATAGTTTTGTTGTGCAAGGCAGAAAATTTCGAGAAAACCGTACAGTTGTGGACTGCCAGCCATCTAAGTGATGTGGATGAAACTGCTGTCGCGTAGGACGATGGCGGAAAGAGGCGGCAGGAATAAGTCCGAAAAATTCCTCGGAGCACTCCCCATAATAAATATTTATCGACAATGATAGTTTTTGTTAATATACCCTATTCGGAATTTATTTGGGGATGCATTGCAGCTTTTCCAATGCCTTACCATTGCATTGAAAAAGCTACAAGGCACGCGTGCCTCGTTGAGTTGCATGTGCTCATTAGCAATAGTTGTAACTTATCCGGTGACCCGTCTGTTTGTTTGCACATATACGGGTTAAACCGAACGAAGACAATTTTCCTGTTTCCTGTTAGGCTTTCAAATTTTATAAAGGGAAAAAGTTACAGAAAACTTTGGATTTTTCTTACAATACTGTGCTGAATTTTCGTTAAATTTACTCATTGCAATTATAGAATGCACAGATGGTGTAGTGGTATAACGGTCGCCACGCTGCTTTCTACTCCGCCAAACTGTTGTTGGTTCAAACCCCGTACGGAGTAACACTTCGTGCATCTGCAAATTCTTGTTTTAAGTATTGGTGTTCTTGTATCCATTACTCGTTTGTTTGTTGAGTCCTCCTCGCAACAGGATATATACCTAATGCGGGAACTGTCTATTAAAACAGAATTCAATTGAGACGTTAATGTACCCTTTGCCTTTTGAAACATTAAATCTTTATAGTCTTCGATAAAATGCATCGTATTGATATCGTTCAAAGAACGCAGCTGCCTCGGGGTGGGTCTGTGTGGTCGCGAGGTATGCTCTGCGCATATTATTACGTGTTTAATTTGTGAATATTAAGTTTGAAATGCAGCGCTGCACGACGCTGCTTTGGTTTTTAGCTTGTTTGACAAAATATCCATGATAATTTAAATAATTTAGGATATATTTAAACCTATTTTCCTAATTACGTTTGTAAGAAGTTTTTTAAGTGTCAAAACAAGTGCTTTGGTAATAATTTAGCAGCACAACGCAAGTCGGATTAATCTAGAAAGCTTAAGTAAAAATTGAAAAAATTGGTAATATGTCAAATGTAGAAAAAAAATGTTTCTGCTAAAGATGAATAAGGGAGTCTAAGCAATAGTTCTAGTGGGTCAGGGTCAGTTCAAACATTTGTCAACTGGCTTTGATTAGTAAATAGATTTATAATATACAAAATACCGTAACCGCAAGTACGATGATTTAAAACTAAATAAGGCATTATTTGCATGTTGTGGTAACACTAAAAGTCCTCTTAAGTCACAAATTTGTATTTCTTAAGTGATCTCAAGACAAGCAAAATCAATAAATATATCATTTTTTACATCATTTCTTACTTGTTTATGCAAGTTGACCCGATAAAAATACCAAACAGATGAGCTTGAATACTTCAGAATTATTTAATATTTATTTTATACGTGCTTAAGAGTACAAACTATGTCTCAATACATAAATAGTTTGTGTATTCAATGATACTCGTATTCGATGTTCATTTAACACATATATTTAACTCTTTGACAGATTTCATCATCATTTCTGTCTTCTTGGCCTTTTCTTCTTGACCTGGCCTGGTGATGCCAACTCCTAACATAAAAATTGGTAGTAACATTTAAATACATTTTAGGAGATGTGATTCGGTGTGCGTCTTCTACCACACTATAGGGCCTGCTCCGAGGAATTGTTCGAACTGATCCCCGCCGCCTCTTTCCGCAATCGTCCTACGCGACAGCAGTTTCATCCAAATAATTGAGATGGTTGGCAGTCTACAACTGTGCACTTTTCTAGAAATTTTCTGCCTCGCACAACAAAACTGTGGAATGAACTGTTGCCTGCGGTATTCCCGGACCTATACGACTCTCAAACGTTCAAGAAAAGAGCGTACTCCTTTTCAAAAGGCTCGCAACGTAGTTGTGACGCCTCTGGTGTTGCGGATGTCCATGGGCTTATCGCTTACCATCAGGCGATAGGTCTGCTCATTTGCCCCCTATTCCATGAGAAACAAAAAAAAATTGAGCGCTTTATCTTTTATTTTAATTCCTTTCTTCACTAAGCGACATGGTTTTTCACGGTTGTGATCATAATGCCATTTACATCACCGCCTGTTATCATGCTAGCTTACAACTAAATAATTATAGTCTATCTACACTGTGCACTTAGGTATGTTTCATATTTGCAAATAATTACATATTAGCAATGTTGATTGATGAGCAAACAAAAGAATATGTTATCTACTACGAGTATACTCTTTGCGCTGTAGCATGGTGCGTGGTGGTTTAATTTAAATTACTTTAATTTACTACAGTTATGAATGATTTAATATATTGCGAATGAGGTACAGCTGAAATACTAAGTCATAATTTGTAAATCGCGGCAACTTTCAAGAGTGAAACGAAATGGTACTGAACCATGCCACGCACCATGCTACAGCGCAAAGAGTATAATTATAATCCAAAGCGCTAATCACTTACTGAAATCAGTCTGGTAAATGTTCTACTCGTGTGAAATATAATACCTCTGATGAAAATACTTCATGTTGCACTTTTATTCACTCTTACGTACTCGTTTTTGAAATGCGGTAACCCACTTGTGACGCCTCTGGTGTTGCGGGTGGCCATGGGCGGTGGTAATCGCTTACCATCAGGCCATCCGTCTGCTGGTTTGATCCCCTATCCTATAAAAAATCGCAATGACCACAATAGCGCAACACATTAAAAAAAAACCCGTACACACTGTGGTCGGATTAGATACCTTCCCTTGTTGTCAGAATCCCTTGCTTGATGACTACTATCATTAGGTAAAACTAAAGTAACGGTGTAATTAAAACTCGATGCTGGTGATGAAAACCTATCAAGCAAGCAATATCATTCTCCGATCAATCTTTTTACCAAAATCCATCCTAAATGGGTCAGCTATTTTGGTTTAGACGTACCTAAAACACACAGACAACATTTCTTTCGTATTTATACCCAGTATGAGTTTAAATTCGATATGAACCAAGCCATTACAAAATAAGAAATCTCCAACTCTTCGTGTTCCTCTCATCTGAAGATCACTCAGAGTAAAGCAAATAAACGTAAAAATAGTATATCATAAGTATCAGTTCGTATGTCATCAATCACCTCTAACACATATCACTTTACCGTAATACATACTTAGCTCCATAAACTAGTAGAATTATATAATCGGACATCGTTTGAATACTATATGGTTATTAGATAATGAGAACTCGGTACTTTAAGATCACAAGTAAGAAGATTGATTGCTAAAATTTAAATAGCGCTTATTAGACTAACATTAACCTTTCTACTTTTTTTAAATAGGTAAATTGAAAGAGTGTGTTGGCAAAATGGCGTTTAAAATACTCTGCCGACATAAGTAAAAGTATATTAAACACTCTTAAAGAACAAAGTTACAGTAGATGTAAAAGTCAGCAAATAAATTGACCACCCATTTTATAATATGTTCAGTGTTTTTCTGTCATGGGTGGTACTAGAATACCCACGATATCAAGAAGGTGGTAGAGACCCGCTGATTTCAGCACGAACGGGCTGGCTCGACTGGGGCGGTACTACCCTCGCACAGAAGATCAAAGTAAAATGACAGCATTCATGCTGTCGTTTTTGTTGGTGAGTGCGAGACCGGAGGCCCAATGATGCAGAGGCATCACTAAGCCACCATAGTGTGGGTCACCATGCTGCATTGTTGTATTGTATGCTTTCGCAATGAGTATGGTGACCACCACTCTTGGATTCTGCTTATGTTTTGCATCAGGCAGGGTAGAGTCATTTTGGCAGGCCCATACATAAAAAAAAAGTTCATAATAGTTACAGAATTTATCAAAAATTGGTGAAACTTACATATTTGGCTTCGAACCAAGTGGTGTGAAATTTGAGAGGCCTATGTCCAGCAGTAGACTGCGATAGGCTGATAATGATGGTGAAACTTGCCCTAAGTCCACTAAAAACTAATAGAGATAAAGATCCTTGGTTCCATAATAATAATACTACTCCTAAGTCCCCACTAACATTACACACATGTTCAAACTGTAGATAATGACCTCAAGTTGCCTCATATAGAATATATTGTCCTAAATCCGTGGCCTGATACAGCTGTTCAGCTAAATGATTGAATTGGTACATCGCCAATAACGTAAAACGTTTTCAATAACAAAGCACTTTATAACTAGAGATGAATACGACTGCGGAAAAAGTTTTGTCAGATATGTTTTATTTTATTGTATAGAGGGCAAAGGAGCAGACGTATCACCTGATGGTAAGCTATTATCGTCGCCCATAGACACCCGCAACACCAGTGACCAGAGGCGTTGCCGGCCTTTGTGGGAATGGAGAGGGGAAGGGCAGGGGGATGTGGAGGCGGATGGGGGGAGGGGCTGAGATATGGGCCTCCGGTATTCTAACTCACTCGGTGAAACACAGCGCAAGCGCTATTTCACACCGGTTTTCTGTGAGGCCGTGGTATCACTCCGGTTGAGCGAGCCCATTCATGCCGAAGCGTGACTCGCCCACAATATATTTCATGCCTAGCCTTTGCCCGCGAATTTGCCAACGTTAAGTCGGTTATCACGTCAAAAAGTAGTTTATGTCCTTCTCCAAGGCCTATTCTATCTCTATATCGAAATCCAGCCAAATATGTTCAGCAGCTTAGCCGTA
The DNA here is from genome assembly GCA_949125395.1 of Diaphora mendica. Lineage (NCBI taxonomy): Eukaryota > Metazoa > Arthropoda > Insecta > Lepidoptera > Erebidae > Diaphora > Diaphora mendica. Next base: position 5,194,458 of record OX421316.1, read on the forward strand.
AATGTAGAGCTACGCTGATATCATCACGAACGGGCCGGCTCGATCGGGATGGTACCACGGCCTCACAGAAAACCGGTGTGAAATAGCGCTTGCGCTGTGTTTCACCGAGTGAGTGAGGATACCGGAGGCCCATATTCCAACCACTCCCCATACCCCTCCTTATCCCCCTCCCCATCCCCCATAGCCGGCAACGCCTCTGGTGTTGCAAGTGTCCATGGGCGGCGGTAATTGCTTACCATCAGGCAATAGGTCTGCTCGTTTGCCCGCCTAATACATAAAAAAATAAAAATAAAAATCAAAGGAAGTAATAAAAAGTGCTTAAATTTGAAAAAAAAGTTTTTTTTATTTAAATGTGATTTTTTCCTTTATTTAATTTTATGAACCTTGTATTCAATGTGACAAGTAATTATTGGTAATAATTAATGTAATTCGTATTTGATTGTCTCTTGAACAAAATTTGTTTCAGTAGCCAGTCATCTTGCTAGATTAATATCCATTTTTTTTCTTTTTGCGACTCGAATTCTTCGTTCTCGTGTATGTGTCTACCAGAATTAATGTGCTATTTCATTGCATCATTTCAATAACCACACGTCATAAAACCATTTAAAACACATACACATTTGTTAAATACACTTTCACACTGTCTATCGTTATCAATTTTGTAGGAACTTCTTTTTATTACCAATAAATTTTAACTACGACGTGTTAAAATATAATAGGTTTACCTTAGAGTATGTGCTATGATGATCTATAGCCCTTTCTCGCCCATAAAAGCTTTAACAATTTTTCAAAACAAATTTTATGAATGTTAACACATTTTATTTTATTGTGTTATTTTTTTAAAGTATTGCTTTAATTTAGTAGGAATATACAACTTTTTTTATCAGTGACTAGCTTTTGCACGAGGCTTCGCTTACGCAGACTTTCATCCCCTTATTTACCCCTGAGGGGTAGAATTTCAAAAAAATATTTCTTAGTGCTCACTTACGTTATATAAAGAACTTACATTTCAGGATTCTATGTTCAGCGGTTTGGGCTGTGCGTTGATCTCTCTCTATGTCAGTCACCTTCCTCTTTTTTTCTATATATAGATGTGGAACATCCTATTACCTACTCCCGGAGAATGTTATCGCGGTGATGCAGGAGCCTTGTGGTGTTGTGCCGTTCGTGGTCCTTTATTCAAAAACCACCGTAACGACTGGCCTTAGACACTTTAAGGCGGATGCGAACCAAACCTAAACTCTTAAGGACTTAAGGAGGGGCCTAAAGGGCAGAAACCACGAAGCAAACACTGAGACAGAAACTGACTCGTGACTCTTGAGTTTCATGTATTCATGGAAGGCGTTAGTTACTTTACCATCATCCTTATTTGCCCCTTGTACCCAAAACAATCTGTACCTCTTCATAGTTTGCTTTTTTTACTAAGAGATATCATGATATTTTCTCTACCAGTCAATCTTGTATGAACTGTGTACTAAACTAATCTTGACATACGAGTTCTACGTACACACGTTCATAAAGACCAAAAACTAGCTAGCCGCCAGTGGTCGGCCAATTTCTACCAATTATGGGACCATTATCGAATTATATCCCTCTATGTAATAGCGGTCAGAAAAAGTTGCGTACCATAGACTATGTAAAATGTACAGATAGTGCGTGTAGGTAGTATAGTTATTGTAATTTTTTCGTTTGAAACTTTTTTTTTTGTATGTTGCAAATATATATTTTATTCTTCATTATTATTAAATAAAATACTTAAATGTCATAATAGCTTCAGTGTACCTTTATCATGTTACTTTAAAATTTAAGAATAATTGTCTTGTCTCATTAGAAAATTTGCTGGATAATTTATTTATTTATAACCCCTCTTCTTGGAATGGAGATTTTGGCCTACTCTACCACTCTGGCCAGATTAGTAGTGTTTCTTTAAAGTCTTAATTCTCTTTACATTGTTGTTATCGTTCTGAGGCTTAGAAACCAAATGATGGTCCCTTAGTCTATTGTACGACAGATTAAGAAACCAAAAAAAAAAAAATGCCCCTTCACGGGACGCCTGGCAGATGTAAAACATCGAAATTGTTTTGTATAAGTTATATAATAAAAAAATATGCCGTTTTTTTCTTTTTTTTTTTTCATGTAGTAAAATGACTGTTTATTACATTAATATTCATTTTTATTAAATACAAAATACAAAAAACCTTTTTTTTTTAATTTATTTGATTTAATAATTGAGTTGTCGCAATAGACAACTCAATTATTTTCATCAGTGACTTCGGTAAGGCGAAGCGGCGAGCGTCGCCACGGCAATTCTCTCCACGCCAAAAATCAGGTTTACCTACACCTATAGATGTTTCACATCAAAAACAATCACTAGAACCAACAGACGTGACACCCATGAGATAAATAGGGGTAGTAACACTCTGTATTATTAATCCGTCACCACAGTGATAGAAAAAATGTACGGCGTAAAAGCAGTGTAGGTAGAATATAGAATGACGTTGTACCGACTCTGTTTTTTTGTCTTAGCGTCAAGGTTGCTGACGAGACGCGAATTGATTTCTTGTAACGAAGACAGATGACGATTGTTTAACGATTTTATTACAGCGAAAGTACGTAGTCGGTACTTCTCTGCTAAGCCATCAACATACAGACTGAAAATAGGGAAAGATTATTTTGTCCTATCTTATATGGCAAACGATCAAGAATGTAAATCTATGTTGGCCAACGACCGAGAATGTAAATCTATATGTAATCTTTATACATACAAATATGATGTCTAGTCTGATTTTACACCATTTATTACAGACTAGCTTTTACACGCGGCTTCGCTCACGCAGACTTTCATCTCCTGATTTACCCCCTTAGGGGTGGAATTTCAAAAATTCCTTTCTTAGTGCTCATTTACGTTATATAAAGAACCTACATGGAAAATTTCAGAATTGTAGCTTCCGCAGTTTGGGCTGTGCGTTGATCTCTGGGTATGTCAGTCAGTCAGTCAGTCATTCAACCTTACTTTTTTATATATATAGATAGATTAAATATTTAGATTTATTAAGAACGTGTGTGTTGTTGTAACACACACTTAAGTAACTACATCCAACAGCAGTTGTTACCTTTTTCACTATGAAGCTAATTACGTATTTGCCACAGCCGAAGGAGTTTTAGAGAAACGAAATAGAACTTGAAGTTAATTTAATAAAAGATTATAAAAATTACATTTAAACTATAACTAATTAGTCTAAGTTGCTAACGCGATGTTGGCTTAAAAGTAAGTGTGTGTAGAAATGACAAATCTTAAATATATATACTATAACAATGCTGTGTCGGCGCCTTGTGCTAGTGACGCGGTGTTGATCTTATAACAGGCCTTTGTTGTCCATGTTCGTAATGCTGTCATCACCTTCGTGGCACCGTTGATCTCATAACAGGTCTTTGTGGTGTGTTATCGTAATTCTACGTCGGCACCTTGTGTCATGGAGACTGCAGCGTTGGCATATTGGACGAGTGCGTGATCTAACAATAGCCCTTTGTATGATGTATGTAACAAGCTTTATGTCTCAAACGAAAGTATATAAACAGATATCTAAGATCAGTAAAACAAACGTTTTTTTTATATTAGCGTTCAGGAGGTATTTGATAAAGATGATTCTATTACAGATGTCGATCAATCAGTTAGCGCACTAGAGATTTTAACTTACTGAAAACTAACCAGTAATAAAGTACATCCAGACTCATAAAAATTGTTACAATAAACGTTATTTTTTTATAAAAAAGGGGGCTCGCCAAGAGAAACGTTAAGTAATGAAAGGTGATTAAATAGTGACTTTAATTAAGTACTCCAAATTTTGCCAAATGAATTGCGCTGGTTGCATAATATCTATAGCTTTAATATTATTTTAATATTACAACAGAGGCGCTCATAGTCCAGTTGCACTCGCTGATTAGAAAAAATCACCGAGGGTAAGCAACGACGGCGCGGTCAGTACCTGGATGGGTGACCACGTTAAGCAGTCGGTCCCGGTTGTTATCATATGATAACAATCGTGAAGCTTAGATGGAGGCCTTTGGGCGGCTTAAAAACATCCAACGACAAGATAACGTAGCCACAACGTTGTCTTGCCAGTCCCCAACCCGCGCTTGGTCAACGTGGGGACGTATGGACTTAACCCTGTCCTGAGAGGAGACCCGAGACCAGCAGTGGGACGTTATGGGTTGTTGATGATTACAATAGTGCTGTTTCTCATAAGATCTGATGGTAAACTTAAGCAACCATCCTACCATGATAGCATGATATATCGTGGGGAGATTTGTCAAACTAAAGACGATTTAATAGCAAAGGTACTTACTTTACTGGATCACTTCATTCAGAAATACGCAATTCGCCACCTTTAATGTTGAAGACCCTAAAACATTACGTAACATGACATAATTCTTATCAAATAGCTTCAGGAAATGCTCTAGAATATCAATCCAATTGATATTCAATTAGTTAACAAAAATTAATTTCTTTTAAAAACATACAACTTCCTTCCTAACAACATAAATCAATACAACGAGATTGATTGGAAACCTATTTATGATAGATAGTTGATAAGAAAGTATGAAATGTAATGTAACAGATAAGTTGTAAGTTCGCTTTGTAAATTGTGTCGCATCATTTATTGTCTTTAAACAAATACCTACACATGTAGATATTATGACTTCTGATAATTGTACACACACAACACAGTTCTTTTTTCCATTTATAGGTTAAGATCAGTCTAATTTACTTGAATAAAATAAATTAATTTTAGTAATTAATTTTATTAAAGGATTGGAACACAAACTCTCATGGCACAGGAATGCCTACTTAGTTAGGGAATTAGGTATCATAACCTAATACAATTAATATATTTCTTCAAAAAATATATAGGTATTATTAATAATATAAAACATTGGCTCCATCCACTAGGATCCCATGCCTATTTATCTGGATTTTTGTCCACCCTGATCACCTCGGGATTTTTTTTGGATTTTTATTCCAATTTAATCCAATAGGGGATTCATTTCGAAGTTTTTGAAAACATCGTCCACTAGGATCCCTTCCCTTAATCACCCATGGGATTTATTCGATTTTTTGTCTACACCGATCTTATCTATAAGAGTATACAGCATTTTAAGCACATTTTTTCAACTTTCGTACACAAACCAATAGATGCTGAAAAAATTAAAAACTATAAGGAAGGTGACTGACTGACTTACTGACTGACATACCCAGAGATCAACGCACAGCCCAAACCGCTGAAGCTAGAATCCTGAAATTTTGCATGTAACTTCTTTATATAACGTAAGTGAGCACTAAGAAAGGAATTTTTGAAATTCCACCCCTAAGGTAGTGAATCAGGGGATGAAAGTCTGCGTGAGCAAAGCCGCGTGTAAAAGCTAGTATTGAATAAACTAAAGTAATAATTTATTTGTACTGCCTTTTAACAAATATGGCATACAAACGCACACAATATTTGGAATACCTAATCTAGTACACAATTTACTGAGTAGGTATTTCTTATAAGTGAAGTAATAGAGAGTTTACTATTTTCGATTATGGTGATAATTTCTAACGTAATACATTCAATACATTATTATCTAAATTACCAACAGAAACCACTTGTAAGGCCTCAAGGTATACATTAGGAGATATTAGTTGACAACACTTTCGGGTTTATGAACTGCCTCGCAAGCTTTTAGCTAAAGAATTTAAATTGTTACACGGTTATCAATAAGATAATATGTAGGTGAATGTTTGTTTTGTTACGCTGTAGTGTTCTGTTCTTGATTTCTATTGTAACGAATTGATATGAAAGTTACATCTGTATTTTTTAAGGGGAAACTAGTGGTAAACGGCCCTTGAATTAATAATACATTCAACCTCTCAGTATTCAATAACACATGTAATTTATATAGGTATACCACACTAAAGAAAGACGCAAGTACGTAGAAAGACTCCGTCAAAGAAGCATTACCAACGGCATTTTGTCGACTTCAAAATCTCTTACAGAAAGGGAGTAAGCCTATTACATTCAGTCGTACACTCTATCGATAAAATGATAAAATTGGGAGAATATACATATATTAATAAAAGGTAGGTAAGAAAAGAAGGCAGTTGTAGAAAAGGGGTATTGCTTATGAGGGGTCACATACCTACACTACAACCTTAACAGAAACAAGTAAATGACGAGAGGATGTAGTATGATGTTTTGTTATCTTAAGGTAGCGGTTCGAGCCGCGACAAGTGTCTCGGTCTCTTCTGTATGTACTGTAACCGACCTTTGTAGATGGTTCATATATCGTGGTCAGCTTTTTCCACATATCCGCACTACTAGTACACGATATTAAATATCTCATTACGGTCTCTTCCACCCTGGTGACTATGAGCTCTTGGGCTTTAATTTCTCTTTCATCCCATGAATCTTGTGCTTTGCCTTCTGTACTCTGTCTCCTGTCTCGGTCTCGCTCGCGAACTGTTGCTTATATACATTGCCTATGATCAAGTGATGGTCGCGTACTCGCGTCTCCGGTCGCGGTCTCCTGTCTCGGTCGCTCGTCTCTGTCGCGGCGCGAACCGCTACCATGGTGACGAATTGAGAACACGGAGTGTCACCACCTTTATTCACCTGTAGGTGACGGGACTAAACTATATAGGATTTAGGACAATAGCGCTGCCAGAGTGGTATAATAGGTAAAAACCTCTTTTTTAAGTAAAGGTCTATGTTCATTAGTAGACTATTCAAGGCTGTTGAGTAAAGATATGATGGTCGAATATGATGAAACTATATTTGTCACTTATGTGTGATGTTACGAGTTGTACGTGACTCACAAACTTAACATGTCATGTGCTTTTAATCCTACGGCCAGACTATGCCACTCCCACTGCTCCTCGCGCTGCCGCGAATATTGCCCTAACAGCCACACACTCCTGTACTCGCGATGTTCATCGCGTTGTTCCTCATTCCAGTATTCGCCTTGCAATGGATGACAACGTTCTAGCAGCGTACGCATTATGTTTTTACAGCATAGCAAATACTTTAAATATCTTAAAACAAAAAAGTTTGTTAAATAATTCGATAAATTTTAAAGTTGTTTCATTAGACCATTCATTCAAAAGTGGCGGCGGCGACATCATGTCAAAATTACTGCAACAATACGTGCAAACCACGCGAGCGCTCGACGCAAAGTGAGTGCATCGCGCGTGCGGCGTGTGTGGCTGGTCACTCGCGCTCGTATTGCGCTCCTTTGACTCGCGCCAAAAAACCGACAAAAAATGGATCGCCGGGCATGACGAGCGGCAGGACGAGCAGCATGACGAGTAACGCAGCCACACTACGTATCTGCCCATTTCTTTCGCTATTTCTCTCGCCACTCGTCGAGTGTGTGGCCGTACTATTACAAAGATTTTGTTAAAGTTACTGTGGCAATCTCCACATACAGCGCCAGGCATGATCACCTCGCCTGGTCGGAGGATCCTCCCTTTGTGTTGGAGGAACACGATCACCCTTCCTCCACATTACCATCTTTTAAACTTTCGCGTTCCATGATATAATAACACTTATTTTTGCGGGAATTAACGCGATCACTTTTTGAAAGGTATTACATACCTCTGATTTGCCTAACGTTTCGACCAGGTTGCACTGGACGTGGTCACATGCTGACTGGCTCAGCGGCGCACGCCCTCCGTCGTCGAATCCGTGAGCTAGAAGGATCTTCGTCCACCCAAAATCAGAGGTATGTAATACCTTTTAATAACTGATCGCGTTAATTCCCGTAAAAATAAGTATTGTTATAAAGTTACCATCTACAAAATATAAATCTGAAATGCAAGTAAAAACCACAAAGAAATGTATTATCAGCCCTTGGATCTGCAAGTAACCCTCCTGCATCACCTTTGATATCAATTTAACATATACGTTATCTGAGATATTCTTATCAGTAAGACAAGGATAGGATTTCAAGCAGCCAAAAGTTATATTTCCTTTTTTTCAAAGAACGGCAAAATTTCTTCACCTGATTTCCAGTATCGGTAGCGATAAACAAAAATCAACGAAGACAGTGCTTAACACCTGATTTCTGTGAGTTCTTGAAAACTTGAAAAAAATCATATTCCAATACCTTTGGTCAACGTGACGTAGTCGGCCGAATTTTTTTTCTATGGAGATTCCTATGTCCAGCAGTGAACTGTTCTTGATGTGATGTAATTATGTTATGTCCCAATGCTTAACTTCAGTCTATAAACATTCTAACAATAAAATAAATCCCAACATCTAGATCTTTACTAATATTATAAACGCGAAAGTTTGTAAGTATGGATGGATGGATGGATGATTGTTACTCTTTCACGCAAAAAGTACTGAACGGATTTGGATGACACTTTACAGTAATATAGCTTATACATCAGAATAACACATAGGCAACTTTTTGCTTCGATAACCGACATATACGGGCAACAACTAGTAATACATAAACAAGAGACTCAACAATGTATCGCAGATAAAATCTAGATCAAACTAATGTCATAATAAACTCAAAAATCAATTAATCTTTGATCGAACAATCTTTATGACTTAATCTACTAAAGCAATTGATTGAATAATAAGATGCGATAGATTAATACAAAAAGCATTTATGAACATAAAAGCTAATAAAACGATTTAAATTCTTAACACGAACATCGCCGCAGGCTACAGTTAGCACACGGTATTATCTAGATATTGCTAGTAATATATAAAGAAGAACCCATCTACCCCTTTCTTATGTCTCTTTCTCCCATTCAGAGAAGCATTCGGTTGTCTCTTTTACACTTAGGACACAAATCTAACGTTAAAGCTGGCTTGAAGAAATTGAATTAAGAGGTTTCTAACCACGAAAATAAAATTTTCTCATGTTCATAGACAGTTGAAAATACATATTACTGAATAGTAAGTTAATACAAGCTTTTATTTAGTTTCGCCTGTCCTGATGTTTGTCTGTAATCAAATCTTGCAAGTTAAATTTGATCCACTTCCCGATTTCCGATTGAGCTAAAATTTGAAATATACATTTAGTTCTGATGACAATGCAATTACGTACCTATATACAATCGATATTATTACATTAGGCGGCGTACATATTTCGGAATAACCCACCCAATATGGATATCAAATGAAAGGGCTTAAAGTTATTTTTTTAACAAGTAATATAAGCTTGTTTTAAAAAAAAAACTTTTTAAATTAATTACTTGTTTTCATTTTATATCCTAAGTCAACAAATATTTTCAAACTCAAACAATAAAATCGCTGTGTGCAAGTCGACGTTCAACTTAAGTATTTCAAACGCCGCTGGGCAAAGTTAGCGCACGTTTTAATCTAATATTTACATGCGATTGCACATGCACAATGATTGGGATTGCACAGAATTCCGCTGTGAATTAATTTTGATAAAATGTACCTAACATAGTTCCGTGATGTGTGATTAAAACTAGGACACAATACGTAATCAAAGTAATACTGATATTGTTCTTATTTTATACAACGTCGATCGACATTCATATTGGTTAAGTATTTCTTTACAAGACATATTAAGGACAATAAAAGTACCTGATATCACATGGTCCGGGTTCTTCTCGCAATAAAGGATACCGTCGGGAAACACCAAATACTCTGCGTCGTCCCGTAGGAGGTTCTATATTTGCCGAATTTCCACCTCGTCCATAAGAAAGGTTTATTTTTTCAATAACTTTGCCTTGACTTGTTTTGGCAAGTCTTCTGTAACAGGATTTCTGTTAAATTCTATTAGTTTCAGTAGGACAAAGAAATGTCGAATAGTCTCGGTTCAGCATAGCGTTCTATTCAGCAATCATATTTAGCAGACATTAATGATAGACAGTAAATAGGGAGAACAACTCGTACGAACTCGCTGCTGCACTGAACAAGTCAATTTTCATGTGCAGAATTCTGAAGGGGGCGGTTCTTGTTTAGACTTTGAAGCACTTTTCATTTCCTTATCTTCGTTTCACTATACTGTGATGTTTAGCGACTTGTCATTTATTTATTACTAGCAGTTCTCCGCGGTATTATCCGTGGGTTATTTGTAAGTACCGTATATATTTCGATATGCATTTAGTGAAAAACTGTTGATTGGAACAGATACTTCAATTTTATTTAATCATCAGCCTATCGTAGTCCTCTGGACATGGCCTTTCCAATTGTACGCCACTTAGTTCGATCCTCGGCTATTGAGTTTGTTTATTGGCTCCGCCCGCGTGTATGTCGGTTATCGCTGCAAATAGTAGCCTATGTGTTATTCTGATCTTAGCTATATTACTGTAAAGTTTCATCAAAATCCGTTCAGTAGTTTTTGCGTGAAAGAGTAACAAACATCCATCCATACAAACTTTCGCGTTTATAATATTAGTAGAAAAATATACTATAAAAGCTCCACTTGCGTGAATAAATTATAGCTCATAATAATATAATGAATATCAGTAAATTCTTTGTACTTTAATCTTGATTTTAATCATACAAGCAGTTCAAGCAGTTACTACTATGGATGTTAAATATACCAACACAAAATACTGCAACAATTTAATTACAGTCCCAAGTAATACCAACGAATGCGTAACAATTAATACAATTGAATATTTACATAATCTCATCTTATTCCCGAGTAATTAAATACAGCATTGTATTGTTAATTATTTTGTTGCGATTGCAATTTGTGATTATCTTTATTATGTAATATGGACTGATTTGATCATGTACACCTGTATGTATTTTGTTAGATGCTGAAATGGTGTGTTAAAGTGTGGTCACGGATGTCCGCAGTGAGAGTGTTAAGTGTCGGTAAGTGTGCAGATAGATTCATTAGTATTCACAGGATATTACGACCTTTGTATTGCGGGTTAAGTGTAGCTTGATGAATACGGATGTGTTAGTAATAGCTTTAGGTTTAAATAAAACGAGTTTTGTTTTAATATTATCTCGTTTTAATCCCTTATAGTTAACTTTGAAAAGTATCTCTGACTTACCTCAAATCACTTTCATTATAATGCATTGTAAAAAATATTTTTTTATGGAATAAATGGCAAACGAGTAGACGTATCACCTGATGGTGATTACCGCCGCCCATGGACACCCGCAACACTAGAGGCGTCACAAGTGCGTTGCCAGCCTTTGGAAGATGGGTATGGGTGGAGGGGTTTGGGTATGGGCCTCCGGTATCCTCACTCACTCGGTGAAACACAGCGCAAGCGCTATTTCACACCGATATTCTGTGAGGCCGTGATGTCACTCCAGTCGAGCGAGTGATCCCTAACTTTCGAATCTTTAGGGTCGATTTTTGTCGACATAAACATCATCAGTTGGAACACAGGAGGACCCTATATAGCCCCCGTAATTTGCTCAATGGTAAAAAACTAGGTGAAGCACAGGTTTGCACCATTTTCTTAAAACTTCCGTATTAGTAATATACGTCCTATGTCGGGGGGACTTTACAAACATACATGAAAGAACAACAAAAAACACCCAGACTCATAAAACAATTGGTGGATCACACAAAGTATTGTGCCGTGTGGGATTTGAACCCACTACACTTGGTACAGTAGAAAGCGTAGCAGCGACCTCTTAAACCACTATGCCAACCGTGCAGTTGAATTAAACCTACCATTCCCGGCAACAATACAAAAATGCATTATATTTAAATGACTCCATAACCCTATCACCTAGTCTATGAATGTTCGACTAACTAGGATTTTTGTGCCCTATCGTGTTAAGTCCACATTCCTTGATAGTTACAATATTACGTCACACCTCAAACGAATAACTAAACTTAACATCTACTTAGAAATACACAGAAGAGGCGGAGCTTAAAATTAGTTGGAAAGCTAAAACGATAATTTTACACTATATAAAGTAATACGTTCACGTAATAGTTATTTGTTTCAGGCGTGCGCTAACGTCCTGATAGTTAAACAAATTAATTAAATACAATTAAGTTAATCTTTAGAGATCTTGTGGTAGATAAAAGTGTGAAAGGCCAAACCTATTAGCAGAGTCAAACATGGCGCAAAGTAAACTCCGCCTTGATAAAGCCGTACATAGTCTGTAGGCGTCTGTTTATACAACAAGCACATATAAACGATACAAACTCACTTTATTTATACCCAATTGCGTACAAGTTCAGAAGAACCTGTGGTTTGTGAACTTAACTGTTAACCTGGAGGTCACTGGTTCGATTCCCAACCAGGACAAAAATTGTATGATGAGCACGGTCATTACTTAAAAATTCGTAATAGCGCGGATATTTTAGCTAGTAGTTTTCTAAGCTACATTTCAAATTTTAATTATTAAAGTATTTTGACTACGTCTTTATAAGTATGTGAAATGTTGAATGAAAATTCAACATTTATAACATAACTAGCGACCCGCCCCGGCTTCGCACGGGTGGATTTCATGATGCCCCCGCCGACGACACGATTCGTGCATTTTAAATCTGTAATATCTTCGAATATGTTCATTTAAATTAGATACTCTAAAGGACCATTTTGATCTATATTAAATGCAAAATGTATTTAATTTACTTAATTGTATAAGGATTCATTCTGTATTGCTTAAAATCACTTCGTATATAAGCCATTATTTCTCGTAAAAAGAAAGGAATAAAAAATGGTTGTTGTGGGTTATCCCTAAGAGATAGACATATACCGTTGCGGACTTTTTTGTAGTACTTTTTAAGGTGTACAATACTGTAGTACATTATTTTGATCTATCTCGTAGGGTGCAACCAGCGTTTGCAATGTAAGCGCAAAAAAATGTGTTTATTTGCTACATTACATTAGAAATCTCGAAAATTAAGTGTTCCCATACTATATTATGCATTTATTATACATAAAAACCTTCCTCTTGAATCACTCCATCTATTAAAGAAACCCGCATCAAAATCCGTTGCGTAGTTTTAAAGATTTAAGCAAACAAAGGGACATAGGGACGGAGAAAGCGACTTTGTTTTATACTATGTAGTGATTAGTTGTTGCCCGCGGCTCCGCCCGCGTATATGTCGGTTATCGTGGTAAATAGTAGCTTATGTGTTATTCTGATGTATAAGCTATATTCCTGTAAAGTTTCATCCAAATCCGTTCAGTTTTTTTTGCGTGAAAGTGTAACAAACATGCATCCATCAATCCATACTTACAAACTTTTGCGTTTATAATATTAGTATAGATAGAGTACCTATAGATACATGAATAGTGGACGTTTATTATTCGTCGCTCGTTAGACCCACATAGATCTCGGATAGATTAGATAGAGTTAAGATTTTCCACTCACTTTCATATTCACTTATTTTGCAAAATGTGTTCAAAAAGTAGAGATATTTATGCATAAATATTTGCTCCGAGCTAGAATCAACCTCGAGACCTTTGTTGTGTGCGATTGCTATCGAGAATAAGACACTTTCACTTAAAGCTTTTGTATCAGTTTCCTACTAACTAATTAATCGCATAAGACATGTCTGTAATTTCTACATACTCAAAAGAGCTCCTTTCGCCTAATATTTACAAATATGGAGCTAACACCCACAGGGTTGTATGAAGATGTCTATTATAGCGACCACACAACATCTTGTGAGAAAATATCCGAAAACAAACAAAAAAAAGTGAAAGTATTCGCAGAACACCGAACAAAGTTTTGACAGCACAAACACCCACAAGTCGATCAGATTATCATAATTAGATTGCATTGTTAACCTTTTGCACGACTCAGTCGAAAAGCCTACTACGAGTATTTCGCTGACGGCAAAGGGTTGTCGATTTTCATAAAATATTTTCGGTGTTTAGATATAAGATTAAGATGAAAGTCGACAAATTTAAAATTTATTTGTAATTTTTCATAAGTATTCATTATATTTTATCAATCGCGTGCTACCAGAGAATGTTAAGCACCTTAGACATATAACCAAAAAGAGAAATAGTAAGCAGAGTAGAGGGCGGTGCGGCCGGGGAGTGTTGTTTAAGACGGTGCGTTGTTCCGCCTCTTACTGTGTAGAACAGTGAGAGACACGACAGCATCCTGTCCCGGGAGTGAGAGTCACTCCTGGAACGTACCGTCGTACTGGAACGTAGTCGTAGTGTATGGGAGGGAGAACTCCAGAAGCCGCCGATGTTTTCAATGAGCACTTCTTGACTGCTGAGGTAAGTCGTCGCGGGCTATTAGCGGTTCTCCGGGAGTCCCACACACACCTTTCTTCTCCATCACAGAGGATAAAGATTTAAAAGTATTCCCCGTTTAAAAAAAACGGAAAAAGGTAGAGTAAATGAAAAAATAGGAGACAGAAGGGGAATTAAGTTAGTCATAGATCTGTAGATGTGACATGAGTGCATGTCGCTAAAATGAGAATGTTGAAATGAGTTCATGATATGACTAGGATGGATTTGATGAAATGCATTCGAGTATTAGAGGCTATCGTATTATGAATATGTAACGTGGAGGTATCAGGAAAATGTTTTGTTAGTAATGATATATTATAAGTTTTTAACAAAAACCAAACCAGGAAATTGGTGGTCTAAGTCTACAAGTAGACATCTTTCGAATAACATGATGGTTAGTCCTATTTTAAACTATTGTGTATATTTATTCAGACACGTATAATTCCAAATAACAGAATCAGATGGAGAAACGCCTAAAAACTTCTCCCTCCGTAGCTTAGTGGGAACTCAAAGGCAAGCTCAATCGCTCGTTCCAATGTACGTGTAACTTGAGTTACAGATATACATGGACAGCGGTTGTTACTTATTATTTTGTGAGTCGTCTGCTTCTTTGTCACCTATATCTTAAAAATGAAGTCTTAAATAATAATCATATATCAGTATGTTTATTTATATGTATGAAGTTCAAACAATGAGGGAAGATGAGTCAAAATAAGAAGAACTTTTAGAGAAAGACAAATTATGCCCTCCAATATTAAAGGAGAACTTTGTAGAGGCTCTAAACTAGTCTAAACTCTATACATAATCTGACGATAAAAAACCCCCGACATAATAACCTGAGTTCCCTTTTAAAAAGTAAATAACTTTTAAACGACTCAACCGATTTTCATAAACATGTCTAAGAACAATTGAACGTAACTTACCATTCATACAAAATAAAACTAAATTGAAATCGCTTCATCTGTTCGCGAGCTACGGTGTCACAGACAGACAGACAAACAGACAGATAGACACGTCAAACTTATAAGACCCCTCTTTTTGCATCGGGGGTTAAAAATGGAATGGCTCCTGGGGATGATATCTTATACATAGAATTATATATATTATTATATATAAATTAATTAAATATGCTTTGTGTGATCCACTGCAAGACGAAATCTATTACCTGATCGAGGAAATTTTTGAAACAGGTCAATGTGAATACTGAACTCTTAGCTCAATTTCTCAAGTATCAAAACTAAAAACTACTCTACTGATTAAAATAGTCGAAAATAGAATAAGACTGCATATAGAGAACTAAGTATTTAAAAGTAAAGTAGGCCCTAAGTGGGGCCTACTTGAAATCATACCATACATCAGCCATAAGTTAGGTAATTTTCATGACCCTTGCACTTTTTACCGATTTGTTTATTTACAGGCGATACTTATACAAACAGTACGCTAATGTGAAAATGGGCCGATCATATCTTTAGACGGACTGATGATCGCTAGAAATGTGCTCAAATGAAGACTGCAATTAGATAAACGTATTTCGAATTTCTCGATGATTGCAATATTGTAAAATCAAAACAGGTTGCAACACTTGTGACAATCAGCAAATTACAAGATACTTCTTTATTAATTTGCATAGCAAATATTGCCCTCAACATAAATATCATCAATCACATATGTAGTTAATACGTAGATTAATCGTAATAGCGATTTATCGAGCACTTGTCATTAATAGAAAATGCTTTCGATAAATATGGCGGGCGGTTACGATAGCTTATTTGTCATAGCTTGGATAAGATTAAATGTTTGATGGATTATTGTATGTTTGCATAACATTAACTATAGGGGTTATGTAAAACCGTAGACGCAACCGGGTTGATTTACATAGTGTAATAGGTTTTTTGGACCACCTTGTAGATACAATATTTAAATTAATATCATAAGTACTTACTTAATTGTAATACTATGTGTATAAAACTATAAAAGGCTATACAACAATTACGATTTATTTAATTCTAATTTACTAACATGCTTTTATGACTAGAGGCAACTTAAGGCGCGTCTCCACCAAAACTTTTGTTTCCATTGTGTCTACACCAAGTCGTCAACAATTTGAAAACATTCGAACCAAGCGTCACCATAGAGCCAGTAAATACACACATCAAAAGTGTCTAGGGATCAAGCATTTTTATGCGGATTTCTTGAGATTGAGATGTGGCTTTGGCCCTGGCCTGCTCAGTCGCCAGACTTGAACCCGATTGAGCATGCATGGGATATGCTACAGAGAAGAGCTCTGCCGAATATGGAGGGTATCCAGTCGCAAGAAGACCTTTTTTTGTTGTTGCAACGAACATGGGCGGCCATTCCACAGCGTGTTTGGATGAACTCATTTTGAGTATGCCAAACCGATGTTCTTGTGTTGTTAGTGTTCGCGGTAGAAACACGGATTATTAATTTTTTAAGTTACCTAATAAAATTTTAAAGAAAACTGTTATTTCAGTCTTTTTTTCGAACTTTAATGTTAGTGGTTCAAATGTCAAAAATCCCTTTATTAGGAAAATGGCAAATTTCTTTATTAATGCAAAGGTGACTTGGTTTATCGTTACTGTGACAAACGAAAACACTTTATTTGATGAATCCTTAAAGAAAATTTTAATTAATATCAATCAGGAGAAAAGTTATTGCAAAAATATATGTTGATCCTTAGACACATATGTTGATCCCTAGACACTTTTGATGTGTGTATTTGCAACAAGCTTATTCTTTTGACGTTTATCGCCAAAAACGGAAAAACTGTTCTCAACATTTGTTGACAATTTTTGTTGCCAACACAAGGAAATTAGAAATTAGATAAACTTTTGTCACCAACACGTGTTGACAACACAAAGATTGTCAACTTTTGTTAGGTGGAGACCCGGCTTTATACATCACATCTACACACATCAAAAGTGTCTAGGGATCAACATATGTGTCTAGGGATCAACATATATTTTTGCAATAACTTTTCTCCTGATTGATATTAATTAAAATTTTCTTTAAGGATTCATCAAATAAAGTGTTTTCGTTTGTCACAGTAACGATAAACCAAGTCACCTTTGCATTAATAAAGAAATTTGCCATTTTCCTAATAAAATGATTTTTGACATTTGAACCACTAACATTAAAGTTCGAAAAAAAGACTGAAATAACAGTTTTCTTTAAAATTTTATTAGGTAACTTAAACAATTAATAATCCGTGTTTCTACCGCGAACACTAACACAAGAACATCGGTTTGGCATACTCAAAATGAGTTCATCCAAATCACGCTGTGGAATGGCCGCCCATGTTCGTTGCAACAACAAAAAAAGGTCTTCTTGCGACTGGATACCCTCCATATTCGGCAGAGCTCTTCTCTGTAGCATATCCCATGCATGCTCAATCGGGTTCAAGTCTGGCGACTGAGCAGGCCAGGGCCAAAGCCACATCTCAATCTCAAGAAATCCGCATAAAAATGCTTGATCCCTAGACACTTTTGATGTGTGTACATACATAAGCCTCTCCTACGAAGGGAGGTTTTAGTCTACGATAGCACGCCGACCACACGGGTTGGTAGTTTTAGGGTTTGTTTCGAGTTTTCCTTATTTTTGTAGTTATACTTAAAACGTATTTTTAGTGATTATTTAAACCCAGAAAATATTGAAGAAAAAGTGAAAATTAAGGGAGGGAAATTAAAACGCGTCACTACTGGTCGAAACGAAATGTGACGTCGATAGTCACTTCATAGATATAATCGACGTCGAAATTCATGCTGTGTTATAGTGTTTGTGAGAAAAATTAACTTCTTCCATGATTTTTATAGCAATTAAAACTGTAAATAAGTATAAAGTAACTGAAACAGTTAATAGTAAACTAACACGAAATGACAATGACGTCATTGGCCATGTCAAAAGCGCGCACGAAATGGCGGCGTTTGAATAGCTTTTTAGGCAGTGTTTTAAATTTTACTTTGAAAATTAGTTTGATTAGGTTCAAGCCTATTTATATTTTTGTACTATGTTATACGGACATAAATGATCAGATTAAGAAATAAAAACAATCATATTCCCAATTAATTGCAGTAATGAGTCACTGAACCTGGCACGTTAATTATTATCCTTAACAACCCATCTTTATAATTAAACGTATGACTTAATAAATATTACTCTAAGTGAGTTATTTTAACTATGCCTATAGAAATCCTATTAACTTTTGATAACACGGTCAAATCAACAATGGGTTAGCGAAAGGTAGCTAACGCAACAATTTGTCAAATGTCACATTGCTTGGCGAATACCGTCCAGCTAATATTGACATGTGTATCTTGCAGTAAAAACTTTTCGATGTTCGTTCTTTATCATCACTGCGGGGGACGGAGAAGGTTTATTTATTCTGGTCATCGGATTACAAGATATTGACAGGGTGTCGATAGGTAAGTGCGTATTTAAGCCGCTTTGTATTGATGGGATTTGTAATACGATGAGATTTATCTAACAATAATACTAATATAAGATAGTTTCGTTTAGAATTGATGTGAGATCCGTTGCACTCAGGAAGGAATTACGAAATACGCTACTTAGAAAAATTGGCAGTCATAAGGACTGCCGATAGAAGTGAAAACTTATAACTTAGAATGTTATTTGTAAAATTAATGTGTAAAATTAGAAATTTCATAATGTTTAAATTAAAATTAGCAACATCAAACATAGCATGTCGGTGACGCGATGCCATCAGAGTTTCTTCTATCAAAAAGTGCTCAACGCGGCCAAAGAAGTTTTTTGACGTCAGCATGTCGGTGATGCGGTGTCGCGAACTCATAAGATTTTTTCCTACCAAAAAGTACTTAACGCGGCTAAAGAAATTTTCACTTCAAAATAAACTGTTATCTTGAATAGACCGATGTTTAATAAAAAACATTGTCAAGATAACGGTAGTATACACCTTAGCCCATCTTTCTAATACAATTATTATTTAGTACACTAAACTTGTTACTCCACTTAATGCTATCTAACGACTTTGTTCTGCGGGCTTATGGACCTAACACTGTAGTGACTGCATGTAGTTCCCAACAGCAGTTACCCACAAATACACCGAGCTATGACACGCGAGAAATCCCAAGAAAAATTAAACTGTCTTGGAACACACATCGAAATTATTAAGGAGAAAATTGTACGAGTTGAAAATATAAAAATCACACAGTTTATCCTATCAACGTATAATTCTACATAAATATTGCATCATTGCAAACAATCAAAGGTGTACATACTTTTTAACCAAAAAACTGCCACAGAGATTGGAAAAATTACTTAAACGCAAGTAATCTGCGCAAAGGCTAGTTATAACGATCAGTTTAACTAATAATTTGATCAAAGTTCAACACCAACACTTACGAATAATCACTCGCAAACGTAACAAGCAATTCATCGGCTCTGAACATACACCTGAAGCCATTTAAAATAATATATTCACTCAATAATAGATCAATTAACTGTGTCTAATCCAAGTGCGTACGTGATTGTCTTACTTTTACTTTTCTAATTAATTTCAACCATTATTCCAGCCGTTAACAGTTCTCATAAGTAAAATATATTCCAAAGTAATCGAATCCAGTGTTTTATGGGTATTAATCGTTGTTGGGGTGATCTTGTAAATCGATTACGAAATATGTTTTGATGAAATGGTATATGCAATCGGAAGTCTGCATTCCGTTTTAATTGTTTAAATTTTAGACTGTGTAATCTGTAATATTAGATAATACTTGGCGTTATATTTTCGAATTATTTCTGAATTTAGAAGGGAAGGACCGCAAAAGCGCGATTTTCCGTTTCCAGCTAGTAAAAATACCATTAGATAACTAAATCTTGTATGTAATTTGATATATTAAATTACTATAGTTAAGTATTTTGGCTGTAGTCGAATAATAAGCTGAATATAAAATAAATTAACATCAGATTTTTTATGACACAAAAAATTATATTATTAATAAAGACCCTAAATTATCATGATGATGATACGCAACAGCATTCTCATGCGTCCTATCATACACAAGTAGTGTATATCCCCGAACCGTTTTTTGTCAGTAAGTCTTTTTTGACAGTGACAGAATCGATTTTTACCATTATTGGGCACAAACGGGCCGGCTTCCCTAATTTTTGAGGAACAGTATCTAAGCGACAACGCACCTGAAACACTTAACTATATACCTTAAAATTCCCTTCATCCTCTCTTTCATAATTTATACTATCTATATTACTATATATCTATACTAATATTATAAACGCGAAAGTTTGTAAGTATGGATAGATGGATGTATGGATGGATGTTTGTTACTCTTTCACGCAAAAGCTACTGAACGGATTTGAATGAAACTTTACAGTAATATAGCTTATACATCAGAATAACACATAGGCTACTATTTGCAGCGATAACCGACAATTACGCGGCGGAGCCGCGGGCTAGTAGCTAGTAATATTATAAAGCTGAAGAGTTTGTTTGTTTGAACGCGCTAATCTCAGGAACCGCGGGTCCGATTTAAAAAAATATTTCAGTGTTGGTACATTTTTATAGGAAGGCTATAGGCTATATATTATCACGCTAAGACCAATAGGAGCGGAGCACCGATGAAGAATGTCACAAAAACGGGGGATTTTTTTTACGCTACGGGCAATAGGAGATTTAAACGACGTTGCATGGGTCAGCTAATAGTATAATATAATGTATACATAAATAAAAGCATTAAATATCTTAACTACCTTAACTTACGACCATGAGTTTACACAACACACTGTACACATGTACAAGCTTTCATTTGTAATCACTTCACACTTGACAATTTGAGAAAGTCTTCTCGTGCATCTGATGAGATCAATACTACCAATATTACTTACACACCCACGCCGCTAAGCTCATGAATATAAATCAATAATCGCGTAATCATTGGTCATCACTTGGTAGCAATTAAATTTTTGACATTATAATAGATGTGTGTTTGTATTTATTATTTCTTTGTTGTGGCAATCTCTTCTCAGGCAGAATTTCCAGTTAAGTTATGAAAACTATTATATTCTTTAGCGTTTAATGTCTGTGACTTGGCATAAAGCATATCCCATCCTCTTACCCTTTATCGTCTTACAAACTCATCGTTAACAGACTTTAACAGTCCACTGATGGGCATAACTCTCTTGGCCAGTATAACTCTTTTATAGTATTTTTTGAAGTGCCAAGGCTGCATGCACGAAAAAAGGATGTGACTCATGGTCATGTTACGCTCATTGTCCCGTTACGTCCATTGTCCTGTTGCGCTCATTGTACTTCGTTGTATGAGAGATTTCTCTCATCATTACATCAATGTTTTGTTACGACGTTGTCACGTTAAACTATCGTCCGGAAACCGACTTAACAGACAAACATTTTTTTTATAATTTCATAAATCTCACAAAGGAATCGTAAACAAGGCAAAATCTATACTATTGTAAACAAACTGCTGGTAATCAAACACTTAGACACACGCCCGCCACTGTAACTCCTGTACACCAGGATTAACAGCAGTAGCCCACGAACACAACGAGTATGACACTCGGGAACTCCCAGGAAAAAAATAAACTGTCTTGGAACCCGCACAAAAAACATCATAAGAAAAACTTGGGAGGAGTTGAGAATATAATAAGCCCACTTTCCTTCTCAGCAAAGCGGGAATCAAAATGAAATAAAAATAGGCAAACCCCCTTTTAAAACGGGAAAGTAGAGAGACTTGTGTCTGTAGTAGGAACAGCCTATATCACAGTTAACCAAAAAATAAAAATATATTACAATAAATTCTTATTGAATTCTTATTGTCCAACACATATTTCATCACTTCTTAGCATGATGGCATCACCGGAGCAGTACAATTGAGCAAGTACACCAAAATTCTAATGATATGTTCAAATGTTATCATTGTGAGATAATTTAAAAATCTTTATATGGAAGCAGGGTTACATGAAAATTAACAATTTGATTATCACTTACCACAGTCAGCAATCAATCACAAGGCTGTTCTGAAGAAATTGTTTGTATTTCTTATTAGGATGGTGATGTCATACCATAATAATAAATAAATAATGAAATTGTCGTCATTGCATTATCGATGTTATATCCAGCCCATTTTATTCTTAATTAATGAAGTAAGTGTCATTTCGACATGTTAAGATTAGAACTAGAACCTCGACATGCAGTCTGAGTGACTAAAGATGAAAATTGTGTCTGATTCTTTGATCGAATAGCCGTTTCCTTTTCAGCAGAAGTGTGAGAATAATAAGGCAACCTTGACTAGACTAAGAATAAAAGAATAATCTAAGAAACCAATAGTAACTTGGTTCTGGTATTAACTTAAAAAGTTTCGTGAAACTTCTACTATCACTTCTTAATTCGTCAAATATATTTCGCGTTGGTGTTGAAAGCTCACTTGTGCTTTTATTCCACAATTTTTTTTTTCTTTTTTTTTTCTTCAGCCTACTGCCGTCCACTCCTGAACGAAAGCCTCCCCCAAAGAGCACTATTTAATGAACTTAAGTTATATTGACCAGTTTCGCCGTACCAAAGGTTACTAAATAAATAGTGAATTAATATTAGATATGAGTTTAATTTCCAGAATTTACCAAATATCAGCTAATCACAGAAATGTTGGTCAAGTTTTAGAAACGTTGGGTGGACCACTCTGATCAGACGAGTTGGTAGGGTTTGTTTCAGGTTTTCCTTCTCATAGCAATGTTATCATCCTGTGTGCTTTACTCCCAAGGTCGGCTGTAACGACACCAACCGAATAAATAGGGGTGAACAATCAACATTCTGCATCTGTCACACTATATTTCGCTATTTAATTTGAATGATATAAAGTGTTATTTTAGTGCATGTTATGTTTAGGAAGTACGTAACTGGCGGTCCTATCGCCTTAAAGCAACGAAGAGACTAGCTCAATGATTGGCGATTTCATTACAACATATCATTATGGCACTAACGAAAGTGTTTCTATTTGTGCCAGGTGACTGAATAGATTGTACTCAACGATATCTATTTTATCTTCTATATTTCGTCAAAGTAACAATCAAATGCAAAAATACTAATAAATTGTCGAAAGTGAAAATTCTATGGATGCGTTGAGTTAACACAAATCGCGTCATCGTCACCGAACGCTTTCGATGAGCTATATTTTACTTTTGTTACTTTTTAATTATATAAAGAGGTAAAGTTTGTGCGTTTGTGAGTTTGTGACGTTGTGACGCTGTAGGGGGTAATCTCTGGATCCACTGAACCGATTTTGAAAATTCTTTTACCAATAGAAGGCTACGTTATTTGTGAGAGACATAGGCTATATAATAACCCGAAAAGTGGAAAGACTTTTTCGTGGTAGCTGAATTTGCAAAGTAAGTCGGAGAAAAAAATGTTTACCGCCCAACGAAGTGGGCACGGGGCAGCTAGTTTTACACAAAGACCAAAGAGATTAATTTCGGGTGAGCTGAAACAACTGTTTGGTTATAGTTTTAAGCTTTTTTCTTGTGTCGGCAGTCCTTATGACAGCTTTGTGTTTTTTTTGTAAAATGTTTTTGCTAATCATGACTCGGCCTGACAATTTTAAAACACATTTTTTGTTGAATAAGAGATTAATAGCAGTTAGGTACTGATAATAGGAACTACTGCTGCCTGTGAATACCCACAAGTCAAGACACTTAAGAATCAAAAGCGCGTTACTGGTCTCTGCAGTGGGAGTACACTTTAGAAGTTTGAAATTCGTAGCGGTCCTGGAATTCCACATACGATGCAGCGATGATTAGTTTCATAGATTATTTACTGCGAGAGAAAGGTTTTCTGAAACTATTCGTCATAAGATTGGGTTTTTAAGAATTATATGTTTAAAAAATAAGTTAAAGGCAACTCGTTATTCCTAAAAAGTTCTAACTAAAAAATTCAAAAAATTATGATCGAATTTCGAGCTCGGGGCGACCACCAGTTCTATTAATTTTTCTTGCTTAGTTTTACATAATATTTGTATTAAAAATAGAAAGTAATATAGCAAATCAACATCTCTTATACTATACTAGCTTTTGCCCACGGCTCCGCCCGCGTTTATGTCGGTATTTAAATTTTAAAAATCTCTATAAAATTCCGATGTCTAAGCTATATTACTGCAAAGTCTCATGAAAATCCGTTCAGTAGTTTTTGCGTGAAAGAGCAACAAACACACATCCTTACAAACTTTCGCATTTATAATATTAGTAGGAAGTAGGGTTTAAGTCCTGTTAATTCATTAATCAATGATCTCGCACCGATATCTAAGTGTCAACACTTATTGTGACTATTTGTCAATAAGATATATTAAGCAACACTTCAATAAATTCCAAGCTGTTACGTATTTTGATTGATATATGATATGTGCACCCAAACGTATTCTCATCATAAAATGGTTTCAGTGAAACTCGATGCCAAATTAACTCATAAAAACTAAAGACCGTTAGATACAACTAGAGTTGATGTTATAATTGTATTGCGTAACAATGTGTCGGTACCTATTATATTGAGAACGTATTTAATACTAACCAGTGAAAAAACGAATAAGTACTGTAAAAATTGAAAGTCATTGAATACATAAATATGCCTGATTGGCAGTGTGCAAATACCTTTAAAGCCCCCGAAGCTGGATGTTAATCAAATTCGTCCTTTCTTCAAAGTTATACACTTGCGAGAATAAGATTTATTTTTAGTTGTGCTTACATATTTGAAAATACTCAAAATATTGTTGGTGTTATAAAGACCCACCAAACACATAAATGTAAAAAGGAGAGCCAAGTTTAATACGAATATTATGGTTGGCTGTGGGCTTCGTCGCAAAAAGAATGGAGATCTAAATGAGTGCCAAGTTCTATGCAAAATCCAAATATGTATATAGAGGAACAAAATAAAATTATGAACAAGTATTAAACTCTATTTCTTTGCTTTATTGGAAACCTATAAAAATTGCTGTTATTTAAAAATGTGAGATCTTAAAGTAGGTTAGATTTGACTTGGCCAGTTTTCATAACATCAGTCATTTTATAAAGTTACTAGCTGACCCACGCAACCTCGTTTGCGTCCAAACTACCATCCCCCGTTTTAACCTCAAAAGGGGGTTGATTTCTAACGATACATTATTAGTACACCTCCACACCATCTATAGAGCATACATTTTAAATTTCAAGTCTCTTACTTCAAAAACATAGGACTTTCATACAAACGTCCAATCTCCGTTTGACCCCCTTAGGGGTGAAGTTTCGTAAAATCCGTTCTTAGCGGATGTGTACACCCTATAAGGAACCTACCTGCTAAATTTCAAGTTAGTAGGTGTTATAGTTTCTGAGATTTCGTGATTAATAAGTGAGTGGTATTTCGCATTTATATATATAGATTTAACTTATAAATATTTTAATTCTGATAAAAACTGGATAAAAACTAGGTATTACCTTATCTATACTTATACTATACTATATAATATTATAAAACGCGAAAGTTTGTAAGTATGGATGGATGTTTGTTAATCTTTCACGCAAAAACTACTGAACGGATTCTGATGAAACTTTGCAGTAATATATTTATACATCAGAATAACACATAGGCTACTATTTACCGCGATAACCGACATACACGCGGACGGAACCGCGGGCAAAAACTAATATACTATATAATTTCAGATAATTCAAATATAAATAAGTTAAATTATTAACAGTCTTTATATACATATAAGTATTAACTGTTCTACTATTTATATTTTGTTTTGGGTGTAATTTAAATATGTGAAACCATAAACCAAGTATATAAATGCTCAACCACCACAAAAACAAACAATACCAAACCTACCATTCGTTTGTTGTAAAAGTGAAAACTTTTAAAACAATTACAGTATGGGAATACAGATTACATCATTGGGAGGAAGTGTGAATGAAACTTAATATGAACTAAGTCGAGATACAATCTCTGCATAGCTTGATAACGAACTGTTACGTCACCGTACGTCACCTTATTCGGCAAACACATAGGTAACAATATTACTTTGTAGGGTGACATTACAGCGTTATTATTGTCATTCTCTGCTAATGGTTGACAATCTAATGAATCCATTTGTTTTATTAGTAATGAATGAATAGTCGATTATAACTGGTTATAATCGTACGTGTCTATTCGAATTGATTAAATCGTTTTCATTTCTATCTGTTTTAAGTGCAAATTGGTTCGGCTGTTTTTGTGTTTGTTTTGCAATGATTACACAACGCATTCTACAAGTACGCTAGGCTGCGGCTGTCATTATCAAACTGAAGCCTTATTTATTTATTTTTTAAATTGTCAGATTAAGTGAACCCCTCCAGATAATCGTCAGATTATGAGACAGCACGTCTAGGACATAAAGATGAACCATATATATCTTAATCTGACGCACTTGAGTATTTCAATGTGACAATTTTTTTGCACATTCTTATAACGGCCGTGAGTTTGCGTCACATCCAAATCGTCAGATTATTGAATGAGAGCTTTATTTTAGGTTCACTTAACATCCCCTTTGAAAATCTGACGCGCTCGATAAAAATATTATTTTTGTCATTTTCAAACCTTTCGTACGACCACCCCCACCATGCAAACGATCAGATTAACATACGTACATTATTAAAAATACGTATGACATGGATGCTATCAATATCTGACGCGCTCGAGTATGTCCATGTAACAGTTTTTTTTACATTTTTGAACATCCATAGCTGCTCACCCCACCGATGAAAAGGTATACAGTAATAACATTTTTTTCTTTTTGTCATCTAAGCAACCCAATAGGTCTCTATGACGCTCGAGTAAACCTCCATTTAGCATCGTGGGCTCCCTTACTATGATATTCGTATTTTTGGCGTGTGTGAATTGTGAAAATGAAATGTGAATTTTTGGAGAGGACCTAATATTTAGGACGAGAAATAGCTAGGGATAAAAATATATTGCCTCACACATCACATAAAGTAAAAATACTCGAAAGATTTTTTATAGATTAACAACTTCACCTAACTAGGCATACCTTATTCATTTAAGGAATAAATTCATCAAAAATAGTTTCTAATTTCATTACCATTGAAAATCAGATGTTCAAAATGCGAAGAAGAAAATGTTCGTCAAGCACAGACGTCAGTTTTACAGCGTGTCCTAGAGTGACCCGGTACGTTAGAGTGATTTAGATTTTGTAACTCTTTAAAGATCATTGATGACGGCATTATTTCTATAAAAGAAACAATAGCATTGAGAACCTCCTCCTTTAAAAAAAAAGATGAAAAAAAATATGATTAGGTATTTTCTCATCAATTATGACGTGTCTGACTTGCCGTTGTACGTTCCCACGATAAAATCATATGTCCAAACCGCTCGATACACTTATTAAATACACTTTTAGCATAGCAAACACAACATGATGGATATTAATGACTGTCAAATGGGAATATGTCAAAGATCGTGAGGTCATTTTCACAATAGACATCGGCTGGGTACATACTGGGCTCAACTTTAGAGAAAATGTTATTGTGTGTGTTTAATAAATATTATTTTAAAAAAAAATGTTTCGATTAGATGACTAGGACTTGCCAATAGTACTGGCAGCTGCAGAAACAATTCATCCGTATAAGCAATACCTAGCTCTTCACTATTAATTTTCCCATGTGGTTTTTAATACTTAAAGAACTAGGTTGATAGGAATCTCCCAGAGGAACTACCAGGCTTGTCATATTCAGTTAAGGAACCATATTAAAGTTTAATTCATCTTTGCTTGCATAAATGCCTATAAATGTTTTTAAATGTGTTACAAAGTTTATTATTTCTCTTTTAAAAGTTAGAGACACAATTGCGGTATACTTCTGGAACTTTACCGATTCAAGCTAAAGCTTTTGAATAAATATGGAAAATCGTGATGTTTAACCTGTAAAATATTTTGAAAGTAAGATCGATATTTAATTAATTATGTACAGGGCCGGATCTACCATATGGCTTTTTGGGCTTAAGCCCAGGGCCCCGTGGATTCCAGGGGCCCCAGCTAAGTCAAGTTAAAGTCAAAAATAGACGATAATGCGTGTCAAACGGAACGGGGATTTTCCGATCGATTATTTACGGACGACAGTATGTTTTCTTAATTTTATAGAGTTGTAGATACTGCGGTTTCAACAATTTTACACGTTACGATTTAGTATTTTAATAACGACTTTGCTCACATATTAACACATTCGCTGCGGCAGTACTTGAACCCAGTTTTACGACCAGTGCTATTTTCATATACTTCCCGTATAAGGATTGCCAATCGTGCGGTACGACCTGTATTTTCCCGTATCAGGACATGACTTCTAAGGTCCTTACAGGCATGGAATATCGTTATTTTTACATTTTTTATATTAATCCATAGATTATATCCTTGCCTGTATACAGCTGCCGTAGCACGGGGATCTTCGCAATAGACTAGGGCCGGTTTTTCAATCCGCAGTTAAACGGTCTAATAACTAACAAGGGAATAAATGTATCCAGCTCTTTAACAAGCGAATAAACTTTTTGTGTTTTTCAATCGGGAGTAAACAGTCAGATAGTTACTTGATGGTCCTTCACAGCTATGTTCACTGTAATCATGCGCAAGTGAGATGCAGCTATACAGGTAGTCACATGTTAGATAAGGACCAGAAACTTTTAGACAACATTCAAGTTGACTGTTCTTTTTCTATTTCTTTTTGTCTTTTTTTTTTGATTGGCGGTTTGGGATATCTAATTAAATGAAATGAAAGCATTCGATTATAATTATTATTTGTCTATAATAGATGTAGTAAATAATAATTTAGTAAAAAGTCGTTTATGATATTCCTGTAGTAGAGTCCATAACAATTATTGAAATCAAATTTATAAAAATGAAATGCCGGGTTTCCGGGTGGTGCATAGTAATTTTTTAAACGGGTGTTTCTACGTTTAATAAATATGTGTTTAAAAGTAAAAAGTATATTTGTATTTATGTCAGTTCTCTGTACTTAGTGGTGACGAGCAGATTTCCTAGCGGCAAGTCGCAGAACTAACGTATGACAGATAAAAATACGTATACATGTTATCATTCCACTTTTAAAATACGTATTTTTTACTTCTCCGTAGACGTCTATCAATGAAACAGTACCAATGCACTCGCTCTGTACATTAAACTGCCAGGTAGAAGTGTCTGTCATACGTTAGTTCCGCAAACGGCCACTAGGGAAATCTTCTCGTTACCAATAGTACAAGCTCTGTTTTGTTTCGAACTAGATAGCAGTGTGTGAAATAAAAAATCTTCATCTTCTCTATAGTATCTGTAACCTATATTTCTCTAATAACTCTTTTTACCTCAGAACAAAAAGTCAATCGAGTCAAAAACATCCATAATCTATCAAAGATTCAATAACGACAACGTACTTAAACTTTACCACAAATAGGTACAAGAGAAATGCACAACGTCAAATCACTATTCTACAGAATAAAACACTAACTGAGGTTTGAAAGCACAGATAAAGTTATCAGTCAGATTACAGCTTTATTCGTCTGATAACTGATGTCTGACTATTGAAAGACCCCTAACTTACGCTAACTGAGGAATAAATGCTATTTGACTGTTTATCTGACTATTGAAAAACCGGCCCTGAGAGTTATAATTATTTTTCAAAATCGGTCATTTTACAGGAAATTGTTTCCCGTCCCGCATGGAACGTATAAAGTGATAGGAATGGAATAAAGTTTAAAACTGAAACCAGTTTTTGAATTGCACGTTGTTTATTGATCACAAAAAGTAGTGCAATGTTTAACATCTTATGAAAGTGAATCGATTTTCATACGAAACAACGGTCATTTATGTATTATTTGTGATTTATTTTTTCACTCTCAATGTCGTCAGCTTCAGGCGATCTTTGGTGCTCTTTTTGCTTCAGATAAATATCATCACAATCAGACTTCGATCTGTCTTGATAATTTAGTAACACGAGGTGAAGATTCACTGTCACTATATTTTCAATTTCATCACAATCCTCGGATTTGAAAGATTTACAAATATTTAACTTTTTACGTCATAGTTTTATTTTGCGAGTGCCGCGGGAACATTCACTGGAGAGTGGGATTAGACTGTGGAAGAGCCACGCTTCGGCATGAATGGGCCGGCTCGACCGGAGTGCTTGACGGCCTCACAGAAAACCGGTGTGAAATAGTGCTTGCGCTGTGTTTCACCGAGTGAGTGAGGATACCGGAGGCCCATACCCCAACCCCTCCCCCAATCTCCCCCCCCCCATCCCCCAAAGGCCGGTAACGCACTTGTGACGCCTCTGGTGTTGCGGGTGTCCATGGGCGGTGGTAATCGCTTACCATCAGGCGATACGTCTGCTCGTTTGCCGGTCTATTCCTTAAACAAAAAAAAAAAAAGAGTGGATATCGACACGTAAAAACTGCGCACAACACTATGGCAAACTGAAGCGTCGAGCGCGCTCCCCACGGTGCTATACGGGGTTGCAATTAAGACAAAATAGTTCCCGTATCGCACCAAACGAAAAAAATATCACTTCTGTGCGTTACGACAAAATGCTTCCCGTTTTATTTTTCTATTGTAAGTGATACTAAACGAAGCGAGAATATCGGATATATAGTTGTCTTTTTCCTAACTTCACGGAATCTGAGTAAAACACCCCCCGCACCGAGCGCAAAACAAGGATAGATAGCTGCCGCACAGTACGAAAGTCAAATACGGCCAAATAATAAATAAATAAATAAATATTTCGGACATCTAACACACAACGCCATCTAGTCCCAAGCTAAGCAGAGCTTGTGTTATGGGTACTAGACAACTGATATAAATACTTACATACTTTTTTTTTGTAAATACATACATATTATACATAAAAAACACCCAAACTCCGAAACAAATATTTGTAGATCATACAAACATTTGGTCCGACCCAGGAATCGAACCCGAGACCTCATGATCAGCGGTCGCACACGCCAACTGCGAGACCAACGAGGCAGTCTGACTGAAATAGTTCCCGTAACGCACCGAACGTGTTCAATAATATAACATAGTTTTTATTCCTCTTACGTGATTAACGTTAATACTTAAAGTACTTATATCTAAATACCATGTGATATTAACTAATTTCCGCTAATTAAACCCACATCAAGTATTTTTTCATTCGAGAGTGAGTAAGCATATTTGGCTCATATATACGGGATAAGCTCCGTGTCCTGGGCATGGATATTTGCCGGGACCTCAACCCGCGGAAGAACATCGAGAGCATTACTAAGGCGGCCTCGCGGAAACTTGGCGTACTGAACAAGGTGAGATGGTTCTTCACGCCCGAGCATTTGATATCGCCTATATGGCAGTCCTCTACCGCCTTTATCATGAAGAGTGCAGTGAAGAGCTCTTCCAATTGATCCCACCTTCTCCCTTCCTCTACAGAACAACATGTGCTGGCCTTGGAAGCCACCGCCTTAGAGTCGTAGAAATACGCTCTCGAACCAAACGGTTTGGTTCTAAAATAACTATGATGACATTATCAACATTCTGACAAGTTTCAGCGAAATTAAAGAGGAAAAAAGCTGATTTTCGAAAAGAGGCAAGAAATTTATTTAATAAACTGGCAATTTTGTTTATTTTTTATTGCGAAGACATTATTGAAAGAACATTCAGTTAATAAAAAATACAGAGAGAGAGATGTAGAAAAAAAAAAAGATTTTGCAAGAACATATCGTGCAACACATTGATTTAGAAAGCACACGTAAGGTTATCGACTATAATCCTGATAATGTGGATGAATATTTAGTCAATTAATGCATCTAATTAAAAACTTATTTGCTTCAGTCGACAGAGTCTATTCATCTTGCGTAGACATATTTGCGATTATTTATGAAAAGAAGCTTGTTGACGGATTCCCGAATTGCTATACAATCTTAAAAATATATTTAACCATACTAATCACGTGTTATGAAGCCGAGAGATGGCATATATAGGCTTTCATCCGTTTTGTCCATAAATTTTGATTTAACTAAGAATTTAGAATGTGAGAAGCAAATTGAATTAAATTTGCCAAAGGAAAGTGCAGAAAGTTTGCTTTATCATTTGTCAATTTAATTACGATTGTACTTATTAAACATAGGAATATAATATATTGCAATAAGGCTTAATATATTTAAATACAAAATACATATTTTATCGTTTAATTTTTATCCTATATTTTGAGTAATTGTTTGATCGATGATTGGCAGAACTAGTGTTGTGGGTTCAAATCCCACATGGGACCACACTTTGTGTGATCCACAAATTGTTGTTATAAGTCTTGAGTGTTCTTTGTGTTCATTACATGTATGTTTATAGAGTCCCCCTAGACACAGGATGTATATTCCCAATGCGGGAGTTGTCTTTAAAAAAAAGAATTTAGTGGGCCCCTAAGTAGTAATAGCCCAGGGCCCCCTAACCTCACGGTCCGGCCCTGATTATGTAAGATGAATGAAACACAAAATGTAACATTATTTTGATCGTTTTTTATTTTCCCTTTTAAGCATTGCGTATTTGTATTGTTATACTCGTACATAAAAGGAATTATTCTCTATAGAGCATCTGTAGTCTATTAAATAAAACATTTAGTTTAGATATAGTAAGTTGTATTATAAATAATTTATAGTTTTTAAGCTATTGCATAGCTTTTATCGCGGGCTTTGAGGCCTTTGAGCGCGGCGACCGTATCAAAAAATTCCGTAACGTAACGAAAATAAAAGCTGACACCTGAAGCTCGCATAGATCGAGGCAAAGCTGCTCCGAACGACGAATCAACGAATCTGTCTGTCAATAGCTTTCCCCGAGTGCCACACGTCTTTTTTTATGATGTTGGGAGGCAAGCGAGCAGATGGATCATATGATCGTAGCTACTACCGTCTTTGGATACCTGTGCAACAGTCACATGTGCGTTATTACCCTTTGAGTACCTCCACTAGAATCAGTAGATTATGGGCTCTAGTCACTTGCTTAACACCAGTTTTTTGTGAGGGTCTTCATATCACCGGTCTGTTGAGCCAGTCCGTTTGTGCCTAAGGATGGCTCTTTCACGGTGATCTCTATTGTAACTCTCAATGAGTCAGTGAACTCACAATAGCAATCTATGATACCGACACATCTTTCAACAATCAATTGCTTCCAATCATAACGTCTACATAGATATGAATGAAAATGATTATGATCTACACACATCAAAAGTGTCTAGGGATCAACATATGTGTCTAGGGATCAACATATATTTTTGCAATAACTTTTCTCCTGATTGATATTAATTAAAATTTTCTTTGAGGATTCATCAAATAAAGTGTTTTCGTTTGTCACAGTAACGATAAACCAAGTCACCTTTGCATTAATAAAGAAATTTGCCATTTTCCTAATAAAGGGATTTTTGACATTTGAACCACTAACATTAAAGTTCGAAAAAAAGACTGAAATAACAGTTTTCTTTAAAATTTTATTAGGTAACTTAAACAATTAATAATCCGTGTTTCTACCGCGAACACTAACAACAGAAGAATCGGTTTGGCATACTCAAAATGAGTTCATCCAAATCACGCTGTGGAATGGCCGCCCATGTTCGTTGCAACAACAAAAAAAGGTCTTCTTGTGACTGGATACCCTCCATATTCGGCAGAGCTCTTCTCTGTAGCATATCCCATGCATGCTCAATCGGGTTCAAGTCTGGCGACTGAGCAGGCCAGGGCCAAAGCCACATCTCAATCTCAAGAAATCCGCATAAAAATGCTTGATCCCTAGACACTTTTGATGTGTGTATTTAGAAAGGATCTCATCGCGTTCGTTTAGTATCGATTTATTAATATATAGTAAAGTGATATTCACTTGCAAATACGAGTATATTGATTGATTTGATGGGAATATTGATCCCGTATAAACTAATTGGGTTGAATAACGAAAGAGACACTTGAACAGCTTGAGCCATATATTCTTTTTTTTTTTTTTTTTTTTTTTTTGTTGTTATTGTATCGGCAATCAGTCCTAGGACTATGAGCAGATGTGTTGTTCGAGCGTAGTGACGTGTAGAGTGTGCTCTCCAGCGAGAGCAACTACTCATGCATGGTAGCTTAAGCTACTGACGGGTCTGTAGTCCTAAGATATCAAATCTTTTCAGCCGGTTTGTGTAGTTTTTTATGGTCAGCTGGCGTGCCAACTCATTTGGGTGATGTTTTAACCTTTCCATATAGTTCTCGGAGGCATGTCGTATTTCCTCCCTCACTGTTTTCACTGAGAGCTGTTGATGCAGTTCCGCGTTGGTAACAAACCACGGTACATTTGCTATCGACCTTAGGATTTTGTTCTGAGCTCTCTGTATGACATTAATATTGGAGTCTTTTGCGGAGCCCCACAATTGAATGCCGTACATCCAGGTTGGTTTAATTATCGTCTGATATATCAGAAGCTTGTTGTCCAGTGATAGTTTGGAGTTTCGTCCTAGCATCCAGTAGAGGTTTTTGTGTCGAATAGAAATCTCATCGCGTTTTGCTTTGATATGGTTTTTCCAGGTCAAGCGGCGGTCTATATGTAAGCCCAGGTACTTCACACACTCTCGTTGCTGCAAGATATTTTCGCCGAGTTTTACTTGCGGACAGTTACCCTGACGAAGAGTGAATGTTATTTGGGCTGATTTAGAGGCACTTGCTTTTATCCTCCAGTCCTGTAGCCAATTGTGGACTTCGTTAAGTGCGTCTTGAAGCAGGTCTGAGGCTCGTTTTGGATCTTTGTCGCTCGCAAGAACCGCTGTGTCGTCTGCGAATGTTGCTATAATGACACCAGGTGGAGTTGGTAAGTCTGCTGTGTATATCGTGTAGAGAGTTGGTCCGAGTACTGATCCTTGAGGGACTCCCGCATTAACATTGTAGAAGCCGGAAGTCTCGCCTGTTTCTTTCACGCAGAATATCCTGTCCGTTAGGTATGATTTTAGAATCAAGTAAAAGTTGTGTGGAAGGATCTGCTTAATTTTATATAGCAAGCCTTCGTGCCATACCTTATCAAAAGCCTGCTGAATGTCTAGAAATGCTGATGAGCAATATTCTTTATTCTCTAAGGTTTTCCTTATAGTGGTGCACACTCTATGGGCTTGCTCTATTGTAGCGTGTTGTGCCCTGAAGCCAAACTGGTGGTCTGGAATAATTTTTCGTTCTTGGAGGGTTGGTGTTATTCTGCTTAGTAGGACTTTTTCAAAAATCTTGGACATTACGGGTAACAAGCTTATTGGTCTGTAGGATGCTCGATCGTGTGGAGGCTTGCCATATTTGTAGATCATTATGATCTGGGATACTTTCCAGATGGTATGGAAGTACTGCAGCCTCAGCATAGCATTAAACAGCGTAGTCAAAAGTATAATGGCTTTTCTTGGTAGCTCTCGGAGAACTTCCTTTGTGATGAGATCAAATCCTGGCGCTTTTTTGTTGTCAAGGGTTTTAATCAATCTCCACAATTCTTGCGGGGTTACAAGTTTTATAGGTGCATTAGATTCAAGATTTGCCTCTGGTACGGATTGTTTAAGCAACTCAGGGTTGTTACCAACCATATTGTTTGGCGTAAATACTTCAGCTAGATGCTCAGCAAATAAGTCAGCTTTTTGTTTATTAGTTCTAGCCCATGTGTTCCCGTGTTTTAAAGGTGGTTTAGATTCCTGAGGTCTATCATATGCTTTGGCCATCCTCCACAGCGAGTAATTGGTTGAGGTAGTTGCTGTAAGTGACTCCAATTTTGTTTGGAGTGTTACTTCATTAGCATCCCTGATCATATTCTTTAACTCTACAATTGCTTTATTTAACGCTGTTTTATCGCTAGGATGACGACTTACGTGCCATTTTCTACGCAGCCTACGCTTTTCCAGGATTTTTTCTTTTATGTCCAGTGTACAGTTATTGATGGAATATTTTTTTTGTACATCAGGAGTATTTTTCCAGCAGGCAGATTGAATCGCATTAGTAAACTTCTCCAGTACACCATCAATGTCCTCAGAGGTTTTTAACTCAGCATTCAGCCGTATAGTACTTTCTATATACTCTCGGAAACCGTTCCAGTCCGTACGTGTGTTACAAAGAATAGCAGGCTTCTCATACTGTATCAAAGTTCTGCTGACTGTCAGTATGACTGGGGTGTGATCAGACGAGCCGTCCAGACAGGAATCCGCCTTGAAATAGTTCCTGGATAATCCTTTAGCCACAAAAAAGTCCAGCAGGTCAGGCTTTCTGTTACTGTCTGTAGGCCAATATGTAGGTTCCGAGCTAGAGATTGTAATGAGGTTATTTTGATCCAGGCTTTGCTTGAGTTGTCTGCCTCTTGTGGTAGTCAACCTAGACCCCCAATGCACATGTTTAGCGTTCCAATCTCCTCCGACTATGAATCTACATCCAAGGGAAGAAAAGAAATGTTCAAACATAGAGTCGTTTATACTGTGCCTGGGCGGGCAATAAACTGCTGAAATATTAAAATTGCCTCCTTTATCCTCAACAGAGATAGTAGTGGCTTGTATGTGGTTTGTTTTATACTCTGGTAGCAAGTGGTGCTTGATACTGTTTCTTACTATTATAGCTGTCCCCGCATGTGCCGTGCCATCTGGGTGGTTGGTGAGATAGGTGCAGCATCCACGAACTTTGATAGAGCTGTTGTTGGTGCAGTGTGCCTCAGAGATCAATACTATATCCAATTTATGTTCAGTCATCAGCATTTGCAGTTCATTTTTGTTTGGAGCAAGTCCATTTATGTTCCAGGCAGCTAGACGTAGACCTAGTTTGATAGCTTACTGACAAGTGTAGTTATGAGACTCATCAAAGTACTCATTTGTTGTAGGAGGAGGTCGAACTTTTCTGTTTGTTTTGTCAGTAACTCTATTATAGGATCAATTTCTTGTTGAGATTTTTTATTTGGTGTGGATTTAAGAGCATCGGAATATGTTTTATTTCCAGGTAAATCATTTTCAAGGGTGGATTTTTGGTGTAAATCGATCGTCTTCTTTGATTGAATGTTATCTCCTCTGGCTTTTGCATTACTGTTCTTATTAGTCCTTCTTGCCCATTTTTCCTTATATACTTCACAGCCTTTGTAGTTTGCTGGATGTGCACCATGACACAAGGCACATTCTGCTGGTGTGTTACGATCATGTTTGGGACAGTCAGATGTTTTATGCGACATTGCACATTTAACACATCTGTATGGTCTCATGCAGTAGTTCTTTGAATGTCCATATTGTTGACATCTTTGACATTGAATTATAGTTCTTCTCTTTTTGGGATCTTCTATGGTGACTACCTGGTTGTGTATATATTTTAAGCTCTTGACAGCTTTGTTATGCTCGCTTTTAACTAAGTTAACAAAGAAAGTAGATGTTGGTTTCTTGTTGGGTCCATATTTAACATTTATAATTTCCCCAAACACAGTGTTTCCAGTTTTCTCTATATCTTCCCTGATTTGATCATGTGGTGTTGAGTAATGCAAGCCTTTAATCACTATTCTAAAGTGTTTTTCTTCTTTTATGTTGAAGGTGTGTCCTATAAGTCCTTTTTGCCGAACGAGGTGTATAAGTTTTTTATAGGATTCAGTTGATATTGAATTGATTCTCAATTGATTCCTGTTGGTGATTTTATATGTAAACTGATCTCTTTCTGTAACTGTTTCTAGAAGTTCTGTTAATTTGTTTACATCTTCCACTCCATACAAGATTATGGGGGGCGGTTTGCTTACTCTTTTCTCTGATAAAGAGTTTTCCTCAGTTAAATCTATGGGCAAAGTACTGTATCTGTTGGTCATTGTTAATCTTTCTGGGGAGGGAGTCACACACATTTTTTTCCGCTTCTTGTTTTGATTTGATGGGACTCTTTGCCAGTTAGGTGGGTCAGGTTGGGATTCTGTGGTTGCCTCTTGTGTTGGTTTAGCAACAGAGATGTGTTGTGTTGAATGTGGTATGCTTCCAATAGATGCACTTCTTGGTTTACTTATAAGCAAGCCGGGGTGAAAGACCTGCTGAATAAATTTACGATTTCCAGTAGCATTCACTGACGTAGAAGCCTGGTTGCCTACTTCTACGGAGTCTTCGGTAGCCAATTTCACACCCACTGGCCCGGATACCAGTGGGCGCCGGGGGTTAGCCGGATCGCATGACAAATCACTCTCAATATTCGACATTTTCATTATAAGGGGGGGTTGGGAATGATACGCCTGGCACTTTCCCAAGGTACCAGCGTCACACTTCATGGGAGATTTAGTTCCTCAAAGGTTGTGAATTCCCTTTGGTCAGGTTATTTACCGCCGCCTGTTACTCGGCGTTGTTGCTCATTTAGCACCACCCGGGGGGAACGTGTAGGGTAGGCCTAGGTGGTAAAAGGTGGTAAATCCTACGGACGCGAGCAACAGCAACCCCCCAAGCAACATATATTCTAAATGACTCTAATTTATAGTATACTAACTGACCCGGCGAACTTCATACCGCCGACCACTCCTCCAACAAATATCGTTATACTTTAGCCAATGTACACAAAAACATAACAAATTATATATCTAAACCTTCCTCGAGAATCACTCTATCCATTAAAAAAAACGCATCAAAATACGTTGCGTAGTTTTAAAAATTTAAGCATACAAAGGGATATAGGGACAGAGAAAGCGACTTTGTTTTATACTATGTAGTGACTAGCGACCCAGACTTTGAAAGAAAGTTGTTGAATTTCTCGGATTTCCTCTGCTAGAATATGCATGTATTACACATATAAACCTTTTCAGGAAACCACTTGTTCCATTGCAGAAAATTGCATTAAAATCCGTTGAGTAGTTTATAAAATTCAGCGAACAGACGGCACAAGTAACTTAATTTTATATCTCATATGTAAAGATACATAGATATGGCAGATGTCAGAGTGATTACACAGAAGATACAGAGTGAATACTACATATTTGAAAGTTCTAATCTGTATCCATTAAACCTATATGTATAAGTTTTTAAATGAATATTTTAAGTTTCTTCTTTTAAATTGCTACAATGAAAATAAAGTTATTACGTATTACGTTGGAACTGAATAGTTTTGATAGACTTTAAACTTCCCTGGTTAATAACTTTCTTAGTCACTTCTGCTTCAGTTACTAAAATAGATGCACTTTGATGCAATTCGTGATGCAATAGATGAAATTCGTACCACGGCGGACTTAGTGTCTCAGGCATTTTCTCTAAATCTACCTTAGAGTGGTACAAAAATGTGAGCTTAGAGAGATAAATAAATAAATATTTTCGGACATCTAACACACAACGCCATCTAGTCTCAAGCTAAGCAGAACTTGTGTTATGGGTACTAGAAAACTGATACAAATACATATGTATATATTTTTGTAAATACATACATATCATACATAGAAAACGCCCAAACTCCGAAATAAATATGATGATGCTCTACATGTCGACAGGTAAACATTAAAATAAATGTAGTTAAAAAAACAAAAACACGCTTACAAAAGCCGGTTACAAACAAACAAATATTTAGGTGAAACTTACAGAAGCATGTTAAAATAGAAAGAAATGAGGTCGTTGACAAATATCTACAAAATAAAATCCCATTTAAACTCAGGGTGATATATTGTGTAGTTAACTTCAGTAGCAATGGATACCAGTAGGGCTTATATTTTTTTTTTCACACTCAAATTATTAATCACAGAAAGAAATCAAGGCCCACATAGAAATAGTAAATGACCAGCACATTACTCCCAGTGTGCTATTTACCTAACGATATGTCATTATGTTATATAACATGTATTGTACGGTTTGCTATCTTGTAATTAATCTGCAGAAACCAAGGCACATACTGGACCGAGCGTGCGTTACATATGCTTACATGTAGATGTAATAAGACGAGGTGATGGGGACATTAATCATGATTCTCTTGGACTAGAAGTTGTCGCAGATAAGAATAACAATCTAGAAAAATGTAAAATACTCTATGATAGGGTAACATTTTGTTAGAAAGAGGTTGTAGTGTGTCTCAGATACTCAAACTTCACTTGAGTTTTAAAAGATATTTGCTTGCTGTTCAAATTAAATCAATAATTGTCATAAAAGTTCACGCCTGTAAATGTTCTGTACAAAGAAAAACTGTGTTCAATTTCGTGAGTAAAAGACGTTAGTGTTAGTATGACACATACAAACTATTTTATTAATACTTGGAAAACAAAACAATTAATTTTAAACCTTCTCAATGACGATCATACAGTGTATACTATTCATTTGAGCCTCCACTCTATCTAGTATCTCAGTGTGTATTCCTAACAGCTTTAATATTCCTTATATCATATCTTATATCATAGGGAACCTTCCAAATTTTCATAAAACGGAAACAAAAAACACCCAGACTCAGAACAACAATTTATTATTTTTGTTCTATGTCGAGATTCCACTCACAATACTAAGCTCACTAGGAAGCACCGTTTAACCCCTAAACTATCCGCGCCGCTGTATAGGAAATTAATTAAGTGATATAAGTTACACATACAAGGTCACGATCGTTTTAATATCTACCGGTTCATATGTAATCAGTGTAATCGTAATATAACTATTATAGCATCGTGGGAGAGAGAAAGCTAATTGCGAATAAAAAATAATGGTATCCACTTTATAGTACAGTTCCGGCGTTTTACATATACGCTGTAGGTCTAGTTTTATTGGAAAATAGAACCAGATTCACTTAAATGATACACTTTTACTTGTAGCTTAACTTGTTTTAAAAGGATTGGGATTGCAATTTTTTGTTTGTTTTCTGAACATTAATATAAAGTTCTAGCTTTTACACGGGGCTTCGCTCACGCAGACTTTCATCCCCTGATTTACCCCCTTAGGGGTGGAATTTCAAAAATTCCTTTCTTAGTGCTCACTTACGTTACATAAAGAACCTACATGCAAAATTTCAGGATTCTAGCTTCAGCGGTTTGGGCTGTGTGTTGTTCTCTGGGTATGTCAGTCAGTCAGTCACCTTTCTCTTTTATATGTATAGATTAAAGGATTACGCTAGTGTGATGTTTTAAGTCTATGTATACCAATATTATAAAGTTAAAGAGTTTGTTTATTTGGTTGAACACGCTAATCTCAGGAACTACTTATCCTATTTCAAAAAAACTTTTAGTTTTGGATAGCCTTTTTTTCGAGGAAGGCTATTTAATATTAGGCTAAAACCAATTTGAGCCTATTGATGAAAAATAACGCAAGTACGAGGTAAATTAATTGTTTTTGAGAGGCCAAAGGTAAGTTGCGACGTTCAGAAACTTTATATTAAAAATCTATTTTTATATAAAAACAGACAATCAAGTATGTAAGGTATTACGCAAGGATATAATGAGACGCCTAAGAAGTAAAGTAGCAAAACAAAAATTTATGTAATTTTTCCGACTATACGCTTGGATTAAACAATATCCGACAAATTCAGATTCTGAATAAATATTTCTTAATCTATTGCCACAGCACACTGAGTGTAAATATTAATTCAGACACATCTAAAACCTTATTTGGTAAAATCTTCTAAGGAATTGAGAACTGAGTGTAAGTTTACGATATATTGTCGTACAATCGAGTTGATGTGAAATCAACTCGATTGTACGACAATATATCGTATGCCTTATGTATGGCAGCGAGTCTTGAGTATGGCGAAAGAGGCACAAAAATATATGTATGCT
Source organism: Diaphora mendica (assembly GCA_949125395.1). Taxonomy (NCBI): domain Eukaryota; kingdom Metazoa; phylum Arthropoda; class Insecta; order Lepidoptera; family Erebidae; genus Diaphora; species Diaphora mendica. The sequence goes on from OX421316.1 coordinate 5,236,410, forward strand.
GTTGAGATTCGTTCCCTAAGAAGTGTATATTGTGAATGTTAGTGAGAGAGACTGAAAGAAGATGTAGTGACAAGAATTGAAAAGGACCTACTTTGATGGTTTGCCTCACGAAAAGACTCACGCAATGAGTTTATCGAGAAGTGATAATGTCGGAAGAGATCGTCGACGGTGAACATTTGCCGAACAAATTGGTGATGTTCTGAAGAAGGGCCGCGCTCGTCGTCAAGAGTTAGTTGATGTGAAATATATTCACATTAGGCCCTCCGACTGTTTTATTTCCAAGTTTCACTTAGTTCATTGTGGAGCTCATTCTCACGGTATATTGCATGGCAATTAGTGGCATAAAATCACTGACAATACAAGCGAGGAGGCATATAGGGTTGACTACAAAACTTTATCATTTAAATCTAATAAGAGAATTAATAAGTTATACTCTTCCTATTTGGGCGTGTTCTGGGTATGTTAAAATGAAAGTTTTTTATAATTTAAATTTTAATCCGTGCAGAAACTAACTTCTAAAATCTCAATGAACAAAGAAACCGCCCTGGAACGTTGAAAAAGAGAAAAAGAACTTTGTTATTGATACAAGTTATTTACATATTAATAGTTTGGAAACTACAATGAACTTTAAAGAGAAATCCAAAACATTTGTCTCAGAATTACACGCTTGCTACAAAAGATAATCGTACGGGAAAACGCGTAAAACATCTGATTGTAACAGTAATTGTCAATGGCCCGTGACTGGCGGTAGGTGGTTGATAATGTGGGACCCTCAACTTGACCCCAGGGCATCGCTGTCGAACGTAAATGCATGTCAGTTGGGTGGTGGTGCAAGTTAAAGGCTGCGACCATAACGGTACATTGTTAAATCAAGAACTTAAATAAATTTGGTAATATTTTTCATACCAAAAAACTGGTCAAGTGCCATCATCTATAAAAACGGCAAAAAAATCGATTTTGTATGGAGCTCCCTTAAATATTAATTTTATTCTGTTTTTCCTAAAAAGGCATCAGCATTGTTCTAAATATAGAGATATACTCTGCCCGAGCTACCCATCCGGCCAGCCGGTATGTTATAGGGTTTGCTTCAAGTTTTTCGCAATACAGGCAATTTATTTGAAAAAGCATTAGTAAGTTTGAATATTGGTATTATTGTTATTTTAATCACAAGTGTCGCCATATGTCATAGAGTAAAAGTTAAGATAATTATAAAAAATCCAAAACAATGTGTGTCGTATTAAAAAGATTTAATGTTTTATTTTTCACCTTTACATAAAATAAACTAAGTACGATCACTATTTTTCGGCTTCTCGAAGAAAAGTGCTTTTACTGAGAGACTTGACATATTCCTGATTCCCGATACATAATAATATGTATACTTATGTATATTTAAACTCATAATTTATAGACTCCTGGAATAAAAACAAGAAAGAAATTCAATGTTCGCTGTTCACCTATACTTTAGAACACACGAAAAGCTTGCACTAATGAAAATCTCAAAATAAACGATTTAAATAACTAATTTGACTTTTAAATCCACAGACGTAAAGTTCAGAGTTCATTAGAATTAAAATATGGTTACAAAGAAGACCCTTGTAAGGTTACAATAGTCTTTTATGACTCGCAATGTTGTGATAGTGATACGCAAATAAATGTCGACCTTTACGAATCGAGTGGTTCTTTAAATACTATATTTATTGAAAGATACCATAGGTGGGGCCTCGTTTAACCTCTAACGGGGTTTTCGTTTTGTTTTCTGAAACAGCAATGGACAATATGTTGGATAGAACAAAATACATTCAAAATACCATCACTACATAGTAAAAAACAAAGTCGCTTTTTCTGTCCCTATATCCCTTTGTGTGCTTAAATCTTTAAAACTACGCAACGGATTTTGATGTGGGTTTCTTTAATAGATAGAGTGATTCAAGAGGAAGGTTTTTATGTATAATAAATGCATAATATAGTATGCAAATACTGTTAATTTTCGAGGTTTCTAATGTGATGTAGCAAATAAACACATTTTTTGCGCTTACATTGCAAACGCTGGTTGCACCCTACGAGATAGATCAAAATAATGTACTACAGTATTATACACCTTAAAAAGATCTACAAAAAAGTCCGCGACGGTATATGTCTATCTCTTAGGGATAACCCACAACAACCATTTTTTATTCCTTTCTTTTTACGAGAAATAATAGCTTATTTACGAAGCGATTTTAAGCAATACAGAATGAAACCTTATACAATTAAGTAAATTAAATACATTGTGCATTTAATATAGATCAAAATGGCCCTTTACATTATCTAAGTTAAATGAATATATTTGAAGATATTACAGATTTAAAATGCACGAATCGTGTCGTCGGTGGGGGCATCTGAAATCCACCCGTGCGAAGCCGGGGCGGGTCGCTAGTAAATAATAAATCCTAATGGACAAATAGAGTTCTGTTTAGTGATTTAAATTTCGAATATGACGTTACAAGGCTTATGAGTTACACTCTCTTTTTTTTCATACACTGCTACCGTTGCTTCATCCTCTTCCTCCCTTAAGAATTTAGATACGGCTTTACTTTTATTTTTAACCTACTTCAAAAAAGTAGGAAGTTCTCAATTCGACTGCTTTTGTTTTGTTTGTTACCTCAGAACTTCCGATTGGGTGAACCGACTTTGATGATTCTTTTTTATTTGAAAGCTACTGCTTTCCGTGTGGTCTCATTTTAATTTGGTCCAGTTCTTGAAGTTGTTTTTTTTGTTAAAATTTTATCAACAACAACCTTTTTCTTCGACTTTCAACAATATCCCGACTCCTGTCCTGCTAACTACATTCACATGAAAAGAAAGAACTTTCTTCAAGAGCATTTCTTGAACAAATCCACGGATAGATAAGACCACAGGTCTTTTTCGTCGCAACTGTACTAAAGAACATTTGTGTATGTACAATATTATGGTCCAGCATAATCATTGCACAATATTTGTCTTGGTTAGGAATTGAACCCAAAACGTCTAGCCTAGCAGTCAGGATCATTAATCATTTGTAAATTTTAATTACAAGAACATGTTAACGAACTAAATGTTAACAACATTTGTTCACAGCGCTGGTATATTTTCTCCGTTTACCCAAGAATCGTTAAGCTAACTCATATGTAACACCGTGTACAGTCGAGCGCGTGAATCGGACCTCCATTCGCCGTGTAATGACTTACAAACGACAAAGCATTATGGCACGCACGAACTGTTTTATGCTTCTGCCACTATTAGAATAGAATAGAATAGAATAGAAAACTCTTTATTTGCACACCATATTACAGAATTAAATAAGAATACACAAAAAAGTCCGATTTGTAGTGTACAAAGGGCGGCCTTATTGCTAAAAGCAATTTCTTCCAGGCAACCTTAGGATGGATCAAATATTTCAGGGAGACAGTAGTAGTTGAATGTGCATTGAGTTTGAAGAAATTTATATCTATACACAGAAATATATACATATATATCTATATATATATATACAAACATACACACATAGATATAAAACACATACGTATACATACCAATAAATAAACATACAAATCAATACATAAAATTACTTCATTAAATTACATTTGACTGACTGACTCAATTATGATGCATAATAGTCATGAACCATCTTCTTGAATCTACTTATTGTTTGAGCTTTCCTGATGTTTACAGGCAGTGCATTCCACAAGCGTACAGCTTGAACAGTGAAGGACTGGTCATAAAATTTTGTGGAATGTAGAGGCATCTCCAGCGTCAGGTCTTCGGATGACCTTAGACATTTTACATGTGTGTCATTAAGGAACTTGAATCGTTCTTTGAGGTAGGAGGGAGCTCTAGGATTGAACAAGATGTTATAGAGAAATGTGAGTATATGAGTATTCCGGCGAGAGCGAATCGGAAGCCACTTGAGCAGTTGACGAAATTCGGAGACGTGATCATATTTTCGCAAGCCAAATACAAATCGTATACAGAGATTTTGTAGTCGCTCAAGCTTATCAAGTTGTGCTTCAGTGAGATCTAGATAGCTGACATCGGCATAGTCGAGAATTGGGAGGAGAAGAGCTTGTGCAAGTGCAGCCCTAGTTGCATTCGGAAGAAAGTTACGCAGTCTTCGGAGAGACCCGGCAGAAGCAAAAATCTTACGACTGACTTCTTGTATCTGTGGGCCCCAAGATAGAGTACTATCGATGTATATACCCAAATTTTTGACACTAGTACTAATCTCAAGGGTGGTGCCATCGAATTGTATTTGAGGCAGTTGTGTCCAGTTAACTTTTGAGACCATCCCAGGACTGCCAACAACACACACCTGGGTCTTTACAGGATTAACTTTGAGGCCATAATTATGACTCCATTCGCCAATACGACGCAAGTCAGCATTAAGTGTGTTGAAAGCTTCCGGTAACAGGTTAATCCTTGCGTGTGTATATATTTATAGATCATCTGCATAAAGGTGGTAGAAAGAATTTAATTGATTAGAGATTGAGTTTATAAAAACCGCGAAGAGTAAAGGAGATAGAACGCCACCCTGTGGTACACCAGCAGAAATACCGCACCATGAGGACTTTGAGTCTTCAATGCAAATACGTTGCCGGCGACCAGACAGGTAACTATGAAACCAATCAATTGTCCTTGGAGATATGTTAAGAGACCGTAGTATACCGAGCAGGATGTGAAAATCTACAGTATTAAAAGCGTTGCTAAAATCGAGCAAGGTGAGAACTGTGATCATTCCACTATCCATGCCCAGCCTAATACTATCCGTGATGTGTACCAACGCAGAAGTAGTGCTGTGACCAGAACGAAAGCCGGATTGGAAGGGGTTCAGTAGGGAGTTTTTGGAAAGGAAGTTACTCAGTTGAGAGTGGACGAGACGTTCGAGCACTTTAGATAGGAAAGGTAAAATGGATATAGGCCGTTAGTCAGAAAATGAAGAGGGTTTAGCTTTCTTAGGTAAAGGGATTAGTTGAGCATCTTTCCAAGCAGTTGGAAAAACACCACTTGTCACGAAGTGGTTCAGGATATTGCATAGGGTGAGTAGAATCTCGTCAAGGATAGGAAGAATCATGTTTCGGCTGATACAATCACTTCCAACTGCGTTCGACGAGATCGCTAGAATGGTCTTCCTAACATCACAAACAGACAATTGATCAAATACAAAAGGTGAGTAGTTGGGAGTTAAGGTAGAAGAAATATATCTTAGAGTATTAGCTTTAGTATTTTGATCAATACTAGACGAGGTAGTGAAATGTTTATTGAGTAAATCAATGTTTAAATTTTTAGGAATAGAGTCATGCTGAGATTTTCCAACTCCCAATGTTCTTAGAAATTTCCAGACTCTTGCTGGATCTCCGTTTTCTACGGAAGAGTGGATATGTTGGCGTTGTGCATTCCTACACATCTTATTGCAGAGATTTCTGAGATACACATATTTTTCAAGATTAGCATCCGTTGGTCGACGCTTGTATTTGTTTCTCGCTAAACATTTCTTGGACATAATCTGTTTTATCTCCTCAGTAAGCCATGGAGCCGGTAAATGTTTAATTTTTATCGAGCGCAGGGGTGCGTGAACGTTGTACAGTTGTATCATATTGTTGGTGAATATTTCGACTTTTTCATTAACACACCGCGAATCTATTAAAATAGACCAGTTAATGTTACGCGCATCCTCTTTAAGCTTAGTTAAGTTCATTCCTCTAAAATTGCGTTGCACAAGAATTCTCGGCTTTGCCTTAGGGGGACGGATAGCATAAGAGAGAAATATCAAGTCGTGATAAGAGAATGCATCAGCTGGATACTGACCATGGCTGATGACGTGACTGGTAGAAGAGACAAGAATAAGGTCAAGAAGAGAGGGAGTGCAGTTAGGAAAGTGATGTGTAGCATCAAGTGTTAATAAGGATAAATTGTTACAGTCCACTACTCTGCGTAGTGAAGAAGAACGATAGTCATTTTTCAGTAGGCAATTATTGAAGTCGCCCATTATTATTGTGTGGCTATAAGAGGGAGATAGGTTTTCCAGTAATTTTTCAAAAGAGGAAAAGTAATTAGTGCGTAATGAAGGTGAGTAGTAAACGCCGAGTAAAATTTTCGCATGATTAATTTCTAATTCTAGGAAGAGATGCTCACCCGCGTCCTGTGGTGGGGGCTGTGAGGACATACTTACAGTGGTGAAGGGAATATGTTGTCGTAGATATATACCAACACCGCCCCCACCACCGGTCGCACGATCATTCCTTATAAGGTGAAAGCCTGGAAGACTATATGATGTTGATGGTAGGCAGGGCTTTAACCATGTCTCCGAGATCAAAATGGCGTGTATGTTTTTACAATTAAAGGTAGCCAGCATATCAGGGAAATGAGCTGGAATACTCTGGGCATTTATATGGACTACATTAAAGTTCCGCGGAGCATCAGAAAACTGGCACTGAAGATTCTCTTGCAGTGAGGGTATACTAACAAAACTAGTATTAAGGCTGTTTGTGGAGTAAAAACTGTCGTTATCACTATTGTCTAAGTCAGACATTATGTTAGATCAAAATAAATAAATTAATAAATGCTAAAATAATATAAAATTATAAAAGCAGAAAAATATATATGTATATAAATAGGTAAGAAAAGATAAAAAAAAAAAAACAAAAACCTATAAATGTAACAGATAAATAATTGAAACAATATAAATTGTTTAATTTGATCCACCCGCCAGTCGTGTGTTTGACATTTGTAACACAGAAAGATATAACTAACAATAAAAAGATAAATAGTTATAATATTAACAAACTGTTACAAAGAATAAATAAGATAAAAAATAGAATTCAAAATCACCAGCAAACGTCTCAAGCATCTGGGCGAACTATTCGTGCAAAAACCCTATGTTCCAAACTATAAAATTAAGGAAAAGAAAGTGTTCGCGACAATATCTGGAAGGTAATTTTGACAGTTATCTAAAATTTTAATGTTGTCAAAGTGAAAGTTGTGAGGTAAATCGTCGACCCGAGACCGGTGATACCTAGGTGCGGCCGGGGGATGTCGTCTAACTGCGTAGAGCTGTGAGAGGCTCAACAGCGACCTGTCTTGAGGGTGAATCTGGTTACCCCGGGATGTACCTCACGTGTAAGTAAAATATGATGTTATTATATGTGGAAGGTGATGTCATTAATATTATAGCAATGTTAGTGGAAAGGGTATATTAACTGATTCTCACCCAGATAGTGTAACGCTACATAGTATGTAAACAAGCCGCAAAAACGTACTTATTTTTTGGAGCCAGCTGCTGCTCTTCGCTGTTTAGGAGCCTGGTTTTTGGTAGAAGCTGGCTTGTCTGTAACCACAGGCCTCAACTGGTCGAGATCTGCCACAGAAGTAATACGACAGCGTGAACCGTCAGGACCCAAAACAAAAACAGAACCTTCCTTGGTCCAACACTTCGTGATCCCGAATTCCTCACGTGCTGCCATAAAAGCCGAGTGTCGTGACCGGGTCAGGAACTCGGAGAGCGTCACACCAGTACCTTTAAGTTTGGTTTTAGACGCCCAAAACTTGTCCCGCACTGCTACTGTTCTAAATTTAACAAGAATGGGCCTTGGTTTTTCACTTGAAGACTGTCGACCCATCCTATGACAACGGCTTATGTCCTCAGGTGTGAAGGAGACCAAACTCAGTTTGTTTACTGCCACGTCTGTGACAATCTGCTGTCATCATTCTTCTCTCCGACACCATGTATAAGAAGTATTTTGCGGCGGCTGCGGGTCTCCATGTTGTCGACCTCTTGTACAATCGCCTTCATCTGGCTCTGGAAGGACTTCAAGGTCTCAAAGATGAGTGTCTTAAATATAGTGAAGTCCTCAGCGAGACCAGCCAGACTAGCAGCATTGGAGGTCTTCTTCAACAGTTCTGATTCGAAGCTTGCCATCCTCTTCTCAAAACAATTCTGTAGTTCTTGTAGACTGTTCATGGCGATGTTGTGATAATTTTTTATTATTGTGTTTAAATTATGGATATAACACTAACTAGCAGGTATTTATTGTTAAATGTTTATAAAATTCATTAAATGTCTATTAAAAGGTGGTTTTTCTATTTTTATTCAAAATTATAATTGGAGCTTTTAAGTTTTGTGTTGAACTTTCAACTACCCACACATATCCGTATCATATATCTGTGCGAGAAGAAACTAACCTGTGTAAGGTTTCCTCAGTTTTACACGATTGAAATGTCAAACAAACAAAATTGCTTACTGTTCATGATTAGCGTCGCCTTAACATTCAATTGAATTGAATATAATTACAAACTCATAAGTCCTTCTGATTATAAATGTTTAGGCAACATCTACCCACCACTCTAGTGCTGCGATAGTGTACATTGACTTTTGACTGTCTCGGTTTCGATTTCCTAATTGAACCAAATTTTTATATGATCCGCAAATATTTGTTTCGGAGTTTGGGTATTATCTATGTATATTAACATGTACGTATTTTAAGAAACAATAATTAAGTATTTATATCAGTTGTCTAGTACCTAGGTATAGTAAAAGCTCTGCTTAGTTTGGGACGGGATGGCGTTGTCTGTTAGATATCCGAAATATTATTTATTTATTTATTTTATACGACTACCCGAAAGAAGAAAGAGAAGATCTTTTCATAGATAGATTTAGACGTCTTCACGTTATTATTTATGATAAAAAACGCGCTCGCTACGGAAAAGGTGCTTTATTCTTTTATTGCAAGCCTGTCCTTCACAAACGTGATACATTTACATTCCCTCCGCTTATTGCAAATACATTGTAATTCAAGTATAAAATAAATATATTAAAACGCTGAAAATCACTTGTTCTACAAACCGTTACAACTCGGACTAGCTATAGAAGATACTATCACAAATAAAAGGTCAACTCCGTGCCAGTTTTTGACATCCCTAGGCATTTCCGTCAAGACGTCACATCTTCATTCTAAATCTAAACCATGACAGATTGAGTTACAACAATATTAGTCCGCTTAGAAAATAACTAGACTTTATTAAGTATTATAACAGAATAAGTCTGCGGGGTCAATAACTAGCCCTTTCACCCAAGCACCTGTTCTATCCTCACGAACCAATTTAAACTGCTTCCTTATTCGTACTCAGCAATAATGTTCATTTAATTGCTGGCCCAACGCTATCAACATAGATGTTGTTGATCTCTAATATGTCCGATTGTACTTGTATTCTGCAAATTAGACGGGTGATTTCTTTCATGTAATGTGGGATAAGTGACTACTGTCCGCCCATGAACACCCTCAACTTCAGGAACACAAGTGGGTTACCATACTTGTTTGTAACATGTTAGGTATTAATAACATTCTCGTAATGAAAAGCACGATACTGGTAGATCTGCATGACGGTTTAAATTGTCGCTGTTACACTGTGGTTATTTTAAGAAGAGGCTCTTCCTGTACAAAATTCTTCTACTTCGCAACTTTTAGCTGACAAATATAGCAGATAATAATAATAGTATCTCCTTCACTAAATTAGGAACAGTGTTAGAATAGATACAATACAGGTTGAGTCAGTCTTGTTCGTTTGTGAGAGACTGGTGTCTGTAGTAGGAAAACCTTCTGTCACAGATTACCAGGCTTCCACCTCTTGGACAGATGAAAAATAAACAGTCGTTGTCATACATTTGGTTTTAGTTGGTTTCTAAAGATTGACAAACAGGACCACAATGACAGAATTTTCTTTAATCTTAGGTATATCACGGTACGAAAAAAGTCTACCAGTTCGACTTCTTCTTAGTTCACCAGCCTTCACGAGAATAGAACATCTTCCCCGCAAGCTGCAAGATCTGTAAAACAAAAGCCCTACAATAGAAAAGTGAAGTTTACTGGTAATTAAGATTCTCGTTGCCTTATTTATAGACGATATAAAACTTCATAGCTCCATTCACGGCTGTTAAAATCCCATTGAAGTTGCGACTAAATTCACCTACACTGCACTTTCCTCTTGATTGTAATAATAACATGTACGAGTAAATATTATGTCTAAAAACAGGGACTTTCTTTATCTATTCATTGTCTTATTTACGTCTGTCGCTTGAGGCCACGCCTCGGATACCACCTCACTGCAGATACATGATGTAAAGATTACAGATTCGCAAAGAGTTGGCAAGCAAGGTATAGTCACCTCGACAGGCCCACATTTAAAACAAATGTGGAATTTGTCGAGTGACAGTATTAATAGACAAGTCATCATCCTCCTAGCCTTTTATAATATTATTCCAAGATTTTGGGATCGGCTACTATTTCAACCTGAATATCAGTTTTCCATGGAGCGACTGGCATCGGACCTCCGCAACCCTGAGGGTGAACTGAATTCGAAGGTTGAACTAGTTGTCAGTATATTTAAGGGCACTGACTTCCCAATAACGATTCCCGTAGATGTTCATGACAACCGGGACCGACTGCTTAACGTGCTCTGAGGTACGGGCGGAAAATATTCCATCTTCCATACTCCGGGCTGTTAAGAATTCCTTGTAAGAAAAACCCAATAGCAGTCCGACCCGGGAATCAAACCCGAGACCTCTTGATCTGCAATTGCTTACGCTAACCACTAGACCAACGAGGCAGTCTTAATAGACAAGTATTTTATCAAATCCTTTAAACTTACTTTTCAATATTTTAGCTTTAAAACTCAAAGGGGTTGTAAATTTTCCTATGTAACAGTTAATTTTGAGATTTGAATACAGAATCGCAATAAGAGAACCACACATGCATCTCCAATGCATCAATTACATGCATAATGCATGTAATTTATTCTTTGGAGATGCATTACTAAAGTTTTGATTTATAAGTTAAATGCTACAGAATAATTATTGTTACATAATACAAAATAGTAATAACTATGTAATTAAATGTAAGAGCATGTTAGTAAACCTGCAACTTCAATTTCTATTCAATGAGAAACTACATCGTTGCAGTAATCCATACTAAAATTATGAATTCGGATACTTCCGAATGAGAGTTACTACTCTTCCATACTAAAATTATGAATTCGGAAGTAACTCTGTCAGTCTGTCTGCTACGCTTTCACGGCTAAACCACTGATCCGTTTTCCATGAAATTTTGCATGGAGTTACTTTAGCTCTTGAGGAAGGACAGGGGCTGTTCTATACCGCGATAACCAACATACCCGCGGGCGGAGCCGCGGCAAAAGCTAGTCTATATTATAAAATGAATAGCCCTAACTGCCTGATTGATTCATCAACGAAGAGCCTAAACTATTGCGTGTTGGGACTACAAACTTGAAGTTATGGCATCTAATGTTTTTTTTAATTCCACCCCCTAAGAGATATCACGGATATGAGATGAACCGTTGCATAAAAGTTTGTTACATTTTAGAAACATGAAATATGAATAAGCACGCGCGCGTACATTATCTAATATATTCAATTAAATAAATGAGCAATTTTGTTTTTTCTAATTCAGGCCATAGACACAGTCAAGAAAAAAAGGTATTAAATAAAATTTAACTGTTACGACTATTATGTTTTAATAACATGCTGCGTATGTGTAACAATGATGGTATTATCTTAGTATCGCGATGAGGCAATGGGGGCGTGATGGGTCATCATAAATCGTGTTTGTCGTCAGTAGGAACAATGATCAAGTATGTGAGATGTACAGCCAGCAATGATAGAAATACACCGGCTGGACAGTTACTTCACATCGCATTACCTAACAGCCTTTAACAGTCCACTACTGGACATAATGCCTCTCCTTAACGAAGAGGTCTTGGAATACTATCTGTACCACGCTAGCCCGACGGGTTTGTATAGGATTTGGTTCAACTTTCCCTTCCCTTTGCTGTGATGTTGTCTACGAAGTTTGCTCCTTTAGTCAGCTCTTACGAATTACGATACCCACAAGAGTAGGGGTGGCGATACTCCGTATTCTTAATCTGTCACCCACCACGTGAAAAATTAATTCAAATAAAAAAATATATATAAAAACAAAACCGATCATAGCGGCGTGCAATGGGAGAAGCCTGTGTCCATTTGTAGATTGCGATAAGGCGATGATCATGACTACTGTGTGCTTCAAAAGAATACCAGGGATTTGTTTTTTTTTTCTTAAATTATACTAGGTCTATAGTCGTAGTAATAAAAATATAACAAAAGGTTTATTGTGTGAGCAACGATCAAAAAAATATGTTTTCAGATAAAAAAGAATATAATAAAAGGTTTACTGTGTGAGCAACGATCAGAAAAATATGTTTTCAGATAAAACTATTTAAGTTAGAACAAATTACGACAGAGCTTTTTTTGTTGACCCTTCACATATAACTATATTATACTCTGTCCATTCGTTTATTTTCTTTTTGACAGTTTAAGAAATTTCGAAATTAGTGACGCCCTCACACATTGCCGATTCGATTTGAAATGATAAGCGCTTTTATTTATGAAGAACTTTCAATCGATTGAATTAAATATTTTTAGTTTAAATATGAATTATTCCTTTATTCATTTTTTATATTATGTAAGAAATAAACAAAAATATAAATAATAAATCAGTAAATTAGATGAATGAACAGAGGTATTGTTCTTTACTCTTGGTTTGGTCCTAAATTCCAAGATTTCGACTTAATTCCTTGCAAATATTCAGTTTTTATTAAATTTACAGAAAAAATACTTACACGAAGTCAAATTATTTTTATCTTAAGATCGATTTATCGTATTTCAAGAACTGTTTTATAGTCTGTGGTTGTTTGTTATGCACAGGCCACTTCACTAAAGTACCGTCACCGTCAATAAAGTACGACATTACTGTAGTACATTATTCCGAAAAAAAGAAACGGTAATTTATAGGCGTGAGCTGTCAAAAAGAAAATAAACAAATGGACAAAGTATAATATCAAATAAAGAAATCTTCAAAACGGATTTCAATGAAAACCTTTAATCTCATTTCCTTTACACATGTCTCCATTTGTGCCTTCTATTGATAAAGATATAAATCAGTTCAATAATCACACATTGAAGTTCACTAACCCATTACAAAAACAATATAACTTGTTTAAAATCAGAACAAAAAACCCGCTATGTTGACAGTTTCACATTTCTCATTTATTATGGCAAGAAAAAAAAAAGAAAAAAACATTCATACTTCGAACGTTTCTGCTGGCTGTATGAGCGCGTCTTCCGGTGCGTTGCACAACGAACCACAAACGATCTGTTTTCACTAGAAAGCTACATCCAATATGTGTAACACTAGAGGGAGATTGAATTATCAGTATCCCTGGATACTAATGTAACATCCAATGAAAGTTAGAATTATTGACTTATAACTAAGGAAAGTGGTCGTTTAATTTTATTACATTCAATGTTTGAAGTACTTACAAAGCTGTTTGAATTGTGATCTGTACCAGGAGATAGGTTTAGTATAATAACCATATCTAACTGCACCCTGCTAAGCTTTGTTGTGGCACATTATGGTTGCAAAAAAATACAAAAAGCACGTTGGAATTGCGTCGTATAGAGTCAAAATTTAAGTTCAATCGGTTCTTGAGTTTTGGAAGTGTTCACAAACCAACTTAATATTTTTATTTACATAGATTATAGAACCATTCTTGTTAGTTTAACTTGGCATACTTTTGCCAGAAATATTTTGCTCTATTAATATAAAGTTCGAAATTAGCAATTTAAATTTTATAAATCGAATTTACTCTGTCTATACTACGAGTATTACATGTTGTTAGCACGCTATTAGCAGTCATAATTTATAATATTGAAACAGAGGAAGCACATATGTTATATCCTCATCCACCTTTAGACACCCGTTTAGAAAAGACAACTGGTTTTAATCCATCAATTCTTTGATCTGTCAATTTATATGAACTCTTTAGACTAAAACAATTGTTGAAAGGAAGTTGAGTAATTGCCTTGCTAATTGGAATTCTGGCAGTTGATCCAAATAAACAAGAGGTAGCCATGTTAATATTATTATGACGTAATGTGCACATGAGGAGGAGGCCTTTGCCGATTGGCAAACAGATCTAGGAAAGATAACCAAACAACAGATATTAGCTTAAATATTGTATTTAGTTTAAGAGTTCAGTGTTATTATATTATAAGCCAAATGCATTGTAATTAATTAAGAGATCTGAATAAAAGGCTATATTATTATTATTATTAATGTGCACATGAAAGATTAAACTTATACTGATGTGAGTATATGAATACAATGGAACCCTAAACAAAATGTGTATTATTTAATTTCCTAGGTATTTACTTTTAATAGTTTCATAATATTAAAGAAAAAGGATTAAACTTCCTCCGATCGACTTTTCCTAAAATTGGGTTGTGGTCGGTTTTAAAGTGTGCGTTACCCTAGCAAAATGTGAAAAAAGTTGATAAGATAATCAAGCCAACACTTTAACTTCCAATTTTTTTTATCAATAAGATTATTATTTATGAGATCAATGAATTTCTTTTTGCTATTTGTCAAAGTTAAATTATAAACTGCATAACTGTTAAGTAATACAATAGTTATATAACTATAACCAGTCGTAATATAACATTAGGAGGCATACAATTATCAAATAATTCACAAATAACAGTATTTAGCGATCATAAATCGATATCTTAATCTAATTACATATATTACAATAATTACATTCGTAATAAAATCGACAGTGGTACAAGACAATGAATAATTACAGATCTATTTTTTGATAATACTAAATGGTTTGAGTCGATCGATTTGGTTTGTTACAAAGTTAAATTTACATGTGGCAACATTTTAGAGCTATTGAAACGTCAATGATTTTAAAAAGAGAATGTGCGATACTAGCGCCATTGTTGGTGGCAAATTTAACTTTTTATGTGACTGTTCTTCGATGTTTGTATGAATCGCTTTCGTAGAGGTAATTATTGAACAATTAAACAATTCGTTTGTGTAACAAAAGACATATATTATGTAAGATAAAGATTTTTACATAACACATTAAGTAGGTGTGTTCTGTATGCTTGTAGCACTTTGTAGTAAGGCCTAGTTTTTTTATGATTATGAGGACAAACAAGCAGACGGGTCACCAGATGGCAAATAAAAACCGCCGCTTGCGTATACCTGCACCCCAAGAAACACAAATGTGTTGCGGCCTTTTGAGTCCCTCATAGCAGAAGCAGGGATGCCCTTTCCGCTTAATTCTGAGTTTTGGCTGAGCTAATTTAACTTGCTCTATTAAAAGCAACGAAAAATTCCTTGACATTTCTTTCGTGAGACCCTAGTTGGCGGTAGGCGGTAGTGGTGGCAGATTTAGTCAAATAAGGTTAATTTTTTATATTGATTCCCAACCGCCTCCGGTTCTGGTGATTGGGAAAAAAATACAAAAATTTACCAAACGACCATATGTAAGGACAGTTTTAGTGGTTGCCGTTAGGCATAAAGCCAAAATATCTACTAATCCTAGAATATGTATTTATGGTATAACTTTTAGAAGTAGCAGTTTTTTTTCCAAATTTCATGTGTACACCACACATGAAATTTGGAAAAAAACTCTTCATGTCTATATTGTGTACAAAATAATTTACTACTTACTCGGTTCGGGCGTCGGAGATCGCTCTCGATCTCCGTCCTCCAATAGAAAAGTAGCAACAGGGCTCCTACATAGGAGGGGGTCGCCTACAAACCGTGAGGACCCGAGGTATGTTGGGGTTCCAGGGATTTCATTTCGAGGGTGCACCTGGTTCGCCAGCTTCTAGCACCTGAGACGGTGTGCGGTTTTAAGTCGGTCCGAGTCCGACATAACCATCAGCGGTGGTATCCGAGGGGATCTCTGCACAAAAAAAAATAAAGGCTCATAAATAAAAGAAGTTGATCAACAAACAAATAATAAAATTTATAGAAGATGTAATTTCGTGCATTAAAATACTATTTAGATAGACAATATCCGTCTACCCAGTCATTGTGCATTAGTTATGACCATACATAACTACTATAAAACGATCGTTCATTACCGGTCAATTGAATGCAAACATAAATATTTACGTATTGCATAAAATTTCATTTAAATAACCTGTGTTGCAATCAAGAACAATTTTAAAGATATTCAAAACTGCGCAGTTGGCCTAGTGATAAGCGGTCGCTACGTCGCTTTCTACTGTGTCAAGTGTTGTGGGTTCAAATCCCACATGGGACAACACTTTGTGTGTTCCACAAATTGTTGTTCTGAGTCAGGGTGATCTTGGAGTCCGTTTCATGTATGTTTTTAAAGTTCCCCGCGACACAGGATGTATAAATATACATTCTGTGTTCATCTTCTTACAATTAGAAATCTAATTCGGGAGTTGCATTTTAAAAATATTAATAAAATTCAATCGTCTATAACTTTGCAGACCATAATGAATCGAGTAATTTTAACTTATGTTTCGTTTTAGCGGCTTTGACTCGGACGTCACAGCATTTTTCTGAAGCATATTTCTACACCATAACACGAGTGATTTTTATATCTCATCTATAGTCTTCACTTCCACATAACAGGCAATACTTCCAGTCAACTAGTCTTCTGGGAACGATGTTAATGATGATTGATTGTATTTATAGGATTGTAAATATTTTCATTGTTTTTTTTTTGTATTTTAATTTGCTAATAATCAATTTTAACTTCCTAAATTTGCTTTAAAGTAAATTAAGTTTAATCTCATTCCATTATGAGAACCGTAAAATTAAGTATGTATTAAGAAATATATGAACCTTTTGATAGCAACAGGGTTTACGTAAGCGGGACAAAAATTATAGTGTTTAATAATAATAAATAAGTAATGGCATATTATGACATGTTGTAGGTAGTAAAATGCTTTATGAATGTATCCAGACGTTATGGTCAGTTAAAGTCCTTATTAGGAACAATGACAGAAGACATTTCATCATCATCATCAGCCTATCGCAGTCCAGTGCCAGAATCCAGTAGGACATATGCCTCTCCGATTACACGCCACTTGGTTCGATCCCCGGTTTCTCGCATCCAGCTCCTGCTAGCCGCCTTGCCTAGATCATCACTCCACCTGGCCTGTAGACGTCCACTACGTTTGCCGAGACGCGGTTTCCACTCAAGAACTCGTTTACCACAACGGTAATCAATAATCTGAACCCCCGTGCCTCGGAGAGCACGTAAAGCTATCAGTCCTGCGCCTGGATCTCTCTCTCCGATCTCTCCCCGGTCGTGTCGGTTAACCATCCCGTCGGATTCTGAGAGAGAGGGAACAGAGAGTGCACCTGTGTATGCGCACACACTAGTGCACTATAATATCCCCTGCGTAGTTGGCTGGTCTCTATTGAGACAGGCCGCCGTGGCCGTTATCGGCTAGGACATTTATAATCAATTCTGCGGCCAATATGGCCAGCCCACTGCCACTTTAGCTTGCTTATCCTTTGGGCTATGTCGATGACCCTGGTTCTCAGCCGGATCACCTCATTCCTGATGCGATCCCTCAGAGAAACGCCCTCTCCATAGCAACTGAGCAATTTGGAACTCGCGGACCAGCCGTGCCGTAAGTGTCCACGTTTTGGCTCCGTATGAGTAGACATTTATATGAACGTTTTTCCTCTAGATAGAGATAGATAGAGTAGAATTCTAACTCCATTAAACTTTCCGGTTTCCTTAGCCCAATTTACCTTATACCTTAGTCACGTCTGAAAATTGTTACATTTTCAAGAGGGGTCCGCCTCAGATAGGACGTAAAAACCGTTTGTAATGTTAGATATTGAAAATTATGAACGAGTAGCTGACCCGCGCAACGTCGTTTACGTCTCCTATTGCCTGTAGCGTAATAATTTTCCCCCGTTTTTGTAACATTCTTTATTGATACGCCGCTCCTATTGGTCTAAGCGTGATTATATATAGCCTATAGCCTTCCTCGATAAATGTACTATCCAACACTGAAAGAATTTTTCAAATCGGACTAGTGGTTCCTGAGATTAGCGCGTTGAAACAAATAAACTCTTCAGCTTTATAATATTAGTATAGATAATGCAGAGATACATCCAAGATTTACATAAGTTTGGATAAAATAAAGAAAAGCTTTAGTGTTTATACACTGTTTCTATTAGCACAATTTTTCTGTCACATCACAGGGTATTTAATATCATATTAAACGTAGGTAACATGATAGAAAATGTTAAATTCTTAACCAACGACTCATATCGAACATACACATATCTACATGCAAAAAAAAGCGCCTGAGAAAAATGTCCCTGCAATCTAGCACTACGAAGCTCTACGAACTTAACAACTGCAACACGCTCTAATGCGTTTAACTAACAACAGTGGGGTGATAACTGCTATTAGTTATCAACAATAACTGCTGACCTTTTCCTACTTATAAGGGTTGTGGAAACGATACAAAAATGGGACAATACTGTATGATCCTTAAATCGTTGTTCTAAGTCTGGGTGTTCTTCATGAATATTTTAAAGTCCTCTGCCCACTAGATATATTCCTAATGCAGGAGTCGTCTTATTAAAGAAAAAAAGCGGCCAAGTGCGAGTCGTACTCGCCCATGAAGGGTTCCGTGGCAGAAAGAAACATAATATAAAAGTTCTTGTAGTTCCTTGCAACTTTGATCGATATTTTTTGGTTTACGATTTATGACGTTTTAAAAAAAACTACTTACTAGATTTCGTTCAAAGCAATTTTCGGTGGAAGTTTGCATGGTAATGTACATCATATATTTAGTTTTATCATTCTCTTATTTTAGAAGTTACGGGGGGCAGGGGGACACACATTTTACCACTTTGGAAGTGTCTCTCTCGCAAACTATTCACTTTAGAAAAAAATTATACTAGAAACCTCAATATCATTTTTGAAGACCTATCCATAGATACCCAACACGTATGGGTTTGATAAAAAATTTTTTTATGATATTCAGTTCTAAGTATGGGGACCCCCAAAATTTTTTTTTTCTATTTTTGTGTGAAAATCTTAATGCGGTTCACAGAATACATCTACTTACCAAGTTTCAACATTATAGTTCATATAGTTTCGGAACAAAAGGGGCTGTGACATACGGACGGACAGACAGACAGACAGACATGACGAATCTATAAGGGTTCCGTTTTTTGCCTTTGGCACGGAACCCTAAAAAAACAAATGTTTTCTTGAAAAAATTGCCAAAACGAGAGTATTCCGAACTTGTGTTTCGAATTTGTAACATAATAGTTATTTACACAAATAAATAAAATTGGAGTGTCTGTTTGTAATATTAAAATAACTGCTTTTTACTAAATACTTATGTATGTACACACGGTACATACATATACCAAAATAACAATTTTTACAATTTTTGTCTGTCTGTCTATCTGTCTGTTTGTTCCGGCTAATCTATGGAACGGCTGGACCTATTTTGACGGGACTTTCACTGGTAGGTAGCTTAGGCCACTTATTTTTGACTAGCTGCACCCCGCGTTGCCAGCGGATAATGTCGTAGTGCGGGTAACACCGCGGGACACAGCTAGTTACGAAAATAAACTTACTACTACTATTACACATCTGTTTATGTGTAATAGTAGTAGCAAGAACATTCAGGTACTTGTTTGTCAGCTTAGATGCTTTAAAAAACAGTTCTTGAGATAATTTACGTAACAATTTTATTTTAATTTTTAATTTAAAACGATATGTTACCGACTTGTCGCGTATTATTTGTTCTACATGAGTGAGTTCAGCGCGTTGTTACATACAGTTTGGCAAAGCGCACCCAAGTGCACATCCCCGTGCAAAATTGATTACTATTTATATCAAACTAGCTTCAAGCTACGGATTTCTTCATATTTAATTTGGAAATGTGTTTTTTTAGCTTTCGACGTAGAGTCAATAGATCTTTCATTTTTATTTTTACGTTTTGAATACTGTATTTCTTGAAACTGAATTAATTTATTACACATAGGAATCAACAAAATGTATATTATATGATTCTCCTGTCACGTTGTTATTCACGATGAACTCCGAAACTATATAAGCGGGTTTAATGTTTTTTTAACAAATCTGTGTTTAGCTGGTGGGCGTAATACAGCTTATACAGCATAGTTAACATCACGCTTACACCAATAGGAGCCGAGCATGACTGTAAAGAGGCGCAAACGAAGTTGTGTGAATCAGTTTGTTATTAATATTAATATTATATGATGTTGCGTAAGTACGTATTATTACTTTTACGTTTTTAAGAAAATTTTGAAAATTCTAAACAGTGCACACCCATTCAGTATAACGAATAACAATTTCTAGTTTAGAGTTGCGATTAAGCCCGCAAAACCTACTCATGACAAATCAGTTTTTAATATATTTAGTTAGGAAATATGGCAATAACAATCTCAGACCCTTATACTGTACCAGGACGCCGTTTCTGTTATTATAATAAAATATGTTCAATAGTACTTTCACCTTAACGTGGCTAACTATACTAACATTGTTCACGCACACGCATCGAGTTACATATTCCTGGCGCCACTACAAACAACAGTCTTGCAATACTATGTTAACTCGAACAAGTTCAAGATACTGAAATAATACTGTGTTCCAACAGCCTACCATTTCAAGAAAATTTCACATTTCACACAACATCATTATATTTTAATAGTCCCCTAAGACGTAGTGCTAAGGGAAATGAAAGAGCGTCAGGCTTCCTAAGACGACGCGAGCGATAGCTCGAAGTGGGATTACCTCACCTCACCTCACCACCATGTGGGATTAATATCTTCAAGGAGAAGAAGAAGTCCCCTGATGTACATAGGCCTCATTAAAAAGGAAGGTTTTGATCTACTCAACTGTACCACGTAAGCCAGACGAATTGGTATAGGGTTTGTTTCAAATATTTCTTCTCTTTAGATTCAATAGAATGTGTTTTATACAGCAGTGCTTCGCAGTGCTTTTATCCTAGCTAATACCTTTGGTCGACTTTTACGACACACACGGGACAAATAGAAGTGGTGGCACTCCGATTCTTAATCTATCACAACAAGGACATAGAATACTGAATTTTAACTGCCTCGTTCGTCTCGCGGTTGGCGTGTGCGACAGCTGATCACGGGTCGGACCAAATGTTTGTATGATCTACAGATATTTCTATGTATAATATGTATGTATTTATAAATAAGAAGAAAGTATGTATTTGTATTAGTTGTCTAGTATCCATAACACAAGCTCTGCTTAGCTTAGGACTAGATGGCGTTGTATGTTACATGTCCGAAATATTTATTATTATTTATATACAAAAAAAATAACGTCATATACAGCTAAATTCTGCCAGACAAATTTGTTAGGAAACCAAATCTATACTAATATAGCTGAAGAGTGTTTGTTTGCTTGAACGCGCTAATAATCCGTCCGGTCCGACTCGAAAGATTCTTTCAGTGTTAGATAGTCCATTTATCGAGGAAGTCAATAGGCTATATATCATCACGCTAAGACTGCGAAGCACCATTGAAGAATGTTTAAAAAACGGTGGTAAATTATCACGCTATGGGCAATAGGAGACGCTAACGAGGTTGCGTGGGATAGCTAGTCTATACTAATTTTTAAAGTTGAAGAGTTTGTTTGTTTGCTTGAACGCGCTAATCTCAGTAACTACTGGTCCAATTCGAAAGATTCTTTCAGTTTTAATAGCCCATTTATCGAGAAAGGCTATCGGTTATATATCATCACGCTAAGAGTAATGGGAGCGGAGCACCATTGAAGAATGTTTCAAAAACGGTGGTAAATTATAACGCTACGGGCAATAGGAGACGCAAACGAAGTTGCGTGAGTCAGCTAGTATTCTTATATACTTACACACTTATATACTTCTTATATACTTAGCACATGTTTAAAGAACAAATATAGGAAGCAGACAACCGAAATGTGGTTTAGCAAGCCTGGAATTGTGGTAACATAACTTGGCCAAATAGGGTTGCATTTTCCTGTACAGTTGTTACGCATGCTAATAAAAAGACTCAGTTTATGACTTTAATTAATAGCGGTGAAGCAGTATGGTGACTGATTTTAGTGAAACCTCAATTCGCTTACCGAAACACTCTACATATTTGTGTTAATATCCTATCTAGATAGGAGGTATCCGACTGGAACCATATACTTAAGAGAATTAGAAAATAGGTACTAAAGTCTACGCGAAAAGACTCTGAAATGGTATAATATTGTCAATGAAACATCTTTTAATGACTTATTAGGTTTAAAGAGTGGTCTGAGAATCAAATAGAAAAAATCATGTTAGGTGAAGCAAAAAATAGTAAGGTTTTGTGATCTGCAAAGTACCGTATAATGTTTATGAGATCAAACTATAATTTCCACATTTTAAAATTTATCTATCTCCTCCTCTGCCAACCATTTTATCTATACTATATATATATTAATATTATAAAGCTGAAGAGTTTGTTTGTTTGTTTGCTTGAACGCGCTAATCTCAGGAACCGCTGATCCGATTTGAAAAAATCTTTTAGTGTTGGATAGCCAATTTATCGAGGAAGGCTATGGGATATATATCATTTCGCTAAGACCAATAGGAGCGAAGCTCCAATGAAGAATGTTTCAAAAAAGGGGGAAAAATTATCACGCTACAGGCAAAAGGAGACGCAAACGAGGTCAGCTAGTAATATATATAACTTAAAAGTTGAAGGATAAACTACAAACAAACAGATTATTACATTTAAGCAGTTTTATAACGCTTATAAAACCGCGCTTAATCAACAGCCGTGATATAATGTTAATGACGTGAACATTTAATCTTGTCGTATCAACAAATTTACCGTATATCCTCGTTAATACACAATGTTATCATTGCCACTCGTTCCCACGATATCAATATCAGGATATTATGTCTAAAATCTGAATAAACACATGCAATATTTACGGTTAAGTCATTCAGGTAGGTGTGGCAGAGCGTGTGGTGACATAGTTTAAATGTGCATAACCGTAATTATACCTTCTTTCCTTTTTTACCGAAGTAACTATACTATGCCTCGAAAAAATGAGCAGAATCCAAGAGTGGTAGTCAATATACTCATTGCAAATGCAGACAATACAACAATGCAGCATGGTGACCCACACTGTGACCGCTTATCGAGATGCTTCTACATCACTGGGCCTCTGGTCTCTGTGCTGTTATTTTAGGTTGGTCTTCTGTTAGCGAGTAGAACCGCCGCGATGGCGCCGGCAGGTTCCTACTGAAATCAGCGTAGCTTTACTAAGATAAAAAACTTTCCTTTCCAAGGTAGTCCCTCGAAAGCTAAGTTTTCTACTTTATTTGTGTAAAAATAAATAAATAAATCAGACGTCAGAAGTTAGGATTACTAGCCACTAGACAATCAGGCCAGTCAATTTGTCTTGGAAGAGAAGCGAACCCAAGAAATTGACGTGTTATGTAAAAAACTGTAGATGAACCCTAACGAATAAGATCTAGTTATTAGTATTAGCTAACTACCTAAGTTATGGAATCAGCGGAATTAAAGCTAAATATATTTCATAGCATTTAATCTCATACCTAATTAACACAGTATGTTTTATATTGTGAAGATATCAACATATAGTGATGCAAACCCTCAATTCATAAATTTAAAAAATGACAGCATTCGTGCTGGCGTGTCGTGGGTCAGTGCAAGACCGGAGGCCCAATGATGCGGTAGCATTTCAATATTATAAAGAAATAAAAATATAATTTAAAACTAATGTTTACACGAGTTATTGATCAAAAAGATCTACATGTACCTACTCCAGAACCCACCAATTTCAAGAAGACTTAACTCTTATCAGAAAGACACTTTCCTGAAAACAAAAAACCAGGTAATTCAAATGACTGAAACCTTCAGCTATCTAACTTAGCGTATTCAAAACAGAACAGGTACTATGTTTACACTACTTACCGTGAGAAGAATCTATTAACCTACCTGTTAGTTAAAAAGTCTGTACTGAGCTGTGACGATGTATAATCGTGAAAGTCGGTATCAAATGTTAAGTATCAGATATCATGTCGAGCCGGTCTGATTGACACTGGAATAAGCATCGTTTATAATACCCTGTAAATTAATAATAATATGATTATAACCAGGCGGCAGTGTCTATTAATAAACATAACAGTTATATGGTACGGCCTGGTGTACTTAAAACTTGGGTGCATAAGGTTTATTGCTTTAGGATAATTGCAAACCCCAGAATGCTGTACTTTAAAGACCAAGTTTACATTACCTATTTAATGTTGTAAATACCATAAGAGTTGGCAAGCCGTAACAAAATCCTTAATTTTTCTTAAGAATTTTGTGCCTACTTAATAGCTGTTTAACTCGGAACTTATTTACCCCTAGCTGAGTCCCGCGGTGATACCCGCGAGTAACGCAATGAAGCTAGTCTAAAAAAAAGTAGGCTAGGTTACTCCTCATATCATCAGCTATTTGCCTGTGACAGTCCTGTCAAAATCAGCCCAGCCGTTCCAGAGCTTAGCCGAAACAAAGAGGCAGACTGACAGACAAAAGTTGATTTTACCGTATGCCGTGTATACTTTCATATGCATTTAGTGGAAAGGTGTTATTTTTTATTGATCGTTAGATTTGTCGATGCTGCCAAACATCATTGCTTGACCGCTGCTCTGCCGAAAGAATACGAATGAATAAAAATTAAAATTATTGTCATATCATCTTTACCTCAAGTAGTTACAAACTTAGATTGCCTTCTCTCCCACTAGAACAATTCACTGTTGTGCGAGGTTTTAGTAAACAATTATAATTGAAACCATGTTCGGTTGCAATGACTCATTTTAAAAGGCTAGCCGACTTAAAAGCTCTCCACTTATCTATACTAATTTTATAAAGCTGAAGAGTTTGTTTGTTTGAACGCGCTAATCTCAGGAACCGCTGGTCCCTTTTGAAAAATTATTTCAGTGTTGGATAGTACAATTATCGAGGAAGGCTATAGGCTATTTATCATCACCCTAAGACCAGTAGCAGCGGAGTACCAATGAAGAATGTTACAAAAACGGGGGATTTTTTTACGCTACGGCCAAAAGGAGACGTAAACGACGTTGCGTGGATCAGCTAGTTAAGTAATATTTAACCTGACAAAAGCTTTGGAACACCTACTCTATATACACAAATCAACAAAGTCTAGGGATATTTTATATTTCATCAAATATCTAAAAATCTAAGAAGAATTTCCATAATAGTAAATGGAAGAAAAGTAGCTTATTTTAGGGACTTTAATAAAAGAAGAAAGCGATTCGTGATTCTTTTGTTTTTAATTAAAATGTTAACTTTTTAATTGTTGTAGAAAATTGGTACGAAAACAAATGTCATAGAATTTTTGTAACATTAATAATATTAATAAAATAATTAAAAATGTAATAAAATCTAATTATTAAATAATCAGTGTTGGCACCTGTTACATTAATTACACATCGACATCGATTGTTCATACTTAAAATTAAATTGTCAATGTCTTGCTGCGGTATGAGGTCCCAAGTTCTTTGCAAGTGTCTGTATTATAGTTCTTGTTCCGTCGTCAAATTTGGCGGTTGTAACATGTCCCAGGCATGCTCGATGGGATTTAAGTCGGGCGACTGCGCAGGCCAATCCAAAACTTGAATGTCATGATCTTGAAGAGCTGTCGATACCAGTCGCGCCGTATGAGAAGGAGCATTATCGTGCATGAATAGAAACTCCAGGCCCATTTGGATGCTGTGTGGGATAATCACAGGCTCTACTACCTCTTCGAGATATTTTCGTGCAGTCATGCTGCCTTGGATCCAAACGAGCTGCGTTCGCCCACCAAGACGAATTCCTGCCCACACCATGATTGTCCCGCCTCAGTAAGAGTGGACCTGATGAGGGTGCCGCAGACGGCTAACTCTGCCTGGAGTTCTCCAAATACGAGTTCTTCTTGAATCCGGATGAAATCCTAACCGGGACTCATCAGTGAACAGCACCGACGATTATTGTTGATCACTCCAAGACAAATGCTCCCGAGCCCACGAAAGCCGCCGACCGCGATTGCCACGTCGCAGAGCTGGAGCACGTAGCGGTCTTCGAGCATAAAGGTTGACTTCATGCAACCTCCTTCGCACGGTTTGGTCGCTTACCAGCAGCTGGTGGTCTTCCTGGAGCTTTTGCACAAGTAGCAACGCCGTGATATTGGGTTGTTTTTTGGCGTTCATTTGGAGGAATCGATCCTGTCTTTGCGTAGTAACCCGTTGTCTACCACTGTGCCGTTCAGCCACATCCCCAGTACTGCGATAACGTGACCACAATCTTGATATAACGTTTTGGCTGGTATGTAAGGTCTCAGCAACGACGCGTTGAATAGCACCATTTTCAAATATGCCCACGGCTCGTAACATTTCATCTCGACTCAAATGGCGACGTGACATGACTTTTGAAGCTAGCACAGCAAGTTCAATAAAAAAAAGACAATCTTATCAATTTTAATTCAATAACAGCATAAAAACAATTTTTTTTTTTATAAATTTAATTTTAAAATTCTTATATATTTTTAAATTTTGAAAATAGAATAAAAGAGGTTTCATTTAGTATATACACTTTTTATGGAAACTAAAAAGATTTTTAACTATAAAGTCGTCAATAGTATAGGATTATGATATCCCTAGACTTTGTGGAGGTGTGTATGTATATAAAGTAAAAGAATTCTCCATACTGCGCAATATAATTTATTGTTTACATATTTCATAAGTTACTGTGTTTATAAAACTATTGCGAAATTATTTACCTTCCAACTTATTTTATTGTTCGATTAGCCGAGTTCCTGACTCTCGACATTCCAGCCTTAGGCGACAGGTCACTACAGAGTCTAAAGCATAACGAACCTTTCCCACGCAATGAATTCAATAGGCACTTTACACCACATTCAAGTTACTGCGAAACATAGCAAGCTATAAACCGCAGCATAAATAATACAGAAACAATTTCTATTACCTTGCTAAAGGTCTGAAATATTTTTAAAGCTTTTTTCAGACTGTGCTCAGTTTAAAAGAGAAGTCATTATCCTGCTTGCGTCAAAACATCTCGTAGAACACAATAAGCAATTTGAATGAGTGCAAAATTGTTTGGAATTTCTCGGCACAAATTGGTTTTAGATTCCCGTCATGGTAAGGTTCAAACTTATGGCTCATAACTTACTTTCTGCTATATGAAGCTATTTCAATAAGTGAAGCACTGGCACACGCCCTGGAGGTCCAAGTGGTTCGACAGGACATCCGGCCGACCCACAAGCGAAGTCTCAGAGGAAATAAAAGAGATTAAGTATTCTTTTAAAAAGGGTTCTGGGATCATGGTGTGGTATCCAGGTTGAAAAAAAAAAATAGGATTGCCTGGAGGAGCTGTTGAGGAAACGATGCGAAAAAAAGTTTGTTGATCTAAGACGCACGTTCCAAGGCACCAATCTAGGAAAACCTGATAAACAACATACAAAAGGTGACTTCATGAGATAATCCAAAGAATATGTCTCGATGAGAAAATGCACTCCGACTCAAAACTCGAAATCTTGCTTGAAACTCAATGCTTGACTTTTGGGACCCTGTGAAGATGAATCAATGGAGTTAGCACAGGGGGATGACATAGACCTGAAGAAACTTATCACATGGTAAGCATCTAAGGTTCCGGAAGTTCTCCGTGAAGTTCACAATGGAGCTTCAGGAGGCCAGGCCAGGCTAGTGTCATGAAATGTCGGCAAGATGTACCGGGTTGGTGTCGTAGTGGTGCCGTAAATGTACTACTTTTATACTGTTGTTTAAAGGCCCACACATGCGGAACCAAGATACCAGCAACTTTATAATGGACTGGAAACTAATTGCAGTTGACATAGTGAGCGGGAACGAGAAAACTTGATACGGCTGGCGCTCAAACAGTTTTGATAAAGGTTGTTATGAGCAGTGGCTCATAACACTGATCTTTCCAAAAAATTAAATTTTCCAAGAAACTTTTAAAGATCCTAGCATTTTATAACAAATAAAATAAATTCAATTAAAATAGTCTTCATTATATGTTCTAATTAGTTAATTGTTTTAATTTAAACTATTCAAATATAAATATAAAAGTAATCTATTGTAAATAAAAATGTTAAGGATGTTATGTGCGCGCTTCAAACAAAAAGTTGTGTATCGATTGAACCCAAGTTTTGACACGAGATACAAACCGCATTAGAGTATTTTTCCATTCAATTTTGTTCCCCATTTCTCATTAGTACAACCACAATATAGCCTGCCAAATTGTGGTTGCAATACTGTACCCTTCAGGTGGGTGCACAACAGGCAACACATGCTGATGGTATGTGTGATGTGATGTTATGTGATACATTTTTACTGAGATTTTGTGAAGTTAGGGTTGGTAGAGTTAGGGCGTGTAGATTCAGAACCTTGGTTCTACATGATATCTTTTTCACAGGGTAAGCCATAAGCAGTCGTCTTGGCAACATTTTACATGAAAATGTTTTTGGTGGGTTCATATATTACAAGTTTTATTATTAGATTTCGATTCGAAATACGATTTCGACTACAATTCCGTTGTCGGACAGCTCGGATTTTCCGGAATGGAATATAATACAGTTAATTAATCCAAGAAACAGTGCTATAAAATCTCAGACTGTTGTTATTTATTGTCTTATGAAATTCTTGAATTAGAGTGGCGTGCAATGGGACAGGCCTATACCCAATAGTGGACTGCAATAGCCTGATCATGATCGTGATGATCATAACATCTTAAAGTCTCTCAACGAGCTTATGGAAAGAGTCGGACGGAGTCTCTCTGAAGAACAAAATTAGGAATAAAGTGATTCGCCAGAAACCCAAAGGAATCGACATAGCTCAGATTATGTATGTCGCAGAACCGATAACCGCTGGAGTAAACGTGTTCTGGAGTGAAAATCGCATCTTTGCACACGTAGTGTGCCGCGCCCTCTGTCCAGATGGCGGGACGACTTCCGTAAGAAGGCTGGCGGCGAAAATGCGAAAAGCAACAGACCGGGCTCTGTGGTGTGCCTTGGCAGAGGCCTATGTCCAGCAATGGACTGATGATGATGATTATTTTACGTCATTTTATTACATAGATGTAACAAAAATGGCATACAACATGATAACCTGATGGTACATGATTACTGCCGTCCATGGATACATACATCTAAGGAGTTCGTTCGCGCGAAGTCCGTAAAGAGGAATCCGTTCAGGATTCCAGTGTGGAGTGAAAAACGATGAGACTATTTCTTAATCCCGCTCTTCTGGAAGGCTCAGTCACACGGGGCCATCTGTACCGAGTAAAGGGGACGTTGCCAAAAACGGTCTTGATGCCCCGATATCGCATTCAGTCTCAATTTTTTAATCTTGTGTAACACTACTTCATTTCTAAAATTCTTAGTATGCGTAATAAATGTTTACATGTGGACCGTACTCATAGATATTATTTTAGTGTTGGTGTAAATTAGTGGGAGAAATAAGGAGACATCAGAATTCAAACCATTTAACGTGGCAGCCAAATCTTCCTTGTAGGTATGTTTTGAGGTACCGAGACATGGTTCTCCCACGATCACTCCCTAATTAATTGTTTCCTCACAGTGAGTGGGCCAATAAGTTTTATATTTCCAAGAAAAAATATTTCCTGAAATTATTGGTTTAAAATTTAGATCTTTGACTCGTGCCATTTTAATTACATACCTACTAATAATATCCATTTGGCTCATCCATCAAGGTTGTCTGGAAGAAATCGCCTTGAGCGATAAGACTGCCAATTGTTACGTCTACAACTTTGTAACTCATCTTTTGTTATGTTTTTATTACAAGCTTCTTATTAACTTGCAATGTATGTATGTATGCTTGTATGTTCGGGTGGAATCTTGCAACTCAATTTTGAAGCAGAAATCTTAAACCGATTTTGCTGAAATTTTGCAAGCATATGTATACAGCGTGACAATACAATATTATAATGACATGGAGCTGATCTGATGCGGGAGCTGGAAGGTGGCCATAGGAACTCTGTAAAGAAACGTCGCAACATCATCGAGTTTGTACTCGTTTGATTCGTCTCGAGGCATTCCAGTAAAAGCTTGTTTATAAAAAGCTTTTTAATTTAATTTATTTTTTGTATACAATAAAGCTAAATAAATAAAAAATATATTATAAAATGTTATGCATGATACTAATTCTGATCAGGATTTTAGTATTCTTCCTAAATACATTTATTGGCGATCCAGTGGACTGTATAACGACGTGTGTATTTAAATATATGAAATGAATATATGGTGCTCTTAGTCTATAATAATGATTTATTTTCACAATTACAACAATTACAAGACGATTGTTGGAGCTGACACAACACTGACAACAATAGAAAAATAATAGCACAAAACATAGAGAATATAAAAGAGGTATATAATTGAAACTTAGAACATGCTTCCAGCCAGTTGCCAACAACATCTTACATTTATAGTTAAAACTCTTACTCACATTGCACACTGTCTTTGTATTTTGCATATTGTCTGGAATTTAAAAGAGACGGTGATCCCTGAGTTTGTTTCGTCCTTTCTTCTCAGGGCTAGTCCAGTTAGGAAAAGCCGAACTCATCGGCTCAAAAAAAGTTTAACTTGCAAAAGTGTTCATGTAACCTAATTACAGAATAAATGATTTTATTTCATTTCACTGAAACACTAACTAACATTAAACTGGTTTAAGTATTTGAATACGAGACAGAGTCGCAATAATATTCAAATCTCATATTAAAAGATTTTTGAAATAAGTAGCTGAAAAATAATTTTCAAAAATTGCAAACTCTGAAAAAGTCAGTGGCGGATTTGCATATTTGCCGCCAGTAGGCTAGTTTCCTGTAGAAAGTGATTGGAAGCCTTTTTCTACAACGGGTGGAACACAAATCCACGTGGATGGCCTCCTTGACTGGAATCGATGGAAAGAACTGTTATGATGAGGGGCAGCTGTCAAACGGATAAGTTATAAGATTACTGCCCTTGGACCAGACGGAAAACTTGCCCGTGTGCTGACCGTAACCCAAAGCAGGTCCACCGCTAGGTTTGTGAGCGTCCGCGTGCAATTCTAATTGAGCTGCCCTTTTTTTCCGTGTAAATACCATTAGATACCCTCCACTAGACGAATAAGGCTTCTTCGGGTACTAGTAACCGAGAAACAAGGTGTAACATAGGAGGGAAATTTCTGGCCCGGCAGATGCCGAGTTATCTTTAGTTTAAGCCACCTCGTGTTTGATGACCACGCTGTTACCTTCGTGCTTCTAAAGATCCTCTTTCATCTGCATCTGTTGGGGTGACAAATGGCGTCACTTGCAACCCTAAGGCCTGCCCTTATCGCCTGTCTTAGACCCGTACAGGACATGGCCCGTTCCCCCTGACGGATCGAGACAATTCTAAGTCTCTCTCAGTCCCACTCTGCCCTCTCCTTCACGAGGCGAGATCAACCAGAGTAAGAGAAGAGTGAGATGGTTTTGTACTAGGGAATCCTCCTAATGGCCGTCCAGATGTTACACCATTGGTCACAAAAGCCAGGCATTCTACCATCGTGAGAAGCTTCGTGTCCATGATCTGGTAATTAAAAGTATCTTTATGTATGAGAGGGTCGCGTTTTTCCTCTCCAGCCAATTCTCAATAAAGGGTTTTACCGCTGCTTTTATTTGGCCCTTACATGCTTTCCCGGACGTAAAACTATCGCTTAGTATGGGACACATGGGAATCGTTTCACGCGCTCGAATCTTTAGTGTTTCAAATTGTACTTAAAGAGACCTTAAATGTAATTGTAGCTTAGCTAAAGAAATAAATATTAAAATATACGTACGTTTTTTAAGTATGAAGGTTATAAACGTTTGCATTTATTTCCGTAGATTAATTAATCTTGATATCATTATTACGAAATAATACAAAATATAATACAAAATAGATACAATACATCAAAATTATGCGCATGTGTCAGCGGTAGGTAATTCTAATAATAAAATACAATTGTGATTGTGCAATTGACTTCCGGAATATCTGTCATTTGAACATTTAGTGCGAGTAATCGAGCTGTAATGATGGTGCAGATAATTCTGAAAGTCAAGCTTATAATTAATTAAATTACTGAAACATATATATTAAATGCCATAAATAGTGTTAGCGATGATTAGGTTATTAAATTATAAATACACATTTGATTGGAGTTGACTTCCAGAACATCTCATAGTTAGATGCAATCGAGTATTGAATACATATTATTAGAGATGGGCCGATCATTACTTATGCCGACTAGCCGATTAGTCGGCCCTAAAAAGGCCGACTAGTCGGCCGACTAATCGGCCAAACCGATCGTGGTTTCAGACATTTCCGTAACTCTTCGTTTACAACTGATTAGTGCCCCAGTCGCAAACGCCGCCTGCGAACCTTGTTTCTTCATTTTAGCTTCTGTAAGGGTCGGAGTCGGAGCGGTGTTTTAGCGTAAAAAATATTTTTGTGTAAAGATATTATTATTAGTGTTGATTGAACTGAAAAATAAATGTTAATTTAATAACTAAATAACTGTTGATGAAAAATAAAATGTCTTGTGCCGAGGTTTTTTAAACAAGTGGACAATGTTTTTTTTGTATTTGATAGCCTGCCAAAGTGATTCTGCTGAGCCTGATGAAAGCTTGAGTAGAATCCAACAACATACTCACTACGAACGCAGACAGTGCACTATAGCGTCCTACACAATGGCGGCCTAGTAAGATGCATTTTCACACGCCGCCTAAAGGACCCGGGATCATAGTGGAAGGGAAACACGTGCGCTGGTAGTGCCAAGCAGTTAATGCTCGGCACAGGAAGGCAGAACGGAACCGTTTAGTTCCAGAGCGTATTTCTACGACTCTGAAGCGGTTACTTCCAATGCAAGTACGTGTTGTCCTGTAGACGATGGGAGAAAGTGGGATCAGTTGGAAGAGCTCTTCAGAACACTGTCCGGGGTAAACACGCTAGAGGTCTGTCCCAGAGGCGATATCTCTCCGCAAGTGCAAAGGCTCAAGGCACTCGGTGGCATCGGAACTGTTGATAATGCGGACTGCTGGCCGCTGCAATCGATCAAGAGCATCAAGCAAATTCTGCGTGGATCCATCACAAAGATGAGAACAGTCCTCCACGAACGAGCGAACCTGGGTCTTATAAAGAAGACAGATGCTTGGGCGCAAAAAACCGTCTCACCCTATTCAGTACGCCAAGTTCTCGCTCTCGATTTTTTTTTATGTATTTGCTGCCAAAATGACTGCCCTGCCTGATGGAAATCATGAGCAGAATCCAAGAGTGGTGGTCACCATCCTCAATGTAGGTAGTAGGTAGGTAATAAGGACAATGCAGCATGGTGACCCACACTATGGCGGTCTGGTGAGATGCTTTTTCACGACCCGTTGAAAGGACACGGGATCATAGTGGAAAGGAAACACGTGCGCTGGTAGTGAGTTCCAGGTTTTGTCCGCTCGGCACAGGAAGGAACAACCGAACATGAGTGCGAGAACGTATGTCTACCACTCTATAGCAGTGACTTCCGAGGCCGGCACGTGTTGTCCTGAAGGGGAAGGGAGAGAAGAGGACCAGTTGGAAGAGCTCTTCAGAACACTCACCATGATAAATGCGATAGAGGAGTACCATGGGGGCTATATCTCTTCACAACTGCAGAGGCTTAGCTCAAGGGACTCGGTGGCTTAGGGACTGTCGACAATGCGGATTGCTCGCCGCCGTAACCGGTCGAGAGCGTCAAACAGATACTGTGCGACACCATCGCAACGATGAGAACAGTACACACGGGCGAACCTTTTTTTTTCTTTTTTTTACGCGAGGTATGCATTGTGCACCATACCCTCCGTGGGGGGGACACACGAAGGGCGTGTGTGGGACTCGACGAATCGGTCTACCCACTAAACTCCGCGGCGGCCTACCTTGGCAGTCAGGAGGAACTCAGGAACGCATCAGCGGCTTCTGGAAACCCTCCTGCCGTATCTCATGACTGAGGTACATCCCGGGGTAACTATAGTCACCCCCGGGGCGGTCGCTGTTGCGCCTCCTACCACTCTACGCAGTAAGAGTCGGAACACCGACCCGCCTTAGACGACTCTCCCCGGCCGCACCGGGGTGTCACCGGTCTCGGGTCGTTTGTAACGGCCACATCTCCCCTAGATGTGGCCACAACGACCCTTTAGCGACGACTGGCGAGCTAGCGGCCTCTACCGCGTCCCCTTCGTCGTCTCCTACCGAGCGGGGTCGGCCCTTTCCCGATCCCGCTCTGGTGACTCCTTCTGAAGCATAACGTCTTCACAGAAGGAGACCGCGGCCTCCCATCCCTCACTACTTGCCAGCACTGCCGCAAACAATGCTGGTGGTGACAGGTTTCGTCCGATCTGTCCGACCAGGACTCGACACTCGGACTCCCACGCCGGGCAGTTCTCCAGCATGTGCTGGACAGAGTCCCGGTCGGCTCGCAGTGATAGCATTGTGCCGTAGCCTCACGTCCGATTCTGTTCAGATGCTATCCGAAGCAACCGTGCCCGGTGAGTACCTGAGTGAATCGGTAGGTGACACAGTTAGTCCTCCCTATCCAAGCTCCGAAGCTTGGCAGATCGGCTGCGACACACACGAGTGAACCTGGGTCTTGTAAAAAAGACACGGATGCTCGGACAAGAAGAACTGTCTCACTTTGTTTAAAACACCTAGCTTCCGCGAGGCTGCTTTGGTGACACTCTCGACGTATTTGTGCGGGTTAAGATCTCTGCAGAAATCCATGCCATTCGAGTGTTCTGAAAAGTGGAAGTGGAAGGAATGGAGACTTTTTGGCAGATAACGCGAACACCTGTTAATCTTGGCATTGACTCGACCAGATTCTGACAGCCCCATTGAGAAATGCCGCCCAGAACATGGTTGAGCTCAGCGACAAGCTCCTGTCGTTTTTCCTCAACGTCTGCCAGCTTGACTGCAAGTTGTCCAAAATATCGCCCATGGACTGTGCTGTTGTCTACCTAACAATTATCATGTTGCCATGGGCTAACATTGTGGGCTAAAGAAGAAACAGTGTGGGCGACAGGACGGAGGCCTGAGGTACGCCAGCGTTTACCTCTAGAAAATCAGAGGCCACGCCGTCGCATGGACCTTAATGCTGTTATGTGTAATCAATGTCAATGAATATTTCTCACTGTGGAAAGGAAAAAAAGTGCAAACACAGCAAGCAAACATTTTGTTTAATAAATGTCAGATATGTTTTTTATCAGCAAGTAATTTTAGAAACTGGTTACCAAAAGAAAGATTGCTTTGTTTTACATTTCAAAATGTCTAAAACTGATTATAAAATAAAAATTGACAAATATATTATTGGGAAATACATACAAAGTAATAAGCCGAATAGTCGGCGCTTGTTGCCGACTATTCGCCGA
The DNA here is from genome assembly GCA_949125395.1 of Diaphora mendica. Classification (NCBI taxonomy): domain Eukaryota; kingdom Metazoa; phylum Arthropoda; class Insecta; order Lepidoptera; family Erebidae; genus Diaphora; species Diaphora mendica. The sequence continues at coordinate 5,271,809 of OX421316.1, forward strand.
CTAATCGTCGACTACGATGGTTGCCGGATAGTCGGCTTTCCCGACTAGTCGTCGACTAGTCGGCACATCTCTACATATTATTAAACTTGATAACTATGCATATGGACCAAGAGCTACTGAACCTTTCGACCAACGGTGTGTCTGTAAGGCTAGAAACTCTTGTAGTGATGAGTCATAACGTGCTAAGTACGCAACCATCGCCTGGCAGGCCTCAGCCCTGCACATCATCATCTTTCATGGTTTTGAAAGTGTAAAAAAAGACACAAAAAAACTTGTTCCTGTAAGGCTGAAATATTTAGATCATTCATTAAGAAGTTCAAAAACAAAATGACAGGCGATTCCGATGAGCACTAGTACCTGCCAGGCGAACAGAAAGACACACATTTCTTCAATTACATAATCAATGTAAATAAATTTTATTCTGTAAAGTTGGAAAGTAGGAAAAATGACCGGCGGTGCTGGCTAGCATATTTCCTTGACAGGTCCTCACCTGTCAAGGAAATATGCTGAAATATGCTTTCTCCTCAGAAAGATAGCACTGAAGTGCAAGTAAAAATGTGTCTGAGAACACTTGGTCGGTCCTAACACGACAAACTTCTCATTATTAGTCATAAATGACATTAAATCGTCGGAAGCATCTAAATCAATGCAATATACATTTCAACTAATCTATATATACGATTTTTTTTGAACAAAAATAAAGCATTGCCCACACTATTGTGCGTATCTTGCGGTCTCTTTTAAAGTCCAGACAATATGCAAAAGACAAAGACAGTTTGCAATGCGAGTAAGAGTTTTAACATATATGTAAGATGTTGTTGGCGACTGGCTGGAAGCATGTTCTATAAGTTTGATTTATCTATAAATGTAAGATGTTGTTATTAAACATTTCTTTACGTCTTTACAACAACATCTTTATGTAACGTCAGGCAAAACAGAGAGTGATGTAATACCTTGAAATGAGTGATCGCGTTAATTCCCGTAAAAATAATAATTATTATTTCTTTAATCTCAAAAACTCAATAACACTATTTGACCCAACCTAGGGATCGAACTAGGGTTGCCAGATAGAAACTCCGGGACTCATCAAATCCGGGACAATTCTAAAAAAAACAAGGACAGCGGTGTCGGGTCGCTCAATCGTGACCATAGTAAAAATATCTTGTTTACAGTGATAATTTCAGTGGAGTTTTGCTATTTTTATTAGTTTTTCTTAGTCAGCTTACTCAGCTTTGCAAAACTAATGAAATTTCAGAGCAAGACAAAGTTGATAGTAGTCTGCGGTTCGGATTTGATTAAATTCATGGACATTCAGTTTCGCTCTTTAGTCCATAAACTATTCAGTGGGCTAAATGCGTGTCATTCGTTTTTAGCTGACGTTGTTACAAAGCTTGTAGGTTTTCGGAATTCGGGACAATATGGTCTAATTACTGGACTCGGGACAAGACGCAAAATTCCGGGACAATCCCGGATTTCCCGGCCATCTGGCAACCCTAGATTGAACTCGAGGCTTTAATCGACTATTTTGTATCGACAGTCGCATACGCAAACGGCCAGACGCTATTGGGCGCTTTCTATGTATACACCTTTATAAATATTTATTAAAAACATTTTTAAATATTATATCAGCCAATCCAGCTTTCATAGTAAAAGCTCTGCTTAGTTTGATACTAGATGGCGTTAGATGTCCGAAACATTTATAATTAACAATGTATTTTATGGTAAAAACTTCGTCATAAAATTATTTTTACCACTATCAAAATCCATCTACAGTTTAAATTTCCCAATTAGTCCAATTGTCAAATCCAATTAGTCAAATTGGAGGCCCAATTAGTCTAGTCAACAAGTTCCATACTTGTTGACTAGACTAAAAGATGCACAAGCATCACTAGGCCGCCATAGTGTGGGTCACCATGCTGCATTGGTGCATTCGCAATGAGTATGGTGGCCACCACTCGTGGATTCTGCTTATGCTTTCCATCAGGCAGAGTAGAGTCATTTTGGCGGGCCAAACATAAAAAAAAAAAAAAAAAAATACAAAATTTTAACAAAACAAAAACCGACTTCAAGAACAACCAAATTGAATTGAGTTATTTGTCAATTTGTCGCGCACATACATAATGCAAATTGAAGATTTATATGATTTTCTCATAGATGACATGTCAGAACTGGACCAAATTAAAATGGGACCACATGGGAAGCACCAGCTTTCAAATAAAAAAAGAATTATCAAAATCGGTTCACCCAGTCGACAGTTATGAGGTAACAAACATAAAAAAAACAGTCGAATTGAGAACCTCCTCCTTTTTTTGAAGTCGGTTAAAAACTGCTAAGTTTCCATCTTTATTTGTGCTATATAATCTGTGCCCTAACCATTATGATCGTCGAAGGCCTTCAGTCAGTCAGGATGTTGTTCAAACTCAGTTTTAATGCACTACACAAAAACCTTTCACTATATATTGCACGTGTTACATGAAATTAGACTATTATCTGTAGAATTTTAAAGGAAACGGTCGATTGCTAAATTATTTATCTCATACATACTAAACTGTGACGGAGGACGTTTGACAACATCACTTTTTTGGTGGACACCTTCAATACCAGCGTGAACTTGTTTAGATTATCTATATCTATCTGATTTATCTATATTTTGTAATTATTATCCAACTACTTTTTCCATATCTGAAATGGAAGCAAGCATGCATATTTGAAAAACCGTGATATTTTGTGACCATAGACAATAGAGAAGGTGAGTAACATTTTCAATTACTTCTTCTAGTTTCTAGGTGAGTAATTTATTAATTGAATTCGACGATAAGTTTTTATGTTTGAATTTATTGTTTTTCACCTATAGACGAATCAAATTATTTTCAAATTACTGCCACGTTGGTCTAATGCTTAGCGAAAGGGACTGCAGATCAAGAGGTCTCGGGTTCGATTCCCGGGTCAGACTGCTGTTGAGTTTTTCTTATAAGAAATTCTAAATAGCAGCCCCGAGTATGGAAGGTAGCGGTGTTTCCCGCACGTGCCTCGGAGAGACGTTAAGCCGTCGGTCCCGGTTGTCACGAACATCTATGGCAATCGTTATTGGGAAGTCAGTGCCCTCAAATATACTGCCAACTAGTTCAACTTTCGAATTCAGTTCACCCTCAGGGATGCGGAGGTCCGATGCCAGTCGCTCCGTGTAAAAACTGCTATTCAGGTAGAACCGGTTAAACTAGTAGCCGACCCCAAATCTTGGGAATGATAAAGGCTAGGAAGATGATGGTGATGAAATTATTTTCAAATTCCTAAGATAAAAGTGATCTAATTGTTTCAGTGATTTGTGAGATGTTAAAATTTTAGACTATCAAATTGACAGGCACAATGCTGATTATCTATTAAATTAACTTGTCGTGTATAAAGATTGTATTGAAATATTATTTTATTACTACTTATTATTATCTACCATTTTCTTAGCATTGCCTTTTTTGGAACTCAGACTAACTAGTGTAGCTAGACTAACATAAAAAACTGTAAAACAAATAAATTTAAAAAAATAACCGGGCCTTACAACTCGGATTAAAATAATTTATTTATTCATATATATAAATAAATTCCCACTGACTTCTAAATATATACCGAGTGAGTGAGGATACCGGTGGACCATAACCCAACCCCTCCCCCCATTACCCTCCCCATCCCCCAAAGGCCGGCAACGCACTTGTGACGCCTCTGTTGTTGCGTAGTCCTTAGGCGACTTAAATTTATCGTTTATATAAAGCATCTAGACAATATTTACAGAGATTAATTTTGATAGTAATTTGAATGTAATGTACTTATAGGAAACGTTCCACCGTTAACAGAAATAAATAAATTAAATTATAAGCTTTTTAAAAACAAGCTTTTACTGGAATCCTTGAGCATCCTCAGCTCCAGCATCAGATCTGCTTCATGTCATTATAATGTCATTTATGTCATTATAATATTGTATTGTCACCCTGTATACATATGCCTGCAAAATTTCAGCAAAATCGGTTGAAGATATCTGCTTCAAAATTGAGTTGCAAGATTCCACCCGAACATACAAGCATACATACATACATTGCAAGTTAATAAAAAGCTTGTAATAGAAGATTTTTGACTATTTGTAATAAGAAGTATTGATAGATCTTAATCTAGATTTAAAGAACTTGCTTAATAATTTTAGGTATTGGCGAAAATTATTAAAGGTTTGAAATTTTTTCTCTTTTGTCCAATTTAACTGCCCGAATGACGTAGTGGTGTAAGCTGTCACCTGACTCTTTCCTACTACGCGTACTAATGTGAGTTCAATCCCTAAATACTCATATTAGACAACACTTCTTACCGTGGGAGATGGCTCTCCCACGGTAAGAAGTGTTGTCTTACGCTTCGGCATGAATGGGCCGGCTCAACCGGAGTGATACCACGGCCTGAAAGAAAACCGGTGTGAAATAGTGCTTGCGCTGTGTTTCAGTGAGGATACCGGAGGCCCATACCCCAACCCCTTCCCCTATCTCTCTCGTTCCCCGCCTCCATCCTCCCCATCCCCCAAAGGCCGGCAACGCACTTGTGACCCCTCTGGTGTTGCAGATGTCCATGGGCGGCAGTAATCGCTTCCCATCTGGTGATACGTCTGCTCGTAAAAAAAATCAAAATCAAATAAGAGTGGTCACCATACTCATTCCGAATGCAGACAATGCAACAATGCAGAATGGTGAACCACACTCTACCGGCCTACTCAGATGTTTCTGCATCATTGGGCCTCAGGTCTCGGAGTCACTAACGAAACACGACAGCACGAATGATGTCATTTAAGGTTCATCTTCTGTGCGACGGTAGTACTGCCCAAGTTGAGGCGGCCCGTTCGTGCTGAAATCAGCGTGGCTGTACAACCTTTAAAATATATTATCACATCGAGGCATGTTACAGCTAGTAGGTACTACAAAACAAAGGTTATTTTCTGTTGCTTTGAAACTTTAGTTTAAAATAGAGTTTAAAGGACACACACACATACATACAAGACACTAACTTTGTAGTCTAAAAATGTGTTGAACCTTATGTTGAACTGACGTCGATTGATGAAATTTGGTGTGCATATCGGGTAGGTATGAGAATCGACCAACATCTATTTTTTATACCCCATTTTTTTATTTTTCTAATGGCAAAACAACGTTTGCCGGATCAGCTAGTATAATACGAAATTGGTGAATCTATTCTGTGTGAGAGAGAAATAATAAACGATTTATAAATTATTATACCGACAAAAAGACAAAAAATCTGAAAACTGTGGTTTTGAGTGCTATTACTTTAATCAAAACCCCTTCATTAGTTTTACTTCAAAATCTTTAATGTACAGACATCGACCTCTTACAATTTTGTTAAATATAATATAATTCAATGTAAGTTGAATAATTTAATCAACAACTGCTTTATTTTCAGGGCAATATTCATAGAGTTGGTACCGAGGAGTTGATAATTTTGTATTGACAATGGAGTTAAATATGTCACGTGTTTTGTTATGGATGACGATGGCCGTGGTGACGGCTAATGTACAAAATGATCCGGTGGGAAATCAAGTTATATCATTCAAGGAGAAAACATCGGTAAGATCGCAAAACATTCTGAAATATGTATTGAAATTGTGTCTTGTTGAAGTATTTGGAAAGGACTCATCAATAAATTTTGACTTGACAAGGTGATTAATGATCCTGACTACTGAACAAGAGGTTCTGAATTCTGAATTCATTTAAAATACTCAAAACCAATAAAACTTGGATGGACATTTACGGCCATTTTTTAAAATATACCTATTATAGCTGCCAAAATGCCTCTGCTCTGCCTGATGGAAAGCAAGAGCAGAATCCAGGAGGACAATGCAAAATGTTTTCAATAACTTATCTCTGGTTTAAACTAAGATAGTCTACTCAATTCATTTTTTTTTCAATATGATTGATTCAATACCAATTTGATTTGATTGACCAATTTGATTCAATACCATTTTTTTCAATATGATTAATTCCAATATGCAGTACATTTTTTTTTACAAATACTCTTTTTAAGGTAAATTTAGACTGTTTTCAACAACCTAACTTTTTCGAGGCAAATTATTAAAATTATTTTTTATTAATTAAAAGGTGATGTCACACGTGAACCGCACGTTTACGTGTGACGTCGCGTTTTAATAATTTAAATATTGTTTTTGTGTATCCTTGCGACTGTTTTCCGGTTTGTGAGCGGTTGGGGGGCGGAGGGTTGTGTATAGTGTTTCTGACAAATAATCTGTAAGTTTTACGCCATAAAAATACAAATATTGTGTTAGTTTCTTTTATTACGGCTATCGGTAAGTTAATTTATTTTATTCTTAAAGGTAGGTCAGAGTAATATTTTGTTTGTATTACTTTTCTTTTCGTGTTTTTTGATTTTAAAGTTGTTTATTATTGATTTTTCTTTTGTCTGGTGTGTCTTTGTTTGGCCATGTCGGTTGTTGGCGAGTTGCCGAATACCGGTGGTACAAATGAATTTCAAACACCAACCGGAAAGGGATTCTTTGGTAGAATGTCACCATCAAATTTATCGTCAAAGGAAAGTAGAACTGAACGAACTAGGGCTTCGGACTTGGGTGGGAGTGTATCATCTCATTGTTGGCAATTAAACCTGCTAGCAATGAAACAAAATTAGCCAGGTGGGGAGTGTCGCGGTTCAACAGTCGGGTTTGACGTACGTGAACAAGCTTAGGCTTCGCTTACCACCTGGATCAGCCCCGTGTCCAGTGTCCGCTGAGGCGCGCGTATCTAGACCGTGTGTTATTGCGTATCCTACTACGGAACGTTCAGCGGACTATGCAACTTCGTCTCCTACAAAAGAAGCTCTCATGAAGGCTATTAAACCTAGCGACGAAGGTTTTCAAATTGTAGGCGTTAAAAAAACCGCTGAGGCGGGCGTCGTTTTGCGGGTCGCAAATGAAAGGCAGCTTAAAAAACTAGAATCAGTAAACGCCATTAAATCTGTAGGCTTACGCTTCCAAAAGCCGAAAGGCCGAAGGAACGAAGATAAGACGTACCCGGTTCCATGGAGGTCAGCTAACAGCTTTATATCGTCTATATTCCTAACAGCTTTATATCGTCAGAATATCAAGGACGAATTAACGAAAGCGACTTTTTAAAATCAACCACAACTTTCTGGCATCTTAAACTGGAAAACGGACGTCAATGGATAGGCTTAGAATTAGAGACAGAGGTTAGGAAATACTTGGCTAGCACAAAAGACAAATTATAAATATATATATAAATATATATAGACTGGGCCACATGTAGGTTTATAGACGATTTAGAAGTAGTTCGTTGCTTAAACTGTCAACAATTCGGTCATGTTCAAAAGTTTTGCACTATTAAAACTCCTATCTGTGCTAATTGCGAGGCCAGCCACGATACAAGGGCTTGCCCGGATAGGGACACACCAGATTATTAACTGAAACGTGCATAATGCAGCCAGTTTAAAAAACCATGTGACTATCGATGTGGATCACAACACTGCTTCACATATAAACTTAAATTAGAGCAGCTATTCCTAAATACTACTTACTGAATAGCTTATAAAGTAGTAATTGTAGTACCTATTTAATAAATAGATAATATCTCAATAGGCCAGTTAAATCTTCATTATGATAAAATAGCCACGTCAGAATTTGATCGTTTGGTTTTGGAACAAAAGTTAGACATTGTCCTTATACAAGAACAATATCAGAGCGCTCACTTGCAGAATAATGTAGTACAACTAGATGGCCGGTCGCGGGCTGGGATATATGTTGCAAGTTCTAATTTTACGGTAACATCTTTGCGTAACCTTATAACGTCACACTGCGCCTTTGCCGAGATCTAATCCTCTGTAGGGTTTATGTAGTGAGCTGTTATTTTCAATTTTCACATTCTATTGATCCTCATACGACGTCTGGATATCTAGATGGCATGTCCTACCGGAGGCATCGTGTAGTGATCACCGCTTAATCGTGTACGAATTCATACCAATGGTTGCATAGTATCCACAAAGAACTTCTTACAATTTTAGATATAAAACTAAAGGGGCAAATTGGGCTTTATTTAGTTCACTCTTTGCAGTACATGCCAAAGACTTCAGTCGTAGTGGTCTATCAGCTGAGGAAAGCGATTTTGCTGATGTTTGTATCGGCCGTGGATCTATCACTAACACTCGTAGATGTGATTGGTGGAATTATAAATTAGTCAAATTACGTAGAATCTATCGGAAAGCTCGAAAAAAACTAAATGACATTAAAAAGCGTAACGTAACAGGAGATATTTACAATAATGCTCTCATTGCTCTTAGAGTTGCCAGGTCTCATTACAGAGCTGCTGTGCTCTTTTAGAATTACTTGTGCCTGACGATCGGCCGGAGGACGACACGGATTATCACCGACAAATTAGGCAGTGGGCTATCGAACCACCGATGTCTCCAATGTCTGACTTACCATCTTCAGACGAATTCCTCAGTATTGTTTGGTCATTACCACTAGGGCATGCAAAAACCGAGCTATTTCAAAAACCGGTTTTTTCGGGTTTCTCTATTTGAAAAACCGGTTAACCGGTTTTTTCGAGGTTTTCGGTTTTCTGTTGTATTTGTGATAAAACCTAAGATTAAAAGGGTTTATACGTAAAATGCGTTGGTTCTAGTTGACAATTCGGGTTATTTAAATGAAATCAGTCTATATTTTAATATAAAGGAACATTTATACTTATTCATACATTTTTATGAGATCAATTAGCAGATTAAATCAAGTATCTGTACATTATTAAATAAAATAACTAACTAAAATAATAAATAAATAAATATACTAAAAACCCAACAACGTTAAATTCTAAAGCAAAATAACTCACTAATAAAAAGAGATATTATTGCATAAAAGACCTGCTGAAGAAAACGCTCGTTCAGATTTGACACTTGTTGAAGGTATTGAAATTAACGCCCTATGAACTTTCGACACATGGCCTCCTACTGCACCACCATTGTCATAGAAGACCATTTCGACTCTGATATGAGTTTAAAAATCTAGTAACTTTCCTTCTCTTAGCGATTGGATTCTACACGTTACTTTAATGCATTTTTTATTTCGATACTAAGCTGCTCTGCTCTTTTATGTCATTCGAAAGGTTGGCTTATTTCTGCTACTTCTTCAACATCTTTACTTTCTTGTGAACTCATAGCTTCAGTGTTCACAAAATGCTTCTTAATAATATTTACAATGGACTTTCGTACTGCATCATTGTTGAAGGCGATTGCTTTATTAATATTGTCATGCGGAGCGCTTTTGTAGTAATTTGTTGGACTGTGCAAATACATAATAATCCCGATATATTCTGTCAATCATTGAATTATTCGGTTCTCAAAAAATGTGCAAGTTGAAGACTAATCTACTACTAATGGTGGAGTATTTATCGCGTAATTTTTTAAGCATAAAATTCGACGCTGTCACAATGTGATCAAATTGACATCCCGTTAGCACAATATTTCTACAGTAGCTATTCACATTCAACTCTGAAACTTCTGTCAGTGTTTGCAACTCCGTATCACAAAACTGAATAAGTATTTAGACTCCGTATCAGGAAAATGAATATTGAAAATGTGTTTCTGTTGCAAAATAAATCACAAATAGCAACATTATTTATTTATTATTTAATACATAAAAAGTACAAAAAAAATTTTTTTCGTGACAACGTCTTATAATTCGATGGAGCCGGCTGCACGCACGAAAAAAGATGACTCATGCGGCGTTACCTCGCTATGTATACAACCATTTTTTTTTTTTTAAACATGAAAACACTTACATACCTATTCCAATCCCTTGAAAAAAAACCGAATAACCCGGTTTTTTTTAGTAAAAGTTTAGTTTAGTTTTTTTTTTTAGTTTTCGGTTTACAAATAAGTCGATTAACCGGTTAATTCGGGTTACCGAAAAACCGGGTTGCATGCCCTAATTACCACTAAATAAGGCTTCGGGCGACGATAAAATATCAAACAAAATGATAAAAGAAGCTTGTAAACTTCCGTGTGATACGATTTTAACAGTTTTTAAACGTTGCATTGCGGAAGGAGTATATTTCCCGGTGTTTAGCGATGCGGTAATAGTCGTAAAATAGCAAAAAGCGGCGATAAGCCGCCGGACGATCCTAAATCTTATCGACCCATAACATTGTTACCATCGCTAGGAAAGCTTTTAGAGCGTCTTGTAGTACCACGACTTCTACTGGGTGGAGTTAAATTTCAAGTTAGACAATTCGGGTTTACGTTGGGAAAATCGACAACTGATGCGGTTATATCTGTAAGGAAAACTGTCACCAAGTCAAGTATTCAATACGTTTTAGGCATCTTCTTAGATATATCTGGCGCCTTTGACAATGCGTGGTGGCCCATGCTATTGCTAAAATTAAAATCAAGATGATGCTTTAAAAATATTTATTCCCTTATCTCCATGTACTTCTTACAAGTTACAACTAAATTGAGACTTGGGCATCATTCTGTGTCGAAGGCGCTTACGATGGGGTGTCCTCAGGGGTCAGTGCTAGGTCCATACTTATGGAACGTAGGCTAAGACGATTTTCTGACAATGTCTATGCCGTCCGGATGTGGCCTGAACGCGTACGCGGACGACGGTTTGTTATTGATAGGGTCGGATACTAGAGCGGGGCTTGAGAGGCTGACTAGTGAATGTTTGGATATTAAATATCTGTGGGTTGAGCGTAATCGGTTGAATTTTGCACCAAACAAAACCTTCCAGCTACTTCTGAAAGGTAACCTCAAGTCACCGCTGTGTATATTAAATTTGAAAATGTTACTATTAAAAATAAAACCTCGGTTTGTTATTTAGGATTGGTTTTAGAAAGATTTTTTTCAATTATTGAACATAATAATATTAGAACAGTTAATGAAAAGTCTAAAAATAGTGTCTTTTTACTGACGAGGATATCAACTGCAACATGGGGTCTGTCATTTAATACACTAAAGATCATATATGGAGCTACTTATTTGGGTTCTATTTGCTATGGTGCTCCTGTATGGGCAAACTGTTTCAAGGCCAACGACCACCGGTGTTGGCAGGTGTTCTTCCGGCCGATCTCAAGGTGCAAAGACGTGCAGCCATGTACTGTTCCACACTACAAAACATGGAATGCGATTTTTTGGGCGTACGAGACCGCGATAAAATCATAAGATTATTTCAACAGCAACCCAATGTCCATAATGACCTCTTGGATGAATGGCAGCAACGATGGGACGAATCATCTAAGGGGCGCCACCTCTACCAGTTATTTCCAGTAGTATATTAGGGGGATCTTGTGTCAACTGCGGTGAATTTCCGTGCGTTTAAGCGATTCTGCCATACATACTATAGAAATCAAATATAGCTCACACCATAATATTTTATCCGTGGTGCTTCCCGGTTTGAAAAAGGTGCCTGCCTGTTTTGACTTCATTTTGTCTCCCGCTTTGCTAAGGAGGGAAGTGGACTTATTATATTTCCAACTCCTCCAGTTTTCTTCTGATTAATTTCGTTGCGGGTTTCAAGACAGTTTAATTTTTCCTGGGACTTCCCGAGTGTCATAACTCGGTGTGTTCGTGGGTCACCGCTGTTGATTCTGGTTTACAGGAGTTACAGTGGTGTGGGCGGAATTAGTCCCATACAAAAAAAAACCTAACTTTAGATGGATTGTTGAAAACGACCATTATGCTAAATGTATTCAGAAATATATGAGTACTACAGACTCATCTTAGTTTTCGATATGATGTTCGAATGTAAGATGTTATAACACTTTTTATTATTATAAGATATCAGTAGACTCGTGACAAGGTCACAGTTCTTAGACCATTTAAATAAACAAGTTGATAACTTTATTTTGATTTTGGTTTAGTCTCTTGGTACTCGTATTGAAGTCAAACACTATGATCCACGTTTATGGACTATGGATTATATTTTTTATCAACAAATTATCATATATCGATTGCTACAAATTATTACAAATTATATGAACTCTGTCTACTTACACCTTTCGAACAAGCTTGCTAGGTTTCGGGTATTTATAACTGATTTCATCCTGTACATAGTTAACAGCAATAACATCTCAATTTTCCATAAGTACCCATATCTTGATAAGACACATATTCATATACCTACTGTTATTTTTCAGGGCCCAATTGCAATAATGACGACATCTGCGGGAGCGCCGATTGAAAAAGATGAAACTGATACTTTAAACAAAAGGCTTATATTCAATGAGTTTTTCATGGATTCCATGACTCGCATAGTTCGTGAAAGAATACCAGAAAGGGTGGTTCATGCTAATGGTGGAGGAGCTTTTGGCTATTTTGAAGTAACTCACGACATAAGAGACATATGTAAAGCTAAACTATTCAGCAAAGTCGGAAAAAGAACGCCAGTAGCAGCAAGATTCTCGCCAGTACTTATAGAGAGAGGTGGAACAGATACCTCTAGAGATGCTAGAGGTTTCGCTGTTAAGTTCTATACAGAAGATGGAAATTTTGACATAGTTGGATTCAACACACCTATGTACGCCTACAAGGACCCCATTCTGTTCCCAACTTTCGTTAGGGCACAAAAAAGAAATCCATCAACGAATGTGAGGGATCCAAATACGTTATGGGATTATTTAACGTTACGCCCAGAAAGTTTGCACATGTTCTTACTCATATTTGGTGATCGTGGTGTCCCTAATGGCTACCGCCACATGCCTGGCTTTGGTATTCACACTTACCAGGTAGTTAACGAGCATGGCGAAAACCACTTCATTCGATTTCATTTCAGACCTGATCAAGGTGTAAAACCTTTGACGTCTGAGCAAGCTAGAAAAATAGGAGGTATTGATCCAGATTACAACACTAGAGATTTATATACAGCCATTGGTAAGGGTGACTTCCCCAGTTGGACTGCCAGCATTCAAGTGCTAACATTAAATGACGTTAAGAACGCTGGATTTGATGTATTCGACGTTACAAAAGTACTTCCACTGGATAGATATCCTCTAAGACCATTTGGTCGTTTTGTTTTGAATAAAAATCCAACTAACTATTTCGCCGAAATCGAGCAGCTAGCATTTAGTCCTGCAAATCTTGTACCAGGCATTTTAGGAGCGCCAGACAAACTCTTCGAAGCACGTCGACTGGCTTATAGAAATACTCAATACTATCGATTGGGCACGAACTTTCTCAACATACCTGTTAATTGCCCATTTCAAAAAAAAGCTTTCACGTACAATCGTGATGGTGTACCACCAGTCAAGGATAATATGAGGGACATACCCAATTATTACCCAAATTCATTCAACGGTCCTGTCCCTTATAAAGATGAAAATGCAGGACAACTTATAGAGATTTATCAGGATGAACCTAATAACTTCGAACAAGCTAGGGAGCTGTATACCAATGAAATGTCGCCAGATGAGAGAACGAGGTTGGTAGAAAATATATTGTACGGTTTAGGACCGGCAGCAAAGTTTCTACAAGAGCGAGCTGTTAAATTATTTGAACTTATACATCCAGATCTTGGTGAGAGAATATGGAAAGGTTTACAAGCGAATAGAACAAGCTATGATTTTGAATATTGAATCATACCTTAAATTTACCCATTGTAACTAATACATACAATATACAATAAGATTTTATGCTTTTTGAACTTAATGTGATGTAAACTATTTTTTTTCTTAGTAAGTATATTTACAATTAGTGCTTATGCGAATGTTTTGGTAGATGATATAAATTGTTTTAACACAAGATTAAGTTTTGAAAAACCGTCTAATCGCGTTTCATCAGGAGAGGGTTAAGGCCATACTAATCCCGTTTATTTTGAGTTTTTTTTTTAAACATAAACACTCCAAATAAATTCACATTTAAGTGCTCTTCATCAACAACCCATACCGTCCCACTGCTGGACTCGGGTCTCCTCTCAGGAGAGGGTTAAGGCCATACGTCCCCACGCTGGCCAAGGCCACGCCTAAGTGCTCTTACTGCTCTTACTGCAGTTTAATTAATTTCAATGTGCATTTACCGTCATTTCAGCAACTCATTCCATAAAGGTATTTTATAATTTTATAAAAAGGTTATTAAACATTAAAATAGACAAACGCAACGCACTTATAATTAAAGTATTTGTGTTGGTTCAATGCTATTGCTCCAAGATCCAAATTGTGAGATTTGACAAGCCTGTAACGAAAATAATCACCTAACAAAAAAAAACCGACTTCAATCTGGACCACATGGGAAGCACCAGCTTTCAAATAAAAAAAGAATCATCAAAATCGGTTCACCCAATCGAAAGTTATGAGGTAACAAACATTTAAAAAAAACAGTCGAATTGAGAACCTCCTCCTTTTTTTGAAGTCGGTTAACTAGGTGTTCATATCATGTTTAATTATAATTATTATTGACGTGGAAACAATAAAGTTCAATTACAAATTATAAATATGTATTTGAGTTTCATTTGGTTTTGGTAAACTAGTAACATAAAAACTTTTTATAAAAAAAAAACCGACTTCCAAAAAACATCCAACGAAAACTCTCTGCCAAAAAAACACTTAAAAGCGTAAAATAAACTGGTTCTTCATAAATTGCCTATACCTAATTCTTTATTCATTTAAAAGCCAAAAATAATACAAACGAACAATTACAAAAGTCTAAGCAATAGTCACTTGGCACCGACTTCAAACAGATTCTAGGTACCTAGCACACATTATAATACTACTATTTAAATGAATAAAGAATTAGGTATAGGCAATTTATGTAGAACCAGTTTATTTAACGCTTTTAAGTGTTTTTTTGGCAGAGAGTTTTCGTTGGATGTTTTTTGGAAGTCGGTTTTTTTTTTTATAAAAACTTTTTTTTTTCAGTTTTTAGTGCAAACAATAGTAGGTAAGTAGTAAGTTGAACTAATTCATCAAATTTCATCATCAAGAATACAAATTAAGGTCTATACGTACGTGTAATATTAAAATCATCCTCTAATCCCTAACTGTTGAAGAGTTTTACCTTCTATCACCAGTTCACCTAAATAACTTGAAAGTTTACGACTGAAGGTCTTTAGGTACGTATGAAATTGAAAGAATTATCCTCCAACTCCTAACCGTTGAGGAGTTGTACCTTCCACCTTCCATCATCAGCTTACCTAAATAATTTGAAAGAATACGAGTAAAGGTAACACATATACATATGATATTTAAAGATTTATCCTCCAACTCCTAACCGTTAAGGAGTTGTACCTTACATCATCAGCTCATCATCATAAAATGATGACTACCAGACGCAAATACCAGTGATCCTTCAGAAAATATACGAAAAACATAGTATGTGCCTATAAAAAGTGAGGGTTTCCCTCGATTTCTCCGGGATCCCATCACCAGATCCTGATATGCTGGCAATGGGACCACCTCGGAAGTATACCCTTCCGAATACAAAAAAAAAATTCAAAATCGGTCCACAACTGACGGAGTAATCGCTGAACATACATAAAAAAAAAAAAAAAAAAACATACAGTGGAACATAGAACCTCCTCCTTTTTGGAAGTCGGTTAAAAGGGTTTAAATACAGTCTACAAAGGTTTAACTTTATGTTTGTTAATAAGATTGTTAAGTATACCAACTATCACAGACTGTGTTCTTTATCGATGTCGGACCAAATGTTTGTATGATCTTAAAATATTGTTTCGGAGTTTGGGTGTTTTGTATGTATAATATGTATTTACAAAAAAAAGTATATATGTATTTATATTAGTTATCTAGTCCTCATAACACAAGCTCTGCTTAGCTTGGGAATAGATGGTGCTGTGTGTTAGATGTCCAAAATATTCATTTATTAATTGTATATGTTATCTACTAGCGGACCCACGCAACTTCGTTTGTGTCTCCTATTGCCCGTAGCGTTATAATTTTCTCCCGTTTTTAAACATTTTTCATTGGTGCTCCGCTCCTATTGGTCTATCTAACACCGAAAGAATTTTTCAAATCAGACCAGTAGTTCCTGAGATTAAGGCGTTCAAACAAACAAACTCTTCAGCTTTATATTTTAGTAAGTATATAGATACAAACCTTTCTCTTGAGTCACTCTATCTATTGCTGAAAATTGTTTTAAAATATGTTACGTAGTTTATAAGATCTAAGCGAATAGACAGCGGCAGCAACTTCCTTTTATAGATACTATGTAAAGATGAAGTAATGTTAGATTCTAAGAAATTTAAGACCCAAGAAACAGCCGTTGCGATACTGAGTCCGTTTTTTTAGTATTTGCGTGAGCATCCCTTCTAGATTCAAATCGACTTGTCCTTGGAAGACTAACGAGGATTTTAATAAAGATTTTGACAGACAAGACTCTAATCTATAGTGGATAATAATATAATATATTATTATCAACTATCAAAATCGATCTACAGTATAAAAAAACTGCTAAGTCAGTCATTATTTATTTGTGCTATAATAGTGTGTGCCCTAACGTTCATAACGAAGGCCTTCATTTAAGATGTTGTTTAAACGCAATTTGAATGCACTAGCACTTTCGCTATATATTGCACTTGTTACATGAAGTTAGACTATTACTATAGAATTTTATAAGAAAACGGTTGATTGTTAAATTATTTATCTCATAGTTACTAGAGTGTGGCGGGGGTCGTTTGAAAAGTTAACTTTTCGGTCGACACCTTAGTAGCGTTTTAGCTCAATGTTGTATGCAGTTTTGTGTTACCAGATAATTATTCAACGTTAATTATTATTTATCTGCATTTTGTTATCCAACTAATCTGAAATGGAAAGCAAGCATGCTTGTTTGAAAAACCATTACATATTGTGACCATAGACAATTAAGAAGGTGAGTAAATTTCAAAATAAATTGAATACAAAGATAAGTGTTCAGTGTTTGAATTGTTCTATATCCATAAACGAATCTAATTATTTTCAAATTACTAATTAAAAACTAATCTGTTTCACTGATTTATCAGTTTATTTTCGACTACTAAATTGACAGGCACAATGATAATGATTAAAACAATTTCTTTATTCATACAATTTATCGTTTAAGAAAAGCATCTACACACAATTTGCAGAGATTAGTTTTTATAGTAATTTCTAGGTGATTTTTACTTATTTTAAACCAGTTTTAAAAGCCGTAGTCACACGTTGTTAAAGTGTTATGGTGCGTTTCTATGTAACGTGTGACTACGGCTTTTCAAACTTGTTTTATACTTTTTCAGCGTCGTTTATTGTCGTAGGTGGGTTTTAGTTTTTACTTTTTTTTATTTAAAATGTTTTGGTGTCGTTATTAATATATAATATATATATTTGAAATGTACAAATAACGCCCTTTCCAATAATACCAAACACGGCATATTTATCTCAAATTATTTTTTTAAATCAGTACCTACTTTATGTCGGCTAGAGGGCGCCACCTTAGATTCAGTGACACGTCATATAGCCTATAACCAGCGGATGATCAAGACGCTTCTAACGATACCACCACATTTGTCCAGTTCTAATAAGTAGTTAAGGAATTATGAGGGAACAAATGAACATACATACATACATACATAGCCTGTCAAAATCATAACCCTCCTTTGGCTTTGCCGTAGTCGGGTAAAAAACACATTAATTATGGATTTAAAACAAATTGTATAATTAATAACAGGTGAATACAACGTGCACAACAATATCATCTCCAGGATTACATACTTTTATGATATTAAATAGTTCTGTTACAACGACAGTATACTAAATTATAATTTAATTCATTCACAATCATGTAATTTATTTACCTACGAGTATATTTAAACGTTTATTTAAATAGAAATACACACATCAAAAGTGTCTAGGGATCAACATATGTGTCTAGGGATCAACATATATTTTTGCAATAACTTTTCTCCTGATTGATATTAATTAAAATTTTCTTTAAGGATTCATCAAATAAAGTGTTTTCGTTTGTCACAGTAACGATAAACCAAGTCACCTTTGCATTAATAAAGAAATTTGCCATTTTCCTAATAAAGGGATTTTTGACATTTGAACCACTAACATTAAAGTTCGAAAAAAAGACTGAAATAACAGTTTTCTTTAAAATTTTATTAGGTAACTTAAACAATTAATAATCCGTGTTTCTACCGCGAACACTAACAACACAAGAATCGGTTTGGCATACTCAAAATGAGTTCATCCAAATCACGCTGTGGAATGGCCGCCCATGTTCGTTGCAACAAGAAAAAAAGGTCTTCTTGCGACTGGATACCCTCCATATTCGGCAGAGCTCTTCTCTGTAGCATATCCCATGCATGCTCAATCGTGTTCAAGTCTGGCGACTGAGCAGGCCAGGGCCAAAGCCACATCTCAATTTCAAGAAATCCGCATAAAAATGCTTGATCCCTAGACACTTTTGATGTGTGTATGTCACAATAATTTTGTGCAAACTCGAAGACCTAAAAGGATTAAAATAAGGATTAATTAATATATTAATATTATTTAATCTGTGTTCAATGAAATGTCGAAGGGAATATATTGAAAAATAAATAAATATATACTAGCTGTTGCCCGCGGCTTTGCTCGCGTGTACGTTGATTATATGTATTTCATTAAAACTGTGTAAAAGTACGTTTTTAAACGTATTTATTTATTTTTGATCAATAGCCCATTTAAAAGAACTTTCATACAAACTTTCGGCCTTTATGTTAACCTCTTAGGGAACAGAATTCCCATAAATGCATAAGTATTCATCTATCTGTAATCAAAAACCTAAGACGGACTTCCAAACTAACTTATATACGAAATGTCTACGCCTATTTCATCCCTTAGAATATCCAGATACACTTAAATACGTATCTACTCGTTTTTAATCAGTAGCCCAAAAAAAAGTTTCATGTTTTTAACTTAAAAACTCACAAACTTCCGTACAAACTTTCAACCCCTATTTCAGGGGTAGAATACCCCTTAGGGTATTCTACCCTTAGGAATTACCCCTTAGGGGTAGAATATCCAGGAACGCTTAAATACTTATCTCATCATCATCAGCCTATCTCAGTCCACTGCTGGCCATAGGCATCTCCAATTGCACGCCACTTGGTTCGATCCTCGGCTTCTCGCATGCAGCTCCTGCCAGCTGTCTTGGGCAGATCATTATTCTACCTGGCCAGTGGACGTCCTACACTACGTTTGACGAGACGCGGTCTGCACGGCAAGAACCCGTTAACCCCAACGGCTGATGTGGCCTCTGCCACTTCAGCTTGCTTATTTCTCTGTTCTCTGCCGGATCACCTCATTCTTGATGCGATCCCTTAGAGAAACGTCGAACATAGCCCATAGCTAAGCGACTTCGAATTTGTGAAACAGCCGTGTCGTAAGTTTCCACGTTTCGGCACCGTATATCATGACGGGTAGAACGCGCTGATTGAAGACTTTGGTTATTAGGAACTATGGGATCGACGATTAAAAGACCCGAAGAAATTACCCAAACGCTGCCCAACCCGACTGAATTCTCATGTTCACCTCGTCCTCGAAGTTGTTTCTACCTAACTGCAAAGTCTGCCCGAGGTACACATATTTTTGTAGAACTTCGAGAACGGCACCGTGTACTACGACCGGTTCCGGTAGAACATGTTCATTAAACATACGTATCTACTCATTTTTAGAATTCCGTACCTCTAAAGGAAAAAACGGAACCCTCATAGGATCACTTTGTTTCCATCTGTCGGGTAAGACCCTTTTTTATATGAAGCTGAAATTTATATCAAATACTCAGGTCTAATGTCCCTCGGAGCTGTGAAAAAATCAAACTTCTAAGCCAACGCAATTAAATTTTAATTAAATTTTAATTAAAATTAATAATAAAATTTTAATTAAAAATTAAAAGATACAGCCGTTTATGCCGCCAATTTTTAACACTCAAAACCTACAGAGTACTTCCCGTGAACTCAGAATCTTTAATTATGGTAGTAACAAGCAACGTCTTATAGCACAGACAAAGCCAAAATTGCGATAAGCATAAATTTTTAGTAACATCATATAATATACCTACAGCTTTTTACGGAACCCTCGGTGCGCAAGTCCGACTCGCACTTGACCGGTTTTTTTTTAATCAGTAGCCCAAAAAAAGTTTCATGTTTTTAACTTAAAAACTGACGAACTTCCGTCAAACTTTCAACCCCTATTTCACCCCCTTAAGGGTATAATGTCCAGAAACGCTTAAATAGGTGTATACTCATTTTAATCATTAACCGAAAAATAAAGTTTCGTGTTTCTAACTAAAAAGTGACGGACTTCCATACTATCTTTCTACCCATATTTCACCCCCTTAGGGGTAGAATATGCAGATACGCTTAAATAGGTATCTAGTTATTTTAATCAGTAGCCCAAAAATAAAGTTTCATGTTTCTACCTTAAAAAATTACGGACTTCCATACAAACTTTCATCCCCATTTTACCCCTTTCCCCTAAAGTGGTATTAGTAGGTATTTTGGGCCATAATCCCATCCCATTTATAGACGAAGGCTTTTAATGTCCAAGTAGCCGACTCCAAGTAATCATTGGAGTAATTAAGGCTAGGAAGGTGATGATCTTTAATGTTCTATATCCCCTGGATGGGATAGAGGCAGGACATCCACAGCAAGTCTCCATCTCGATCGGTTCTGAGCCCTGACTTCATCATCTTGTCGATGTTCTTCGCCTCATCTACCACCGGTCGGTAACCAACTTTGGCTTAGACTGCCACGCTTTCGCTTTTTCTGGAAAGATAATATAACCAGTAGACGCTATAACCAATAGAAGCCGGTCATCAGTTAAAATTTTACCAAAAACGGAAACTTATTTTCCCTTTTTAATCGACTTCAAAAAAAGGAGGAGGTTTCTCAATTCGACCGTATATGTTTTTTTTATGTGTGTTCGCGGATAATGTCATCGTTTATAAACCGATTTTGATGATTCTTTTTTTAATGGAAAAAAGATATCCCAACGGTGGTACCATGATAAGGACACTAAGATCTGATGATGGCATCCAAGAGAAATCGAGTCGACCCTTGAAGTCGGTTTTTGTTTTTGTTAAAATTTTACTTGTTTGAGACACAGATGAAATTGTGTGTTTTAATATATGTATTTCTATAATGAGGTAAAGAGTACAAGCTTAACACTCTTAAATAAAAGAAGCTTAAGTTTCTTGTCCCTTAATGGATATGGGCCTCTCCATAGGTTTTAGCCTGCAATACGACGCAGGCAAAACGTCTTAACATAGGGTTATTGTCAAATTTTTCTTCTCTTGACCGTGTTTTTGTCCTGAATAGTTTACTCCTTTAGTTGGCTCTTACGACACCCACTGGATAAATAGGGGTGTTGACACCCCACCTTCGTTTCCGTAGGTACATAATCGATAAGCCTACTATAAATTTAAATTATCGACAAAATGAATCAAATATTCTAAATTTTTCAATACACTCATAATGCAGTGATAATTAGTGTAGAAATAATGAAAAATCCCGTTAGTCACACAACTGCGATAACCTGGTGTGACCACGAGTCCACGATAGTTGTTATGTATATTTATATTACCTACTACTTATTTGTATAGTCGTATTTCATCAACTTTGTATTTATTTCTCTACATTTTATTACTCGAAACTTGCTCCGATGAACACGAATCAGAACTTATTATACCTACCTACCACGGTAAAATTAATTATTGTTTCATTCCTAACATGCTGCATTTTATTCAAATTCATACCATTGCTAATCATTTTATACGTACTTCTATTCTATTCTAAACGACTTCGCTCAAAATAACTCTTTTGCGAGCGCTGCCGTGGCCTGGAGGCTTTTTTGTGTTTAATCCTCCTCGGGTCGTAACCCCACGGGGGATAAACAGTAAGGGTATGTAAGACTCAAACTGTCTCCACAGAGTATTTTTTAATGAAGGCTTTACCGACACTTCAGATGTGTCCTAAAAAGGAAATCCTTACGAAGCTGATAGTTACGAATAGATAAAATAACAAAACGAATTACAAATATTACGATCCTTGTAGGTATTTACAAAACACAATATAACTGGCATTTTTATAAAACTATCGAATAATATGTTCTGCTTTGTGAATTGCCTTGCAAAATATTAATTAATTAGTAGATAGTGTTATGTTGTAAGGATCTCTATTGCTCCATACTTACTCAAAGTCACTCAACTTTCCATTTTTACATTGCAGTCTTAAAACTATTCAAAACGTAAGCTGAGCTGATTATATTATTTTATCTTATTAATATAAAGGAAAATATTGAGTATGTAAGTTTGTTACTTCGTCACGCGCAAACGGCTGGACCTTTTTGGATAAAATTTGGTATGCAGGAACCTGACACCCTGGATTATTACATAGGTTACTATTTGCCGCGAAAATCGATATACACGCGGGCGGAGGCGGGAGCATCAGCTAGTCTTAATATAAAGAAAAATATTGAGATAAAAATAACCTTACAAGCTTAAAATCTCAAAAAAATGTGCACCGATTTATTTTAAACTTTGGCACAGTCTAAAAACCAATGCTAATATTATTTACATCTATCTCAATCAAATTTTTCATACAACGACAATGTGCCACATTTTTATAGGCCTCCAAAAACTGACTGTACTCTGTGAGATGGAAAGCATAAGAAGAATCCAAGAGTGGTGGCCAAGTCTTATGTTTTTTGTTTTTTATATTATCAACGTGGTTACACTGACTTCAAACTCTGACTTATTCAGACATACATAGGAGAGGCTGATAAATAATCTGTCATACAGGTTCTCCTAATGCAGATACCAGTCTCTCACACAGATTCACACACTCGATCATATTACACTAAATTTATGAACTGAGTTTTGGGAACTATTCTGTGTGAGAGATAAATAATTGAGGATTTATTATTATTATACCGATAAACAGACAAAAATTCTGAAAACTGTTGTTTTGAGTTCTATTATGTACTTTAATCAAAACCCCTATATTAGGTTTGCGTCAAAATTTTGTTAAATGTATACTTCTATACAATTATCTGTATTAACATTATAAAGCTGAAGAGTTTGTTCGTTTGTTTGCGCTTATCTCAGGAACCGCTGGTCCGATTTGAAAAATTCTTTTAGTGTTTGATAGTACATTTATCGAGGAAGGCTATAGGCTTTACATCATCACGCTACAACCAATAGGAGCGGAGCATCAATGAAGATTGTTACAAAAACGGGGGAAAATTATTACGCTACGGGCAATAGGAAACGTAAACGACGCGACGTTGAGTGGGTCAGCTAGTCTATCTATATATATAAAAGAGGAAGGTGACTGACTGACTGACTGACTGACATACCCAGAGATCAACGCACAGCCCAAACCGCTGAAGCTAGAATCCTGAACATTTGCAGGTAGTTTCTTTATATAACGTAAGTGAGCAATAAGAAAGGAATTTTTGAAATTCCACCGCTAAGGGGGTAAATCAAGGAATGAAAATCTGCGTGAGTGAAGCCGCGTGCAAAAGCAAGTATGTAATATAATTCAATGTAAGTTGAATAATTTAATCAACAACTGCTTTATTTTCAGGGAAATATTCATAGAGTTGGTACCAAAGAGTTGATAATTTTGTATTGACAATGGAGTTAAATATGTCACGTGTTTTGTTATGGATGACGATGGCCGTGGTGACGGCTAATGTACAAAATGATCCGGTGGGAAATCAAGTTATATCATTCAAGGAGAAAACATCGGTAAGATCGCAAAACATTCTGAAATATGTATTGAAATTGCGTCACTAAATATTGAAGTATTTAGAAAGGACATAACAATAAACTTTGACTTGTCCAAGGTGATTAATTATCTTGGCTATGAATTGATGGCTTATGAATGAATTGGCTGGAATTGATTTACACTCAGAACAAAAAAAATGAATGGATATTTACGGCCGTTTTATTAATATTAGACTGCACGTTTGGCCTAATGGTTTAACGGACGGTCGGTCGGTAAAGTACCCCGCGACACAGGATTTATTCCTAGTGCGGGAGTTGTCTTTAAAAAAAAAAAAATTGTTGCCAAAATGACTCGTCTCTGCCTGATGGAAAGCATGAGCAGAATCCAGGAGTGATGGTCACCATCCTCAATCCGAATAAGGACAATGCAAAATGTTTTCAATGACCTATCTCTGGTTTAAACTAAGATAGTCTACTCAATTTTTTTTTAATATGATTGATTCAATACTTCAATTGATATGCAGTATAACTTTTTTTATAAATACTCTTTTTAGGTAAACCGCTCTCAAGAACCTAACTCTAGTTAAAACTGGGGATGGGTTGTTGAAAACGATCATTATGCTTAACTAGCTGAGCCCCGCGGTGTTACCCGCGGTACAACAACAACCGCGGTTAACGCCACGGGACAAAGTAAAAAAAAACTATGTAAAAAGTATCTATACCTATACGGCTATACAGACATCAAAAAATCTATTAAATTGTACAGTCTAGCATATAATATTTAAATTGATACTTGTTTAGGCTAAGGCCTTATCGGACTGGCATACCCTAATAGGGTAAAAGTCCCTTAAATATAAATAAAGAGAAAAAAGTATCCTATGTCCGTCTCCTGGTTCTAGGCTACCTCCCCACCAATTTTCAGCCAAATCGGTTCAGCCGTTCTTGAGTTATAAATAGTGTAACTAACACAACTTTATTTTATATATATATATATAGAATAGATGTATTCAGAAATATATAAGTACTACAGATTCATTTTAGTTTTCGATATTATGTTCGAATGTAAGATTTTTAATACTTACATTATTATACAAGGTGGATACCACAAAGCAAGAGTTTTTTTAACTAGGTATACCTACACACGTTACAAGTCCACCTACAAAGTTTCAATGAAATCGGTTCAGTAGTTAAGCCACAGGACACTACTTTTCATTTTTGAAATTTACTACACGATGTGTTGAATGCATCGCTATCATCAAGGGGTTAACGACCTTTTAGGTCTAACTACTCAACTAATTTTCACTCTAAAATATACCTTATGTCTGAGCAATAAGATCCTCACACACGTAATCACAAAATAGTTAAAAACTTTTGCTGGAAGTAATCTCAAATCAAGAGTCGGGTCAACCGAAAATATCTTTTCTATCCTTTTCTAATTTCAAGCGTAAAAAACTGCATTTGAATAGTCGGCAAGTCGGCAGTCAGTCGCAATACGCGAACCCGTGACGTGTTCGCGTCGCCGTTACACGTTTGAACTAGCCGGCGCGGAAGCTCTATGTACCTACCTACTGTTTGTTTTGATTATTAATAAATAATAGGTATTTTAAAGTGATTAGTGCGAAAAACTGCTTTAATAGTGACAGGACAGGGACAGGACACATTAGTTAGGTTTGTTGTTATTTAACGATTACTTTGTGTGAGTGTAAAAGAAACAATGCCTCGATTTGGTTATACGGCTAGTGAATACTCGGATATGATATTAATTTATGGAGAATGCCGAAAAATTGCCGTTCTGGCTTTACGTACCTACACTGACATGTAGTTTGCGTACAGCTGCTCCTCATTTTCAAGTAAGTAAGCAAGCCATAGATCTATTCACAAAGTTCTAAAAAAAACAAGCGTAAACCTTTAAATACAAGTAAGTACAGGCTTTATTAGATCGACGAGATATACTTTTTGTAAGACATTGCCCGTAAGACATACTTTTTGTTATTACTTATTTGCAAAGCTATTTGTTAGTACCTACCTACTTACTAATTTGCAAAATAATTGCGAAAAAATTACATTATTAAAAGATACGATCTGTGTATTCATTGAGAATTGAAAAATTTAAATTATAATTAATTGAATTTCATGTTTTGTGATATTATTGTGAAATATTGTGATTGTGTAAATACATGTAAATTATTATTACAATAAGAAGGCGGCAGCACCGCGCGGGCGCCGTTTGATATTGCCGCGGGCGCTCAGCTGTACTCGTATGCACGTAGGTCAGTGAACTTAAATTGCAAATGGTGTTCTTATCGGTTTTAATATTTTTAGGCATTTAGTTTGTTTGAAAGTTTCATTTTTTTAATTTCAATTTTCAAATAAATTTAACAATCCCAAAGTCAACAGACATATTTGAATGGCCCGCGGTTTCGTTAAATATCGTTTTGTCGTATCCACCCTGTATGATACAATTCTTAGACTATTTAAATAAATAATTTGATAACTTTATTTTGATTTCGGTTTACTATCTTAGTTTTGAAGTGAAACACTATGAGCCATATTTATGGATATTGGATTATATTTTTACTAACATATTATCATAGACCGATTGTTACAAAATATTACAAATTATATCAACTCTGTCTACTTACAGTTTTCTAACAAGCTTGCTAGGTTTCGGGCAAGTTCTGTTACGTACAGAATGAAATTGGTTATAAATACCCGAAACCTAGCAAGCTTGTTAGAAAACTGTTAACAGCAATTGCACCTAAATTTTCCAAAATTACCCGTACCCATAATAATAAATAAATAATAAAATAAATAAATATTTCGAACATCTAACACACAACAAGCTAAGCAGAGCTTGTGCTATGGGTTACTAGACAACTGATACAAATACTTATATACTTTTTTTTATAAATACATACATATTATACATAGAAAACACCCAAACTCCGAAACAAATATTTGTAGATCATACAAACATTTGGTCCGACCCGGGAATCGAACCCGAGACCTCATGATCAGAAGTCGCACACGCCAACCGCGAGACCAATGAGGCAGTTGAGGCAATAATATCTTGATAAGATACATATTGAAGCTATTGTAACATATACCTACTGTTATTTTTCAGGGCCCG
Source organism: Diaphora mendica (assembly GCA_949125395.1). Lineage (NCBI taxonomy): Eukaryota > Metazoa > Arthropoda > Insecta > Lepidoptera > Erebidae > Diaphora > Diaphora mendica. The sequence goes on from OX421316.1 coordinate 5,298,669, forward strand.
ATTGCAATAATGACGACATCTGCGGGAGCGCCGATTGAAAAAGATGAAACTAATACTTTAAACAAAAGGCTTCTATTCAACGAGTTTTTCATGGATTCCATGACTCACTTAGTTCGTGAAAGAATACCAGAAAGAGTTGTTCATGCCAACGCTGGAGGAGCTTTTGGCTATTTTGAAGTAACTCACGACATAACAGACCTATGTAAAGCTAAACTATTCAGCAAAATCGGAAAAAGAACGCCAGTAGCGGCAAGATTCTCGCTAGTACTTACAGAGAGAGGTGGAACAGATACTTCTAGAGATGCTAGAGGTTTCGCTGTTAAGTTCTATACAGAAGATGGAAATTTTGACATAGTTGGATTAAATACACCTATGTTTGCCATCAAGGACCCCATTCTATTCCCAACTTTCGTAAGGGCACAGAAAAGAAATCCATCAACGAATGTGAGGGATCCAAAAACGTTATGGGATTTCTTAACGTTACGCCCAGAAAGTTTGCATATGTTCTTACTCATATTTGGTGATCGTGGTGTCCCTAATGGCTACCGACATATGCCTGGCTTTGGTATTCACACTTACCAGGTAGTTAACGAGCATGGCGAAAACCACTTCATTCGATTTCATTTCAGACCTGATCAAGGTGTAAAACCTTTGACGTCTGAGCAAGCTAGAAAAATAGGAGGTATTGATCCAGATTACAACACCAGAGATTTATATACAGCCATTGGTAAGGGTGACTTCCCCAGTTGGACTGCCAGCATTCAAGTGCTAACATTAAATGACGTCAAGAACGCTGGATTTGATGTATTCGATGTTACAAAAGTACTTCCACTGGATAGATATCCTCTAAGACCATTAGGTCGTTTTGTTTTAAATAGGAATCCAACTAACTATTTCGCCGAAATCGAGCAGCTAGCATTTAGTCCTGCAAATCTTGTACCAGGCATTTTAGGAGCGCCAGACAAACTCTTCGAAGCACGTCGACTGGCTTACAGGGATTCTCAATACTATCGATTGGGCGCGAACTTTCTCAACATACCTGTTAATTGCCCATTTCAAAAAAAGGCTTTCACGTACAATCGTGATGGTGTACCACCAGTCAAGGATAATATGAGGGACATACCCAATTATTACCCAAATTCATTTAACGGTCCTGTCCCTTATAAAGATGAAAATGCAGGACAACTTATAGAGATTTATCAGGATGAACCTAATAACTTCGAACAAGCTAGGGAGCTGTATATCAATGAAATGTCGCCAGATGAGAGAACGAGGTTGGTAGAAAATATATTGTACGGTTTAGGACCGGCAGCAAAGTTTTTACAAGAGCGAGCTGTTAAATTATTTGAACTTATACATCCAGATCTTGGTGAGAGAATATGGAAAGGTTTACAAGCGAATAGAACAAGCTATGATTTTGAATATTGAATCATACCTTAAATTTACCCATTGTAACTAATCTAATACAATAAGATTTTATGCTTTTTGAACTTAATGTGATGTAAACCAATTTTTTTCATAATAAGTATATTTACAATTAGTGCTTAAGCGAATGTTTTGGTAGATCATAGAAATTGTTTTAACACAAGATTAAGTTTTGAAAAACCGTCTAATCGCGTTACACCAGGGTTAAGGCCATACTAAACGCGTTTATATTGAATATTTTTTTTTAAACATAAACACTCCAAATTAATTCAAATTTAAGTGCTCTTCATCAACAACCCCTACCGTCCCACTGCTGGGCACGGGTCTCCTCTCAGGAGAGGGTTAAGGCTATACGTCCCCACGCTGGCCAAGGCCACGCTTAAGTGCTCTTACTACAGTTTAATTAATTTCAGTGTGCGTTTACCGTCATTTCAGCAACTCATTCCATAAAGGTATTTTATAATTTTATAAAAAGGTTACTAAACATTAAAAATAAAAAAATGTAAAAATAGACAAACGCAACGCACTTATAATTAAATTATTTGTGTCGGTTCGATGCTTTTGCTTCAAGATCCAAATCGTGAGATTTTACAAGCCTGTAACGAAAATAATCACAATCCAAATTTAAATGGAACCACACGGGAAACACCAGCTTTCCAACAAAAATCAAAGAAGAATCATCAAAATCGGTTCAGCCAGTCAAAAGTCATGAGGTAACAAACATTAAAAAAAATATAGTCGAATTGAGAACCTCCTCCTTTTTTTGAAGTCGGTTAACTAGGTGTTCATGTCATGTTTAATTATAATTGTTCATTCCTCTCGCCAATGCAGCGATCACCTAATGACGTTTGCAATACCTATAGGCCCATGTTATAAGCATACAATCGCTAAAACTAGTTCACTGGCGAGAGCAATGAACGTGACGGCGATTCACCGTGTTCTTATTCTAAACTAATGCAGTATCAAGCACTTACTGGAGATGCGTGAAGTTCTTGATCTCGTCGGCCGTTGATGGCGTACCCCACTGCCGTTTGTCTTGCCGCGTTCACACATACATGACTCCTAAGGTGCTGTACAACCTCCAAGGCATTCGAATTACAATAAACTCGTTTCAACTATCGCGGACCGCGCCTAAATTGACGTGACTACTAAAACTCGCGAGTCCAAATCAGATCAATCACAACGGTAACCGACTAAACACCGAATTGGATGGACAGTTAGCTAAATTACAATTAAAACGGTTCCCAAAACGACAATCGTCGACCGTTGACAACAAGCGTCTCTATGTACTATCTTAACCTCAAACGTCAAACAACAAAAATGACAATCAAAAATGTTGCCATTACAATGACGTTAAATTTCTAACAATAATTATTTATTGACGTGGAAACAATAAAGTTAAATTCCAAATTATAAATATGTATTTGAGTTTCATTTGGTTTTGGTAAACTAGTAACAAAAAGGTTTAAGTACAGTCTACAAAGGTTTAACTTAATGTTTGTTAATAAGATTGTTAAGTATACCAACTATCATAGACTGTGTTCTTTTTCGATTCCCGGGTCGGACCAAATGTTTGTATGATCTTAAAATATTGTTTCGGAGTTTGGGTGTTTTGTATGTATAATATGTATTTACAAAAAAAAAGTATATATGTATTTATATTAGTTATCTAGTCCTCATAACACAAGCTCTGCTTAGCTTGGGACTAAATGGTGTTGTGTGTTAGATGTCCAAAATATTAACTTATTAATTGTATATGTTATCTACTAGCGGACCCACGCAACTTCATTTGTGTCTCCTATTGCCCGTAGCGTAATAATTTTCTCCCGTTTTTAAACATTTTTCATTGGTGCTCCGCTCCTATTGGTCTATCTAACACCGATAGATTTTTTCAAATCGGACCAGTAGTTCCTAAGATTAGCGCGTTCAAACAAACAAACTCTTCAGTTTTATATTAGTAAGTATTTAGATATAAACCTTTCTCTTGAGTCACTCTATCTATTGCTGATTTTTTTTTTAAATATGTTACGTAGTTTAAAAAATCTAAGCGAACAGACAGCGGAAGCAACTTCATTTTATAGATACTATGTAAAGATGAAGTAATGTTAGATTCTAAGAAATTTAAGTCCCAAGAAACAGTCGTTGCGATACTGAGTCCGTTTTTTTTTTTGTATTTGCGTGAGCATTCCTGACTAGATGCAAATCGACTTGTCCTTGGAAGACTAACGAGGATTTTAATAAAGATTTTTACAGATTAGACTCTAATCTATAATAGTCTAGCGGTCAACGGGTTAATATTTAGACACGGCAAGTTGGTAAAGCAAATTGTACTACGACAATACGATACAATACCTACCTACTAAAGGTATTTGTCATCAACCATTTAAATTTGAACATTTTGGCTGTAGTGAATTAAAATCTGAACACCTGTCCGTATACAGCGCCGTATTAAAACAAGAAATGTTTCTTTTGCTTGTTTTGCAGGAAATAAGATTAAGGAAGGAGCAAATTTAGTACGCAATACATTTTTTTTGGATATATTTTTTAACTCCTCATACCTTAAAAATTACATGTAGATTTTACACTGCTTAACTTTATACATCTTATAATGTGTTTTCTCTTATTGTATTTCAAGACAAGGAACATGATAGAAGAAAAACATTTAATTAAATAAAACCTTGAGTAATAGACCTATGTGTCAGGAAAGACTGACTAAATAAAATGGAAATCAAGAGTCTAATTTATTGCCAAGTAGGTACTCAAGAAAAACGAAGCAAGATAGTTATTGAATGAGGGATGAGAAAACGTAGAGAGGCGACAAGAAAAAACGGTAGAGAGTAAAAAACAATGACAGTCTGTTGATCCCGACAGGCGTGGCATTGCTAGAAATAGAAATAATGGATATATTTAAGACTAGCTGTTGCCCGCGGCTTTGCTCGCGTGGAAGTTGATTATATGTATTTAATTAAAACTGTGTAAGTATCTATGAATACTGTGTTCATGTTTTTAAACGTATTTATTTATAATCAATAGTCCATTAAAATTGACTTTCATACACACTTTTGACCCTTATTTTAACCCCTTTAGGAATATAATTCCCATAAATGCTGATATAAGTATTCATTTATTTGTAATCAAAAGCCTGAAGACCAAGTTTCAGGCTACTAAATTAGAAAAAGACGGACTTCCAGTCTAGCCTAGGGATAGAATATCCAGAAACACTTAAATACGTATCTCATCATCATCATCGCAGTCCGCTGCTGGACATAGGCATCTCCAATTGCACGCCACTTGGTTCGATCCTCAGCTTCTCTCATCCAGCTCCTGCCAGCCGTCTTGGGCAGATCATTATTCCACCTGGCCTGTGGACGTTCTAGGCTACGTTTGCCGAGACGCGGTCACCACTCACAAACCCGTTTACCCCAACGTTTATCAGTTCTGCGGCTAATATGGCCAGCCCACTGTCACTTCAGCTTGCTTATCCTGTGGGCTATGTCAAAGACCTTGATTCTCTACCGGATCACCTCATTCTTGATGCGATCCCTTAGAGGAACGTTGAGCTTTTGTGATAAGAAAAATAAATCATTATTATTATTATAGCCCTCTCCATAGCACGCTGAGCGACTTTGAACTTGTGGACCAGCCGTGTCGTAAGTGTCCACGTTTCGGCACCGTATGTAATGACAGGTAGGACGTTTTGATTGAAGACTTTCGTATTTAGGCACTGTGGGATTGCCGATGAAAAGACCCGACAAAGTTTCCCAAACGCTGCCCAACCCGGCTGAATTCTCCTGTTCACCTCGTCCTCGAAGTTGTTTCTACTTAACTGCAAAGTCTGCCCGAGGTACCACACATATTTTTGAACAACTTCGAGAACGGCACCGTGAACCACAACCGGTTCCGGTTGAACATGTTCGTACATACGTATCTACTCATTTTTAATCAGTAGCCATTAATAAAGTTGCATGTTTCTAACTTCAAGGATGACGGACTTCCAGAATAACCTATATACGAAATTTTAACCCCTATTTCACCCCCTCAGGGGTGGAATATCCAGAAACGCTTAAATAGGTATCTACTCATTTTTAATTAGACAAAACACAAATTTTTATGTTTCTCACTTAAAAAATGACGGATTTCCTTACAAACTTTCAACCCCTATTTCACCTCTTAGGGCTAGAATATCCAAAAACGCTTCAATACGTATCTACTCATTTTTAATCAGTAGCCCAAAACTAAATTTTCATGTTTCTCACTTAAGAAATGACGGACTTCCTTACAAACTTTCAACCCCTATTTCACCCCTTTAGGGGCATAATATCCAAAAACTCCAAAATACGTATCTAATCATTTTTATTTAGTAGCCCAAACATAAAGTTTCATATTTCTTATTTAAGAAATTACGGACTTCCATACAAACTTTCACAAGCCAAATGTAATAGTAGTTACCACACTCGCTTTATTTCGAGACGACCATCAACGACGTCGCATCAGCCCGCGCGTGTCTGCTCGCTTGGGTTGCTATCCGGCAGCGGCGAGTGCGGTACCTCCTATAACATTTTGGCTTGGCGCCGACTTCAAACAGATTTTAGGTACCTAGCATACACAATAATACTACTATTTAAATGAATAAAGAATTAGGTATAGACAAGAATTGGCACATAGCAATTTATGAAGAGCCAGTTTATTTTATGCTTTTTAGTGTTTTTTATCAGGGAGTTTTCGTCGGATGGTTTTTTGGAAGTCGGTTTTTTTTTTATAAAAAGATTTTATTTTTCCATTTTTAGTACAAACAATCGTAGGTTATCAGTAAGTTGAACTATTTCATGTAAATTCTGCTGATGCGAATAACTTTAGTGGTTTGAACACGTATTAAAACTGAGTATGCTCAGTTTCCAAATTTATGTTGAGATGCAATATTTCTGTTACCGAGAACGTTCTCGGTACTTGGTTACACGTGGTCTACGGGGCAATAGGAATCGTGTCCAAGCTTAAATGTCGTGATGAAATAGAAGCAGGCGAGTTACTTAAAGCAAAATACATTAAGGGGTTAGTCATCATAGCGCCTATGACATCAGCTCACCTAAATAACTTAAAAGTATTCAACTAAAGGTCTATAGATACGTATGAAATTGAAAGAATTATCCTCCAACACCTAACCGTTGAGGAGTTGTACCTTCCGTCATCAGCTTACCTAAATAACTTGAAAGAATACGACTAAAGGTAACATTCATACATATGATATTTAAAGATTTATCCTCCAACTCCTAACCGTTAAGGAGTTTTACCTTTCATCATCAGCTCATCATCATTAAATGATGACTACCAGACGCAAATATCGGCGTAGCTTCAGAAAATATACGAAAAACATAGTACGTGCCTGAAAAAAATGAAGGTTACCCTCGATGCCTCTGGGATGCCATCATCAGATCCTAGTTTCCTTATCATGGTACCACCGTCGGAATATTTACTTTCCATTAAAAAAAGAACCATTAAAATCGGTTCATAAACGACGAAGTTATCCCCGAACACACATAAAAAATAAAATATATATACGGTCGAATTGAGAAACCCGATATTTTTTTAGAAAGTGTAAGAAACTAAACTATTGCCGGATAATTTTGTACAAATTTATTAACTAATATTACATTTCATTACAAGGTGTAATTATATTATGTTGATTCTTTATTTATTTATTTTAATCAAAATCTGATGAATCGTCACTGTCACTTGATGAGCTCTCCCTAACGTTATTATAAGTTCCTGTACTTGTATATTATCGAATGCCACATGAATTTTCCAATCCGACGCTATAATGTTTTGGGTTCTTCTTACAATTTTTTCCCAGTGTTCGGCGGTTACTTCCGCACATGCATTTTTTAATAAATCTAACATCTTGTTTGCCGCAAAAGGGGGATGGGGATTGTTTCGAGCGGCGTGTCCTTTGATTTGTGCCCATATTAGTTCTATAACATTGTACTGGCAATGATACGGCGGCAGTTGAAGAACCCAATGACCACATTCGGCAGCTATTTCGTCGGTAATATATCTTTTATTGAGGCTTTAATCGATTTTAAAATATTCACTAATTGTACTTCCCCACACACCAACAATGAAACTTAAACACACAAAATAATAACAAAAAATTTACAACTTATTATAATAAGTACCCGAATTTACATGATAACCAATTAGGCTTCCGGCCAGGATTGTCGACAGAAAGTGTAATCCGATCGTAACACATCAGTCAGTCAATTACGTATTGTACGCCTGTTTCTTGGATCTCTCTAAGGCAAATGACTTGTTTTGTTATAATATTCTCTGGAAAAAGGTCAATGCAGTTTTCCCAAGAAATATTAGCGCGGCCGGTGTAGAGAGCAATGCCCGTGCCGTCATTCGCATAACAATGAATGCCGCTAATTTGCAGCATGTCATTGTTAAGGAGGAGAAACAGAGTGGGCGATAGCACACGGCCTTGCGGTACACCAGCATTCACAGATATGGAGTCAGAGCATTCTCCGTCGACTACGATCTTTATGCTTCTATCTGCTAAAAAGCTAGTGACCCATTCGCATAATTTCTCGGGAAGCCCAGCCCCAGGAACGGAGCTTCGAAAAAAGCGCTTTGTGCCAGATCCGATCGAAGGCTCCCGCAATGTTTAAAATAACTGCCATGGCTTCCTTGTTAGTCTCAATCGCCGGTGCCCAGCGATGTGTCAGGTATACCAGAAGATCACCAGCTGATCGACCCTTACGGAATCCGTACTGCTGGCCACTAAGCAGATGGTGACCCTCCAGGTACCGCAGGAGTTGATGGTTAATGATGGACTCCATTGTTTTCGAGAAGAGCGATCGCCTTTTTTAGGGATCGGGTAAACCAATGCTGCCTTCCATGATGTTGGGACTACTCCAGAAGAGTACGAGAGCCAAAAAAGACGCGTTAAGACCGGTGCCAACTCTGGAGCGCCGAGTTTCTGTAAAGCCGAATCTCCACCGAACGAACCCAGTCGAACTGAAAAAAAAGTTGGCAATTTTCGTGTTGTCAACCTTTTTTTTTGTATTTGTAAATTTCGGCTGAGACGCGCCTTTAAAGATCATAATGTGGAGGAGGAGTGCACAAAGTTAAAAAAAAAAATATATGGATGATTTACGGTCAAATTTCGATATCTGGGCGACCACTAGGTTTTTCAATTTAACCTCGGTCGCGCAGAAGTAGCGTATGCGAATATTTAATTCAATTCAATTTAAAATCACATATTCAAGACACAGTGACATTTTATGAACGGTAAATTGAAGCTATAGTTAAAAATCATAGATCGACACAAACAGATGCCACAGACTGTACTGACTTTTCAAACGTTTGTATGATCTGCAAATATTTGTTACGAATTTTGTATGTTTTCTATGTACAATATGTACATATATATTTACAAAAAATATGTATTATAACTAGGTATTATAGTCTAACTAGCTTTCATATCCAAAGCTCAGCTTAATTTGAAACTAAATGTCGTTAGATGTCCGAAATATTCGTTAATTATTTCTCATTATTGTTTTGTAGTTACTGCATCATATCATTATTATTTTCATTTCTATGTCATTCGTTTCTATCATCACATGTGTTATATAGTATATGGCCAAAATTCTTATCGAAAGCCTCCAGTCAGGATGTTGTTAAAACGCAATTTTAATGCATAGATAATACCTTCACTATTTATTGTATTTGTTACATTAAATTAGACCATTAAATTAAAGCTACAATTAAAAATCATAGATCGACACAAACAGACGCCACAGACAGTACTGAGTTTTCAAACGTTTGCATGATCTGCAAATATTTGTTACGAACTATAATTATTTTTTTTACGGGAGTCAGTCTGTGACCACGGCCGGTGCAACCTGGTCGAAACGTCAGGCAAATCTGAGGTATGTAATACCTTTTAATAAGTGATCGCGTTAATTCCCGTAAAAAAATAATTATTGTTATATCATGGAACGCGAAAGTTTGAAAGTTAGTATCTGTTACGAAGTTTGTATGTTTTCTATGTACAATATGTACATATATATTTACGAAAAATATGTATTATAACTAGGTATTATAGTCTAACTAGCTTTCATATACAAAGCTCAGCTTAGTTTGAAACTAAATGTCGTTAGATGTCCGAAATATTCGTAATTATTTCTCATTATTATTTTGTAGTTACTGCATCATATCATTATTAATTTCATTTCTATGTCATTCGTTTCTATCATTACATGTGTTATATAGTCTATGTCCAAAATTCTTATCGAAGGCCTCCAGTCAGGATGTTGTTAAAATGCAATTTTAATGCATAGATAAAACCTTCACTATTTATCGTATTTGTTACATGAAATTAGACCATTAACTATAGAATTTGGTAAGAAAATGGTCGATTGCTAAATTATTTTCTCTCATAGCTACTTTAATGTGACGGAGTTCGTTTGAAAAGTTAACTTTTCCGGTAGACACCTTCAATACCGTATTAGACTGAATACTGTTTTAGATCAATGTTGTACGCAGTTTTGTGTTACAAGATAATTGTTCAGTGATAATTATTTTTTATCAACATTTTGCAATTAATATCCAACTACTTTTTCTTTATTTAAAATGGAATGCAAGCATACATATTTGAAAAACCGTAACGTTTTGTGACCATAGACAATCAAGGGTGAGTATTTTTTTTTAAATTATTTTAAATGAGAAATATGCTAAGTTTTTTTTTTATTCAAAATTATTCCTTACATATCTGATATACCTAACTGTTTGCCTCATGTAAACATTTTTTTAGTTTTTAACTATTAAATTGACAGGCACAATGCTGATGACAATCAGTTTATTATTAAACAAGTAATTAATTAAAAACTATTATTTATTATTATTATTAAAAAAAAATATAATTTATCGTTAAGTAAAGCATCTATACGATATAGAAAAGTTCCAATGTACCCAAAAATAAAAAGAAGATTTTTGGCATTACATTACAGTAAAAACTATTGATAGACTTGAAAGTAGATTTATGGAACTTGCTTCTTTTACGTATACGACGTATCGAGCGAAGTCTAATTTTGTGGCCATTTGTAGGGTAAGGCCGAATTGGCCTCGAAGAAACTTGGCGTACTCAACAGATCGAGACAGTATTTGACTCCGGCCCACCGCCTTTTGTTTTTTTAATTGTTCGGACTTATCCTTGCCGCCTCTTTTCGCCATCGTCTTACGCGACAGACGTTTCATCCCCATCATCTGATAAATAAAAAGACGTGTGGCACTCCGGGACTGCCGCGGTAAAGCTATTGCATAGCATTTTTAATCAACTTATGCAATTATATATATTTTTTTATGCAGTAGTGCAGTGTTCCACAAAGGGTGTGCCGCGGCACACTGGTGTGCCGTGGTCATCTGTTGGTGTGCCTCGGAAAAATACGGTTATCCCACAAACCTAAAGAAAAATATTTAGGTACACAGATGTTAACTACGCGAAAGCACTAGGGAGGCGTTTTGTTTCGTTCATCTCTACTAAGTGGGCGTTGGTCAAGAGAGTTAGCGTTATTCTAGGTGTAGTCTACTGCCCTCCTGCTATTAACTACTCCGAGTTCAGAAACACTATTAGTTAGAATGATATCAATTGTCATTTCTCATCCACAACTACGCCGGATCTTCAAACTAAGTATCCCGCTATTGACTCATTTGAATTTTCTTTATTGTCTTTTGAGAACATCAAAATATTATCCTATCTATACGCTATAATGCTGTGGAGCATGATGGCAGTTGCGTAAGGCCTACGTGATCCTTCTTCCCAAAAAGAGTAGTCCCTCACTTCCTGAACATTTTCGCCCTATTTCTATTGTTCTCTTTCTGAAAATTTTCGCCCTATTTCTATTCTACCCTTCCTGAATATTTCGCTCCATTTCTATTCTTCTCTTCCTGAACATTTTCACCCTATTCCTATTCTTCCCTTCCTGAACATTTTCACCCTATTCCTATTCTTCCCTTCCTGAACATTTTCACCCTATTTCTATTCTACCCTTTTCTGAACATTTTCGCTTTATTTCTATTCTTCCCTTCCTGAATATTTTCGCCCTATTCTTATTCTTCCCTTCCTGAAAAATTTCGCCCTATTTATATTCTTCCCTTCCTATCCAAAGTGCTTGAGGTCAGTGCATATACGCAGCTTTCAGAATTCACTTACAGACAAGTCTGTTCGGATTTCTGAGGACTTTTTATTTTTTTATTCTGTAATTTCTGAGGTCTTTTTATTTTGTCTGCCACTGCCTAACCATACAACTAGATATGCGATATTTAAAGTAACGGAAGAATATTTCGATAAACATAATTTGGAATGGAGCAATGACCTATACAGGGTGGATATGACAATGCAACATTAAACAAAACCGTGGGCTATTTAAATGTATTGGTTTACTTTAGAATTGCTTAAATTATCCGAAAACGAATATAAAAAAAAAAAATTTTCAAACAAACTAAATATCTTAAAAATTAAAACCAATAAGGACACCATTTATAATTTAAGTTCAATAACCTGAGTGGCGCGGCGCCGCCGGGCGGCCGTAAAATAAGTACCCAAAGCATCGAGATATAATGTATAGAGAAGACGCCACTCATAAGTGCGGTGTTCCATGCAATTGCGGCGATTGCGCCGCACTTCCTTCAGTCGAGTCGCTTGCTAGCACAGCTTGCTACACTCTGCAGAAGCGGTGGCTTTAGCGTGTGATTGTTTAAATTTAAAAACGTTCTAAAACTCGTGAAATATGCCATTTTGTGTCTTGAGATATTGCACTAATAATACAAGGAATACGGAGAAAAACAAAGGAATAACTTTTCACCATTATTTAACTAGATATAATTGTTTTAAAATTAAATACGAACTAAATATTTTAAGACGCCATTGTTGCCTCACTCGACATAGACTTACATAGACATAGACTCGACATAGACATAGACTTTTACTTAGAGTAAAACATACAGAAGTGATATTTAGGTAGAATTAACGGACGTTAAATGCACAACGTATCTAACGTATTTAATTGGATAAGGAAAAACAATATGTTGTTAAAAATAGCTTCGTTAATAACCCTTAACACTTTTTTGTAATAATTACACTTAAAATTATACTTAAGTCTTAAAGTATAATTTAAAAAACTGCTTTTATATTTTATACCTCGATGCATTCTACAAAAAAACTTAAACTGTCAAAGCTATTGAAGTACTATTTACTCAGTCAGCTATTTATCCGTTCTGCTTTGTTGCTTGGCGCTTACTCTATGAAAGCGAATCTTTGCAACAGTTCGTTGGCCAAAACGCGTAAGCGCCATGAAAATCACGGCGCTTATGACATTTCGCTCGCGAGGAAACTATAGCTCAAATGCGATAGAGCGCTGCTTGTTAATACTGTTGGATTAGACTACTAATTTGTTTGGCTGCGCTGCAGCGATTTTTAGTTTTAATTAAAATATAAACGGAACTTAAAATTGGTTTTGAGTGGGTCCTCTAGTACGTATTACGTAATATCTCGATGACCCAAAGCACCGAACGACGCGCGACGAAGGTTTATTAAGTAGATACCTTTTTTTTTACGACACGTTAGCTAAATAGCACAAGTAATATTATGTATTCACGTTTTTTTTAAATTACACAGTCACCATAATAATCACAAAAAAATCAAAAACCACAAGGTTTTAAATTAGGTCATCTCGTATCGAGGTTACAGCTGTAAGAGCATTATCTCTATTCTCGTATCTCCTTGATAAGTTGGTACAATAATTCGACTATTAGTAGGTAGTAGGATAAACGAACATTATCCTTAAATTAATATTTGATCCGTAGTAAATAATTCACTAGCCCTAGAAGTGCATAGCCGAGTCGAGGCATTGTTTTATTTAAATTCACACAAAATAACATAACGTTACATCACAACTAACAAACTTAACTAAGGTTATGTTAAAAGCTTAACTAACTAATGTCGCGTCACTATAATATCACTACAAAATACCTATTAGGTAAACACAGGGCTCTCGCGTCGATGGCAGCACGCGGCGGCGGCGCTGGTTCAAAGGGAGCGCGTGCGATGGCGCGACCCGGCGACGATAGATAACATCAGTCACTGACCCAACAACATCGTGTAGTAAAATTCAAAAACGAAAAATAGTGTCCTAGGGCTAAATTACTGAACCAATTTTTTTGGTAATTTTGTAGGTGGAATTGTAACCTGTGCAGGTAGGTCTAGTTCAAATTAATGTCGTATTGTCATATCCACCCTTAAACTATAAAATAAAAATATAGTTTTGTTGACTAATAAGAAACATTGTTTTTTATTACTTAAAAAAATGTTTTTTAATTTATGGTGGATTTTTTTTATACATTGTATGACATAACAAATCTTCGTGTCCAAGGCAATGAATTTCCTTGTCGTATTTCAATACGCTTTCGCGGCCGGCTTTTGACAAGTGTATGGCTACCATGAATAATTTTATACATTTGATGACATAACAAATCTTCGTGTCTCGATCCGTGCGAGCTTCGGGTGTCAGGTTTTATTTTCGTTACGTTACGGAATTTCTTGATTCGATTGCCGCGCTCAATGGCCTCAAAGCCCGCGATAAATGCTATGCAATAACTTAAAAGTAAAAATAAAACTATCGGAGAAAATAATCAAGTGTTATAAGTAACGATTCCAACCTCGTATAAATGCCTCATTTGTTTAAATCTTAATAATTACTAGGCATACAATAAAATATATTATAAACTTATAATTCAATTGGTGATTTTATAAACAAGTAAATAGTTGATTCATATTAATATCTTGGCGCCTTCCGCTTGTCAGCTTCCGGCGCGACTTATATTTCATATCAAATCTTTAATGTTACACAATCCTGTATTATCAACTAATAATTGTATCCTAATAATCATTAGAATATTTATGGTAAACAATATTTGATATTATCTACTAAATATGTGAATTTAGTATTGGATTGGGTCAAGCCTGTCAAATACTATAAAAATACCTTCGTTCGAGTAATTTCACGCATTCATATCCCGAACGTTCTACTTGGTGCTAATCGACCGTTACACAAGTTTTGGATTATTCTCTCCTCTGTCCAATTGCCTACACGAATGGCACAGCCAGCGGTTTAAGTTTTCACCGTTTCCTAATGCTCTGAGTGTGTGATCTACAAACGGCTTTTTTGTATGTCAAGTCCCTCGAGTCGTAACTTCATGACAAAACGGATTACAAATACTACGATCCTGATACTTACAACACGCAATATAAGTAGAATTTATATAAAACTCTCCAAGAATGTGTTCTGCTTTGTAAATTTCCTTTCAATATATTTATTAATATGTCGTAAGGATCTCTATTGTTCTATACCTACTCATACATAGCGATTTCTAAGTCACTCAAATTTATCTTTTAACACTGCAGACTTAAAACTATACAAAACCTCAGCTGGACTGATTATAATATAGGATAATATTGAGAACCAAGAAACTCTAACCTATCATTAATTCTATACGCTTTAAAAAGTAAAAACGTCCTGCTTCAATTGATTTCAATACGATACAAATACCACTTCAAATATCGTTTCTATCTCAATCTCATTTTTCTTACAACCTCAATGTATCAAACAGCTGGTACCACAGAACAGAGAATATTTCTTGCTGTTTTAAACTTTAGTTTAAAGGTTAAAGCCTTAGACACTGGCGCAAGCGTATAATTATGTCGGTATAACTTTTTATTTGTCAACTGATTCAAATAAAGCAAACATTGAAAGTTAAGTGCAGTTAACCACAATACATAAGAGAGAACCGCATCCAAATCGATTAACCCACTTCTGAGATTAACGTGACTAAACACACAGATAAACAGACATAAATTCTAAAAACTGTTATTTTGAGTTCTGTTTCTTTAATAAAGACTCCCTTCATTATTTTAATTCAATATCTTTAATGTGTGGGGGTGTAGGGGGATGAACCACAATATTTCGCTCCCAGCCAACCTCACCTGCACGCGGTACACCCTGCTGAACGACGAACGAGGCCTTGGCGACCGACTAACTAAATACGACAGGCCAGTGACGGGCAGCAGCGTCACCGGTGCAATAAGCTACGCCCTGCATCACCAACCCGCCTGCCCAGCGTGGTGATTATGGGCAAAATCCTCCAAGCGTAAGCACCAAAAGCCACGGACTCCAGTTCCCGATTGTCCCGCTATTCCTGGTCATGGTGGCGACCACGGTAACGGCAGGACAGGGGGTGCTAAGAATCACCGGGTTACGGGAGGCCACCACAAACGACTGACCCTGGCAACGTTTACGCACGTTACGGCTAGACTCGCATCTGGCACAACTTGAGGTGGAATTTGGGAAGATTAGGTGGCATATCTTAGGGTTATATGAAGTCCGAAGAGAGGGGAAAGATACCATAACCCTCGACTCAGGCCATCTGATGTACTTCCGCGAGGGAGACATACAATCCCAAGGTGGCATGGGGTTTCTGGTAAACAAGTCGTTGTCTGGCAACGTTGTGGAAATGTCCTGTGTGTCGAACAGGGTGGCGTACCTCATTGTCAAGCTTACCTCAGAGGTATAGCATCAAGGTAGTACAAGTGTGCGCACTGACCTCGGCCCACTCGGACGATGAAGTGGAGGAAATGTTCGATGGCATATCGAGGACCCTCCACTTCACTACTAAAACCCACTACAACGTTGTTATGGGTCACTTCAACGCCAAAGTGGAAGTACAAACTTGCCGCGAATCGGTAACAGGATCTCATGGATTTGGAATCAGGAATCATAGGGGGCAAATGCTCGTCAACTTTCTCGACCGAGAGGGGCTGTACTTGATGAACTCTTTCTTCAAAAAACGGCCCCAAAGGAAGTGGACGTGGCAAAGTCCTGACGCTATGACCAAAAAAAGATCGATTTCATCATGACGGACAGAAAGACATTTCTTCAGAGATGTCTCAGTGATCAATAGGTTTAACACCGGTAGTGATCACCGACTTGTCTGAGGCTCTCTGAATATCGACTTTAAGGCTGAACGTGACCACTTAATGAAATCCAGGCTAACACCAACTCTGCTCCAAGCCGCAATGGGATCTGAAAAATTCCTGTCCAATCTGGAAAACCGATTTGCTGCCGTGGAAACCACAAGAGACTTAAACCAGAACTTTGAAAATGTGGTTCGGATCCTCAGGGATGAAGGTATGAGGTTTTGTGAAATGCAGCGTAGAAGCAGGAAGTCAAAGCTTTCATAGAGGACACTGGGGCAATGAGGGAACGATGTGAGAGCCCACCTGTCACTTCGTCGGCAAAGCGGGCTCTTAACCGAGAGATCAGTAGGCTTGTGCGACACGACCTCCGATGCTCCAATACTCTTTCGATTGAAAAAGCGATCGAGCAGAATCGGGGGTCAAAAGTGTTCGTACAATCTCTTGGAAGAAGCAACCTGACAAAGTTGACTACAACAAGTGGAGAAGTAGTTGCTTCCAAGCCGGCCGTGCTTTCGGAGGTGGAAAGCTTTTATGGCCGTTTATACGCTTCGCATGCATCTCGTCCTGATCCCGAAAATGAGGACACTAGAGCCACATTAACACGCCACTATACCGAAGATCTGCCAGAACTCAGCACTGACGAAATCGAGATGGCTCTTGGACAGCTGAAAAATGGAAAAGCCTCTGAAGAGGACGGCATTACAACAGAGCTGTTGAAAGCTGGAGGTAAGCCCGGACTGAGGGAGCTCCAAAAGCTTTTTAAAGCTGTCTTGTTCGAAGGGAGAACTCCAGAGGCATGCAGTAGGAGTGTAGTCATCCTGTTCTTCAAAAAGGGTAACAAGACCAGGTTGAAGAACTATCGGCCCATTTCCCTTCTAAGCCACGTCGCCACGTCCACGTCTACAAGCTGTTTTCAAGAGTCATCACGAACCGTCTTGCGCGAAGACTCGACGAATTCCAACCACCGGAACAAGCTGGGTTTCGGAGCGGATATGGCACCATAGACCACATCCACACAGTGCGGCAGATTATACAGAAGACCGAAGAGTATAATCAGCCCCTGTGTCTAGCATTCGTGGACTATGAGAAAGCCTTTGACTCGATCGAGATCTGGTCTGTGTTGGAGTCCCTGCAGCGTTGCCAAGTGGATTGGCGATGCATCCAAGTGTTGAGATGTCTCTACGAAGCCGCCACTATGTCCGTCCAAGTACAGAATCAGCAAACAAGATCCATACCAATGCATCGAGGAGTGAGACAAGGGGACGTTATATTCCCGAAATTGTTCACTAATGCAATGGAAGACTTGTTCAAGATGCCGCACTGGAAAGGGCGCGGCATCAACATCAATGGCGCATACATCTCTCACTTGCGATTTGCAGACGACATCGTCATCATGGCAGAGACGCTGCAGGACCTGCAACAGACGCTGAACGACCTAGCTGACTCTTCTGTACGCATCGGCCTACGGATGAATTTGGACAAGACCAAGGTCATGTTCAATGAACATGTTATACCGGAACCGGTTGCGGTACACGGTGCCGTTCTCGAAGTTGTTCAAAAATATGTATACCTCGGGCAGACTTTGCAGTTAGGTACAAACAACTTTGAGGACGAGGTGAGGGATCCCACAGCGCCTTAAGACGAAAGTCTTCAATGCGTGCGTCCTGCCCGTGTGCTCGTAATAACATTCGGAGCTGAAACGTGGACACTTACGATACGGCTGGTCCACAAGTTTAAATTCGCTCAGCGTGCTATGGAGAGGGCTATGCTCGGTGTTTCTCTAAGGAATCGAATTAGAAACGAGGTTAGAAACGGCAGAGAACCAGGGTCATCGACATAGCCCACAGGATTAGCAAGCTGAAGTAGCAGTGGGCTGGCCATATTTGCCGTAGAACCGACAACCGTTGGGGTAAACGGGTTCTTGAGTGGAGACCGCGTCTCGGCAAACGTAGCGTAGGACGTCCACAGGCCAGGTGGAGTGATAATTTGCGCAGGACGGCTGGCAGAAGCTGGATGCGAGTAGCCGAGGATCGAACTAAGTGGCGTGCAATTGGAGAGGCCTATGTCCAGCAGTGGACTGCGATGGGCTGATGATGATGATGATGATGATCTTTAATGCACAGTCATCGACCTCTTACAATTTTATCATATTTATGTAATGTATTGTATATAAGTACAATATAAGTAATGTAATATAAGTTGAATAATTTAAACAACAACTGTTTCATTTTAAGGGAAATTTCATAAAGTTAGTACTGAAGAATTGATTTTTTTGTACTGACAATGGAGTTATGTCTGTCACGTATTTGGTTATGGATGACGTTGGTCGTGGTGGAGGCTTATGTACGAAATGATCCGGTGGGAAATCAAATTATATCATTCAAGAAGAAAAAATCGGTAAGATCACAAAACTCAGAGAATCGCCGAGCCCTTTCTATAGCACGCTTAGCGACTCTGACCTTGTGGAGCAACCGTACCGTGAAGGTTCACGTTTCGGCTCCGTATTTCATGACGGGTAGGACACACTGATTAACGACTTTCGTCTTTAGGCACTGTGGGATCGACGACTAGAAGACAAAGTGTGAACCAAACAAAGCCCAGTTCGCCTCTTTGGTTTTATAACTTACATTTTGGGAGTTCTTTGTGGCTACTATGCAACTATTGGTATGAATTCGCACACGATTATGAACTACAGATTATATTTTTACTAACATATTATCGCGGATTGATTGTTACTCTTACGAATTATAAGAACTCTATCTACTTACATTTTTTAAAACAAGCTTCCTGGGTTTCGAGTGTTGATATAAAAATTCATTCTGTACAGTTTACAGCAATCGCATCTTAATTTTACAAAAGAACCCGTACCCATATCTTGATAAGACACATATTGAAGCTATTGTAAACAATACCTATTGTTATTTTTCAGGGCCCAATTGCAATAATGACGACATCTGCGGGAGCGCCGATTGAAAAAGATGAAACTGATACTTTAAACAAAAGGCTTATTTTCAATGAGTTTTTCATGGATTCCATGACTCGCATAGTTCGTGAAAGAATACCAGAAAGGGTAGTTCATGCTAATGCTGGAGGAGCTTCTGGCTATTTTGAAGTAACTCACGACATAAGAGACATTTGTAAAGCTAAACTATTCAGCAAAGTCGGAAAAAGAACGCCAGTAGCAGCAAGATTCTCGCCAGTACTTATAGAGAGAGGTGGAACAGATACCTCTAGAGATGCTAGAGGTTTCGCTGTTAAGTTCTATACAGAAGATGGAAATTTTGACATAGTTGGATTCAACACACCTATGTACGCCTACAAGGACCCCATTCTGTTCCCAACTTTCGTTAGGGCACAGAAAAGAAATCCATCAACGAATGTGAGGGATCCAAATACGTTATGGGATTATTTAACGTTACGTCCAGAAAGTTTGCACATGTTCTTACTCGTATTTGGTGATCGTGGTGTCTCTAATGGCTACCGACACATGCCTGGCTTCGCTATTCACACTTACCAGGTAGTTAACAAGCATGGTGAAAATCACTTCATACGATTTCATTTCAGACCTGATCAAGGTATAAAACCTTTGACGTCTGAGCAAGCTAGAAAAATAGGAGGTGTTGATCCAGATTACAACACCAGAGATTTATATACAGCCATTGGTAAGGGTGACTTCCCCAGTTGGACTGCCAGCATTCAAGTGCTAACATTAAACGACGTCAAGAACGCTGGATTTGATGTATTCGATGTTACAAAAGTACTTCCACTGGATAAATATCCTCTAAGACCACTAGGTCGTTTTGTTTTGAATAAGAATCCAACTAACTATTTCGCCGAAATCGAGCAGCTTGCATTTAGTCCCGCAAATCTTGTACCAGGCATTTTAGGAGCGCCAGACAAAGTCTTCGAAGCACGTCGACTGGCTTATAGAGATACTCAATACTATCGATTGGGCGCGAACTTTCTCAACATACCTGTTAATTGCCCATTTAAAAAAAAAGCTTTCACGTACAATCGTGATGGTGTACCACCAGTCAAGGATAATATGAGGGACATACCCAATTATTACCCAAATTCATTCAACGGTCCTGTCCCTTATAAAGATGAAAATGCAGGACAACTTATAGAGATTTATCAGGATGAACCTAATAACTTCGATCAAGCTAGGGAGCTGTATATGAATGAAATGTCTCCAGATGAGAGAACTAGGTTGGTAGAAAATATATTGTACGGTTTAGGACCGGCAGCAAAGTTTCTACAAAAGCGAGCTGTTAAATTATTTGAACTTATACATCCAGATCTTGGTGAGAGAATATGGAAAGGTTTACAAGCGAATAGAACAAGCTACGATTTTGAATATTGAATCATACCTTAAATTTACCCATTGTAACTAATCTAATACAATAAGATTGTATGCTTTTTGAACTTAATGTGATAATAAACCATTTTTTTTTCATATAAAGTATATTTACAATTAGTGCATATAAGCGAATGATTTGGTAGATCATAGAAATTGTTTTAACACTTGATTAAGTTTTAAAAAACCGTCTAATCGCGTTTCATCAGGAGAGGGTTAAGGCCATACTAATCGCGTTTATATTGAATAATTTTAAAAAAAAATAAACACTCCATTTGGAGTGTTTTTTTTTTTGATGATTTATTTGATGATTGATTGATAATTCAATTTGAATTCACATTTAAGTGCTCTTCATCAACAACCCATACCGTCCCACTGCTTAGCTCGGATCTCCTCTCAGGAGTTTAAGGCCATACGTCCCCACGCTGGCCAAAGCCACGCTTAAGTGCTCTTACTGCAGTTTAATTAATTTCAATGTGCATTTACCATTCTTTCAGCAACTCATTACATAAAGGTATTTTATAATTTTATAAAAAGGTTCAAATCAAATAGCCTTTATTACTGATATTAATTACATTTCAACTAGCTCATTGTTATTTGTACTATATAATTCTACAATTCAATTCAATACTATATAATTCAATTCATACTTATTATAATACAATAACATTTCATGCATATTTAATAATTAATATAATATTTCTAATCTTCGACATTGGCAACAGAATTATTAGAATTATCAGTTTGCCGTTTGGCATAGGCCTCCCCTAGGCTTTTCCATGTCTCTCTGTCTGCCGCTTTTCTTTGCCACGTTGTTCCAGCTAACTTTCTAATATCATCCTCCCATCTTATTCTTTGCCGCCCTTTCCTTCTTTTCCCATCTCGAGGGTACCATTCAGTAACGTCTTTTGTCCATTTTCCTTTTTTGCTTCTTATCATATGGCCTGCCCAGTTCCATTTAAGCTTTTTCACCGTGTAAGTGACATCTGTGACTTTTGTCTTGTTCCTTATATTTTTAAGTTTAATTTTGTCTTTTAACTTTAGGTTTAGAATGCTCCTCTCCATTTTGTTTTGTTATAAAAAGGTTACTAAACATTAAACTTAAAAGAAATGTAAAAAAATAGACAAACGCAACGCACTTATAATAAAATTATTTGTGTCAGTTCGATGCTATTGCTTCAAGATTCAAATTGTGATATTTGGCAAGCCTGTAATGAAAACTAGGTGTCCATGTCATGTTTAATTAATTATAATTATTTATTGACGTAATTTTGTCTTTTAACTTTAGGTTTAGAATGCTCCTCTCCATTTTGTTTTGTTATAAAAAGGTTACTAAACATTAAACTTAAAAGAAATGTAAAAAAATAGACAAACGCAACGCACTTATAATAAAATTATTTGTGTCAGTTCGATGCTATTGCTTCAAGATTCAAATTCTGATATTTGGCAAGCCCGTAATGAAAACTAGGTGTCCATGTCATTTTAATTAATTATAATTATTTATTGACGTAATTTTGTCTTTTAACTTTAGGTTTAGAATGCTCCTCTCCATTTTGTTTTGTTATAAAAAGGTTACTAAACATTAAACTTAAAAGAAATGTAAAAAAATAGACAAACGCAACGCACTTATAATAAAATTATTTGTGTCAGTTCGATGCTATTGCTTCAAGATTCAAATTGTGATATTTGGCAAGCCCGTAATGAAAACTAGGTGTCCATGTCATGTTTAATTAATTATAATTATTTATTGACGTGGAAACAATAAAGTTCAATTCCAAATTAAAAATATGTATTTGAGTTTCATTTGGTTTTTGTAAACTAGTAACAAAAAGGTTAAAATACACTCTACAAAGGTATAACTTAATGTTTGTTAATAAGATTGGTATGGTAAGTATACCAACTATCACAGACTGTGTTCGTTTCCGATTCCCGGGACGGACCAAATGTTTGTATGATCTGCGAATATTGTCTCGGAGTTTAGGTGTTTTCTATGTATATATTTTTTTATTTTATTTTTTTATTTAAATCTTTATGCACAAAAGTGGCAAAGGCGGACTTAATGCCGTAGGCATTTTCTGCCAGTCGACCTTAGGGCGATGCAGAGCTAGCCATGGTAGATGCACAGAAATAACTTTAATTAAGAAAAAAGAAAATATACATACATATACAATAAGTAATAGTGATAATAATATATAATAAATAAATGTTTAAATAATAATATATAAATAAATAAGTGTTTAAATACATATCTTTACAATTATACATACATAAATATACATAATATAAGATTTAGAAGGGGAGAGTATAAAATTAAGGTGGATCTGATAGTGTGTTTAGAAAATGTTTCCGCAACATATATTTGAAAGTTTGTATAATATTGTATTTACAAAAAAAATATGTATATAAGTATTTATATCAGTTGTTAGAAATTTAACGTCATTGTAATGGCAACATTTTTGATTGTCATTTTTCTTGTTTGACGTTTTGACGTTGACAGGAGTACTATTGAGAGGCTTGTTGTCAACGGTCGACGAGTGTCCGTTTTAATTGTAATTTAGCCAATTGTCCATCCAATTCGGTGTTTAGTCGGTTACCGTTATGATTGGTCTGATTTGGACTCGCGAGTTTTTGTAGTCACGTCATAGGCGCGATCCGTGATAGCTGAATCGGGTGTCTTGTAATTACGAGATTTCGGGAGCCCGCAAGCATGTAGGAATACCTTGGAGGTGTACAGCACTTTGGAGCATGTATGTGTGAACGTACCAAGACAAGCCGCAGTGGGGTACCCCATCAACGGCCGACAAGATCAAGGACATCACGCATCTCCAGTAAGTGCTTGATTACATTAGTTAGAATAAGAACACGGTGAAACGCCGTCGTTCATTGCTCTCGCCAGTGATCTAGGTTAGTGATTGAATGCCTTATTTATGGGCCGTAAGACATCTCAAATTTCACTAGGTGATCGCTCCACTGGGGAGAGGATTGAACATCAGTTATCTAGTACCCGCAACACAAGCTCTGCTTAGCTTGGGACTAGATGGGACTGTGTGTTAGATGTCCAAAATATTCATTAGTCAATTCTATATATTACTAGCTGAGTCCCGCGGTGTAACCCGCGGTATTTGTCGTACCGCGAGTAAAGCCGCGGGCGAAGCTAGTCTAAAAAAGTAGCCTAAGTTAAGTACTCCTTATATCATCAGCTGCCTATCAGTGAAAGTTCCGTCAAAACCGGTACAGCCGTTCCAGAGATTAGCCGGAACAAACAGACAGACAGACAGACAGACAGACAAAAATTATAAAAAATGTTATTGTGGTGTATGTACCTTGTATTGTGTATGTATTATTTACATAAGCATGTATTAAAAAGCGGTTATTACCCGACTACGGCAAAGCCAAAGGAGGGTTATGACTTTGACAGGCTATGTATGTATGTATGTACATATGTTCATCTGTTCCCTCATAGCTCCTTAACTACTTATTTGAACTGGACAAATAAGGTATCATTAGAAGCGTCTTGATCGTCCGCTGGTTATAGGCTATATGACGTGACTGATTCTAATGTGGTGCCCTCTAGCCGACATAAAGTACTGTATTAAAAAATAAATTTGAGATAAATATGCCGTGTTTGGTATCATTGGAAAGGGCATTACTTGTACATTTTAAAAATATATATATTATTAGCATTTTCTCGTGACTTTGTCCGTATTTATTCTATAACCAGCTGTTGCCCGCGGCTCCGCCCGCGTGTATGTTGGATATCGCGGCAAACAGTAACCTATGTGTTAATCTGATGTATCTTCTAGACTTATAAAATAACATGTCCTGACTGACTGACTGATTTATCATCGCCGAGCGGAAACTATTAAACTTAGGAATACAAAATTTGGTGAGTATGATCGTTTCATTAAGTAGACACCCATTAAGGAAGGAATTTCGAAATTTCTACCCCCAAGGGGGTGAAATAGTAGTTGAAAGTTTGTATGGAACTCCGTCATTTTGTAAGTTAGAAACATAAAACTTTATTTTTGGGCTACTGATTAAAAATGAGTAAACACGTATTTAAGCGTTTCTGGATATTCTACTCCTTAGGGGTGAAATAGGGGTTGACGTTTTGTATGTAGGTTAGTCTGCAAGTCCGTCATTTTTGAAGTTAAAAACATGAAAGTTTATTTTAGGGCTATTTAAGAAACATAAATCTTAATTTTTGGGTTACTTATAAAAATTAATAGATATGTATTTCAACGTTTCCTAATATTCTACCCCTAAGAAATAGGGGTTGAAGTTTGTTTGGAACTTCGTCATTTTTAAATTAGAAACATGAAACTTTACCTTTGGTTTGGGCTACTGATTAAAAATTAGTAGATACGTATTTAGGCATTTCTCGATATTCTACGCTGAAGGGATGAAATAGGCGTTGACATTTCGTAAGCGGGTTAGTCTAGAAGTCCGTCAGTTTTGAAGTTAGAAACATGAAAATTTATTTTAACGCTTAAATACGTATCTCCTAATTTATTTTATTTATTTATTAATTATATTATTTATTTATTTATTTTTTATCAATAGCCCATTGATAAAAAATTAGGAGATACGTATTTAAGCGTTTCCCAATATTCTACCCGTAAAGGGGTGAAATAGGGGTTGAAAGTTTGTATGGAAGTCCGTCTTTTTTAAGTTCGAAACATGAAAAATTATCTTTGGGCTAATAGTTAAAAAAGCGTAGATACTAAGTGTCTCTGGATATTATACCTACCCCTTTTTTTTGTACGAAAATTCCATCGGATATCACCAGCTGGTGGTTATGTCGGACTCGAACCGACTAAAAACCGCACACCGTGTCGGGTTCTAGAAACCAGGGAACCAGAGCGCCCTCGAAAGGAAATCCCATAAATGATATTTCTACCCCTAAGGGGTGAATTAGGTGTTGAAATTTCGTAAGTAGATTAGTTTGGAAGTTCGTCATTTTTAATTTAGCAGCCTGAAACTTTGTCCTTAGGCTTTTGAGTACAAATAAATGAATACCTATATCATCCTTTATGGGAATTCTATTTCTAAAGGGGTTAAAATAAGGGTCGAACGTTAGTATGAAATCTTTTTTAATGGGCTATTGATTAAAAATAAATAAAGAGGTACGTTTAAAAACATTAATAAATTATTCATACATACTTACACAGTTTTAATTAAATAAATTGTAAATAATCAACTTCCACGCGAGCAAAGCCGCGGGCAACAGCTAGTAAGCTATATTACTGTAAAGTTTCATCCAATTCCGTCCAGTGCTTTTTGCGTGAAGAAGTAACTAACATACACACTCACAAACATTCGCTTTTATAAATTAGTGTGATGTGATAAAATCGAATACGAAAAACAATGCTAAATTTATCACTACAGTTAAATGAATAATTAGACATAACGAATGAAGCTTATTTTCAAAACGTAAATAAAACTAAATTATGTAAGTATCTACAACTAATTCAACGAAAAAAATGGAAGGTATCTACAACTTACTAAAAGAAATTAAAACACCAACAAATAAGGCTAAGTAATTAAATATTTGCAACGAAAAACATCTGCTTACCTATGCCTATACCAATAACCTAACAAAATCTTATAAAAAAGTAAATTATAGGTACCTAGGTACCTATGCTATAACCTTACGAAATTCTAAAAATACCGAGAAAACCAATTAGTATCTACAAAAGACTATTTGCTAATTATTTAGGTACAACAAAAATCGCCTGCTTATACCTATGCTATAACCTAACAAAATCCTAAAAAAAAAACTTCGTTTAAAAAAACCGACTTCAAAACCTAAAAAGTATCAATTAACTTAATTTGCATCTGCTACCTAGGTTTGAAGTCAGTGCCAAGCCAAATGTAATAGTGGGTATCACACTCGCTATATTTCGAGACGAACGTCAACGACGTCACCGACGCTTCAGTTGTTTTGTTCTACGCGAAGAGCAGCTATCCCGCTCAAGGTCACGCGCGGCGAGTGCGGTACCTACTATTACATTTTGGCTTGGCACCGACTTCAGACCTATAAATATGTAGCACATACAAATTGAGTTATTTGATACTTTTTAGTTTTTGAAGTAGGTTTTTTTAAACTAAGTTTTTTTTATTTTTCACTTTTTAGTCTTTCTTAAGTCTCTCATCATCATTTTACCTAAATAACTTGAAAGAATACGACTAAAGGTAACATACATGCTGTGTAGAATCGAAAGGACTTCAGGTAATTTTTTGTAATAAAATCTCAAATCTTATATAGGTTACTATATTTCAAGTGATTTGAGGTAAACTGACTATCTGAGGTTAACTCTGATATCATTAAGACCCGTTTTATATATTATGAAATTAAATGATGTCTACAGAATATTTATTCATTTATTTATTCATTTATTCATAACAATTTTTACATTGTGTCGAATTACATCACTCAAATAAGATTTCACATGCATAACATAAAAAAAAATACAATAAATCAAAATAACTGGACAAAAAAACAATGTCAAAGTATGTAACAATTCAAAGGTAATAATGTCATTTAAATAGAAAATTAATAATGATTAAAATAATTGAAAATGGTCAAAAACAATATAAATAGAAAATAATTATTACAATCAATAAGTTACGATATAATGTGCAAATTCAGACGACATACAATTACTAATTACATCTCATCAATAGAATAATAGCAGCCCTCGAGCAGATAACGCCTCAGTTTATTTTTAAAGTCTTTTTTGTACAGTGATAGCTTTATATCGTCAGGCAGTTTATTGAAGATATTCACTGACATGTGGCAGGTACCGTGTTTTACAATATTAAGATTAGGAATAACTATATTTTTAAAATCTTTTCTTCTCGTACTCCCTCTAAGTTTTCTTCCTTCTTCAGTCTCATACTGATGAACCGACTTAGCAAAATGTGTTAAAAGCACCAATACGTATAGGGAAGGCACGGTAAGAATATTCAAATTCAAGAAGTGCTCCCTACAAGATTCCTGCTGACGAATACAAACCATGGTACGAATGGCCCTTTTTTGTAAAACGAATGCTTTTTGCATATTGTATTCGTAGCTGCCACCCCAGCATAAAATGCTATATCGCAACCTAGATTCGATCAACGCGTAATACACTTTCTTTAACTGTTCTACGTTAACTACATTACGAAGGCTTCTCAGTACGTAACATGCGGAGCTGATGGAACTTTCCAGACTCTGAAGTTCTGGTTTCCAGTTCAGATAACTATCAATTTTTACCCCTAAAAACTTTACCACCTCCACTAAGTTGACATCGACTCCATTCAAGGCACAATATAGACAACTCATATTTTTAGAAGTAGTTCTAAATAACATTAAATTGGTTTTAGTAGCGTTCACCTTGAGCCCGTTAATCGTAAACCAATTGTAAAATACTTCTAGAGCCTCATTGACACGCAACTGAAGAGATTGAATACTATCCGCGGTAATTATTGCATTGGTATCGTCTGCAAACACCACTAGCTTTGCGTGATCCCCTAAACTCCTTTCTACACAATCTATTACATCATTTATGAATGTAATAAAGAGTATAGGACCCAATATAGACCCCTGAGGCACTCCCGATCCTGCGTTTACCAATTTAGATTTAAACGAGTGGTGATGTAATGCATTATTAGCTATATTCCTCTCATTTTTATTGCTTACGCGTGATAATTGCTTTACTTCCACAAACATTCTTCTGTTTTTTAAATAGGATGTAAGCAGTTGCTTAGCGTTGCCTCTCACTCCATAATGCTCGAGCTTATTCAACAGGAGGTCGTGGTTTATTGAGTCAAAGGCGGAACTAAGATCCAAGAACAGACCGGCTACCATTTGCTTTGAATTTAATTTACTTCTGATCTCCGTGACTAGAGTCTCAATAGCGTCTTGTGTTCCTATACGAGATTGATAACCAAACTGTTTATGATTCAAGACACTATTTCTGTTTAAATGTGAGATAAGTCTTGTTTTTATTAACTTTTCGAAAATTTTGGATAAAGTTGGCATGAGAGATATGGGTCTGTACATTTTAGGATCCTGCACAGAACCTTTTTTATGGATTGGGATTACCTTAGCTATTTTCAGTTGATCCGGGAAGATACCATCACTCAAGCAACTATTATACAACTTTTTTAGGGGCTCTGCCAAAATATCTACATTGTCTTTAAATATCACTACAGGTAGCTCATCAAAGCCACACGATGACTTACTTTCCATTTCGTTTATTATCTTAACTATTTCATGAGTTGTGACGGGATACCAAGCAATGTCCCTTTCTACTCGGTTTGTATTTTTTTGTAACAATTGCATCGCAGAAATGCTTCCTGTACCCTTAACTGTGTTCATATTAGAGCTATCTGTGAACTGTTTCGCAAATATGTTGGCAACTTTAACTGGGCCTGTCACGAGTTTGTCTCCTACTCTCAACACAATTTCTTTTTGATAACTTTTAGTTTTGTTCCTATGTTCATTTATGAGTTTCCATATATCCCTTGAAATGTTTTTAAAACGTGATATTTTAGACTGTACTGCTAATCTTTTCGCTTTCCCAATTACTCTCCTGTATATACCTAGATACTTCCTTCTGTAATTCATAAAGCTTATGTCAGTGTTTACGTTTTTGCTTGCAACTAGAAACCGTTTCATCCTACTAGAAACCTTAATGCCCAGTGTAACCCATGCTAAGGATGACCGTTTGGAATTCACCAGACTGGTTCTCTTTTTAAACGCTGTCTTAAATGTTTCGTTAAGTTTTCCAACAAACTTATTGATACCCAAAAGACACCAGTCCTGTTGTAAAAGTAGCTGTCTAAAGACAATTTTGTTATTTACGCTATAAAATCTCCTTTTTACATAAATCTTAGTTTCTTTAAGTTTGTTATTTTGATTACATGGCATAGTTAGATAACACAATAAGCCAGCGTGACCATCCGCCAAACTATTATGGTCAACACTACAGGATATAATATAGTCATTCGCAACATTGGAAAATATGTTGTCTATGCACGATTCCGAATTATTCCGTATAAAGGTGATAGTATTAACGAGAGCTTTATAGTTATAGCATGACATTAAATTGATAAAATCAGTCTTTTTATTTTTATCAGATAGTAGGTTTATATTAAAGTCACCGCAAATACAACAGTTAAATTTAAAAAGATGTTCAAGTAATTGTTCTAGACTATCCATAAATATTGGCAGATTTTTATCGTAACGACTACGATAACAACAACAAATACACAAACCAGTGGCTGTGTCTTTTACAACACAAATCTCGAACGATTCCATTTTGTATAATTTCTTTACTATCTTTAACTCCTCGAAATCTATTTATAGTAGGTAGAACAAAAATCAGTAACAAAAAAAGTAAATAGCTCCAAAAATAACTTTTTATCCGAATTTACATTCAAGAACTACTACTGAGTTTTTAAGTCGATTTGGGTGCGTGTGTCGCGTAGGGAGCCGACCGACCGCGCGGGTACTGCTTTTTAAACAATTTGGACGTGTCTGGTAAGTGGTAACCTATGTAGGGCATTACTATTAGTTATTCTGTGGCAGGGCGCAGGCCACGCGCCCGCGCTGCCTTTCGGGTACCTATCATAGAGATGTTTTGCATCATTTTCTGGTAAATTATGATGAACTCTTATGTTACATGTTTACTCCTCTTTTAAGTATTTTAAACTTAAAATAAATATCATAATGACCATTTAACGTTTATGGCATTCTAGTTTTTGGTTCAGTATCAATAAGAGCATCCCCCCAAAAAAATCTAAATTTCTTTAATGTACAGAATTGATCTTATACACTTTTCTTATGCGTTTAAAAGTCATCATATAATGTACCTACTGTGAAGATAGTGTTACTTGATTCCAGGAGATGTCGCTGTTTTAAGTTAAGAAACAATTTTCAAGAAAATGTAATTGCTTCAGTATCGATTAGAGAGCCCTCCCAAAAAAACATATAAATTTCTTTAATGTACAGAACTGAACTGTTACATTTTTATTATCGTTAAAAAGAGTAATCATATTACGTACCTATTGTAAAGTTAGTTGCTTGATTCCAATAGATGTCGCTGTTTTAAGCAAAGAAACAATTTTCAAAAAAAATTAAAACAACCCTTTCTATGGAAAGAGAGAACATAAAACAAATACCTACCTATCGAATACTAACTACACACATCAAAAGTGTCTAGGGATCAACATATGTGTCTAGGGATCAACATATATTTTTGCAATAACTTTTCTCCTGATTGATATTAATTAAAATTTTCTTTAAGGATTCATCAAATAAAGTGTTTTCGTTTGTCACAGTAACGATAAACCAAGTCACCTTTGCATTAATAAAGAAATTTGCCATTTTCCTAATAAAGGGATTTTTGACATTTGAACCACTAACATTAAAGTTCGAAAAAAGGACTGAAATAACAGTTTTCTTTAAAATTTTATTAGGTAACTTAAACAATTAATAATCCGTGTTTCTACCGCGAACACTAACAACACAAGAATCGGTTTGGCATACTCAAAATGAGTTCATCCAAATCGCGCTGTGGAATGGCCGCCCATGTTCGTTACAACAACAAAAAAAGGTCTTCTTGCGACTGGATACCCTCCATATTCGGCAGAGCTCTTCTCTGTAGCATATCCCATGCATGCTCAATCGGGTTCAAGTCTGGCGACTGAGCAGGCCAGGGCCAAAGCCACATCTCAATCTCAAGAAATCCGCATAAAAATGCTTGATCCCTAGACACTTTTGATGTGTGTATATACCACATTAATCACAATGCTTGTGCGTAAAACGTTTCCACGATTATTCCACGATATATTAATCAAAGTGTTAAAACGTATGGCTGCCAATAGATGTCACTACGTGTTGTTTTACGTAATGATAAATTCTCTATAATTTTTTTTTCCAATAGATAGAGAGATTGTGATAAATTAAATACTTAATGCTACAATCTTCAGAGTATCTCCTTTCTAACAAAAAAAGAATTATTGCAATCGGACTACTCTTTAATGAATTACAATTAATTACACATTTTGACTTTCATCCCCCTCACAAGGAAACCGTCCGGAATTTCGGAATAAAAAGTATCATATGTCCTACCTCGGAGTATGAACTCAAATCATGCCAAGTTTCATTTGAATTCATTCAGTAGTTTCGGCGTGATGCGCGGCCAAGATACAGACAGACAGACAAACAAAAATGAAAAAAAAAAGTTTTGGTTTCAGTATCGATAACAGAGTGCCCTCCAAAAAAAAATTTCAAAATATCTTCAATGTACAGAATTTGACCTGTTACATTTTTATTATAAGTACTAGCTGTTGCCCGCGGCTCCGCCCGCGTGTATGTCGGTTATCGCGGCAAACAGTAACCTATGTGTTAATCTGATGTATCTTCTATCTATACTTATAAAATAAATGGCCTGACTGACTGACTGATTCATCATCGCCGAGCGGAAACTATTAAACTTAGGAATACAAAATTTGGTGAGTATGATCTTTTCATTAAGTAGACACCCACTAAGGAAGGAATTTCGGTATTTCTACCCCCAAGGGGGTGAAATAGGGGTTGAAAGTTTGTATGGAAGTCCGTCATTTTTTAAGTTAGAAACATAAAACTTTATTTTTGGGCTACTGATTAAAAATGAGTAAACACGTATTTAAGCGTTTCTGGATATTCTACTCCTTAGGGGTGAAATAGGGGTTGACGTTTTGTATGTAGGTTAGTCTGGAAGACCGTCATTTTTGAAGTTAAAAACATGAAAGTTTATTTTAGGGCTATTTAAGAAACATAAAACTTTATTTTTGGGATACTTATAAAAATAAGTAGATATGTATTTCAACGTTTCCTAATATTCTACCCCTAAGGGGGTGAAATAGGGGTTGAAGTTTATTTGGAACTTCGTCATTTTTAAATTAGAAACATGAAACTTTACCTTTGGTTTGGGCTACTGATTAAAAATGAGTAGATACGTATTCAGTACATACTATATCTGCAATAATTGATATGATATCTCCATATTTAGCAACTGTTTTCAATTCTTGTATCGCATCTGGTGTGTTTCCTGATCTAATGAAACAAAGTAAAGTGATTCCATTGTTCAAATCTGGTAGTAGTTCAGATCCATCTAACTTCCGACCTATCTCAATACTTCCAACATTGAGTAAAATTTTTGAAAAATTACTTTTAAACCAAATGTTACAACATTTTATTAAGCACAACTTGCTTCATCAAAAGCAATTTGGTTTTACTAAAGGTCGTTCAACTACGGACGCGGGCGTGGAATTGCTTAAACACATATATGGCGCCTGGGAGGATTCACAGGATGCGTTTGGTATTTTCTGTGACTTGTCTAAGGCTTTCGATTGTGTCCATCATCCCACACTCATCAGGAAGCTACAGCACTACGGAATAATGAATAATGCTCTAAATATTCTAACGTCGTATTTGAATAAGCGAGTTGATATTAATGGTAAAACATCTTCGGGATCCCCGGTAACAATGGGCGTCCCACAGGGTTCTATTCTAGGGCCATTTCTGTTTCTCATATATATAAATGATTTAGCTTATTATGTAAGTGACAATCATGAGATTGTATTGTTCGCGGATGACACATCGTTAATTTTCAAAGTTAGGCGCCAACTTGAAAGTTTTACTGAAGTCAACAGTGCACTCTTGAAAGTGGTACATTGGTTTAATACAAATAACGTTCTCCTTAATGAGAAGAAAACTAAATTCATTAAATTCTCTACACCAAACGTTAGGCATGTTACAACCAATGTTCGATTGAATGGACTAGAGTTAGATCCTGTAGAATCAACTGTATTTTTAGGTATTACTATTGACGCTAAGTTACAATGGGGTCCCCAAATAGAAAAACTATCCGGTAGGCTAAGCTCAGCGGCTTTTGCTGTAAAAAAGATTCGACATTTAACTGATGTCAATACAGCTAGAATAGTTTACTTCAGTTACTTTCATAGCATAATGAGTTACGGTATCCTACTCTTTCGTAACTGTGCAGATATTAATGCCATATTTGTTCTACAAAAACGCGCCGTACGAGCCGTTTATAAATTCAGGCCCTCGAGTTTCTCTCCGTTCCAAATTTAAAGAGATAAATATTCTGACTGTATCTTCACAATATATATATACGAAAATTTAGTTTATGTTCAAAAAAATATATCAAAGTTTTCTAAAATCAGTGATGTTCATTCGGTAAATATCAGAAACAAACATAATCTTAGTGTTCACGTCACTCGTCTCCACAGAGTAGGCAACTCGTTCATGGGCCAATGTATACGCTTTTACAATAAACTCCCTATTGATATTAGGAATTTGCCATTAAAGAAATTTAAGAATACCATAAAATCTAAGTTATCCGCAAAGGGGTATTACACCATAGCAGAATATCTTGATGATAAAACCGCCTGGGATTGAGCTGCCCATTCTGCACATGCTGTTTATTTTTAATGTTTAAATTTATTTTGATGTGACGATAATTTATAGTTTGAAACAAATTCATTTTAAATTATTGCTATTGTTGTCATTTTTTTAAAATTATTATCTTTACTGATTATTGTAATTGTGACTCAAATTGTAATTATCGCATGTATTTTATTGAAATAATGTCTTTTGCATATTGTCTGGACTTTAAAAGAGACGGTGATCCCTGAGTTTGTTTCGTCCTTTCTTCTCAGGGCTAGTCCAGTTAGGAAAGGCCGAACTCATCTGCTCAAAAAAAAGTTTAACTTGCAAAAGTGTTCATGTAACCTAATTGCAGAATAAATGATTTCATTTCATTTCATTAGGCCTTTCTCGATATTCTACGCTGAAGGGATGAAATAGGCGTTGACATTTCGTAAGCGGGTTAGTCTAGAAGTCCGTCAGTTTTGAAGTTAGAAACATGAAAATTTATTTTAGGGCTATTGATAAAAAATTAGGAGATACGTATTTGAGCGTTTCCCAATATTCTACCCGTAAGGGGGTGAAATAGGGGTTGCAAGTTTGTATGGAAGTCCGTCTTTTTTAAGTTAGAAACATGAAAATTTACCTTTGGGCTAATAGTTAAAAACGCGTAGATACTAAGTGTCTCTGGATATTATACCTACCCCTTTTTTTTGTGCGGAAATTCCCTCGGATATCACCAACTGGTGGTTATGTCGAACTCGAACCGACTAAAAACCGCACACCGTCTTGGGTTCTAGAGACCAGGGAACCAGAGCGCCCTCGAAAGGAAATCCCATAAATGATATTTCTACCCCTAAGGGGTGAATTAGGTGTTGAAATTTTGTAAGTAGATTAGTTTGGAAGTTCGTCATTTTTTATTTAGTAGCCTGAAACTTTGTCCTTAGGCTTTTAAGTACAAATAAATGAATATCTATATCATCATTTATGGAAATTCAATTTCTAAAGGGGTTAAAATAAGGGTCGAACGTTAGTATGAAATCCTTTTTAATGGGCTATTGATTAAAAATAAATAAATAGGTACGTTTAAAAACATGAATAAATTATTAATACATACTTACACAGTTTTAATTAAATGTATTGTAAATAATCAACTTCCACGCGAGCAAAGCCGCGGGCAATAGCTAGTAAGCTATATTACTGTGTCACGCGTCATCGGCGCTCGCCTCCCACCGCTGAGCTGAGCTGAACGTGACAACTGTAAAGTTTCATCCAATTCCGTCCAGTGCTTTTTGCGTGAAGAAGTAACAAACATACACCCTCACAAACATTCGCTTTTATAAATTAGTGTGATGTGATAAAATCGATTACGAAAAACAATGTTTAATTTATAACTACAGTTAAATAAAAAATTAGATATAACGAATGAAGCTTATTTTCAAAACGTAAATAAAACTAAATTATGTAAGTATCTACAACTAATTCAACGAAAATAATGGAAGGTATCTACAACTTACTAAAAGAAATTAAATCACCAACAAATAAGGCTAAGTAATTAAGTATTTGCAACGAAAAACATCTGCCTACTTACCTATACCAATAACCTAACAAAACCCTATAAAAAAGGAATAAAAAGTATCCTATGTCCTACCTCGGAGTATGAACTCAAATCATGCCAAGTTTCATTTGAATCCATTCAGTAGTTTCGGCGTGATGCGCGGCCAAGATACAGACAGACAGACGGACAGACAGACAGACAGACAGACAAAAATGAAAAAAAATACAGTTTTGGCTTCAGTATAGATTATAGAGAGCCCTCCAAAAAAAATTTTCAATATATCTTTAATGTACAGAATTGGACCTGTTACATTTTTATTATAAGTATTGATATTGATTGATGATGATATATAGATATAGATTCAAAATATATTCAATGTACAGAATTTGACCTGTTACATTTTTATTATAAGTATATAGATTGTGATATTTCTATGGTACCTATTTAAAATATACTTTGCAAAGAAATTAATATTACAGAGGCACCAAAACATTTTAAATAAAAACTTTTGAAACTTGTTTCATACTTTTTCAGCGTCGTTTTTTGTCGTAGTTGGGTTTTAGTTTTTTACATTTTTAGGGTTCCGTGCCAAGCAAAAAACGGAACCCTTATAGATTCGTCATGTCTGTCTGTCCATCTGTCCGTCCGTATGTCACAGCCACTTTATTCCGAAACTATAAGACCTAGAATGTTGAAACTTGGTAGGTAGAGGTATTATGTGAACCGCATTAAGATTTTCACACAAAAATAGAAAAAAAAACAATAAATTTTGGGGGTCCCCATACTTAGAACTGAAACTCAAAAATTTTTTTTCATCCAACCCATACGTGTGGGTATCTATAGATATGTTTTCAAAAATGATATTGAGGTTTCTAAATTTTTTTTCTAAACTGATTATTTTGCGCGAAAGACACTTCTAAACTAGTAAAATGTGTGTACCCCCTGTAACTTCTAAAATAAGAGAATGATAAAACTAAAAAAAAAATATTATGTACATTACCATGCAAACTTCCACCGAAAATTGGTTTGAACGAAATCTAGTGAGTACCTAGTTTTTTTTTAATACGTCATAAATCGTAAACTGCATTTTATCTTTTATTCAATCAACACACATATAAAAATAAAATAAAAATTATATTATGTTACTTGCTGCTGCGGAACCCTTCATGGGCGAGTCCGACTCGCACTTGGCCGCTTTTATTTTATTTTAATATTCTAAACAGATACTCCAATTTTATTTGTATAGATTTATGTTTATTCCGGCCCGGCTTCGCACGGTAGTCTCTGAAATTCTCGGTTGTATCTATTGCATTATGCATGTATTACACTTAAAAACCCACCTCTTAAGTCACTCTATCTATTGCTGAAAACTATTTTAAAATATGTTGCGTAGTTTAGAAGATCTAAGCGAACAGACAGCGGAAGCAACTTCATTTTATTAACCGACTTTCAAAAAGGAGAAGGTTCTATGTTCCACTGTATGTATTATTATTTGTTCACTTTTTTTTAATGTATGTTCACCGATTACTCCGTCAATTGTGGACCAATTTTGAAAATTCTATTTGTATTCGAAAGGGTATGCTCCCGAGGTGGTCCCATTGCCACCATATCAGGATCTTATGATGGGATCCCAGGGAAATCGAGGAAAACCCTCATTTTTTAGGCACATACGATGTGTTTCGTATATTTTCTGAAGTTACACCGGTATTTGCGTCTGGTAGTCATCATTTTATGATGATGAGCTGATGATGTAAGGTACAACTCCTTATCGGTTAGGAGTTGGAGGATAAATCTTTAAATATCATATGTGTATATGTTACCTTTAGTCGTATTCTTTCAAATTATTTAGGTAAGCTGATGATGGAAGGTGGAAGGTACAACTCCTCAACGATTAGGAGTTGGAGGACAATTATTTCAATTTCATACGTATCTAAAGACCTTTAGTCGTATACTTTCAAGTTATTTAGGTGACCTGATGATAGAAGGGTAAACTTTTCAACAGTTGGGGATTAGATGATGATTTTAATATTACACGTACGTATAGACCTTAATTTGTATTCTTTCAGTTATTAATATGGATCATTTTATTGAGTATACACCCACTAAGTAAGGAATTTTGGAATTTCTACCCCTAAGAGGGTGAAAAGTAAAAACATTAATAAAAGTAAGGAACATTAAACTTTATCTTTGGGCTACTGATTAAAAATGAGCGTATTTAAGCGTTTCTGGATATTCTACCTCTAAGAGGGTGTAATAGGGGTTGAAAGATTGTACATAAGTTCGTATTTTTTAAAGTTAGAAACGTGAAACTTTATTTTTGGTCTACTGATAAAAAATTGTATTAACGAATTACGTAGCATTTCTGGATATTCTATCCGTAAGGGGTGAAATAGGGGTTGATATTTAATACGTTTATTTAAACCACTAAAGTTATTTGCATCAGCAGATTCTTTTTGAAATAGTTCATCTTACTGCTTACCTATGATTGTTTGCACTAAGCACTGAAAAATAAAAACTTTTTATAAAAAGAAAAACCGACCTACTAAAAACATCCAACGAAAACTCCCTGCCAAAAAACACTGTGGAGGGACGGGTGAGATGTCCCTCCAACACAAAGGGAGGATCCTCCGACCAGGCGAGTTGATCATGCCTGGCGGGCCAACTGCCCCGCGGTTGATGTTGGGATGTTGTATGTATCTTAATTGGCGCGCGAACTTTCACTGCGCGATTCAGGATTGGTAGTTTCTTTCGTTACTCCGTAGTTCAGTGTAACTTCGGTAGATGGCGCTGTAGTATATCATGTTGTTGTTGCGCTGTATGTGGAGGCCGCCACATCACTCCCCTCCAAGACCGGAGGTCGATATCCGATGAGTCAGCTGTCTGTGCTCTGTTGCGGAGCTTGCCAGTGCCAGGAGTGAGTTGTTCCAGTGAGTCGGAACTGAGTGCCGCAAGTTCCAGTGAGTCGGAACTGAATGCCGCTAGTCCCAGTGAGTCGGGACCGTAGTCCGCGGATCCCAGTGAGTCGGAATGGCGTGCGGTGCGCGGTGCTGCGGTGAGGTCCCCAGTGAGTCTGGGCGGTTGCTGCGTAGTGGCTGGCTGCTGCATAGACGGGAGAGATATGCTCTGCTTACGTGGACCGTAGCTGCAGTGTGCTGTGCCTAGACGCTGATATGAGGCCGTAGGGGTAAACCAGGCTGGAGCGGTCGCTTCCTGCGTGTGGTGTATCCCTGTTGAGGCCGAGGTTGCTGGCTGGCTGTGAGACTTGCTGTGGGAGTGAACAAGATGGTGGCGTGCTGATGCTGCTTCGAAGGCTGCTTCCAATCACTTTGTGGTCACCACTGTGGGGGAACGGGTAATATGTCCCTCTAACACAAAGGGAGGATCCTCCGACCAGGCGAGGTGATCATGCCTGGCGGGCCAACTGCCCGTGATGTTGGGATGTTGTATGTATCTTAATTGGCGCGCGAACTTTCACTGCGCGATTCAGGATTGGTAGTTTCTTAGTTTCTTTCGTTACTCTGTAGTTCAGTGTAACTTCGGTAGATGGCGCTGTAGTATATCATGTTGTTGTTGCCCTGTATGTGGAGGCCGCCACAAACACTAAAAAGCGGAAAATAAACTGGCTCTTCATAAATTGCTGTGTGCCAATTCTTGTCTATACCTAATTCTTTAATTCATTTAAATAGTAGTATTATAATATGTGCTAGGTACCTAGAATCTGTTTGAAGTCGGTGCCATGCGCCTATCGCTTAGATTTTCGTAAATGTTCGTTCGTATTCCTTTTGGCTCGGTTTTTTGGCAGGGAGTTTTCGTTGGATGTTTTTTGGAAGTCGGTTTTTTTTAACCGACTTCCAAAAGGAGGAGGTTCTCAATTTCATCGGTTGTTTTTTTTTTTTTTTTTATGTATGGCCACCATATCAGGATATGATGATGGGATCCTAAGGGAATCGAAGGAAACCCTCAAATTTACGTGAGCGCCTGCAATGAAGTTACGAGCAATTGTTTGCATGCCTTCGTATTCTGTAGACATCATTAAATTTTAAATGAAATGATGATGAGAGACTTGAGAAATACTAAAAAGCGAAAAAAAAAAAAAAAACTTCGTTTAAAAAAACCGACTTCAAAAACTAAAAAGTATAAAATAACTTATACAAATTTAGTGCTACCTATTCATAGGTTTGAAGTCGGTGCCAAGCCAAAATGTAATAGTAGGTACCACACTCGCCGCGCATGACCTTGAGCGGGATAGCTGCTCTTCGCGTCCAAACAAAACAACCGAAGCGTCGTTGACGTTCGTCTCGAAATATAGCGAGTGTGGTACCTACTATTCCATTGGCTTCAAACCTTTCATAGGTTTGCACATACAAATTAAGTTATTTTATACTTTTTAGTTTTTGAAGTCGGTTTTTTTAAACGAAGTTTTTTTTTATACTATGTTAAGTTACAGAAGTAATGTTAGATTCTAAGAAAATTAAGACTCAAGAAACAGCCGTTGCGATACTGAGTCCGTTCCTGACTAGACGCAAATCGACTTGTCCTTGGAAGACTAAGGAGGATTTTAATAAAGATTTTGACAGATTAGACTATAAGCTGCAAAAGTCTAGCGGTCAACAGGTTAATATTTAGACACGGCAAGTTGGTAAAGCAAATGCAAATTGTACTACGACGATACGATACAATATCTACTGAAGGTATTTGTCATCGACCATTTCAATTTTAACATTTTGGCTGTAGTGAATTAAAATCTGAAGACCTGTCCGTATACAGCGCCGTATTAAAACAATAAATGTTTCTTTTGCTTGTTTTGCAGGAAATAAGATTAAGGAAGGAGCAAATTTAGTACGCAATAAAAAAAAATTGGATATATTTTTTAACTCCTCATACCTTAAAAATTACATGTAGATTTTTACACTGCTTAATTTTATACATATTAAAATGTGTTGTATCTTAAATGTATTTGGGTTTGAACTCGAGACTGATCAACTTTTTTGATCGACAGTCGCATTCGCTAACCGCTAAACCAACGAGGTAGTGTTGGGCGCTTTCTATGTATAATATGTATGCATACATGTATTTACGAAAAAAAAATTATGTTTTGTCAATCAATCTAGCTTTAATAGTAAAAGCTCTGCTTAGTTTGATACTAGATGGCATTAGATGTCCGAAATATTTATAATTAACTATGTATTTTATAGTAACTGCGTACTAAAATTATTATTACCACTATCAAATTCCATCAACAGTTTAAAAAGCTGCTAAGTTTCCATCATTATTTGTGCTATTTTTTTTATGGATACGAGCAGACGTATCACCTGATGGTAAGTGATTACCGCCACCCATGGACACTAGAGGCGTCACAAGTGCCGGCCTGTCTGTATATAGTCTGTGCCCTAACGATCATAACGAAGGCCTTCATTTAGGATGTTGTTAAAACACAATTTCAATGCACTAGATAAAAACCTTTCACTATATATTGCACTTGT
Organism: Diaphora mendica; assembly: GCA_949125395.1. Classification (NCBI taxonomy): domain Eukaryota; kingdom Metazoa; phylum Arthropoda; class Insecta; order Lepidoptera; family Erebidae; genus Diaphora; species Diaphora mendica. The sequence continues at coordinate 5,339,940 of OX421316.1, forward strand.
TACATGAAGTTAGACTATTAACTATAGAATTTTATAAGAAAACGGTCGATTGCTAAATTATTTATCTCATAGTTACTAGAGTGTGACGGAGGTCGTTTGAAAAGTTCACTTTTTCGGTCGACACCTTCAATACCAGCTTGAGCTGTTTTAGATCAATGTTGTACGCAGTTTTGTATTACCAGATAATATTATTCAACGTTAATTATTTTTTATCTGCATTTTGTAAATCCAACTGATTTTTCCTTATCTAAAATGGAATGCCAGCATGCATATTTAAAAAACCGTGAGATATTGTGACCATAGACAATATTAAGAAGGTGAGTAAAGTTTTCAATTATATATAATTATATATTACTATATAGAGTATTAATTAAATTTAAATATAAGTGTTCTGTGTTTAAATTGTTCATTATCCATAGACGAATCTAATTATTTTCAAATTACGAATTAAAAACTGATCTGACTGCTTCACTGATTTACCAGTTTTTTAAGATTTTACGACTTATAAATTGACAGGCCCAATGCTAATGATAATCTATTATACTAACTAGTTTTTAATCAACAATTGTATTGAAATATCATTTAATTATTATACACTATTTTACTATCATTGCGTTTGCTGGAACTAAAGCTAACTTTGCGATTACATAAACAAAAACTGCAAAACAAACAAAGAAATAACAATTGTATCTTACAACTCAGTTGAAAACAATTTCTTTATTCATACAATTTATAGTTTATGTAAAGCATCTACACAAAATTTGCAGAGATTATTTTTTATAGTAATTTCTAGGTGATTTTACTTATGGGAACCGTTTTTTTACCCAAAAATAAAAAGAAGATTTTTGACTTTTTGTTATAAGAAGTAAATGTAAATTTCAAGAAGTTGCTTAATTGTTTTGCGTATTGGAAATGTAATATGATTAAGGGTTTGGATAATTCTCTTCTCTGTCCTTTGACTGCGCGAATGACGTAGCGGTTAAACTGTCACCTGCCGACTTCCTACTGCGCTTACTGTTGTGAGTTCGATCCCCAAATCCCCATATGAAACAACACTTTGTGTGATCTATATATCGTTGATTCTGAGTGTTCTTCGTGTCTGTTTCATGTAAGTCTGTAAATCATGCAAATTGCACATCTATATATATTTATATATATTATTATTAATACTAGCTGACCCACGCAACGTCGTTTGCGTCACCTATTGCCCGTAGCGTAATAATTTTCCCCCGTTTTTGAAACATTCTTCAAATTGGACTAGTAGTTCCTGAGATTAGCGCGTTCAAACAAACAAAACAAACTCTTCAGCTTTATATTAGTAAGTATAATAAATACATCTATACTAATATTAGTATAGATGTATTTATTATACTCTTCTAAGATCTAATTTTATTTATTTTATTTTATTTTTGCACAATAGGTATACCTATTGCGAGGCATGATCTGTCGTCTGTAACTATAGTTACAGACAACAGATCATGCCTCACAAAATAATAAATAAGTAACAATATACAGTTTCAAATCTGAAGTCCAATTAAAACTATACACATCATTCCCAATTGCAGTAATGAAGCTTCATCTAGGTGTTAACAAAACAAATATTAAAAAAAAAAGAACAAAAATTCAAAAGGACAATAAGTGACTACTGTACCTACTGAGATACAGTAATTGGACTAAACAATGTGTCATTATAATTTTACATTAATAGGTTTATAAATTTCAATTTTATACAAAAAGCTCTTAAATACATTTATACTATCATTAAAAATATCTACTTGTGAACATAATATATATCGTTGTAACGACTACACATTCGCGAAACTGGATTATTACGTGAAACATTGTTGTTGCTAGCCGGCACAATCCAGGGAACCTTTCACAATTTTGTGCAGGGTACACAAATCGCTTATCCGCCTCCTTTTCTCCAGCGTGACCATTTTAAACTCCTTGAGTCGATCGTTATACTCCTTTAATTTTCGTTTTAAGCCAAACTTAGAACACAGTGCTCTCACAAACCATTGCTTCTATTCGATCTTTGTGAGCGCTGTAGATAGGCATCCATACAGACGAGCAGTACTCATAATACTCATAATCAATAACACATTTATTTGGATAAAGATTAATATTAGGTATTATGTTGTTAAAAACTCTTTGGCAAATAACTCATTATTAGGTACCAACTCTTAGGGTCTTATACTCTCTAAACGAAACGTCGGATTGGGATGAAACAAAAAGTATTTTACTTCTACATAAATACCCTTGATAACATAATGCTTTATTTGGTTAAGGATTAATATTACGATACACATTTAACGTAGTTTCTTTCTTCAGACAATTTAATAAAACTTTTTGAACACAAAAGTGGTTATTGTGACTAAACCGTGATAGTTAGATATGTGCTCTCGCAGACTTTTTTGTAGATCTTAATGGGACCTACAAACCCGTACTACATTATTTTGTTCTATTGTCAATAGTTATTGCAGCGCACGCAAAAAAAGGTTTTCGATTTCACACCTTGGGTTACGGAATAGCAATTTTCAAATTTTTCAAATCGGACCAGTAGTTCCTGAGATTAGCGCGTTCAAACAAACAAACAAACTCTGCAGCTTTATAATATTAGTATAGATTATAAAGCTGAAGAGTTTGTTTGTTTGATCGCGCTAATATCAGAAACCGTTCGATTTGACAAAATTATTTCAGTGTTAGATAGCCCATTTATCGAGGAAGGCTATAGACTATATATCATCACGCTAAGACCAATAGGAGCGGATCACCAATGAAGAATGTTACAAAAACGGGTGAAATCTATTACGCTACGGGTAAAAGGAGACGTAAACGAGGTTGCGTGGGTCAGCTAGTTCTAAATAATGGTAGTGAAATCTTTCGACGGACACATATTTGTAATCATTTATTTATTTATTCATTCAGCAACAGTTATATACAAAATTTCATTGCATAAAAACACATAAATTATGGATTTAAAACGAATTGTATGACTAATAACAGATGAATACAACATGCACAAAATATCATCTCCAAGATTATATGCTGTTAAGTTATTTCAGTTACAACGACAATAAACTAAATTATAATTTCATCCATTCACAATCATGTAATTTATTTACCTATATTTAAACGCTTATTTGAATAGAAATATGTCAATCATTATATGTGCAAACTCGAAGACATAAAGGATTAAAATAAGGATTAATTAATATATTAATATTATTTATTCTGTGTTCAACAAAATGTCGAATGAAATTATAATGAGAGAAAAAAAGAATATATTGGGTAAAATCAATAGTCTAGTTAAAGTATATTAAATCATAATCAAAATCTATTAAGTAGTAAAATTGCATCGAGTTATGCAAAACAGACAACAGTTACAACAGCGACATGGCATCATCATCTTCCTAGCCTTTATTAGTCTCAAGATTAATTGGGGTCGGCTACTAGTTCAACCGGTTTTACCTGAATATCAGTTTTTCCACGGAGCGACTGGCTTCGGACCTCCGCAACCATGAGGGTGAACTGAATTCGAAGGTTGAACTAGTTGTCAGTATAATTGGGCGGAGCACACACCCCCGTCGATGGCCTACTCGGTCAGAGACGACGGGGGTAGAGAGGAGGATGCTCCACCCGTGGGGGAATCGGAGGTAGGGGCGGCTGTTCTGCGGATTCGTTCCAAGAACACCGCCCCCGGGCCGGACGGGGTACCAGCCCGAGTGATGGCCCGAGCTCTCGACCATATGTCGGACCACCTCAGGGAAGTGTTGGATGCTAGTCTAGCGTCCGGACACTTCCCTGAGTGCTGGAAATGCGGGAAGCTGGTCCTGTTGAAGAAGCCGGGACGGCCTGCCGATTCGGTCGCGGCCTATAGGCCCATCGTGTTGCTGGACGAGGCGGGCAAGTTGTTCGAAAGGATAATCTCTGCCCGCATCGTCCGGCACCTCAGTGAGGTGGGGCCCGACCTGTCGGACGCCCAGTTCGGATTCCGAGAGGGGCGTTCGACGGTCGATGCCGTGATGCGCCTTAGGGCCGTGACCGAAGAGGCAGTGTGCTGTGGCGGCGTGCTGTTGGCGGTGTCGTTAGACATCGCCCCCCACCCATCCGGACCCCACCCAGCGCCTGCCCGCACAGAAGCGGGCACCGTCTGCTGGTATCCTCTCAATTAGGCGACGTACGGCACACGCGTACGTCGCCCCCTCGCGGGAGGCCACTAGAGCGGATGGAGGGGAAAGCCCGTCCCAACCATCCGCGGCCACACTCAGGGCGGCATGAGGCGCTGATAGGCGCGCCTCCGCCGCCCGGTTCGCCGGCGGCGGATTGGGTCCGAGTGGACATCGTCCTCCCGGGCCTTCTCTGCCACCTCCTTCTGCGAGATTACATCTTCGCAGAAGGTTGCGACCGCGGTAAAACTGCTATCGCTACCGGCCATGGAGCGTATGACGGCCGGTAGCGAGAGATCTCCTCCGATGACTGCAGTGAGGGCCCGGCGCTGCGACGCCCATGCAGGGCAGATCGCCAGCGTATGCTGGGCCGAGTCCTCACTGCAGTCGCAGTGGTGGCAGGCGGGACTCAATTCCCTCCTAGCGACCGAGTGCAGGTACTTCCCGAAGCAACCATGCCCGGAAAGGACCTGCGTCAGTCGGAAGGAAAGGGTCCCGTGCTGCCGCCCTGCCCACTCGAGGATGACCGGCTGGAGAGCCTCCACGGCGGCAAAGCCAGCGCGTGGAGTCTCCAGCCGGAACGACCAGCGAGCCATCGTGGCTCGACGGGCGGCTTCACGCCACTCGCGTACCTCTTCGGGCGGAGGGCGATAGCCATACTCCGCCCGATATTCAGCCACCCGTCGATAAACTTCGGCGAGCACTTCCGCCTCCAAATCCCACGGGGGTGTTCCGGCCAGGGCGCACGCCGCCTCGGTCGACACCGTGCGGTATCCGCGTATGGCTCTGACTGCCAATACCCTCTGAGGCCGCCAGAGGCGGGCCTTATTTAGGGCAGTCAGAGCCGCCACCCACACCGGTGCACCATACAGCGCCATCGACCGGACAACCCCCGTGTATAGGAGTCGCGTTGCGACGCTGGCTCCACCCAAATTGGGCAAAAGTCGCCCAAGGGCGGAGGCAGCGTCGACCAGCTTCGGACCAAGCTGTCGGAAGTGCTCGTCGAAGAGCCACCTACCGTCGAGTATCAGGCCCAGATACCTCATCTGGGCCCGAACCGGTACGAGGACCGAGTTGACCTCTATGGAGGCGCCGGCGGGTGGACCACGACGGGGCCCATGGAACAATAGGGCCTCCGTCTTGTCCAGGGCCACCCGTAAGCCCAGCGCCTCGATGCGCCCGACCACCAGAGAAACTCCCCTGGTGGCCAGGCACGCCGCCTCTTGGAAGTTCGCCCCCCGGGCCGTGACCATTGTGTCATCGGCGTAACAAATTACGCCCAGCCCCGGGCTGGGCGTAATTTGTGGGCAGACGACTTCGAAGGACCCAGTCGTACCCCACGTTCCACAGGAGTGGTCCAAGGACAGACCCCTGCGGAACGCCGCACGACATGGGTCGTCGTCTCAAGACGCCCTCTCGGTCCTCGTACACGACGGTACGCTCCTCTAGATAGTCTGCCACTAGCCGCCTCAGGTACTCTGGCACCCCGTGGTAGTGGAGTGCTTCCCTGATGCAGCTAAATGGCAGACTATTGAAGGCGTTGGCGATGTCCAAGGACACCGCCAACACCACGCCGCCACAGCTCACTGCCTCTTCGGTCACGGCCCTAAGGCGCATCACGGCATCGACCGTCGAACGCACCGCTACCACGCTGGCCGAACGTATTGGCACAGGGTTATCAAATTATCAAATTTTCCTCCTCTTTACGGTGATTCTACCTTACCCAACTCCCTTAGTTGGTCTTACGACATCCTTGGGGTGAATAGGGGTGGTGGCACTCCGTATACCTACATAAATAAATAAATATTTCGGACATCTAACACACAACGTCATCTTGTCCCAAGCTAAGCAGAGCTTGTGATAAGGGTATTAGACAACTGATACAAATACATATATACTTTTTTTTGTAAATAGATACATATACATAGAAAACACCAAAACCCCGAAACAAATAGTTGTAGATCATACAAACATTTGGTCCGACCCGGGAATCGAACCCGAGACCTCATGAACAGCAGTTGCACACGCCAACCGCGAGACCAACGAGGCAGTTAACTCGTCGCCACACATTTATAACTACTAAAAATTTAAATTATCGACACCTTCGATCAAATATATCATAGATGCACTGTTGCCGCTTAAAAAGTGGCACCGGCAAAACAAGGCATAAAACAACAATATGCCTTGTTTCACTCTCATTCGCTTGGTGGCCGTGCTCGTGTTTACACACAAAAAAATGTCAAAATTACACTCTAAAAGTGCAAAAAATAATGGAATATCATATTTTCAGTAAGTCTATCTTTAATCTAACATATTGGTGTATTTTCGTTATGCTTTAAAGCTAATTTTATTAATATTTTGATAAAATTTGTGACTTAGAACGGCTTCTAATGTACGCATCCATCCCTTTCACACTCACGCGCGATGTTCATAAGAGAAAAAAAGACAAGCCTAGTGCTAGCGAACAAAGTCAGTAGGATAATGATGGAGTCGCCGTTACAATGTTTTTAGGTTAATTGAAGATTTGTTTTTGTTTTAGTTTTTTGAAATTTACATATTCAGGAGAATAAAAAAGACAGCCTTACCAACTTCACAGGTAGGTATTATATTGTACTAAGAATATTTAACCGACTTTAAAAAAGGAGGTTATTAATTCGATCTGCATGTATGTATTTTTGACAAAATTGCAAACTGTTTATAAATGTTGGTCTATACCAGATTCTAAACGTGATTACCAAAATTTAAAATTATCCGTCCGTTCGTAAATAACTGAAAAACATTTAAGTTGGAATATAAAATATATTTGATGATTATAGTTTAGGTGTAGTCCAATTTATGGAATAGTGCAATATAATATGTATAAATACAGGCACGTAGGTATAGAAGGTCTAATATCTGAATGGAATATTCAATATTAAATTAATACTTATTATAATTTATAATAAAATTCTATTCAAACTTTTAGCTATCAGAATCAAAAGAAGAAATAAAAACTGTGTGAAGAATTAATTATTTGTTGGTCCATCCAACTACCGTATGTTTTTTAAATCAAAAAGCAACTCCATTTTGTCCATGTTCCAAATAGAAGCGATAAGACGCGAACACACTATTTAATGTCAGTGGAATGTAACTCTCGTTATTCTTTGTACTATTATGTGCTTTACTGTAATACGTTAAGTTAAATTTTTTAATACACTTGTTTTTGGGCATGTGTTGTTTTATTTCTGATTTTTGAAAGAGTCATAAAATTTTATTGTCCTATCCTAACATCAAACTAAAAGGTAATATGTAGAGAATTTAATATGGATTTATTTCCGTCCGTACGTCAATTGCTTAAAGTTAAAATTAGGTTAAGCTGTATACCAGTTTAGGACTTTTTTCGCTATATCTCAAGTGGTATACAAATACCTAAGTACGTATAGAAGCGTGGACAGTATTTTGTTTACTTTTGTATGGAACTGTGCATCTATAATATATTTGATCGAAGATCGACACTGTGTATTTTATTATTTTCAATTTTTCACTACACTGTACAATGATAATTAGTGTGGAAATAATGTAAAATCCTGTTAGTTGCACTACTTTTACAATCCGATGTGTTTTCTAAATCATCAACGTTGTATTTCACTATACCTATTTATTTTAATCATTCGAACTTGCTCCGAGGAACACGAATCAAAACTTATTTAACCACAGTAAAAGTAATTACTTATTGTTTCATTCCTAACATGCTGCATTATATTCAACTCCATACCATTGTTAAACATTTTATACCTACTTCTCTTCTATTCTAAACGACTTCGCTCAAAATAACTCTTTTGCGAATGCTGCCGTGGTCAGAAGGCTTTTTAGGGTTCCGTGCCAAAGGCAAAAATCGGAACCCTTATATATTCGAAACTATAAGAACTATACTGTTGAAACTTGGTAAGTAGATATATTCTATGAACCGCATTAAGATTTTCACATAAAAACAAAAAAAAACAATAAATTTTGGGGGTCCCCATACATAGAACTAAAACTCTTTTTTTTTTCATTAAACCTATATGTGATCTATGGATAGGTCTTCAAAAATGATATTGAGGTTTCTTAAATCATTTTTTTCTAAACTGAATAGTTTGCGCGAGAGACACTTCCAAAGTGGTAAAATGTGCCCCCCCCTGTAACTTCTAAAATACGAGAATGATAAAACTAAAAAAAATATATGATGTACATTAACATGTAAACTTCCAGCGAAAATTGGTTTGAACGAAATCTAGTAAGCAGTTTTTTTTTAATACGTCATAAATCGTAAACTGCAATTTACCTTTCATTCAATCAACACAAATATAAAATAAAAATTATATTATGTTACTTGCTGCTGCGGAACCCTTCATGGGCGAGTCCGACTCGCACTTGGCCGCTTTTTTATAAACGACAATGTGTGGCACAGCAAAGTATGGCAAGATTGGCAGGGTACAGCTAGTCAGCTTACAGAACAAAGATTATTTTTTGTTGTTTTAGAACTATAGTTTAAAATAAAGTATAAAGAATCCTACACACAAAACAAAACACAAACTTTGTTGTTTAAAAATGTATTGAACCTTATGTTGAGCTTACGTCGATTATCGTGGTGATTCTATAAACTGATATAACTATTTTATTTGCATACCGATGTAAATAAAAACAAACACCCACATACATACCGACAAACAAACACACAACATTTTTACAAACTGTTGTTACGAGTTCTGTTATTTCAATCTTTTGATTAAAATAACAGATTAAAACAACATTTTTAGGTTTTCCCCTTCATTAGTTTTTCTTCATAATCTTTAAAGTACAGGCATCGACCTCTCGTTAATCTCGACAATTTTGATAATTTTAAACTATATGTATGTAACTTATTAGTGTAACTTACTAGTATTACATATAGTATGTAACTATATGTAATGTAATGCAATGTAAGTTGAATAATTTAATCTACAACTGTTTAGTTTTTAAGGGAAATTTTCACTGTGCAAGTGCTGAACTGTGCTGAAGAATTGACTTTTTGTACTGACAATGGAGTTAAGTCTGTCACGTATTTTGTTATGGATGACGATGGCAGTGGTGACAGCTACTGTACAAAATGATCCGGTGGGAAACCAAATTGTATCATTCAAGGAGAAAACATCGGTAAGATCGCAAAACATTCTGAAATATGTATCGAAATTGCGTCAGTAAATGTTTAAGTATTTATAAACGACTTAAAAAGATTTTTTTACTAGCCAATGGTGATTAATGATCCTGTTTACTGAATCAGGGTTCTGGATTTATTTATACCCAGAACAATTGATCGATGAGAGTTTTCAATAACCTATATCTAGTTAATGCTGGAGATAGTTTTCATATTTCAATCAATTTTTTCAAATGATTGGTTCAATACTTTTATTGACATGCAGTATAATTTTTTTACAAATACTATTTTTAAGGTTTTAGACTGTTTTTAACAACCTGACTCTAATTAAAACTAGGGATAGGTTGTTGAAAACGACTGTAATGCTAAATATATTTGGAAACGTATGAGTGTGCTAATCAGTAGTCTGGTTGCCATAGTACAGTTTCATAATAGCATGCGATATGATGATAGAGTGAGAGATATTATTCTACTTATGATTGTTATACTATATTATTATATGTCAACAGTAGACTCGTGACTCAATCACAATTCTTAGACTATTCAAATAAATAAGTTGATAACTTTGGTTTCATTTCGGTTTAGTCTCTGGGTTCAGTGCCGGTTTTAACACTACTGGCGCCCTGGGCGAGATTTCTACGGCGCCACCCAACTGCAATTCAAACCCATACGAAAAAAAGGGAAAGGATATAATGAACTATAAATAACTATTTATTATAAAAAATATATAAGAAAAAATCTATCAGCGAATTCTTTTATAAGGTTATCAAAGTCGATGGTTTCAGCAAATTTGTTCACCGAACCACTCGAACCGACTAAAACCGCCGTCTCGGGTACTAGAAGCTGGGGAACCAGGTGCACCCTAGAAAGGAAAACCTTGAAATCTCGATGTTCCTCGGGCCACCTACGGTTTGTAGATGGCTCCTTCCAGTGTGGGAACCCTGATGCTCCCATTGCGGTCCCCTAAAGGTGCTCGCGCCCCAAATTTTGGGGACATCCGGGCCTGGGTGACAGGTGGCCTCACCTGTAACTCCCCAGGCTTGCGCTTACGGAGGACGGAGATGGTTCTGCTACCTTCGGCGCCTGAGTCGTCTGCGGTACCTGGCCCCGTTCCCGGGCCTGGCAAACGGGAGAGTTCTAAACCTCCCCCGGTCTCGCTCGGCCGTCTCCTTCGCAAACATAACTAGCTCGCAGAAAGAGACGGTGGAGTTCCACGCGCTCTCGCTCCGCAACATGGCCGCAATCATGTTACCGAGCGACAGAACCCCCACCCCGATGGCCGCCACGAGATCACGCCTCGGCTCCCCATCGCCGGACATTCTGCCAACGTGTGGATCGCCGTGTCCACGCTCTGGCCATCGCAGTGGCGGCACTCAACACTATTTATGCAACTTTTTAGATAAAACTAATATCACTCGGTAGTAGAAACGAAAAGTGACAAACATTAGCATCTCGAGGTAGCATGGGGCATGGACCGTCCGATTACTACGTCGCGTCTGTTTGTTAATAACTGGAATAATTGTTTTATACGTGCACCGACTTTATGGATAACAATGAGCTGAGATTGTTCCGCTTCGCTAAAAATAACGCTAACTCTTTTTAACTAAAATGTTAAAAAGAGATAGACAGATAGACAATGTGTTTCTCCATGATTGGGGATTCCCGATAAAATGAACTGCAAGCAGTTCTCCGATCGAACAGATTGAATACTACAATCCATTCAAATGTTGCCAACATAAAGAGTTTTTCACTTAATTTAGGGAATTTACGAGTAAGTAGACCTCGGACTACGAACGATGGGAAACAAAGGGACGCCCATGGCGCCTCTTTTATCCGGCGCTCTAGGCGATCGCCCAACCGCGCCCTAACCTAACGCCGCTACTGTCTGGGTTATTTTAGTCAAACATATTTTTTTTCTTTCAAACAAGCTTGCTAGATTTCAGATATTTATAATCAATTTATTTCTGTACTTAGGTTACAACAATCATATCATTATTTTCCAAAAGTACCCTAGACTCATATTCATGTTATTGTAACATATACGTATTGTTATTTTTCAGAGCCCAATCGCAATAATGACAACATCTGCGGGAGCGCCAATTGAAAAAGATGAAACTGATACTTTAAACAAAATGCTCATATTCAATGAGTTTTTCATGGATTCCATGACTCACTTAGTTCGTGAAAGAATACCAGAAAGGGTAGTTCATGCTAATGCTGGGGGAGCTTTTGGCTATTTTGAAGTGACTCACGACATAACAGACATTTGTAAAGCTAAACTATTTAGTAAAGTCGGCAAAAGAACGCCACTAGCGGCAAGATTCTCGCCAGTAGTTATAGAGAGAGGTGGATCAGATACCTCTAGAGATGCTAGAGGTTTCGCTGTTAAGTTCTATACAGAAGATGGAAATTTTGACATAGTTGGATTCAACACACCTATGTATGTCTACAAAGACCCCATTCTGTTCCCAACTTTCGTTAGGGCACAGAAAAGAAATCCATCAACGAATGTGAGGGATTCAAATATGTTATGGGATTTCTTAACGTTACGCCCAGAAAGTCTGCACATGTTCTTACTCGTGTTTGGTGATCGTGGTGTACCTAATGGCTACCGACACATGCCTGGCTTCGGTATTCACACTTACCAGGTAGTTAACGAGCATGGCGAGAACCATTTCATACGATTTCATTTCAGACCTGATCAAGGTGTAAAAACTTTGACGTCTGAGCAAGCTAGAAAAGTAGGAGGTGTTGATCCAGATTATAACACCAGAGATTTATATACAGCCATTGGTAAGGGTGACTTCCCCAGTTGGACTGCCAGCATTCAAGTGCTAACATTAAGTGACGTCAAGAACGCTGGATTTGATGTGTTCGATGTAACAAGAGTACTTCCACTGGATAGATATCCTCTAAGACCATTAGGTCGTTTTGTTTTGAATAAGAATCCAACTAACTATTTCGCTGAAATCGAGCAGCTAGCATTTAGTCCCGCAAATCTTGTACCAGGCATTTTAGGAGCGCCAGACAAAGTCTTCGAAGCACGTCGACTGGCTTACAGAGATTCTCAATACTATCGCTTGGGCGCGAACTTTCTCAACATACCTGTTAATTGTCCATTTCAAAAAAGAGCTTTCACGTACAATCGTGATGGTGTACCACCAGTCAAGGATAATATGAGGGACATACCCAATTATTATCCAAATTCATTTAACGGTCCTGTCCCTTATAAAGATGAAAATGCAGGACAACTTATAGAGATTTATCAGGATGAACCTAATAACTTCGAACAAGCTAGGGAGCTGTATATCAATGAAATGTCGCCTGATGAAAGGACTAGGCTAGTAGAGAATATATTGTATGGTTTAGGACCGGCAACAAAGTTTCTACAAGAGCGAACTGTTAAATTATTTGAACTTATACACCCAGATCTTGGTGAGAGAATCTGGAAAGGTTTACAAGCGAATAGAACAAGTTATGATTTTGACTATTGAATCATATCTCAATTTCCTGATTGAACTAATACAATAAGATTTAATTGTGTAAGAATATAGGATTAATTTGTTTACTCTATGAACTTAATGTGATTTTTAACAATTTTGTTTCATAATAAGATTTACAATTTGTGCAACGTCAAATATTATGGTAGATCATAGAAATTGTTTTAATCTATACTTATAATAAAAATGTAACAGGTCCAATTCTGTACATTAAAGATATTCTGAAATTTTTTTTTGGAGGGCTCTCTATAGTCGATACTGAAGCCAAAACTGTATTTCTTTTCGTTTTTGTCTGTCTGTCTGTCTGTCCGTCTGTCTGTCTGTCTGTATCTTGGCCGCGCATCACGCCGAAACTACTGAATGGATTCAAATGAAACTTGCCATGATTTGAGTGTATGAACTCAAACTCAAACTGTCGAGGTACGACATAGGATACTTTTTATCCCGAAATTCAGCACGGTTTCCTGGAGAGAGGGGATGAAAGTCAAAATATGTACTTCGTTGTAATTCAATAACACATAGTCCGATTTTATTCATTCTTTTTTTGCTAGAAAGAAAAAAATAAAAGGTAACGGGAAAAGTCCTTTTTTTGTCCGCGACTGTACACTGCCTGTGGGAAGCTGAGACAGATATGTGAATATGGCGGTACGAAGTTCGCCGGGTCAGCTATACCATATAAATTTTAAATAACCGCCTGATCACGTTTATATTGTGTATTTTTTAAATAAACTTTCCAAATAAATTCACATCCAAGTACTCTTATTGCAGTTTAATTAATTACAATGCAATGCAATGCAATGCATTTACCGTCATTAACCGACTTCCAAAAAGGAGGAGGTTCTATGTTCCACTGTATGTATTTTTTTTATTTTTTTTTATGTTTGTTACCTTATTACTCCGTCAGTTGTGGACCGTTTTGAATTTTTTTTTGTATTCGACAGGGTATGCTTCCGTGGTGGTCCCATTGCCAGCATATCAGGATCTGATGATGGGATCCCAGGGAAATCGAGGGAAACCCTCATTTTTTATAGGCACATACTATGTTTTTCGTATATTTTCTGAAGGTATTTGCGTCTGGTAGTCATCATTTTATGATGATGAGCTGATGATGTAAGGTACCACTCCTTAACGGTTAGGAGTTAGAGGATAAATCTTTAAATATCATATGTATATAAGTTACCTTTAGTCGTATTCTTACAAATTATTTTGGTAAGCTGATGATGGAAGGTGGAAGGTACAACTCCTCAACGGTTAGGAGTTGGAGAATAATTCTTTCAATTTCATACGTATCTAAAGACGTTCAGTCGTATACTTTCAAGCTATTTAGGTGAGCTGATGATAGAAGATTAAACTCTTCAACAGTTAGGGATTAGAGGATGATTTTAATATTACACGTACCTTAATTTGTATTCTTGATGATGAAATTTGATGAAATAATTCAACTTACTACTTACCTACGATTGTTTGCACTAAAAACTGTAAAATAAAAACTTTTTATAAAAAAAAAAAAACCGACTTCCAAAAACATCCAACGAAAACTCTCTATCAAAAAACACTTAAAAGCGTAAAATAAACTGGTTCTTCATAAATTGCCTATACCTAATTCTTTATTCATTTAAATAGTAGTATTATAATAGTCACTTGGCACCGACTTCAAACAGATTTTAGGTACCTAGCACCCATTATAATACTACTATTTAAATGAATAAAGAATTAGGTATAGGCAATTTATGAAGAACCAGTTTATTTTACGCTTTTAAGTGTTTTTTGATAGAGAGTTTTCGTTGGATGTTTTTTTTAGCAACTCATTCCTTAATGGTACCTATTTTTACCCGACTACGGCAAAGCCAAAGGAGGGTTATGATTTTGACAGGCTATATATGTATGTATGTTCATTTGTTCTCTCATAGCTCCTCAACTACTTATTAGAACTCGACAAATGAGGTATTGTTAGAAGCGTCTTGATTGTCTGCTGGTTATAGGCTATATGACATGTCGCTGAATCTAATGTGGCGCCCTCTAGCCGACATAAAGTAATGAATAAAAAAAAACATTTGAGATAAATATGCCGTGTTTCGTATCATTGGAAAGGGCGTTACTTGTACATTTTAAATATATATATATGTTGGAGACACAAGAATAAACGAGAACATGAATGACAGATACAGCCAATCTGGACCAAAGCCAAACACTAATCACTACTAAAGGGATACGAATCAACCTAACACCATCAGCAACCCCCACGAGGGGGTTGGGGCAACGCTCACTCCACCGCGGTGCCCTGTGGAATTCGCCACCTAGGCTAGTAATTCCCCCACTGGTAAATATAGCCTCGTACACACTATATAAAACACAGCGATACTATAAATCATAAATCAAATAATAGAAAACTACTACCACTCAGGAGTGACTCATGTCACAATCAAGAGATATGGTCGTCACGAGATCTGAAGAGAAACTGTGTCCTGTTTCCGATCGCGCCGCTTTATAAAGACTGTTCCGTAGTGTTCGATAGAGGCAAATGTTTGTATCACTTTTATTATTCGGATACCCTCATTCCGACATATATTATATATATATATATATATTATATATTAATAATGGCACCAAAACATTTTAAATAAAAAAAGTAAAAACTAAAACCCAACTACGTGTGACTACGGCTTTTGAAACTTGTTTCATATTTTTTCAGCGTCGTTTTTTATAGTAGTTGGGTTTTAGTTTTTACTTTTTTTTATAATTATATACAGATAACCTTAAAAATTGATAAATAATAAAATTTATAAAAAAACCAAACGCAACCACTTACAATAAAATGATTTGTGTCGGTTCGATGTTATTGCTTCAAGAGCCAAATTGTGAGATTTTGGTAAGCCTGTAATGAAAACTGGGTAGTCATGTCATGTTTAATTATATTTATTAACTTGGAGACAATAAAGTTCAATTTCGAATTTTAAATATTTGTATTATATATGTGAAACAAAATAAATATTGGAGTTTCATTATTTCATCAAAGTAAACTTAACTAACAAAAAAGGACCCAGTTACAGAGTTTAGGGGGCAAGCTGAATGTCGGGAGTTGGGAGAGAAGCGAACGGTACCAAACCCTTACGAAGGCCTTGGCCATGTCGAGGCTGATGGACAAGGACTCCCCACGCTATCAATATCCTCACCCAAAACGTATGTGACATACGCTAGAAGATCACCCGTGGATCCATTCGGTCTAAAACCATACTAACGATCTAATCCTTTGTTAAACTATTTCAATGATGTTGTTTAACTGTGTCGTATCGGCAATGTTGTACTTTGTAAAAAACGAAGTTTTATTTTTATCATTCTTCTACTATTGGCTCCGCGAAAGTGACTCGAATCGTCGATTGCTAAGAACTTTCAATTCGGCTAGACTCTGGCGCTGCGTAGAGTTGTGGCTTCGCTGTGCATCTTCTACCGCATTTACTATGGGGAGTGCTCCGAGGAATTGTTCGGACAGATCTTTGCCGCCTCTTTTTGCCATCGTCTTACGCGACAGAAGTTTCATCCCCATCATCTAATGCATAAAATGACTTGTGGCACTCGGGGACTGCCGCGGTAAAGGTATTGCATAGCATTTTTTATCAACTTATGCAATTATATGTTTTTTTATTTATTTACGCAGTAGTGAACAGGCTACCATGAATAATTTTATACATTATATGACATAACAAATCTTCGTGTCCAAGGCAACGAATCTTCCTTGACGTATTTCAATACGCCTGCCCGGCCGGCTGCTGACAAGTGTATGGCTACCATGTATAATTTTATACATTATATGAGATAACAAATCTTCGTGTCTCGATCCGTGCGAGCTTCGGGTGTCAGGTTTTATTTTCGTTACGTTACATTACGGAATTTCTTGATTCGGTCGCCGCGCTCAAAGGCCTCAAAGCCCGCGATAAAAGCTTTTGCAATAGCTTAAAAATAAAAATAAAACTATTGGAGAAAATAATCAAGTTTTGGATTATTCTCTCCTCTGTCCAATTGACTACACGAATGGCACAGCCAGCGGTTTAAGTTTTCACCGTTTGCTACTGCTCTGAGTGTTATGAGTTCGATCCACAAATCTCAACATGAAACAACACTTTGTGTGATCTACAAACGGCTTTTTTGTGTGTCGAGTCCCTCGAGTGGTAACTTCATGACAAAACGGATTACAAATACTACGATCCTGATACTTATACAATACGCAATATAAGTAGAACTTATATAAAACTCTCCAAGAACGTGTACTGCTTTGTAAATTTCCTTGCAATATATTTATTAATAGATAGTACGCATTGTGATGTAAGGATCTTTATTGTTCTATACCTACTCATAGCGATTTCTAAGTCACTCAAATTTATCTTTTAAACTCAAACTCAAAACTCAAACTCAAAAAGATAGAGATAGAAAGAAAAAGAAGAAGGTTTGGAGTCATTGCTGCACAGCCATTTTTTTTTTTTTTTTTAACGTGTGGAAATCCCCTCGGACCGTCACCCCACCGAGGCTTGCGGCGGGGCGGTGTGTCGGACTCGAACCGACTAAAACCACACGGTGTGCCACTCTGCGCCTGTGAAGGGAGGAATCCGGGAACTGCAGTTATTAACACGTCCGGACCCCTCCCAGCGCTTGCCCGCACAGTAGCGGGCTCCGTCAGCTGTTAAAAATCTCAATTTAGGCGACGTACGGCACACGCGTAACGTCGCCTCCTCGCGGGAGGCCACTAGAGCGGATGGAAGGGAAAGCCCGTCCCGACCATCCGCGGCCACACTCATATCATCCTCCCGGGCCTTCTCCGCCACCTCCTTCTGCGAGATTACGTCTTCGCAGAAGGTTGCGACCGCGGTAAAACTGCTGTCGCTACCGGCCATGGAGCGTATGACGGCCGGTAGCGAGAGATCTCCTCCGATGACTGCAGTGAGGGCCCGGCGCTGCGACGCCCAAGCGGGGCAAATCGCCAGCGTATGCTGGGCCGAGTCCTCACTGCAGTCGCAGTGGTGGCAGGCGGGACTCAATTCCCTCCTAGCGACCGAGTGCAGGTACTTCCCGAAGCAACCTTGCCCGGAAAGGACCTGCGTCAGTCGGAAGGAAAGGGTCCCGTGCTGCCGCCCTGCCCACTCGAGGATGACCGGCTGGAGAGCCTCCAAGGCGGCAAAGCCAGCGCGTGGAGAGATCTAGCCATCGTGGCTCGACGGGCGGCTTCACGCCAGTCGCGTACCTCTTCGCGCGGAGAGCGATAGCCATACTCCGCCCGATATTCAGCCACCCGTCGATAAACTTCGGCGAGCACTTCCGCCTCCAAATCCCACAGGGGTGTTCCGGCCAGGGCGCACGCCGCCTCGGTCAACACCGTGCGGTATCCGCGTATGGCTCTGACTGCCAGTACCCTCTGAGGCCGCCAGAGACGAGCCTTATTTAGGGCAGTCAGAGCCGCCACCCGCACCGTACCGCGCCATCGACCGGACCACCCCCGTGTAGAGGTGTCGCGTTGCGATGCTGGCTCCACCCAGATTGGGCAAAAGTCGCCCAAGGGCGGAGGCAGTATCGACCAGCTTGGGACCAAGCTGTCGGAAGTGCTCGTCGAAGAGCCACCTACCGTCGAGGATCAGGCCCAGATACCTCATCTGGGCCCGAACCGGTACGAGAACCGAGTTGACCTCTATTGAGGCGCCGGCGGGTGGACCACGACGGGGCCCATGGAACAATAGGGCCTCCGTCTTGTCCAGGGCCACCCGTAATCCCAGCGCCTCGATGCGCCCAACCACCAGAGAAACTCCCCTGGTGGCCAGGCACGCCGCCTCTTGGAAGTTCGCTCCCCGGGCTGTGACCAATGTGTCATCGGCGTAACAAATTACGCCCAGCCCGGGGGGGAGACGACCTCGCAGGACCCAGTCGTACCCCACGTTCCACAGGAGTGGTCCAAGGACAGACCCCTGCGGAACGCCGCACGACATGGGTCGCCGTCTCAAGACGCCCTCTCGGTCCTCGTACACGACGGTACGCTCCTCTAGATAGTCTGCCACTAGCCGCCTCAGGTACTCTGGCACTCCGTGGTAGTGGAGTGCTTCCCTGATGCAGCTAAATGGCAGACTATTGAAGGCGTAGGCGATGTCCAAGGACACCGCCAACACCACGATTGCTGCACAGCCATGAGCTAACCAATCATGCGCCGTTCTTACTGATAGCTGCAAGATTTTTACATTGTTATATTGTGACATTGTATTGTTATATTGTGAGGTCCACTTATGGAAAATAAAATCCAAATAGCACTTTCACTCACAGTCAAATTTAAAAAGATGTAATATGTCCAAATATAAAATCTATATATCTATACTTATAATAAAAATGTAACAGGTCCAATTCTGTACATTAAAGATATTTTGAAAATTTTTTTTGGAGGGCTCTGTATAATCGATACTAAACCCAAAACTGTAATTTTTTTCATTTTTGTCTGTCTGTCTGTCCGTCTGTCTGTCTGTCTGTCTGTCTGTCTGTCTGTCTGTATCTTGGCCGCGCATCACGTCGAAACTACTGAACGGATTGAAATGAAACTTGGCATGATTTGAGTTCATACTACGAGGTAGGACATAGGATAATTTTTATCCCGATATTCAGCACTGTTTCCTGGGGGGGGGGTTGAAAGTCAAAATATGTACATAGTTGTAATTCAATAACACATGGTCCGATTTCATTCATTATTTTTTTGCTAGAAAGAAAAAAAATAAAAGATAACGGGAAAAGTGTTTTCTTTGTGTCTGCGAGTGTACACTGCCTGTGGGAAGCTGAAACAGATATGTAAATATGGCGGTACGAAGTTCGCCGGGTCAGCTAGTACTTATAATAAAAATGTAACAGGTCGAATTCTGTACATTAAAGATATTTTGAAAATTATTTTTGGAGGGCTCTCTATAATCGACACTGAAGCCAAAAGTGTAATTTTTTTCATTTTTGTCTGTCTGTCTGTCTGTCCGTCTGTCTGTCTGTCTGTCTGTCTGTCTGTATCTTGGCCGCGCATCACGCCGAAACTACTGAATGGATTCAAATGAAACTTGGCATGATTTGAGTTCATACTACGAGGTAGGACATAGGATACTTTTTATCCCGAAATTCAGCACGGCTTCTTGGAGAGAGGGGATGAAAGTCAAAATATGTACTTAGTTGTAATTCAATAACACATTGTCCAATTTCATTCATTCTTTTTTTGCTAGAAAGAAAAGAATAAAAGAGAAGCGACTGTACACTGCCTGTGGGAAGCTGCGACAGATATGTAAATATGGTGGTACGAAGTTCGCCGGGTCAGCTAGTAATCAATAAATGTCAAAAATGTAAAATAGAGTAAGACGCATGGATTAGCCATCGACCTATTCAACCATAGTTGAGCTGCGTACTCAGGCCGCACGGCAAATCATCAGGTCAATATCAAAGAAATTAATAATAATCATAGTCGACAAGGTGCTCATACAATAACAAGTGCGTATTTAATAAATTGGGAAACATTGTTAGATAAGTACCAAAGTACCATCATGTTATCATTTACGTTATACAAGTATGTGTGTATGTTTTCATTTATAAGTTGCAACTAAAACAACCAACAATTTGTATTTAAGAAAAAAAAAAGATGAAAATTAAGTAGAATTGATACAAGAAAGAAAGGAAAATTTAAACAAGAACAAACTAATTAAGAGGAAAAGAAAATTATTAAAGAAAATTATACAGAAAATAGTTACAAACAAACTCTTAACTTAATTATATGTCGGAATTAGATGTCGTTAGGTTAAAGTATACAAACAATTCATATCCGAGTACCAACATGTCAAAATTTATACATTATTAAAAAAAAAAAAAATTTATCTCAATTTCAAGACAAAGAAGTTAGTGTGTATATAATAACATCAATAACACCTTAAACCCATGACTCTTTGTCGTTCAGATAATCGCCAATCGTATAGTAGGCTTTCCTAATAAGGTGATTTTTTACAGTACGCTTGAATTTATCTATAGGAAGGTCAATTACAATTAAATAAAATATATAATATAATAAAATATAAATATAATAAAAATAACCACAATACATAAGAGAGAACCGCATCTAAATGGATTAATCCACTTCTGTTCTGAGATTAACGTGACTAAGATAAACAGATATAAATTCTAAAAACGGTTATTTTGAGTTCTGTTACTTTAATAAATAGGTACTCCCTTCATTAGTTTCAATATCTTTAATGTACAGACATCGACCTCTTACAATTTTATTATATGTGTAATGTATTGTAATGTAAGTAATGTAATATAAGTTAAATAATTTAAACAACAACTGTTTCATTTTAAGGGAAATTTCATAAAGTTAGTACCTACTGAAGAATTGATTTTTTTTGTACAGACAATGGAGTTATGTCTGTCACGTATTTTGTTATGGATGGCTCGTGGTGGCGGCTAACGTACAAAATGATCCGGTGGGAAATCAAATTGTATCATTCAAGAAGAAAAAATCGGTAAGATCACAAAACTCAGAGAAACGCTGAGCATAGCCCTTTCCATAGCACGCTTAGCGACTTTGAGCCTGGAGAAGCAACCGCACCGTGAGTGTTCACCATTCGGCTCCGTATTTCATGACTGGTAGGACACACTGATTAACGACTTTCGTCTTTAGGCACTGTGGGATCGACGACTAGAAGACGTCTTTGGCATCAACTGCAAAGAGTGAACCAAACAAAGCCCAGTTCGCCCCTTTGGTTTTATAATAACTTAAATTTTAGGGAGTTCTTTGTAGATACTATGCAACTATTGGTATGAATTAAATTCGCACACGATTATGAACTATAGATTATATTTTTACTCACATATTATCGCGGATTGATTGTTACTCTTACAAATTATATGAACTCTGTCTAGTTACATTTTTCAAACAAGCTTCCTGGGTTTCAGGTATTAATATAAAAATTCATTCTGTACAGTTTACAGCAATCGCATCTCAATTTTGCAACAGTACCCGTACCCATATCTTGATAAGACACATATTGAAGCTATTGTAACATATACCTATTGTTATTTTTCAGGGCCCAATTGCAATACTGACGACATCTGCGGGAGCACCGGTTGAAAGAGATACAACTGATACTTTAAACAAAAGGCTTATATTCAATGAGTTTTTCATGGATTCCGTGACTCACTTTGTTCGTGAAGGAATACCAGAAAGGGTGGTTCATGCTAATGCTGGAGGAGCTTTTGGCTATTTTGAAGTAACTCATAACATAACAGACATATATGTAGAGCTAAACTATTTCAAAAAGTAGGAAAAAGAACGCCAGTAGCTGCAAGATTCTCGCCAGTAGTTGTAGAGAGAGGTGCAATAGATACCTCTAGAGGTGCTAGAGGTTTCGCTGTTAAGTTCTATACAGAAGATGGAAATTTTGACATAGTTGGATTGAACACACCTATGTTTGCCATCAAGGACCCTATTCTATTCCCATCTTTCATTAGGGCACAGAAAATCAACGTAAAATGACAGCATTCGTGCTGTCGTGTTTCGTTGGTGAGTGCGAGACCGGAGGCCCAATTAGTCTAGTCAACAAGTTCCATACTTGTTGACTAGACTAAAAGATGCACAAGCATCACTAGGCCGCCATAGTGTGGGTCACCATGCTGCATTGTTGCATTCGCAATGAGTATGGTGGCCACCACTCGTGGATTCTGCTTATGCTTTCCATCAGGCAGAGTAGAGTCATTTTGGCGGGCCAAACATAACGAAAAAAAAAAAAAAAAGGGTACAGAAAAGAAATCCATCAACAAATGTGAGGGATTCAAATATGTTATGGGATAACGTTACGCCCAGAAAGTTTGCACTTGTTCTTACTCGTGTTTAGTGATCTTGGTGTGCCTAATGGCTACCGACACATGCCTGGCTTCAGTATTCACACGTACCAGGTAGTTAACGAGGAGGGCGAAAATCACTTCATTCGATTTCATTTCAGACCTGATCAAGGTGTGAAAACTTTGACGTCTGAGCAAGCTAGAAAAATAGGAGGTATTGATCCAGATTACAACACTAGAGATTTATATGCAGCCATTGGTAAGGGTGACTTCCCCAGTTGGAGTGCAAGCATTCAAGTCCTAACATTAAATTACGTCAAGAACGCTGGACTTGATGTATTTTGACATCTAACACACAACGCCATCTAGTCCCAAGCTAAGCAGAGCTTGTGTTATGGGTACTAGACAACTGATACAAATACATATATACTTTTTTTTTGTAAATACATACATATCATACATAGAAAACACCCAAACTCCGAAACAAATACTTGTAGATCATACAAACATTTGATCCGACCCGGGAATCGAACCCGAGACCTCATGATCACCAGTCGCACACGCCAACCGCGAGACCAACGAGGCAGTCAAAATTATAAATATAAATTCGATAAATAAAAATTAGTACAAATTCGATAAAACAGTATAAATTCGATGTAACAAAAGTACTTCCACTGGATAAATATCCTCTAAGACCATTGGGTCGTTTTATTTTGAATAAGAATCCAACTAACTATTTTGCCGAAATCGAGCAGCTAGCATTTAGGCCCTCGAATCTTGTACCAGGCATTTTAGGAGCGCCAGACAAAGTTTTCGAAGCACGTCGACTTGCTCACAGAGATTCTCAGTACTATCGCTTGGGCGCAAACTTCCTCAACATACCTGTGAATTGCCCATTTAAAAAAAAAACTTCCACGTACAATCGTGATCTTGAACCACCAGTCAAAGATAATATGAGGGATATACCTAATTATTAACCAAATTCATTCTACGGTCCTGTCTCTTATAAAGATGAAAATGCAGGGCAACTTATAGAAATTCATCAGGATGAACCTAATAATTTTGAACAATCTAGGGAGCTGTACATCAATGAAATGTCACCTTATGAGAGAACTAGGCTAGTGGAAAATATATTGTACAGTTTAGGACCGGCAATGAAAGTTTCTACAAGAGCGAGCTGTTAAATTATATGAACATATACATCCAGATCTTGGCAAGAGAATACGGAAAGGTTTACAAGCGAATACAACAAGTTATGATTTTGATGACTATTGAATCGTACCTACCATAAATTTATACAATGAGATTTAATTGTAAAAGAAATAAGGATGAATTTATATTGCTCTTTGAACTTAATCTTACATACTCGTATATAAAAAACAATTACTGTTCGTTTGTCTCGCTAGAACTCGAGAACGGCTTGGCCGATTTAGCTGATTTTGGTTTTGAAATGTTTGTCTTAGTCCAGGGAAGGTTTAAACGTGAAAAATTAAAAATAACTTAAAAATCCAAATGTCACGTGTACGAAATAGCGGGCACAGCTAGTATAATTAAGTTAACCAGTTTTTTTTCATAACATTAAGTAGATTTAAAATTTGTGCATAGGCAAATTTTTTGGTAAATTAAGTAATTTATTATATAAACCTCCAAAAAAGGTACTTAATAAATTACATAATATTGTTACGAATAATAATAATCTTCAAGCCTTATCTGCGCACACAAATACACACACACTTCTTATCGATGTCCTGAGGCAAGGAATAATGGACCCTATTTCTATATGCATAGTGTCGGATATCGATTGGTTGTTGCCTAATTATTATTAACTTAGATTATTTTTATTAGCGTTTTTACTAGTAGATTCTCGTGTTTTATAGGCGTTTCTAGAAATGAAAGAGTAATAATAATATGAGTATAAATAGAGCGTCTCTCGGGCCGCAGGCAGTTCAGTATAGTTTGAGCTATAGTGAGATAAACATCGATGTGATATCAGCGATCAACCTAGCGACCTCGGCGACCTTTAAGGATTGTAATTCAGAGTAGTATTGTGATTTTAATAGTGGTTTTAATAAAGTCTCTTTAACACGTCAAAAGGCTTCTTTCTCAATTAAATCGAACCCTAACACGTAACAACTGATGTCAGAAGTGAAATTTGAGAAATGCCATTGACCCCGAGAGACGACGGTACCACCGAAGGAGTGAAGACCAGGGCTCAACGTGCTGCAGGAGCACCGGGCATGGAGGAAAGCGCCTCGCCTTCTGGTTCCACCCATCAGACCACGCTCGCTTCGGAACAAGTCTCGGTTGTCCACGCCCCCACGGCCATGCCCACGCCTGACTTAGCGGATTTATTAAAGATGATGGTAGTCATGAAAGAGCAGCTACAAAACGGGCAAGAAGCCCTACGAAAGGAGCAAGGCAGCAAGTTTACGGCTATACAAAATGGCCAACAGCAAATTGACAGGAATTTTGAAGCCCTACAAAAACAAATGAAGGATGACCAACATCTACTGTTATCCACCGTCAGCGATGTAAGTGGTGCCGTAGATAAACTACGGAAGGACGTCGATGTGGTGGAGGAACGG
Source organism: Diaphora mendica (assembly GCA_949125395.1). NCBI lineage: Eukaryota > Metazoa > Arthropoda > Insecta > Lepidoptera > Erebidae > Diaphora > Diaphora mendica. Next base: position 5,365,174 of record OX421316.1, read on the forward strand.
GTCACCTGCCTAAGTACTGATATGGACAGCGTGAAGACTGATCTTACGGAGCTGCAGAAAAAGGTACTTCGCCTGGAAACTACCACTACAACACCTGTAACTTCGGGTATAGACGGTGTAGTACATGCACCCAGTGTAAAGGTCCCTTCGTACGACGGCAGTACTTCGTGGACCGCGTATCGTCAGCAGTTCCAGACCGTTGCTGCTGCTAACGGGTTGACAGATGAACAGTGCTTAACCGCTCTTACTGTCGCACTTAGGGGGCAAGCACTAACAGTCCTAGAGGCACTACCTAGTTCGGGCAGCGGATACAAGGAACTATTGGAAGCGCTCGAATCCAGATATGGAGAACGCCATCTAGAGCACGTTTTCCGCGCCCAGCTGCGCGATAGAATCCAACGTCCGGGAGAAGGACTACAGCAGTGGGCGTTGGAGATTGAAAAACTGGTACGAAAAGCATACCTTTCGGCTGATGCGAAGATGGTGGAGTCGAACATCGTCCAAGCATTTGTAGATGGGATCAAGGATTTGGAGGTCAGAGCTGAAGTAAGGCTTCACCACCACGCCTCACTGAAAGAAGCACTGGCATACGCCCTAGAGGTCGAAGCCGTTCGACAGGATATCCGTCCGACCCATAAGCTACGGGAAGTCTCAGAAGAAGTCAAAGAAGTCAAGGCTTCTTTTAAGAAAGGTTCAGGGGTAATGTGCTACAGATGCGGCGAAAGAGGACACCTACAGTTTAACTGCCCTCAAAAGAGTTCGCAGATGTCCAGGCTCAAGAAAGTGGAGGAACGTCTAGAGGAGCTGATGAAGAAGCGTGATGAAGCCTCGCCTTCTACTGAGAATCAGGGAAACGAGTAACAGCCAGGACTAAGGGGCGAGTACTGGCTGGCGCGGAGGAAGCCCCGTCGACCATCATATCACAGGCGTACACCGGTAACAATCTCGTAATTCTGGGCAACATCAATGGAACAGATTGTAAAATAACGCTGGACACTGGAGCTTCAAAGACAATAGTGCGACCGGATCTAGTGAAGACTACGTTGGGTAGTAAAAAAAAGGTCGCTTGTCGACTTCTCTCCGCCTCCGGCCAGCCAATACCCGTCTTAGGTGAAATAACAGTAACGATGCACATTGGGGAGACATCATATAGACATGACGTCATCGTAGCTGAAATTATGGATGACTGTATTTTGGGCTTGGACTTCATGAAAAATTACAACTGTAAAATAAACGTTTCGGATGGAGTTTTCAAATGCGGTGATCAGGAAATCTTTATACTAGGTGGAACTACGGGCAAAGTTACTTTGTCTGAAGAGAATCACAATTCCTGGGAAGTCTGAGGCTCAGGTTTTAGTTAAACTACCATCAGATAGAAAAAAGGCACCGAACCGATGTGTGTTGATCGAGGACGAACGTTCCAGGATAGCAGCTCGGAAATACATGACGGCAAGAACTCTTGTCAATGGAAACAAGACCGCAGTAGTGAGGGTCTTACATCTAGACAACAGCGAGATTGAGTTACGTAAGGGTGACGTCATCGGACAGTGCGAAGAAGTCGTCTGGGGGATAAAATGCTCCTCGACGTCAAGTTTTGAAACATCAAGCACAAGAAACGATGTAACAGTCACTGAGCTTCTTAAGGACTGCAAGAAGAACTTGACCTATTCACAGAGTATTAAGGCTAAGAAGCTATTACTACGATTCGCGAATGTTTTCATCAATCAAGAAGGAGACCTTGGAAGAACGTCGCTCGTACAACACAAGATTGATACTGGCAATGAAAGACCCATTCGTCAGCGAGCAAGACGAGTTCCGATAGCAAAAGAGAAAGAGGTAGATAACATGCTAGAAGAGATGAAAAGGAACAGAATCATCGAGCCATCTGCAAGTCCATGGTGCTCCCCAGTCGTGCTGGTGAAGAAGAAGGACGGTAGCACCCGATTCTGCGTGGATTACAGACGACTCAATGACATCACAAAGAAGGACAGTTACCCGCTGCCTAGGATCGACGACACACTGGATACTTTGAGCGGAATGAAATGGTTCTCAACCCTAGACTTAAAATCTGGATATTGGCAGGTAGAAATACATCCAAAAGACAAGGAGAAGACAGCATTCTCAACGGGCAAGGGATTGTGGCAGTTCAATGTGATGCCTTTTGGATTGTGTAACGCGCCTGCCACTTTCGAACGCCTCATGGAGTGTGTACTGGCGGGGTTAGTAGGAGATACCTGCCTGGTATATTTGGATGACGTCATCATCGTTGGCCGTAACTTCGAAGACCATTTACAAAAATTAGAGCAGGTTCTCAGCAAGATTCAGGGTGCCAACTTAAGGTTGAACCCGAAAAAGTGTCATTTTTTGACGAATGAAGTTGACTACCTCGGTCATGTTATAAGCAGTGAGGGCATCCGAACTGATCCGAAGAAAGTGGAAGCAGTTCAAAAATGGCATAGTCCCAAAGACAAGACGGAGGTGCGAGCGTTCCTTGGTTTGTGTTCATACTACAGACGCTTCGTCAAGGGATTTTCCGAGACTGCCAAACCGTTGCATCGGCTGACAGAAGATAAAAGACCATTCTGTTGGGATGATAGCTGTGAATATTCCTTTCAAGAACTGAAGAAACATCTATGTCAAACACAAATTCTAGGGTATCCACAACACGAGGGTCTATTCATCGTCGATACTGACGCGAGTAACACGGCAATCGGTGGGGTGTTGTCACAAAAACAGGGGGACAGAGAAGTCGTAATTGCGTATTTCAGCAAGTCACTATCAAGACCGGAAAGAAACTACTGTGTGACAAGAAGAGAACTCTTGGCTGTGGTGAAAGTCCTACAGCACTTCAACAAATATCTCCTCGGCAGACGATTTTTACTGCGCACCGATCACGCAGCACTGAAGTGGCTTCTGCAATTCAAGAACCCAGAAGGTCAAGTGGCCAGATGGATTGAACAACTCCAAGAATTCGACTTCGACACATTACACCGTAGTGGAAAGTCTCATGGGAACGCAGACGCGCTGTCACGAAGGCCATGCCCAGAAGACTGTAAGCATTGTGTCAAACAAGAATCAATAGGCTTGACGGTGAAACGGACACAGGTTACTCCTTTGGGTCTCTGGGAAGATGAGACTATGAAGAAAGCACAGGTGGATGACGTTGACCTGAAGCAACTCATCATATGGAAAGCACAGGGTGATGCCAAACCTGCTTGGAGTGATGTCTCATCTGCAAGCGCTGTCACTAAAGCTTATTGGGCACAATGGGATAGCTTGGTTCTACAGAACGGCGTAATGTACCGAAAATGGGAGAAGACCAACGGCAGAGAGTTCCACCTGCAGATAGTTGTGCCAAGAGCTACAATAGCAGACGTTCTCCGTGAAGTTCATGATGGAGTGTCAGGAGGCCATCTTGGAGTCAAGAGAACACTAATAAAAGTTCGCGAAAGATTCTACTGGCTCCATTGTCGGCAAGATGTACAAGATTGGTGCCGTAAATGCACTACTTGTACTGCTGTAAAAGTTCCACAGACACGAAGCCGAGGGAACCTGCGACTGTACAACGTCGGCGCGCCATGGGAACGAATCGCGGTTGACGTCGCTGGACCATTCCCTGTTACGGAATCAGGAAATAAGTACTTCATGGTTGTTATGGACTAGTTCACAAAGTGGCCAGAAGTATTCGCAATACCTAATCAGGAAGCTACAACAGTCGCGACAAAATTGGTTGAAGAAGTCATATGTCGGTTTGGTGTTCCCTTAGAAATCCATTCACATCAGGGCAGGAACTTCGAGTCACAAGTCTTTCAAGAAGTATGTAGAACTTTGGGATTATATAAGACTCGGACAACCGCATATCACCCTCAATCGGATGGAATGGTTGAACGATTCAATCAGACCCTCGAGACGAATCTGGCAAAGTTAGTCGACAACCATCAACGTGACTGGGACAAATACATTCCATTGTTTCTCCTCGCCTACCGATCAGCGGTGCATGAGAGCACAAAAACGACCCCCGCATATGTAAATTTCGGGAGGGAACTCCGAATACCAGTAGACCTACTTACTGGAGGGTCACCTGACGAGCCTCAGGCCGTTACTGACTACGTATCTAAGCTACGAGAAAGAATGAGAGAAATATACGACGTAGTTCAAGAAAACGGTATACAGGCGAGCGAGAACATGAAAACCAGATACGATCGGCGTTCAAATTCAAACGGTTTTGAAGAAGGTGCACTGCTTTGGCTACATAACCCAACCCGTAGGAAAGGAAAGTCCCCTAAATTACAAGCCAAGTGGGAGGGGCCGTATAAGGTGATTACACGGATGAACGACGTCACCTACAGGATTCAGCGGCATTCAAGAGGAGCGTTCAAAGTAGTGCATATCGACCGCCTGGCAAAATATCGTGGCAGCAATAGCGATGTTCGGGACGAACATCTCTAAGCAGGGCTACCCCCTTCTTAGAGATGTTCGTCCCGAACATCATATTACGAATAATAATAATCTTCAAGCCTTATCTGCGCACACAAATACACACACACTTCTTATCGATCTCCTCAGGCAAGGAATAATGGACCTTATTTCTATGTGCATAGTGTCGGATATCGATTGGTTGTTGCCTAATTATTATTAACTTAGATTATTTTTATTAGCGTTCTTACTACTAGATTCTCGTGTTTTATAGGCGTTTCTAGAAATGAAAGAGTAATAATAATATGAGTATAAATAGAGCGTCTCTCGGGCCGCAGGCAGTTCAGTACAGTTTGAGCTATAGTGAGATAAACATCGAAGTGATATCAGCTATCAACCTAGCGACCTCGGCGACCTTTAAGGATTGTAATTCAGAGTAGTAATGTGATTTTAATAGTGGTTTTAATAAATTCTCTTTAACACGTCAAAAGGCTTCTTTCTCAATTAAATCGAACCCTAACATGTAACAATATAATTATATAGTCAATGATAGTAAGTAATAAATTCATTACAATGTACGTTTACCGTCATTTCAGCAACTCATATTGCTTAAAGAGCCGAATTGTGAGATTTTGGTTAGTCTATAATGAAAACCAGTAGGTAGTCTCTTAAAATTAATTATTATTGGCGTGTAAGCATGATTCAGATTAGGTTATACCTAATCATTTGAGTTTCATTTTGTTTTCCATCAAAGTTTGAGCTAACTAGTGTCTCGATCTCAAAATCAAAATTGTACACCTGTGTAAGCTTGCGTGAGAGAGGCAGACACTACCCAAACTCAGTCTCTCTCTCTCTCTCTCTCTCCCTCTCTACTGCGACCACGCTTTCCATCCGTTCGGATGCCTCTTCAGATATATATATATATGCTCAATCGACTAACAACGTAGTCAACCAATCTTATGCAAATGCTAATTTTATCAATATTATCATAGAACTACGTACCAGAAGACTATTCTCTTGGTAGGTGATTTTCTGATTACTGCTTAATTACTAAATACAGTGCAAGCAGACATAAGTATGTTTTGAATTGATGCCTTTTAAATTATATAATTGAAAACTCATATAAAGATATTATAGAACTCATACTCAGAATTAAACATTTATCTCATTATTAATTATCACTTTGTAAAATATAAGTAAAAAAATTCTTCTCATCATCGTGATTATTAGGCCACTGTTGAACGTGGCCTCTCCTTAGGAAAAAAACAGGTTTTAGCTTACCTACTATGCCATGCTCGCCAAACGATTTGTACACTATGTATTTTGTATTATCTTATCGGCATCATCAAATTTCGACATCGAAGGTCGTAAAATTGTAATGACATTAAGTCGCAATTAATGTAAATCCTTACAAAAATATACATTTATTGTTAAAAAAAAAAAGTCTAAAAACAAATTAACAACACCAATACCACGTAAAATCAACATTATCAATAAAATGTTTAGAATGTCCGCCTTACCTACTGTCCTGTCATAATAAATTTATAGTCTATACTCTATACTTCAAAATGCGAAAAGCGTCAAATCGTCAATAAAATTATATTCCACGTTTTATCAACATATTCATAAATTTTATCAATAAAATATAAACATGTTAAATCCTTGAGTTGTTCTCTACAGTTTAAAGTGTACTCAAATAGTGTGTCATTGACTGTGTTTATTGAAAAGTAACCCATAATGGCAAGGTCGCCTAAGGATGATCCGATATACAATGATATAAAACACAATACATGGAACTATCATGCGGAAACCGCTGAAAACTGTGCACCTGGCGCTTTAAATGAGAGAAACCAACCGCAAATCTCATCAAACCCGAGCGTTATGAACGATAATAGTATGTACGTCAATCAAAATTTCGTCAACGATGTTTATTTGAACAAACATACTTACAATGTGCAACCAGGCGATGCGGCTGCCAATAAAGACGAGAAGATACCTTTTAACAGCATGCCCAATGCACTTCGCTCCAACCAGAACTATGCTATGCTTAAACTGAGCAATGGGCAGTTCATGCGTGTGTTTTATGACGAGAATAATCAACAACTGATTGTCCCTATGTCTGGTCAGTACGAATTGTTTAATCATAACCAAGGATTAAGGGATCCACTACAGATACCCCAGCCTTCACATCTGTTCACATTGAACCAAGACTTCTCTATGAACAACAATAATCTCCATGTACCACAAACAAATACAGCTCGAGGAAATTATCAGGAAAATGTGAATAATCAATTGCCAACTTCAAACTTCTTGAAAGATTTGTTGGGCAACCTAGAACCTAACTCCACTGGTACTTACTCACCTTTTGGTCAAAATTATCCTCTGAATCATCCTGATGCTTCCAATATGAATATACATACAAGTAGCCCTGTAATTGATCCTTTAAATAATCAGGTATTAAAACCTGAAAACTCTCCAAAGAGAAATGACAATAGCCCTCTTGCTGACACAAGCACCAAAAAACGTATTGTTGCTGAAGTGAAACCAATGCGTCCAACATATTCAGATGTGCTGGCAAAGAATACAAAAAATACTCTTCAAAATGAGACCACACGTAAAGTAAAACCCCAAAATACGGAAATAAAAACGATTAATAATAAATCTAATATCAAGCCTGAAAAACAGTCTAACATCAAACAAGATGGCAGTAAACATAAAAGTGAAAAGAAACACCACACAAACACCATATCGTCAGGTAGTGAGTCTGGAGACATCAACACGGATGATAATGAGAAACGTTCTAAACCAAATAAAAAATCTAAGAACAAACGTAACATCTCCCGAAAGTGGTCTTCTTTAGATGACATCACTAACGAAGAGGACACAGGCTACAGCCATGACAATGAAAGTCAATTTGTGTTTATTGAGAACCAGGAAAAGCCCTTAAAGAAGGATAAAAAAACCGACAGTAAAATGAAGGTATCGGACAGAAATGGTGTGACTGAAGATGAATTTAAACTAGATGAGGAAGATGATCAGTCACAGTTTGTCATTCAAGAAGGACAGAATGACAGTGCAAGGGCTAAAAAGAAAAAAGATGGACGTAACACGAAGGTTACTAAGCCCGTGCAAGATAAGAAAAAGAGTCAGTGTAAACAGAGAAGGAATAAACCGGGATATTTGGGATTGGCTCAGAATTATCTGGAACATTGGGGAGGAGCTACTTGGAAGGCATTGGTGTGGTTTATTTATCTACTCTCTGATATATGCCGCATGAGTTTTCATCTATCCTTTGACTTGTAAGTAACTTAAATATTCATTTTAGTTTTTTAAGCTTCATATGAATTACAAATTAGTTGTTAGTCACCCTAACTGCTAAGACAGAAAGAGGGTTCAATTCCCACCACTGGATATAATATAATCTTGTGATAAGCATGATAGAGTGAGATCCCAGAGCAATCAGACATAACATATTTCACATAGATGAAACCTTAGGGTCTCAGTGGGGTCTCATGTTTTTTGAATACCTGCATGCTTGTGGAGCTTTGCCTTGTGACACCTGGGCAGGTACCAGGTAAGTAAGGTAACTAAAATAACAGCAACTTAACTGAAATTTATTTAGCTGATTTTTATATATGTTTTGAAGAATAGTATTCTAAAATAGTATTATAAGTGTCAGACACTTCAGACACTTTCCATAGACCAAAATTTTTGTCAGACACTTTAAAGCTCCACTGTTCAAGCACCTGCTAAATTATTAATGGCAGCGTCTCCTGGTATGGTGCTCATGCACTTAATGGTTACCATACTTAATTACCATAGTACAGACTGTGCTTAGTTTAAGGTCAGATTGCCATGTATGAGGAGCTCTGAATTTATTATTATTGTTTAATATTATAAATTAACACTGGCAATACTAAACAGTACAAAAACACATAATTGAATTATACACTGTTCCAATTTTTTAAAATGTCAGTATCATTAGTAGCATACATATTACCAAATATAACCTAATAAAGATTGCCTTTCAAGTGGATAGCGACCAATATGTCTGTGTACATATTCAATAAACATATTATCTTTGATATTGAAAGCTAATATGTACTAGACTATGAAAACATCCATTATGAGTTTCCCTAAAGGATTCTGTACCAAAGAATTCTCTTCAACACACTTTCTATGTCCATTTGAACTGTCCATCGTCCTCGGTTTGTTTAGCATAAGTTCTTCATGATGTGTAATAACAGATTAAGAATATGGAGTCTCATCACCTCTATTCATTCCAAACCTCAATCCTATCGTCCAATGAGGGAGTAACCTATGCATGACCACAAACTCTGCATAGAGAAGGGAAGCTTGTATCAAACCATGATGCAGAAGCATTACTAGGCTGCCATATTGTGGGTCACCATGCTGCATTGTTGCATTTGCAATGAGTATGGTGACCACCACTCTTGGATTCTGCTTATGCTTTCCATCAGGCAGAGTAGAGTCATTTTGGCAGGGACTTACATAAACAAAAAAACCTATACTAATCTAGTCATCATCATCATCATTTTGTAGTCCACTGCTGGACATAGACCTCTCCTAAGGCACACCAGAGCCCGGTCTGCTGCTTTAAGGCGCGTATCCACTGAAATTGTTGGCAATTTCTGGGTTTTTAAATTGTTTGCAACTCTTCAGAAAATCGGCAACTTTTGTTTCCATTGTGTATACACTGCATCTATTCAAGGGTATTATTTTGATGTTTACTGCCAAAAACAGAAACACGAATCCCAACATTTGTTGACAATTTTTGTTGCTAACACAAGGAAATTACAGAAACTTTTGTCACCAATACGTGTTGACAACACAAAAGTTGGCAACTTTTGTTCAGTGGTGACTCGGCTTTAGAACTGCAATAAAATATCACTTCTTTTATAGGTAGTAATTGTTTACCATTTGTGATATAATAGACATGATCATAATAGGTCTTTACCTATGAAATTGCCGTTTTGTATGCAATAAGTAAAAGTACTATTTTTTCAAACTTTTTTATTTCTGTTATTCTAAGTAATCACCCATGCAATCGACGCATCTTTGCCAACGCATTGGCAGTTTATTGATGCCCTTTTGTTAAAATCAGCTGGACGAGGCAACAAACTCTTCAAAGGCATTTTGTACTGCCTCTCGGGAATTGAAATTTTTACCCACCAAAAAGTTGTCTTAATTTTGGAAAAAGTAATAGTCCGTAGGTGCAAGGTCTGGTGAGTATGGCGGATGAGGGAGAGCTTCCAACCCCAGCTCTTGCAGCTTGGAGACTGTCTGTTGCGCAGTATGGGGTCGCGCGTTGTCGTGAAGCAACTGCAAGAGCTGGGGTTGGAAGCTCTCCCTCATCCGCCATACTCACCAGACCTTGCACCTACCGACTATTACTTTTCCAAAATTTAGACAACTTTAGTGGGTAAAAAATTCAATTCCCGAGAGGCAGTACAAAATGCCTTTGAAGAGTTTGTTCCCTCACGTCCAGCTGATTTTTACAAGAAGGGCATCAATAAACCGCCAATGCGTTGGCAAAGATGTCGTTTAGCCAGAAACGAATGATTGTCTTAAAAGTTCAAAGTAAAAAAAAATTGCTGAAGAACACAATACACTGATACATGCAGCAAAGATTGACGTAAAAAATATTAAGTTTTAGCAATGATTATAAATTTTCCTACAATTATCTTTTAATAAATATCTGATTAACAAAAATGTATTAAACTACACATTGTAAAAATCATTGAATAGTATACTCGTACCTAGAAGCACGTTTTCCTTTTAGCCTAAAAAAATAGAAGGAATTTGTAGGAAGTCGAAATGTAGACTATTTGATTAATTCTATGTATATTTTGTATATTGTATCTACTTACAAAAAAATTGTATAATGTATCAATATCAGTTGTCTAGTAACCATAATACAAGCTCTGCTTAGCTTGGGACTAGACGGCGTTGTATGTTAGAAGTCTGAAATATTTATTACAAGGGACCCGCCCCGGCTTCGCACAGGTGGAGTTTAGATGCCCCCGCCGCGTCGCCGACACGATTCGTGCATTTTAAATCTGTAATATCTTCGAATATATTCATTTAAATTAGATACAGTAAAGGGCCATTTTCATCTATATTAAATGTACAATGTATTTAATTTACTTAATTGTATAAGGATTCATTCTGTATTGCTTAATATCGCTTCGTAAATAAGCCATTATTTCTCGTAAAAATTTTAACAAAAAAAAACCGACTTCAATCTGGACCAAATTTAAATGGGACCATTCGGGAAGCACCAGCTTTCAAATAAAAAAAGAATCATCAAAATCAAAACAAAAAATCAAAAGTTATGAGGTAACAAACATAAAAAAAAAAGTACAGTCGAATTGAGAACCTCCTCCTTTTTTTAAAGTCGATTAAAAAGAAAGGAATAAAAAATGTTTATTATGGGTTATCCCTAAGAGACAGACATATACCGTCGCGGACTTTTTTGTAGACCTTTTTAAGATGTACAATACTGTAGTACATTATTTTGATCTATCTCGTCGGGTGCAACCAGCGTTTGCAATGTAAGCGCAAAAAATGTATTTATTTGCTACATCACATTAGAAACCTCGAAAATTAACAGTGTTTCCATACTATATTATGCATTTATTATACATAAAAACCTTCCTCTTGAATCACTATCTATTAAAAAAAACACATCAAAATCCGTTGCGTAGTTTTAAAGATTTAAGAACACATAGGGACAGAGAAAGCGACTTTGTTTCATATTAAGTAGTGATTATTATTTCATATTAAAGGTTATTATTTCATTTAAAGGCTAGCATATTCACTCGTTCGTGTGGTGACGCATTAAGAATATGTTGTACGTGTTGATGATGAGGGTATTTTCATTATTATTGTAATAAACTAGTGATCAAGTTATTATAATTAGATACATTATATAATTGAAAATTGAACAAATTCAAGCATATATTAATTAAAAATTAGTTGGACCAGTAGGCAGTGACTGAATAGATTATATTGAAATTACGTAAACAGGTAATTTATTGCCCAAATTAAGATCGAACATTGTAGTGATTTTCCTCGAAAAAGGTTTCGTTTCAAAACAAATTTAAATATTTTTATCTCATTGAAATACCTGCATTCATACTCTTTTTCTCATCAAATATACGAGTACTACTTTTGAGGCTGACCGTACATAGTTCATTTGATTACCAAACAAATAAAAGGTCCTAAAAGAAAGAAAGATCACATCTATATACGACAAAATGTTTTAATAAATAATCTATAATGTTGAAAATTGAGCAAAATCTATAATGTCAATACAAATTAATTACCGAGTAAATATGAACGAATATCGTCGAGTACAATTCTTAGATAAGTGACCTATGATCATAAATAAGCCCTTGTCCTCAGATATCATTGTTATTTAAAAATAACTTTTCCTTTAATTTCGCCCTTGTGAACTGATAAACTCAGTAGGTATCTGCCAAAGATTGTAGCACAATGTCAAATAGTAATAATAATTTGTTTATTTTCTCATTGCTTAATGCTAATGAATAATAACAGTACATTAAAATTCACACGCATGTTAACCAGGTATTACGTTTGCTCGTGTATGGTCTCGCATATCACAGGATCTAAGCGACCCCTAGCCTCTTCAAGCGACTAAAGTCTCAGTTCCCTATGGCATCACAAAAGATGTAGTATATTATGTCCTAGCTCTTTCGCATTTACCACGCTTTTCGGTACAAAACGGGTGGAAAATGCTGTCTGAAAGCAATCATAATAATAGGATAGATTTAAGGTCTCCTACACACCAAGCGCGCGGGTATGCCGCATAGCATAATTTCAGTTATAAATGACCCGGCGGCCATACTCCCTGCTTGTGCACAGCAACCGACATGCCGCTGACATGGTGTTTAGCAGGCCTGAGAGGCCAGCTGCTGCCCATAGAATAAACCATCTAAACTCAAATAAATTTGAGAGAAACACCGTGGGAGAGCCACGCTTCGGCATGAATGGGCCAGCTCGACCAGAGTGATACCACGGCCTCACAGAAAACCAGTGTGAAACAGCGCTGGCGCTGTATTTCACCGAGTGAGTGAGGATACCGGAGGCCCATACCCCAAACCTTCCCCCCATCCACCAAAGCAACGGCAACGCACTTGTGATGCCTCTAGTGCTGCGGGTGTCCATGGGCGGCGGTAATCGCTTACCATCAGGCGATACCTCGCCTGTAAAGGTTGTCTGTAAAGTCGGTTTACGGACGATAGTTTAACGTGACAGCGTCATAACAGAACATTGACGAAATACTACTTTCACACAACGACGTACAATGAGCGTAACTGGACGAGTCATCCTATTTCGTGCATGCAGCCGGCGTTCATCAATTTATTAGACGTTGTCACGTCAAAAAACTTTACAATGTAGTTGCCATCGTAGTTTACTGCCCTCGTCGGTTCTTGCGACTACAAGTACTTGATTAATAAATTTATCTATTTGTTTTGTCCAGGTGTACATCAGTGTTCACTCAGACGTATGTGAGCTCTCAAGCAGTATGGCGCAGCAGTAAGGACTACATGTGCAAGATGGGTGACAATAAATACTTGCTCTATATTGATAGAAAGTTTGGACACACGAGGCTAGGATTTTGGAGGAAGTGGAAATGGTTTAAAAAAGGTACCTATGTACGTAGGCTGGACTTCTCTAGACTTCGATGCATCTACGTCATGACGAATTGTGATAATTTGCGTCCTCTTTTCATCACTCCCTCCCCACTTTCTAACTGTAATTCAATTTCTACGAACCAATTCCTAAATGACGAGAGTTCTAGAAAGATACAACCCCCTCCTTTTTGGAGTCGGTCAATAAATATTCACTCCCTCTAAAGGCGACCCTAAACTTTTTTTCCTTTTGAACAGAAGTTGAAGCGGACAACGGAAATGATTCGACTAAACTGAACGCGAATATACCATTACCGGCGACTGGTGAAGAGGCGATGAAAAGACTGCTGGCCTGCAAGGGGAAAGATCCTTATAGGTAAAGCAATCATTATTAATACAAAAAAAAACCGACTTCATTAACTGGACCAAATTGAAATGGGGACACACGGGAAGCACCAGCTTTCAAATAAAAAAAGAATCATCAAAATCGGTTCACCCAGTCGAAAGTTCTGAGGTAACGAACATAAAAACAAATACAGTCGAAATAAGAACCTCCACCTTTTTTGAAGTCTGTTAAAAATAAAAACAAGTCATAATAGGATTTTAATGTCGTCATTATGAGCCTATAAAAGTGCATTGGTGACACAGGCTTCTAGTACCTATATCAAGCTGGCCAAATGATTTTTTACCTATAGAGTTTGTTTCTTGCTCCCTTAATCGGCTCTTAAGGCAACCACGGACTTAATATGGGCAGTATTCGTATTTTTATGCGTCACAGCGCAGGCTACTACAAAATTTTTAACTCTTAATATTCCTTTTTACCCGACTACGGGAACGGTAATATGTTTGGCACTCTATGTATATTTGTATGTTGTAGTTCAGATTTGTGGATGGCGTCTAAACTACTTTTTTTGTAATGTAATAGGCGGGCAAACGAGCAGACGTATCGCCTGATGGTAAGCGATTACCGCCACCCATGGACACCTGCAAGACCAGAGGCGTCACAAGTGCGTTGCCGGCCTTTGGGGACGGGGAGGTGATAGGGGGTGGGGTTGGGGTATGGGCCTCCGGTATCCTCACTCGGTGAAACACAGCGCAAACACTAATTCACACTGGTCTTCTGTGAGGCCGTGGTATCACTCCGGTCGAGCCGGCCCATCACTGAATTAATTTTAATGAAAAGGTGCCAATAATGACACAATAACAAAACTTTTCCTTTTGTTGTCTAAACTTTTCCTTGTTATAATTATATTAACATGGCAAGTTACTTTGAAAAACATTGGTCTAATGTTGGACCCGAAATTGTAATAACAATATAACGTAACAAAATGTACTACATATTTTCTCAATATTCCTTTCTATAATTAACATAAACCGTTATGACGGCTTTTTGCAAGTAGATTGCTTTTGTTTGGCTTTCTTTAGAAACTGTAGGCTTGATTAATAATAGGTCTTTACCTATGAAATTGCCGTTTTGTATGCAATAAGTGAAAGTACTTATTTTATCAAACTTTTTTATTTCTGTTATTCGAAGTAATCACCCATGCAATCGACGCATCTTTGCCAACGCATTGGCAGTTTATTGATGCCCTTCTTGTAAAAATCAGCTGGACGGTAGGCAACAAACTCTTCAAAGGCATTTTGTACTGCCTCTCGGGAATTGAATTTTTTACCCACTAAAAAGTTGTCTAAATTTTGGAAAAAGTAATAGTCGGTAGGTGCAAGGTCTGGTGAGTATGGCGGATGAGGGAGAGCTTCCAACCCCAGCTCTTGCAGCTTGGAGACTGTCTATTGCGCAGTATGGGGTCGCGCGTTTACTTTCACTTATTAGCATACAAAACGGCAATTTCATAGGTAAAGACCTATTATTACGATAATCACTGTAGTACGAATTATTATGACTGTACAAATAGAGGTTGGTAGGTGCCCTTTATTATAAAAACCCTTTAAAATAATCACGTAAAGTATCTTACTTAACAAGCTCATCTTTGAAAAATAGCAAAACATTTTTGAATTTTTAAGCATAATTTTCATTTTCATATATCCCATGTCACTTTCGCAGCTAAGACGAATCTAATGTCACCTCGAACGCTAAAATCCGCCAAGCTGATATAACTACATAAAGTCTTAAAGAAATAGACTTACTACTTACTCGAAAATATAACCCTCTTGTTGGCGCACTCGAGTAAAAATAAGTAGACAATAGACTACTACTACAATAGATATACTTTACTGAAAAGTAGTCACAGCGCCAGCGTTACTGAACGCTGTTGGTTTATATGATGGTATGATTTACGTTGGTTGTTTTCAATAACCTATCTCCAGTTTTAACTATAGATAGGTTTTTGAAAATTGTCTGGATTTGGCATAAAAAGAGTATTTGTTCTTTTTTGCCAACTAAAAGTTGTCAAAAAAGGAAAAAGTCATGGTATAGCAATATACTACGCCAGGTATGGTATACCGACGATCGACTTAACGTCATCATCGCTGGTTCTGGTTGGTTCATTTCGTGTTATGTTGCTATCACGTGGTAACTGGATAGTGACGTCACATCGAGCAGCTCTCGGAATGCGAGACCTTGTTTTCTTAGACCATTGAAAAATAAAATCCTGCATATCAATGAAAGTTTTGTATCAATCATTATATTAAAAAAATATGTAGACTATATTCCGTTTTAACTAGAGATGGGTTGTTGAAAACGGCCCTTAGCTTAGAAAATTATATTTTGAGTTGCTTTTTTAATTTAAAAAATTCAGGATAATGCTTTTTGCTACAAAAACATGTACATTGCAATATTTAAGAAACCATCAGGAGAAAACTAGAATACAATAAGTCTGTCTCTTTTCAGTATACTAGGTGTGAGCGTGACATGCACAGACGAAGAAATAAAGAGGTACTACAGACGACAGGCCTTCTTGGTGCACCCAGACAAAAACCAACAGCCCGGCGCTGAAGAAGCCTTCAAAATACTGCAACATGCTTTCGACCTTATAGGAGAGCCGGTAAGATTCATAATTTTTTGACTGTTCTAACCATATACTCGATGTTAAATGTGTTGGTATGAAAATGCCTGTTTGAAAGTAACAATCACACATTCATTGGCATCACATTGGCCAAGACCTCTTTTCCAAGGAGAGGCCTATGTCCAGCAGCTGCAGCTTCTTCTCTTAAAATGACTGGATTAATTTCAATAAAATTTGATAAGGTAGTAGTTGACACCCATACATATTATGCTACTATTTCAAACTTAAAGGCGCAGCTATTTTTAGACATGGTGTAAATACCATCTTTCCTAAAATATTCCCAAAGGATCACAAAATTCATACGACGAGTTCCGACTCTGTTTTTGTGAGATTGAATGTTATGTTGTCTGACGGCCAGGAACGGCGTGAGGCGTACGAGCGGCGAGCGCTGGAGTCTCGCCACGTGGAGGCCGCCTGGAGCGAGCTCAGCCAACTCCTTGCGCAACTGCACGACAAGATGGAGTTCGCAGCCAACACCATCAGGTATTCACTCTCTCTCTCTAGTACTTCTGTTCCCTTCACTCATCAATCTTTTTTTTTTATGTATGGCCCGCCAAATGACTCTACTCCGCATGATGGAAAGCATAAGCAGAATCCAAGAGTGGTGGTCACCATACTCATTGCGAATGCAGCATGGCGACCCACACCATGGCGGCCTAGTGATGCTTCTGCATCTTTTAGTCTAGTCAACAAGTATGGAACTTGTTGACTAGACTATTTGGGCAACACGACAGCACGAATGCTGTCATTTTACGTTGATTTTCTGTGCGAGGGTAGTACCGCCCCGGTCGAGCCGGCCCAACCGTGCTGACATCAGCGTGGCTCTACTACCTTTTAAGCCCCAGCTGAAGATCAATTTGACTGCACGAATGACGTAGTCGCTTAAGTAATTACCTAATTATTTACAGCTTAGAGTTTTGTGGGTCCCATCTTCACATAGGATACTTTGTCTGATTGACAATTTTAATCGGTTTTCAGTCTGAATATTCGCTTTATGAACGTTACTGTCGAATGTCTATATATAACTAGTAATTGTATGAAATATTTATTGTAGATGTACAAATTGCGGGCGCCGACACAAGCGAGTGTTGACGGACCGGCCGTGCTACGCAGCCAGGTACTGCGTGCAGTGCAAAATCAGACACTCCGCCAAAGAGGTAATTGTTATAGTTTTTAATATAAAAAGATCCGAACACAAAGGGAGGGAGGCTCCTCCGACCAGGCGAGCTGGTCATGCCGGGCGGGCCACGGCCCAACGGTTGGTGTTGGGAAGTTGTATACATGCTAATTGGAGCATTTCAGTTACTCTGTATTTCGGTGTATTTTCGGTAGGTGGCGCTGTGCAACACAACAAGTAATTCTGTGATGCGCCTTGAAACGAGGTGTACGCAGTGTAGCATAGAAGAAAATATGATTATCAATAAATATTTCGGACATCTAACACACAACGCCATCTAGTCCCAAGCTAAGCAGAGTTTGTGTTATGGGTAACTAGACAACTGATGCAAATACATATATACTTTTTTGTAAATACATAGTTATTATACATAGAAAATACCCAAACTCCTAAACAAATATTTGTAGATCATACAAACATTTGGTCCGACCCGGGAATCGAACCCAAGACCTCATGATCGGCAGTCGCACACGCCAAACGCGAGACCAACGAGGCAGTCGAAATTAATAGTTTATATGTGCCATTCTTACTTATTATTTAGTGCCTCATTGTAATAGAAAACATTCCTAACGATAATAAGTAAAAAAAAAAACGTAAAATTTAGAAATACAATAGAATGTACCTCTTGGTTCCAGGGTGACATATGGGCAGAGTCGAGTATGATGGGACTACTCGTGATGTACTACGCGTGCATGGACGGCGCCGTATACCAGATCACGCAGTGGGCCAGTTGTCAGGTACATTGCAACAACTATTGGCGAAATTGAGGATTTGCATCTTTTTTTTTTTTTTTTTCTTTATTGTTTAAGGAATTTTTGTACATGGCGTACATGCCAATTCCATCGTACCTTACTAGTTTATAATACAATATATGTAAATATACTTATCAACTTAACATTAATTCATTAATGGGCACTGAAGGCCCTAAACATTTGCCTTGACGTTTCTGACAGAGGTGTTGAAAGCAGTTCATGAAACATACCCATGCTTATGCTATGCAGACTTAGAGTCCTCATCAAGGTTTCCCGTGCCGGTTGAAATCGAACACATTCCATCAACAAGTGGTGTACATCATCTACTTTTTCACATACTGTACAGTTTGGAGAATCTGACACACGCATCAAAACAAGAACTTGTTCGATGGGATGTGTCCTGATCTCAAACAAAGTGCAACAACAACTAATCTCCTATTCAACCCCCCATCCAAAAGCCAAGGAGTACGAAGAGGCTCACTCTGTATGGTCTTGTACCAGATACCCTTCTCTACGGATCGCTTATCAAAATATTCCTTCCATTCTTGAAAGAGATAATTTTTATATTTTGGTAATAATTCTGTATAGTCTGGTAAAACATCCATCACCTTTCCATCTGAAGCTGCTTGGCACGCGAGTTTGTCAGCCTCTTCATTTCCTTTAAGGCCTATATGTGATGGAACCCATTGCAATTTCAGTTCAATGTCTTTATTATTCATTTCATGTATTTCTGGAAAGGATATCATAGGCTTTGCATTGCATCTTTCTACACTATATTACCAGAGCACAAATGAACTGGTTAGACCGGAGTGATAACAAAGTCTCACAGAAAACCTATGTTAAGCTAATCTTACGTTGCTTTTCACGACGAGAAACGATAATTGCTTGGAACCTGATTGATTTGTTGGATAAAGGGGCGTAATTGATCCGTCGCTATTTTCTTAACACGAATCTATACTTAATATCACATCACACTAATATATAAAGGCGAAAGTTTGTGAGTGTGTATGTTTGTTACTTCTTCACGCAAAAACTACTGGACGGATTTGGATGTAACTTTACAGTAATTTAGCTTATGCATCTATTATTTGCTGCGATAATCGACATGAACGCGGGCGGAGCCGCGGGCACAGCTAGTAATATTATAAATTCGTAAGTAACTCTGTCTTTCTGCCTGTGACGTTTTCACGGTTAAACGGCTATATCGATTTCAATGAAATTTGGCATGGAGATACTATGATTCTTGAGGACGGACATATGTTACTTTTTACCGCGGTAATCGACATACACGTGGGCGGAGACAGACGATAGCTGGTAGTTTATAAATTTTTAATTAATATAATACATATATAAATAGTTACATAAGATTAAGTATATGTAGGTTGTTCAGCTGTGACTACAAACAGAGCAGTATGGTAATAAAAATGATAAGCTAAAAAAAAATATTATCTATATTATCCCTTTTTTATTCTTAACTTAAATTTTAAACATGTGCAGGATATGTGTTCGAGACCAACATCAACATAGTGCGATCAAAACCACTAGTTCAAAAATTAGTTCCTTTTTTCTCCCTAGATGGAGCTGTTACAAAAACTTAGATCGCGCTATCGTTGTATTACATGTGTTAGTATATAAGGTTTACAACCATTATGTATTTGAGAACAAGGCTGGTGTTTAGTTCATGGCGATTGCTAATTAAACCGTGGAGTCTTACGAACCCACAGAACAGTGCACAGTGGTTTTATTCAAGTCCCTACTAGTGTCACACACCCAGTCCAACGATACCACGCTTGGTATCAAATAATATGGTTTGTAAATGTTGGAGAAACTTGTTTTGACAGAAAAAGAACTTGAAGCAACTGAGGCCGGACTGCCACGTGGTACAGTATAGGATCGTCCTCGGGAACAAGGCGGCCGCAGCCTCTGATATCAACCAGCGACCATCTACCGGGTACGTATTCACTCACAAATTTTATATAGTTATATAATATCGCCTTTGTGGGACATAAAGCAGAGAGCAACACGATAGAGAGTAGTCATACCCAGGCGTTCCAATAAGCCAAAGTATAACCTCAAATGGGCCTGTTACACTGTTATGACACATAATCATATGTGTGCGTGAAATTCTGAATGTTTTGTTTTAATTGTTGTGAGTTCGTAGTGACAGGCGTTTTTTTTTTGTATGTGAATCTAAAACATGTATGTGTAAAGATTTCTCTCGCGCAAAGAATGTCAGACTATTTAAGATCGGAATAAGAAGCTATGGCTACTCCCTCCCGTCTGAACATAAAGGGACTAAAAAGTAGGACTAGTTTGAAATTTAAATATCTGTAACCTATGTAACCTCTTTTGCCTAACAAATCGCTATATTGTTTCATAACAGTTTTTATTTTACTTCCAGTCACGATCCCAATCTCGAAGAGTTCCTCAATAACCTTTATAACAAGTCCGGTGTGTCACCCAACGCAACCAGCCCCAAGCAGTCACCCACCGAACCCGCGGACGCCAAGAAACGACGTAATAAAAAACCTAAAGCATAAACGCCCCTGCCCTGTAAAAAATATATAAAAAAACAAGCTGTCAAAATAAAAATAAGTCGCGCGTAATTCAAATATAGAATTATGAATTTTGACGCCTGCCTACCGTACTGTGAAACAATGCCTTTAATAAAATAGAGAAATTATAAATAAAACCAGACAAAAATACAATTCTATAGATATTTCTAGATAAAAAAAAATGTGTGGCTAAAGTGACGCTTGAAGGATAGATTGTGTAAGCTAATAACTGCGTGTATTGCGATTACGTTGTACCTATTTAGGTTAGTTTAACAATTTCGATAAGAAAATTTCAAGTTTTTGCTAGTTAACATTATTATTAGTTACTACTATTATTCGTTTTGCTTTACTTTGTGATAAATCAGAGATTTTGAATTAAGAATTTATCTAGTATTTTAGGTTTCGTGTAAGACGGCAGAAGATGTATGTTTTTTTCTTAAAATAATTTCAGTGAACCATGAACCAATGTTACAACTCATTTAAGTTTGTCTACCACGTTGTCCAGAACCAGTTAATATGACTACTTTAAATATAATGTTAGTTTTTGTGTAGTCATGGAATATTTTTACTTGGTAGAAAATTTATTTTCTATCTCAAGTAGAAATACCAAAGATGGAATTTCCTCATGTGGGGCCTTATTAATTGAAAACTTTTTAGGGCAATTCATGTTTCAAACTTCAAACCAGTCAATTAAATATGTAATTAAATCGATTCGAATTTACATAACATCGTCTGCCGAGTTACATTTTAACTTTGTCAAACATAAGCCAACTCGAGTCATTAGAAATAAAGTTCATCTTTAAACATGTCGTTAAATGTCATCATTTCAGAACTTGACTGTCTTTATTGTAAGGGGTTCAGATATTTCCTACTGACGATTTATAGGAAAATAATACTTAACGAAATATAATTTATCGATTCAGACCAAAACACTTAAAAGTGAATCTACTAATTTTACATTTGAGTCGTCAGGTACTCGAATCTTTAGATACGTCAAGGACCCAATAAAATATAATTTGAAAGTCTTTATGCTGTGGCTACACTAACGAGAAACGCCGTTAATTATCGCGATGATGAACGTTTGACGTTGGTGTAGCCACGACTTATTGCTATAATTTTACAACGGCATTCACATTGCCGTTTCCCGTTTGGCGATCACTCGAGTGACGGTACATCACAGATTAATGCGTTGAAGCGGCCACACTACCTTTGTCATTGTGAACAAAATTAACGCAGTATTTATTGCGATGATCATCATTGACGTTTCCCGATAGTGTGGCCCCAGCATTACACAATTTATTATGATTGCCCGGTCACAAAATTCAAAGTTATTAGATTTTTTTAAAAAAAGGATATCTGAACGCCTTTATATCACGAGACTTAAATTCCATGCGAAATTCTTCCTACATTACATCATAATGTACCTCCTAGCTATGCAAAAATAAGGTTAAACTTGACAAAGCAGCAGGTACTGCGTAAAAATACTCTTTAAAAAAATTAACGTACTTTATTTAGGTCGTATAATTTCCACTTTATTACACCGAATAGTACAATTTGTTTGCATTCATTAATAGTTATTATTGATATGTTATTGTAATAATTATGTTCATGTTAACACGAACGCCGAGAATGCAATAAATTGATGTGTTTTTTTTTCTTAATGTTAACACTATTTTTTGTACTATTTAAAATATTAACTTGATGATTTTGGTAACCTTATTAAAGTTACTGAGTGCTGTAAGTCGACAATGCTTTATTGTAACAGTATCGTATAAGTTTTTGTTCGTTTGGGTGTCGTAAAGCCGGGTCTCCACCGATAAAAAAATTGTCAATTTTTGTGTTGTCAACACTTGTTAATATTTTTGTTTCAATCGAAAGAATACACTTGTTGCAGTTTTTATCGGCTCTGTGCAGACGCTTAGTTCGAATGTCTTTCAAATTGTTGGCGACTCGGTGTAGACACAATGGAAACAAAAGTTGGCGATTTTTTAAAGTGTTGCAAACAGTTAGAAACACTTAAATTGCCAACAATTTTGGTGGAGACGCGCCTTAAGTTGTGCAAACTGTGCAGTATAACAGTGCTGCAAAGAGAAGAGAAATTTGACACAAACTCTATGCCAACCCATCTGACCAGCGAGTGTGATATAGCAGCCGTAGACTGTTAAAGGCTGTTGAAGATGACGATAAGTCTTAAATTGAAATAGTTATTTGTTATACAATAAGTGCAAAGTTGCTTTTTAACCGCGTGCTCAATTTTGAGGGAGTCAAAAGAGCATGAGGTGAAAAATCTTCGCACTCGAGTGCAACAAGTAACTTTTCATCCCACCTCAGCAAGGCTTTTGCACTCAGATATCGAAGGATAAAAATTCTCTTTCGGAGATGGGGGATGATTATACCTTTGTCTGCTTGGAAGCGTGTTAAAAGTTTCGGACACTTCAGTCAGAAAAACGACTGGAATATATTCTCATTTAATGTTAGTTTTTGCGTTTTGCTATGCTCGTACACTATCGACATGATACGAATCCATTCAAAAACTGTTAAAGTATCCAAGTTGTTTGCTTACTGTGTCTGTTGTAAAGACCTTAGTCACCGTATTATTAATATGAGATTACAAAGCGTTGTCGACTTATAATGTGTTGTAAGTAAAATATTTCACAATCGTTTGACTGCCTTATGAGATTATCAGGTAATGTTAGTTTAGTGACGAAGTGATTGCTACCCTGATGTTCACCGTGCGTAGGCCTCGCGCTTCATGTGTCAATAAAGATGTGGAAACGTAACATGGCTTTTATTTACTTACTACCCTTTTTATGACGGGGTGGAAACTGTTTTCGAATCATTCGGCGCAGCAGAAAAAACCCGAACCAATTCCACGTGGCCCCATCAGTCGGATCAACAGGAAAAAAAAGTTCACGTGGTCCGATCAGTCACACCACTGGAGACTTAACGTGGGAGAGCCACGCTTCGGCATGACTGGGCCGGCTCGACCGGAGTGATACCACGGCCTCACAGAAAACCGGTGTGAAATAGTGCCCATGCTGTGTTTCACCGAGTGAGTTAGGATACTAGAGGCCAACACCACAAACCCCCTATCTCCCCATGCCTCAAAAGCCGGCAACGCACTTGTGACGCCTCTGGTTTTGCAGGTTTTCATGGGCGGCGGTAATCGCTTACCATCAGGAGATACGTCTGCTCGTTTGCCCGCCTATGCCATAAAAAAAAAAACTAAAATGACGAAATATACTACTAATTATTATTAGTATTGTGTCAGTGGGTCGTACGAAGTGGTCGGACCATGCTGTCACGGTGAAAAACTTTAATATTTTTGTTTCAATCAACTGCCTCGGTGGCGTAGTGGTAGTCTGTGCGACTGTTGTGCTGAGGTCTCGGGTTCGAATCCAGGTTTGGGCCAAATGTTTGTATGATCTGTAAATGTTAGTTTCGGAGTTTGGGTGTTTTCTATTATAATATCTATATTTACAAATAAAAAGAGATATAAGTACTCTATCAGTTAATCTAGCTATCATAGTACAAGCTTTTCTTAGTTCTTATTTGTCAGCCTGCCAAAGTGACTGCTCAGCCTGATGAAGGCTTTGAGTAAAATCTAACAGTGGAGTCCACCATACTCACTGCGAATGCAGACAAATTAAATGCAGTATGTCGGCCTAGTGAAATGCTTTTTCAGGACCCGGGATAGATGATGTTTAAAGCTATTTGATGGTTTGTCAGATGTTCGAAATATTTATTTATTTAACTTTAATGCACCAGATATTTTCTTGGTAGAAAAAAACATACGGCTATTAGTCAAGTCACTAAGATGAAATGCAATCCTCTTAAGACCGTTTTACATGCGGTCTTTAGTAAAACTAGTTGTTGCCCGCGACTCCGCCCGCGTATATGTCGGTTATCGCGGCAAATAGTAGCCTATGTGTTATTCTGATGTATAAGCTATATTACTGTAAAGTTTCATCCAAATCCGTTCATTAGTTTTTGCGTGAAAGAGTAACAAACATCCATCCATCCATCCAAACTTACAAACTTTCGCGTTTATAATATTAGTAGGATAGAATAAAAACAATAAAATAATTAATTAATTTCTACATTTTTTTATAATACATTAGTCCATCATATCGTCATCTTTTTTGTCTTTGTCGGTGACAATGCAGTTCTCGTAAGTCCATTTAGGGAACATTCGCTTGTACATATTCAGCAGAACCGTATCCTGAGATCTGAGCTGATTGTCGAACCGGCACTTCATGTGACCGTGAGTACCTGTGGATAAATGTAAACAAATTAATAATAGTTTTTTTTAGAAATGCATACAAAATTTAATCAGCTGGTATGTATTAACTAACTCAACTCGACTGAGATTTTTTACAAATAAAAATATGGTAAGCGGCGAAACATCAGTGCTAGCAATCCTAGCAAAAACGTATCGCTACCCTGAGTTTAAGTCTTGAATCATAATTTTCAAGAGCCTTGCAAATCCAATCCCAAAAAAAAACATCTGGTTATAATAAACACAAACAATTAATGATGATAAACACATAACACACTTACCCAAAGGTTCCTTGATGTGTCCGGTACAACCATGTTTTGTCCTAAGCTTGCAAGGTTTGAAATATACAACATCTTCTCTGTTGAAGAACATGAATCTTATTACTGCAGACTTTTTGTTGACCTGAAAAAAAGTAAATTCTTGTGTTATATTTGCATTTATTCACGAGAACTTCTTTTCTCTTGACTGTTTGGTCTATAGTCCAGCTAGACGCAGGGTTTATTACAATAAAATCCACTCAGTATGTGCGTTTGTATGCATGCGTGTGTGTCCATGTGCATATGTGTGTAAAGACTCTCTTTGGTGCACTCAATGTTTAGCATATTCTGACAGACTATTGAAGTCACAGGAATATTTACCTTATATGGATGTCCTGAAAGTACAATTCTCTTAATAATCAATCTATCAGGATTACACGACAATAATACACCTGTTGCAACAAGCTGGAGTTTTGTGTTTTTCTTTTCCTGTAAATTAAAAAGTATAGTTTTTACATAAAATGAGTGAAGTGCAAATGCTTAGATGTTACTGTGTGTGATAAATATTATTTCAATAAAAGTTCTTAATTATGTAATTATTATAACAATCAATTATTTAGTCGGCCCGATTGTCTAGTGATTATTAATCTGAAAACTTCAGAATTGGTTATTATTTTTGAAGTGAAAACTTCTTTAGCACTTATTGGTAGGGGAAAATCTTATGAGTTCGCGTCACCGACATGCTGACGTCACAAAACTTCTTTAGCTGCGTTGAGCACTTTTTGGTAGGGGAAAATCTTATAAGTTCGCGTCACCGACATGATGATTTATTTCAAACATTATGAAATTTCAAATTTTACACATTAATTTTACAAATAACATTCTAAGTTATTTGTAAAATTAATTGTTTTCACTTCTGTCGGCAGTCCTTATTAACTAGATCTTGGGCTCTGTGCAAAATTCTGATATTATTTTAAAAATATAATAACTCACCTTGAAGCAAAGCACTGAAGATGGACTAAACTGTATGGGTGCGAAGAAGGTTGCGACACACGTTGACGCCGGTTGGAAGAATCGTTCATACTATTAAAAAAAACCCAATTTAAACAAGTATCAAAGAATTAATG
Source organism: Diaphora mendica (assembly GCA_949125395.1). Classification (NCBI taxonomy): domain Eukaryota; kingdom Metazoa; phylum Arthropoda; class Insecta; order Lepidoptera; family Erebidae; genus Diaphora; species Diaphora mendica. The sequence goes on from OX421316.1 coordinate 5,391,438, forward strand.
ATGGTCTGATTATAACAGTAAGTAACTTAATTTATGTAAAAATTAAAGGTTACTAACACTCAAGAGTACTATGACAAATGGACTTGTCCAGATCAAATGTTTCAAACTATCCATTAAAGATGATCTTATTTTAGCCGCACTATGTTATTTAAGCCAGATGGACTGAACCAAATTAACCCATTAAGAAAATAATTCATAATTGAAGAAGTATTGTGAGAATGATATTTGACAATCCTTTCATACTAACCTTGTGTTTGGATCCATTAGTATGTTGACTAAATACAGGGTTAACAATGAATCTCCTGTAGCCCACTTGGAAGATCAACTTCTCCTTGCTCTTTATAGGCTCGTCGCTGGCGCCAGTACGCTTCAGAACCACATTCATCATGGACATCTTCTGTTCGTGTGGCAGTAAACCAAAAACTGATAGAGGTGTACTTGCATTTGCACTGTGGAAAGCCTTCCAGAGGTCTTGTCGCACATCTTTTACGTGAATAGTGACGTAGAAGCCATACTGCAAAAATAATTAAAACAATACGTATTTATTCTGTCACTTGATAAAAATCCAACACCAAAAGACGGATCTGATATTAAGGTGCTTTGAAATTATTTTTTCTAAATGTTTATGAAATAAATAAGTGTAGGGACAACATGATTACACAATATATTGTAGTGTCAGCATATTCGTGTGAGCCGAGCCATAGCGCGATGGGCGCAAGGCAGTCGCTCTCGGTCCACTCGTGGACATTGGTCGTGTCATAATCTTTAAGTAAATTATTACTGTGAGTCAAATAAATAAGAGTGAACGGACAATACATCTTTAATTTATATACCTTGCACAAAGGGCACTACTAGGAAATACGTCACATCTCGGTTTTACATAAGAAAGAACTAACTGATTACATATTACGTACCAATGTACCAGTTTCCAGATTTTAGGAATCCAAATATTTCAACATACGGATAATAAATACATTAAAAATAACCCTATAAAGAATTAAAAAACTATGACACATTTATGTGATTGGAAGTATTATTTGTAGATAGCTATTAGATAGTACTATGACTAGCCGAAAACAAAAATTATAAAAAACTATGCTCACCGTATTAACCAAACTATCTTCCAAGTCCTTGAACACCCTCCTCCTTGTTCTATCGTAGTTTTGAAACTGAAATATCCTGGCATAATCCTCAGGCAAATTTTCTTTGACATCCCAAGGCGATGTTCTAAAAGATTCCATTCCTCTGTACCGCATGAACCGTTCCCTGGCAGGCACATCTTGAGGGGTGTCAATCTCATCAGGAAACTGTTTGTCCTCTTTAGCTGCTGCGAGTTTCTGAAGCATTTCATGTTCTTCTTGAGCATCAATAGTTTCATCATATTTGTCATCAGTAGGACCAACTTCTGATTCTGTTACTGATTGAAAGTCATTGTCTTTTTCATCTTCTTCTTGGTCAGAATGTTCTTCTTCACAAGACATGAATGCTTCGTCTTCTTCTCCAGCATCACTTTCGTCGTCTTCTGAACCTTCTTCGGCGTCAGACTCTACAATCCATGCTGCTTGATAATCAGACCAGCCCTTGGGTACTTTCTTAATCTTTTTTATTTTCGTCTTAAAATGACAAAAAAAATAGTAATTTGTTTGTTTTGAATTGAAAACTAATTATTCTGTTACTAATTAAACATTTATATATGCCTACTCATTAACAACTTCCTGCAAATGCTTTCGCAAAAGGCAAATATTATGCATGTGCTCCGGAGAGATTACACATATTACGAGTATTATAATAATTAAGTTTTATTTGGATCTTTAATCTAGCCCTTGAGACCTTGCATAATTTATAGGACTTAGAAATTAAATTTTAAACATATGTAAATACATAATTTAGAAATTAGGTAATGCTCATCTTTTATTTAAAAGCCTACACAGATATATTATTTGCATAGCTGTTTTCTTGTAAATGCCTAGAATATATTATTGCTAGTAAACCCTAAATAAAGTAAATTAAAATTTCAATACCTTCTTACTTATATTTTTATTTAGTATTGATGAAAACAAAACGAGTCTCAAACTTACTTCTAAATTAGCTTGTTCTATTTCTTCTTCTGTTGGCCATGTTTGCTCAGCATCCATGGGGTCAGGAGTATTCTCTGATACAAGACTCTCTTGTTTTGCTGGGTCAGCAACTTGCAACACTGACAACTTCACAATGTCAGCCTCCATTTCTGCATCACCGGACCTGGCATTTTCTCTACCTGTACTTAAAGGATGGGGATCCTCTGTCCATCCATCAATTCTTGACATCTGGAAGTCCCCAAGACCAGTTATATGCAGCAGACCATTTACATTTAATGGCATGCCACGTAAATATCCACTTATTTTAAGAGTGCCATTCTCGCCTTCAGCATCTGCTACATATTGAACCTCCTCAGCAAGCATATAAGGTCTTTTTTCTCTATGATGTAAGATGTTACGTTTCTGATTGCCAATTCTACGTAGCAGGTTTAAACCATCTGAACTCTTATCTAGTTGCATAACTTTTTCTTCTGGTAGCCACTTTGATATTAACTTTTGTACATTTTGTTTTTCTGTTGTACGTTTTTTTGGGTGGACTCCTTCAATGTCCATTGCAGCCACAATAGGTGTGGGCATTCCTTGGGCCATTGCTAAGGCAAGGACTTTCTCACCCCATTCGTCCACAGGCTCTTCAAGAGCAGAACTGATAAATAAAGCAGTATCTGCAATTTTAAGAGCATCCAACACTGCAAAATCATTGTAGACCTCTGGACAAATGAAAGAAAATCTCTGCTTGAAATTGAGTAGGCTGAAATGTAAAAAACAATTTTTTTTATTATTTAAAACACTTTTCTCAACAAAAAGTCCTAGGGACACCTACTTAAGGCACAAGGAGTACATAACTGTCTCCAGCAAAATCTATTTTTAAGACGAGGCCTATGTGTTGATAGTCATACCAGCTAGCATGGATAAGAAGATTGTATTTTTGAAAATTGTGAAAGATCGCTTTGACATAAACCTATCGTTTTTTTATTCTAGTTCCGAATATGGTGTCGCAAACAACAAATGTAATTTGTGAACTAAATAAAACTGGTGTTCACTATTCGGATTGCCTGTTTCCTTACAAATATACCCTGACACTATGTCCTTCAGTGGCCTTTATCAGGCTGTTGAAGACTAGTTCATGTTAGTTTTTATAAAATGTTTCAGCAATATACTTATCATCAATTGATTGTGAAAAAGCAACAAATGTTAACAAATAGGTACCATAACAAAACAGATCATTTTAAGAATAGAAATTCACATATCTTTAACACAACTCGAGGCAAATAGAGAAATAGTTAATAGATCATCAATAGATCACTTTTACAATTCAATAAAGTAACTTACCCAAGATGTAACATGCCATTAGGAGCGTGTGTAATTATAGTTCCTTCAGAACACGTCTTGAGTATGGCAAGTGCCGACTGAACATCCAGCTGAGCGTTCAAAGGCACCACGCACACCAAAAACGGCGGATTCCGGGTACCGCCCAGAGCACGTTTCTTCGATAAAACCTCTTCACGTTTGTTCTTGCGTATCTGCTGCGCTTGGTGACGACGTTCATCTTTTTTCAGTATATGTCGGTTCCGCCGCACAAACTCCTTAACATTTACCTTGCCTGTAAAGGAAAAACTTTAATAGGTACCACAAGAATGAAAGTCGAGTGGTCATGAGAGGCTGCCAGTACTAACCTTTAGCAGCTGCTGCAATTCCACGCTTGGAGCGATGGCGAGACTTGTGAGTCTTATTGCTCTGTTTTAGGTTACTCGACCTGTGTCCTTGTTGCATTTTTATCAACTAATGGAAGCTATTTTAAAGTGTTATTTACTAATACGAGCACATGCTGCAGCGGAAGAAGAGCTGTCAGAGTGGAGTGACAGCTAAGAGTCTAAGAGTGACAGTGACAGACACAGAATATACCAAATCCACTGAAGGTTTTAGTTTCAAGAACTTTCTCTCAAGAATATCAAAAATAATAAAAATAGTTACACGTGTTCAAAAAAAATTCAATGACTTTTTAAATGAATTATTTCATTGGAGAATAATTTTAAAAAATAAACACAATCAACTTAGTTGTTTCACAGTTTCTTTGTGAGTTTCTTTTTCATATTTAAAACTAATATTCATTTTAATTTACTCTTATTATTATTATTTTTAAAAAAACGTTAATTGAACAATCATAGTAACTTTAAAACTTAATTTGAGTTTTTAGGAGAATGAGAAAGTGGTAAAATTGTTTTCTTCTTAGAATCCATGTCTTGAACGGCAACATTATGCACGCCAACATCACAGGTCACGTGACGTGACGTTGTGGACGTGTCATTCGTGAACGGCTCGTTGGCGGCGTTGCGCAGGCTCTTTCTCGCCAAAGTCCTATTGGAGTGTTACTAATGAACAAAAGTTGAATGGTTTTAGCCGAATTGTTCTGTTAATAATTTAGTTAGGGTAGTTAATTCTCAAAAAATCAAAATGGGAAGTGAGTATAGTTCATATATATTAATTAAAATTAAGTGTTAGAACAGGGAACACGTATTTGCCATTTCACGAATTTGTTCTAAAATTGTGTGTTGTGTGATAAAGGTGTGATTTATTAATGTAATCATTCTACTTGCAGTCAAATTCCTCGAAGTTATAAAGCCGTTTTGCAGTATATTGCCAGAAATTGCAAAACCAGAAAGAAAGGTAAGTGAACGTTGCATTTTTCCTGATCTTGACAATTTTTCTTATAATTGTACTTCAAATACATCCTACAGTTGAATTTAGACACATTTAGGTATATAAATCTCTGCATACTTATTAAAATGCAAGTGAAAGTCAATGCCTAACCTTAACGCTTTTTGTATGTAGGATGGCTAACTGTACTTATTGGAGTACATTTTTGACTTGTCTATTTGCATCTTTTCTAACTGAATGTGTTGTGTTTCAGATCCAATTCCGCGAGAAAGTATTATGGACTGCAATCACTTTATTTATTTTCTTAGTATGCTGTCAGGTGAGTGAGAATTAGATCTGGAAACTAACTCTGATGTGGCCATATGCTTCACCAGATAAAGTCATGTTTGGACTAGAATTTAATTGTTATTTTAAAATAATAGGGCAGTAATGGTCAAACAGATGTTAGTTGATCTATTAAACCCTAATTTATGATATAACTTAGATGTTCCCAGTATAGGATTGCACTCCATAGCGTTTTTAGGATATTTATTATTATTCTTTTCAAAATAAACAAATATAAGAGGTATACCATCAAGAGTTATTTAAATGTCATAATTATATTTCAGATTCCCTTATTCGGTATAATGTCATCAGATAGTGCAGATCCCTTCTATTGGATCCGTGTTATCCTTGCATCAAATAGAGGAACACTTATGGAACTCGGCATATCTCCTATTGTAACGTCAGGTCTTATCATGCAACTGTTAGCCGGTGCGAAAATCATTGAAGTCGGTGATACGCCTAAAGACAGAGCATTGTTCAACGGTGCTCAGAAATGTAAGTAACCCTTAAATGCTTTCACTATCATTTAATAAACAAAAGTTATGTGTGGGAGCCCTAAATATTTTACCGTAAAGAAGTAAAAAGAGAAGATTGTAAATAATATTTGGCAGACCTGTTAATCTGGTGGTTAGTAATCCTGACTGCCAAACCAAGTGGCGGGTTTGACTCTCACTCTGGACAAGTGTTTGGTGCTGACCATGTTGGGATATAATTTATCGAAACTTGTCTTAAGAAATATATAGGTATGTACGTTTATCAACAGTCTGGTTACCATAATACAAACTCTGCCTAATTTGGGATCAAATATGTAATAGTGAGACCTCTATCAACTTATAGACAAGTAAAATTTTAACAAAAAAAAAACTGACTCCAAGATTGACCAAATTGAAATGGGACCATATGGAAAGCACCAGCTTTCAAATAAAATAAAAAAATTAACAAATGCACTAGTCGCCCCTACGAACATCGAAGGTTCGACTAGATTTCTCTTGGATGCCATAATCAGATTTTATTGTCCTAATCATGGTACCACTGTTGGGATATCTCCTTTCCAAAAAAGAATCATCAAAATTGCTTCATAAAGGACGAAGATATCCGCATACACACATAAAAAAGAATGGTCGAATGAGAACCTCCTTCTTTTTTGAAGTTGGTTAAAAAAGAAGAAACATGTTGTTCAAAGATCCATCACTTTCTCATTAAATGTAGTCAATGTCTTTACGTATCTAACAGCCATGGGATCTCAAAAAATAAATAAATAACATTTAAAATGAGAGCAGTCTTGTTTTAAATATAATTATTTCTGTTTATATTTACAAGTTTATCTCTTTTTATATAATAAGGCAGATTGCCAATTCAATTTTCCTACTGTACTGTCTAAGGCACTTTGCCAAACTATTTATACAATAGGAAGAAACTTATTGAAATATGAAGTACTAGCTTTTGCAAGCTATTTTACTAGCTTTTTATATAAAAGATAGACTTTTATGCTTAATTAGGCAGCAAAATGTTGCTGTTAATGACACAGGAAATAATGCAGAATAGTATTACATGCTTTCACCTCTCTTTTTTTATTCAATAGGTTTGTTTGAAAGTTGTTTCATAATTGTTTGGCTATCATAGACCTTATGCATAGGCTTTTTAAAATATCAGGGTAAGATCAGGCTTTACAATGTTGTTATAGCAGGGATATTCTTTCTATATAAATAGATAACGCCTGTCGCCTAGTAGGAAATTTCTGATTTTCGTACTTAAAAAAATCTTTATAAACTAGAAAATGTATATAAAAGAATTAAAATGATATATGTACTGATTTATTCTAAAACAGTTTTTAAATGTGATAGTTTGAGCAATAATAAATGAATATTTACAACATGTTATCAAAATGATTTGATAAATGTTTATCTCAAAAATAAAGCATAGGTTTACAAAATATCAACTGATATTAATAATGTATTATGTGTCTTATGTCAATGGATTTTGCATAAGACTAAGTATATACGAATCAACAATTCAAACATTGGTCATTATTGAGATCCTATCTCCACAGAGCCTGTAGTATGAAGTAACAAACATAAATAAACCTACATAGCTATTTTTTTATTTGTAGATACAATGCCAAATGGACATAATTTTTACTGTATACTTGTAGAAAAAATGCCAAATAGTCATATAGGTACAATGCCAAATGGACATAATTTTTATACTTGGTCAGCCAGGTCAAGGTTACTGAAGCTTGTTGTCAAATGCAAATTAAATCTAACTGTTGTTTTCTTTTCAGTATTTGGTATGGTGATCACAGTAGGTCAAGCTATTGTGTACGTCATGACTGGTATGTACGGCGAACCCAGCGAAATTGGTGCTGGTGTCTGTCTGCTCATCATCATCCAACTGTTTGTTGCTGGTCTCATTGTGTTGCTGCTTGATGAGTTGCTGCAAAAAGGTTAGTAAACTTTATATTTCATACTAGCTGAGTCCCGCGGTGCTCATCGTACCGCGGGTAACGCCGCGGGGCGAAGCTAGTCTAAAAAAAGTAGCCTAAGTTACTCCTTATATCATCAGCTACCTATTAGTGAAAGTCCCGTCAAAATCGGTCCAGCCGTTCCAGAGATTAGCCTGAACAGACAGACAAAAATTGTAAAAAAATATTATTTTGGTATATGTACCGTGCATGCATTTAATAAAAAGCTGTTATTTTAATATTACAAACAGACACTCCAATTTTATTTATTTGTATAGATTTAAATTAAATTGTAAAAGGTTATGTATTTACGTGTGAGTAGTCTTCAGTTCGATTGCTGTTCCAATTTAGCCAGATATTTGATTATTTTCCGGTAAATCCTAGGTGTATGTACTCAGTAGACTCTAATTTTTCATCTAATTACTTTTCATGATTACAAATTACTTAAAACTTTAACTGTCTCAATCATAATTGTACTAAGAAAATTGTGTCTGTCATGTTTTGTGACATATCAACTGCTCAGGTTGAAAACTTAAATACCTATGTAGTAAAACAACCACTTTGTACCTCTTTTTACGAATTATGCTTATGAAAGAGTAAATTAAGAGAGTAGGTATGAGGAAAGCTAAAAAAAAGTAAAATTAAATGAATAATAGTATAATTTCAAGGATTGGGCAACCACGTCTGATAAATGTGTATTTGCAGGTTACGGTCTTGGTTCCGGTATTTCTCTCTTCATTGCGACGAACATTTGTGAAACCATCGTCTGGAAGGCATTCTCTCCTGCTACCGTAAACACTGGTAAGTACAATACAAATGCAATAGTCTTTTTTCTTGTATGAATATTTTATTTATTGACATTTCAGCTAATTCCTATTGATTTAGTGATTGTTACCGTAATATCAATAGGTACAACTGTCTTATTGTGCACCACTTTGTTTTTTTTTAATGATCTCTTCGAAAAATGGCTAAAATCAGCATTGAATATTATTATATTTTTTTTTATGGAATAGGGCAAACGATTACCGCCGCCCATGACACCCGCAACACCAGAGGTGTCACAAGTGCGTTGCCGGCCTTTGGGGGGAGGGGTTCGGGATGGGCCTCCGGTATCCTCACTCACTCGGTGAAAACACAGCGCAAGCGCTGTTTCACACCGGTTTTCTGTGAGGCCGTGGTATAAGTCCGGTCGAGCCGGCCCATTCAAGCCGAAGCGTGGCTCTCCCACGAATATTATTGAAATGATGTAACTCTTTCCTATAGGTCGCGGCACAGAATTCGAAGGCGCTGTGATAGCACTGTTCCATTTGCTGGCCACCCGCCCGGACAAGGTTCGAGCCCTGCGTGAAGCTTTCTACCGCCAGAACCTGCCCAACTTGATGAACCTGCTCGCCACTGTGCTCGTCTTTGCGATAGTTATATACTTCCAGGTAAGTTATACCTGCAGTTAATGGGCTATTATAAATATTCGTTCTTTTTACTTCTTCAGTTTTCCACATCATTCACTTCCTGAATAAATTAAATAGTTTTAAAATATTCAATTATTTTAATCAAGCACATGACAAAATTACAAATATTATCATAGAAGTTATAGGAAATGACACATGAGTAAAAAGAAGGAAGAATCACCTCAATATGTCTTCAGCTCAGCTCATTAAATAGGTGCCTTAACAAAGATTTACTTAAAAAAAAAAATATTTTAAAGTATTATGTAACATTTTGGTATAACTTAATATTTTTTTTATTACAACTTTCCTTTCACTAATTATGATGGTTTTGTTTGACGTAATTTAATCAATTGAAGTAGAGTTATTTATAAATTGTGTCAATCAATAATACGACATCGTAACTAATAACATCTCTGGACTTAATATTAGTAAATATGTAAAATAAGTTTTACACTCTAGCAATAAGAGTAATTATAATTTAAATGCATTACATAATATTTCCTTAATTGTTTACAAGAATAATCCATTACTAGGTATTTTTTATAATCTTGTTGGCGTGTGTAAATGCCACACCACATAAATACTTGCCACTGTAACAAGTAAAATTTTAACAAAAACTGACTAAGTTTCGACTCGGTTTCTCTTGGATGCCATCATCAGATCTTAGTGTCCTTATCATGGTACCACCGTTGGGATATCTCCTTTCCATTAAAAAAAGAATCATCAAAATTGGTTCATATACGAGGAAGTTATCTGCAAACACACAAAAAAAAAACATTTCTACGGTCGAATTGAGAACCTCCTCCTTTTTTTAAGTCGGTTAAAAGAGACATATACCGTCGAATTGAGAACCTCCTCCTTTTTTGAAGTTGGTTAAAAAATAGAGGTAGTAATGTGAGTGTTGCCATCCTCAGGGCTTCCGCGTGGACCTACCAATCAAGTCAGCGCGGTACCGCGGCCAGTACTCGTCGTACCCCATCAAGCTGTTCTACACCTCCAATATTCCTATCATCCTGCAATCTGCTCTCGTTTCTAATCTCTACGTCATTTCACAGGTGTGTATACTATTTGAATACTTCTATTTAGGCCTTGAGATTGTCTGTACTATAATTTTAAATGAGTGTCTTTGTATGAAAAATAAATTCACTTGTAGAAAATTATTATATATCACAAAAAAAATGTTATCTTTAAAAGTTAAGTGATGGCTAAAAATTCATATAATAAATAGTTTATTTAAATTCGTCATCAAAATTAAATATTAATTTTAGGTTTTCTTCGGAACCTTGAAACATTTAATTGGTAATCAGATACTTTGTTTAACTTATATCTTCTAAATAATGTTATTATTAAATTAATTTAAATCAAAATTTAATTACTTTTAATATTATGAAAACGTAATTAGTTTTTAGAAATACAAAATATGTTGTTAAAGAAACATTTTTTTTTTCTAAGTATTCGAAAATAAACCATCAGAAACCACATTGACCATTTATTCCTGATTTCCCTTAGATGTTGGCCGTGAAGTTCGGCGGCAACTTCCTAGTGAACTTACTGGGAGTGTGGGCTGACGTGGGGGGTGGTGGCCCGGCCCGAGCCTACCCCGTGGGGGGGCTGTGCTACTACTTCAGCCCGCCGGAGTCGCTCTCACACATAGCACAGGACCCAGTACACGCAGTCTTGTACATCTTCTTCATGTTGGGCTCGTGTGCTTTCTTCTCTAAGACCTGGATCGATGTTTCTGGATCTTCTGCTAAAGATGTAAGTATTATTTAAAGAAAAAAACATTACACTGAATTAACTATTATTGGTTACACATGTATTTATAAATAACTAGCCGACCCACGCAACCTCGTTTGCGTCTCCTATTGCCCGTAGCGTGATAATTTTCTCCCGTTTTTGAAACATTCTTCATTGGTGATCCGCTCCTATTGGTCTTAGCGTGGTGATATATAAGCCTTCGCCTTCCTCAATAAATGTACTATCCAACACTGAAAGAATTTTTCATTGTTGATTCAAATCACCGACTTCAAAAACTGGTCCAAATTGAAATGGGACCACACGGGAAGCACCAGCTTTTAAAAAAAAAAGAATCATCAAAATCGGTTCACCCAGTCAAAAGTTATGACAAACTTTTATTTTTAGTAACTAAAAAAAAAAACAGTCGAATTGATAACCACCTCGTTTTTTGTAGTCGGTTAAAAAGGTAATTGCATTAGAAACTCTATTAAGACTGTAACCTTGGTCAGGCGTTGTAATGCTTTAGAAACTCGTCTCGAGAATAATTTTATTAAAACTTACAGTAGTCTATAAATAATACGAACTTGATGGTACAACTAGTAACTAGTTGTATACCATCAAGTTCGTATTATTAGGAAACTATCACTGTTTCTCAATAAACGTTGCGGCTCTATGAATACTTTCCAATTAGAAATTGAAATAAATTAGGTCAAATAAATAAAGGTTATAAAGTATTTACGCACGTTTTGTGTCTACATCAATCATCGCTTATGTAATAATTAGTATTTATTTGATAGTGCCTATGAATAATATGATCTTCATTAAAACCGAATATCGAACCGAAAATCTGTCACTCAGGATGTTACATAATTTCAATATCTTATAGTCTATTCAACTTCTTCTGAGACAGAAGGTGAACAAACCAGAAAAAGGTTCTTTAATAGGTCAAATTTTATATACATCTAGAATAAATAAAAAAAAGTGTCATTTTTTTCTTTTCTTGGAAAATGGCAAACTGTCGCAGGCACACGATGTCGACAATTCTGCCAGTGTCAAGTACAACGGAAATACGTGTGTTAAAAAATAAAATAATTGCAACTGTTCAAATTTTCCGAGTTCACATTGGACTGACTAAAAAGTGACATTAAAAATACCTAAAACTGTAGCTGTTCCCAAACTTTGAACGTATTATAACACTACTAAATTGAAGAGTAGTGATAAGGCAAATAATTTACGTAGAAATGTGAAATTTTGTAATTAGTTGGGTTACACCGTTAAGTTTGAGAAACATTGGGTTCTTTGTTTACCTTTTGTCTCAGAGGAAGTTGAATAGGGTATAGTTATTACAAAACCGATGTCGAAGGTCCAATTTTAAATGTCTATACGTGTTGATAACTATAAACTTCTAAAACTAAGACCAGGATTCAGTCTGCCCACAACTATCGCGACTATTCTTATGACACTTTTCCTCTTTTTTTTATGCAATAGATGGGTAAAAGAGCAGACGTATCGCCTGATGGTAAGCGAGTACCGCCGCCCATGGACACCTGCAACACCAGAGGCGTCACAAGTGCGTTACCGGCATTTAGGGGGCAGGGGGGTTAGGATATGGGCCTCCGGTATCCTCAATCACTCGGTGAAACACGGCGCAAGCACTATTTCACACCGGATTTCTGTGAAGCCGTGGTATCACTCCGGTTGAGACGGCCCATTCATGCCGAAACGTGGCTCTCCCACGGTCAAACCTCTTGATGAAGATACTTCGGAAACACGTTTTGATAAGTAAATAATTTCTCCGTTTTCAGGTTGCCAAGCAACTGAAAGAGCAACAGATGGTGATGCGTGGCCACCGTGACAACTCGATGATCCACGAGCTGAACCGCTACATCCCGACGGCGGCTGCATTCGGTGGTCTCTGCATCGGCGCTCTGTCCGTCCTCGCAGACTTCCTCGGAGCCATCGGCTCAGGCACCGGTATCCTGCTCGCCGTCACCATCATCTACCAGTACTTCGAGATCTTCGTCAAAGAGCAGGCCGAGATGGGCGGCATGAGTACACTCCTCTTCTAAAATCATAGTTCTACGCCGTAGCCGCCGCTCTGTTCCTCTACGGCACGTAGCGGCGACTACGGCGCTGGTGTAGTGTGCGCTACGCGTGTGTGGGTTATGTGCTAATTTATATAAATGAACTTTATAATAAAACAATTACAAGTACAGACCTTGTTTTTATGGACCTCGGAGGATGCGCATGATTTGCTTTTTTATTCTCACTGAGAGATAGAAGAGGCTCGCATCGATCGATGAACGATCGTTTAGTTCGAAAATTATTATTAACGATTGTGCAAGTCGAGTTTTAGTGTTGTATCAATTCACTGTAAGTTTTATTGACACGAAGTCATTCTGTATGTTCACTTCACTATGATGGACATGAAAGACTGAACAAAAGGCGTGGAAAGCCAATATCATAGGTCCGTTTTCATCGTCAGATAATTGAAGGTAGCTTGAAGATATTATGTTACGTTATGTTTTAGAGACTTTCTCCTAGTTATCTGACAACTGAAACCGGCTTAATCGACGAACTTAAAGGAAAATAACAGTAATTCTTAGTTATGTAAGATATGATAATGTCAAGGTAATAAGGATGTGAATAGATTATATTGTAGCAAGGGCATAGACAACTCATTTGTTTACGTTAGTTGCTGATTTTCATTACCAATAATTATTATATTAGTTTACCGTCGCTATTTTTAACTGTTATAACATTCTTGCAAAAATTTGTCTGATAAGATTTGAGATTGTACTTTGTTTGTATATTTTCGTTATAATGTTCTAAACATTGGATTTTGCACTTTGAATGTATTTCTCACATTGTCAGACATTTGTGACTAATTTTATACATAGCAGGTTCCTATTTGCTACAGGTTATCCAAAAACTTAGAAATCAAATAAATTTGTTTGCATCGTTTTGAATCTGACCACATTATTTTATTTGATACAAACCTTCATAATTGTAGTAAAATATATCTTTGGTAAACGAAATTATATTTCGCACTAGCTGACCCACGCAACCTCGTTTACGTCTCCTATTGCCCGTAGCGTAATAATTTTCCCCCGTTTTTGTAACATTTTTCATTGGTGCTCCGCTCCTGTTGGTCTTAACTTGGTGATATATAGCCTTCCTCGATAAATGGGCTATCCAACACTGAAAGAATTTTTCAAATCGGACCAGCGGTTCCTGAGATTAGCGCGTTCAAACAAACAAACTCTGCAGCTTTATAATATTAGTATAGATTTTACGAAACTTGGGCCTTGTTTTGTGAAATTGAATGTGATATAATACTTATCCACGCTTAAAACAGTTTTCTATAGGCGGATAAATGATGTAACTATTGGCACATTTGTATTATGTGAAGAAATATGATTTCCCCTTTTTATCATTTTCGGAAACCTCTCCTACAAAACATCAACAATCTTCAGGTGTTTATAAAACTACAAAATAATTTTGTTATGTAACTTTATTCTCCTCACTAGACATGCAAATACAAGGACAAAAAAAACAATTTACGATTTTCCCTCGTCACCTTTTAACAAAAACTCATCACGACTAAGTTACACGGTAACAAATGTATTTACAAAAAAAAACAAGACCGAAGAAGTTTGTCGCCAAAATTTTAAATGTCGAAATAAAAATTGAGATCTTAGGAACATGATTGGTAAGAGATCGAACAGAACATTCGAACTGGAATAGTGCCATAATACATTTCAAATATGGAACTTATATAAACACGTATGGCACAACACTAAATACATTTACGCACCCTTAAAGTAACAGGCACTTTGTAAAAGGAAACATTTCGTCATGACTGAGGAACGAACCTATATAAGGCTGCATTTATAACACTGGTTAATCTTATATTAAATACAAGCAGCAATCATTGCACACATGTCAAAGCAAATATAGTTATGAGAACAGTGCAATAATTAGCAAACAATAAAAATTAAATAGCTAATGCAGCAAATATTTCGCCCTACAGTCGTGACTACAATCGTGACCTAGGTACAAGTAGTACTCGGTATGTAAGGAATTCATTTATTGCATCGCTTGTAAGACGTTCAGATAACGGCCTGACATCTTGGTCCCTTACCATCATGGGATTGAGGAAAACATTACTGTTATTTGCCGGAAGACTATATTATTGAGTTGCTGGAATCGTTCACTAGTCGACTGACTTAACCCGTGACTAGCCGCTTGTTTGTTGGACATTCAACCGGGTTCATATGAGTGACGTCGGCGGGAAAACACTACATGAACACTACTACTGTATTAACGGGAAATCATACCCTATATTCTTTACTCAAACTAATCAAGGCCACATTAAAATCAAGGTTTTTTATTTTATTGCTAGATTCGTCTCATAACGCACCATCAATGTTATCCAATCGTCAACGTAATGTTACTTAAATAAATAGCTTGTTTATCGCTGGTTAAATACACTAAATAATTTCCGTTATCTGCCATTGTTTAGTTTCGGGATAATAGTTTATCTACTTATTAGTATTCACAGAGATATTCATTTCACAATAAACTCCTAATTTAATTCTAGGCAATTCAACGATAAAACTTTTTATAAAATAGATGAATATATTCAAAAAAGCAATTTATCGCTACCAAAACTTGCATTATATGTATGTAATATATACAGAGCTTTCTAGTGTTCTACGACCTCCTTGTATTCATCGTCCGCACTAATATTTCATTTCACATGTATTAGTATTATTGACATTATATATGTAAAAATTGTGTAAACCTCAAAAATCTAAAAATACAACAAAACTAAACGAAACATCTGTAATGCACGAAACATTTTATTATCTTTAACAACTTATCAGTGGAAAGAGAAGAAGAAACAAAGAAAAATAACTATAAGAATAACAGTGCCAATTATAACTAAAAGTGGGATAAACATCAATCGTCCTATTTATCAAACAATTTTTTATCTATAGAGGTATCAAGAAATGCGTAAGTTACACGTACTTCAATTAATAAATCAAGTGATTTTATAAATTATACTAGGTACCCAAGTGTGTCTACTTTTAACCGATAAAATATAATCAAAAATATAACAACTCGTATGGGAAATCGCGCAGGCATCGTCGTGTGCTGGTTTACTTTACTGGTTACTTTATCTACTCACTACTCATGTCGCTAATCAATCTTAATCATTTGTACATGCGTATCATAACACTTAAAGTTATTAGGTGTACTACCCAAACTTAGGTCAATTGGTAATTTAGAATATTATTTGCACTTGCCATAATGCTTTCGAATCCTCGCAAACACCAAAGCTTCAACTCACTTGAGATTATATAGCTAGCTCTAATATACTGTTGCGTCAGACAACTTCCTAAGGACCACTCTCGAGACAATTAAATATTAGCATATCTGTATAATTTCTAAACCTTTGTTCACGTTTAAAATACACGTGCTTTACAGAGTTCTAGTGTCTACACAATGAGAAAGCTTCAGTTATATGCATACCCAATATATTGTTAACTATAGAGTCATTTATGTCAGCAGTTGGAATGAGTCCTGTGCATAAATTAAATTACATGATACTTATGATGAGAGAGTACTGAAATAATTAGTAATTTCCATACAAAAGCAAGACAAGATGGCGTTGTACCGTTACAAACCTAGAAGCGCGAGTTAATAAATAACGCATTCGTCATTAACTGTTAAGCAAGTGTTTCAATTTCTTCCTGCATGACGGGCGCTTGCTCAGGCGAGGGTATCTTCGAAGGAGAGGTGGTGTAAGGCAGAGTCTTTAGTTTACGAGCTTCTCGCCTCTGTTTCTTCTGCTGCATTACGAGTCGGAGTTGGTCAAGTTTGCACTTGGTTTTTGAATTTTCCATAGCTACGGTCTTGGCTGTATCACATTTCTTGCATATCTCGCTGCTGGCTTTGCCCACGCATAACACGCAGAGTTTAGGCTCGCGTCGACTACACTGGCAGTTTTTGAGTTCGCACGAGCAAGGCTTGGCAGGTGTGGCAGATGTCGAGGGCAGGTGACCGTCGCATTGACCGTACGAACACGATGGTTGGCTGCACCCCAAACATTTGTTTGGTTCTTCCGATATGCATGAGTGGCTGGGTTCCTTCTGAAACAGGAATAAAATAGAACTATGAGTGTGTGCTAATTGAATAGATTTGATTTGGGAGCTTGTAACATATAGTGTTAGTATTAATTACCTGGGCTAAAGCAATGGGTGGTGCAGCACACAGTAAGTCATTTAGTATATGAATGATGGTCGATATATCTCTCTTTGGTCGGCCATATCTGTAAAGTGAGTAAAAATAACGATGTTTAAGTAATGGAACAAGATAACTACAATAGAAAGTAAATAATTCCACTTAAATATGTTTTACAACATTTTATCTTATGAATTCATTTGTAATCTTCATGTAAGTTTGCTTAGAAATATATTCACTACAGTATATTACAATGGAATATTTAGTTCCAATTACAGATTACACTTTTTTTGATTTATTTAAGTCAGCATGTTTTATTACTAACTGTTGAATACACAGAATTTCAAGTATAAGTAAAATTTTAACAAAATAAAAACAGACTTCAAGGTTCGACTCGATTTCTCTTGGATGCCATCATCAGATCTAACATGGTACCACCGTTGGGATATCTCCTTTCCATTAAAAAAAGAATCATCAAAATTATACAGTCGAATCGAGAAACCTCCTCCTTTTTTTAAAGTCGGTTAAAGATAGTAGTAATTGCTTATAAATAAATACTGATATTTTCATCAGCAATTTTAATACGTAAATTATGTAGGTACATAAAAATAGTTCCTCACCTGTCTTGTAAAGCAGGATTCAATGTGCCAGAAAATGTCCCAGAATAAATTCCTTTGCCATGATGCTTCATGGACTCTATCACAGCTCCTGGGCCATATTTCGCACGCACAGACTCCTCTGCGGCTCTCAAATCAATTTTATTTGTCAGAACTTCTTTGGAGAGTTTTTTCAGTTTCTGTGTTAAATTTTTTGATGCTTCTATAAGAGCTTTGGTGTCTACAGGGGGAGGTGGTGATACTCTTTGTGGTTTTTTAGGAGCATCAGGAGCCTTAAATGTAGTTTGTTTTGATGTAGATGGTGTAGCATTGTCATCTGTTTGACCAGTACTACTACTAGTACTTGGTTGCAATATTAATTTTCTAGAATTTGTTATATAAGGTTCAGTTCTGGAGGTAGAAGGCTGAGAAATACTGGTGTCTTGTCGACTCTGCATCCTCTTTTTGTGTTTATTTACAACAGATTGCATAAATGCTTTCTGTTTATTTTGACCTATAGGATGTTTGAATTTAGAAGTTTTGTGAAGTAGATATTGAAAGCGTTTATTTTTCAAGGGTTCATTTATACTTTGGAATGATGGCAACGTCCCTGAGTTGGCTTCTTGACTGCCGTGACTAGTGGTAGCCAAATTTGATATTTCTCTATCCATCATAGATCCATCCTGTTCTTCAAACAGGCCTTTGTCTACTGCACTGTTAAATAGATTTTCCATTGGATACTCGTCAATAGTACTTTCAGCAAGGAATGAACTTTGATCTGTAAAATTATCACTGTCGTCTGAGCTGTCTGGTGTATGAGAAGATGTATTTTGGCTTTGTTTATCACATGTTGCTGTTGATGTTGAAATAACATCATTTATGTCATCTCTTGATAGAAAGTTTATCAGGTTATTCTTTACAGTATTTGCAAGGGCCGTTTGCTCCGCTCGAAAGTTGGCCTCTGTGGTGTCTATAGGACTAGACACCAAATTTGATAAGGACTTTATAGGAGATTGTTCTATTGATGATGATGTATCAGACAAATCTGAAGTTGTACAATTTGTAGCATCTGTTTGTCTGTCTGTTTCTTCTTTATCATCACAGGTTTCAGGTTTTTCACTCAATTTTTCTTCTGCAAGTGATCGGTATAAATCAAAATAATTTTGAAGCATTTCAAAATCCTTTTGAAGACCATGCGGTAAACATGTGGGAGCTTCAGGTTTAACACTATCACTACTGATGTAGGAATGGTCCATAGGCACAGGTGTACAGGTAGGAGGTGCAGTCTGAGGGCTGGCTGATTCCCTGGTGTCACACTTTGTTGCAGTTCTTAGTGGTGTTGATGACGTAGTACTCTTTGCAGGTGCGGACGTCCTCAATGACCTGGAACTACTGGAAGAACTGGAGTTTAAGGTGGAAAGCTGCAACTGTATCAGCATCATATGGTCACCTAATCTCATAGTCAAATTGAGTGGAGATTTACCGCTTAAAAAGTCATTAACCTGGGTGTCATTTAAGGATTCCAGTGCTTGCATCACAGAGTTTTCAGGTCTATGGCTCTGTAATGAACAAAGTAACAGTTTTATAAAAACGTTAATTAGTCAATAGATTAGACATTGTTAATAAATAAATATTTATTGATTAGTTTGCCATTGTTATGAAACACGTGATTATCAAGAAGTACTTGGGGGGTTTCGACACATTGTGACGCACTCACCAGCAGGCCTGTCTCGACGCTTGGCAGAAGTATAACCCGCGATCCGTCTTGTAGGCCGTTCTCTTCTAGCGTGCCATCCCTTAGTTGTCTGTAAATACGAAACTCAAGTTCATTACACGAGTCAA
The DNA here is from genome assembly GCA_949125395.1 of Diaphora mendica. Taxonomy (NCBI): domain Eukaryota; kingdom Metazoa; phylum Arthropoda; class Insecta; order Lepidoptera; family Erebidae; genus Diaphora; species Diaphora mendica. The sequence goes on from OX421316.1 coordinate 5,410,828, forward strand.
ATAACACTGATGCGTCATCGTATCGACATATTTCCGTGATATGTTTGACAATAGAAGCTTGGCGTCTCGACTCAAAGTGCTCACCTTTCGCGATGAAGTAAGCATATTCTATCCTTCGACACCTTTAATTTTTTCGAAACTAACTTCTTGAGGTGTTCCACTGTATTTTTACCGTTCAAACTGACGGTGAAATTACCACCCGTGGTAGTCTGTATATTCAGCGTTATGTCCGAGGATTGGGGCGAGCCACACCCGTATACCTCTGTTCCTGTTGCCCTTTCCATAATTTCTTCATAAATTACACTAAAATTTACAATTAAACACTGTTCGAAACACACATGAGCTATCTTTAATTACACAGCTATTTTATTGTAGGATAGAAATAACAGGGTCACGCCAGACCCCCAGTTTTTTGATGTGGCCGTCAGTGTGACCAGTTTACGTTCGATATATCCCGTTAATTTTTTTCACAACAGCTGATGCGAAGCGTTGACTATTTGCGTTTCGTTGCTACTTTCCTACAAGTTAACATGTATTTCTAAATTCGGAGCTACACTTGTGTAACTAATATATTAATTTACTCAAGGCAATGAAAAAAACCCAAAGGTTAACTTTCTTTAATTCTTTAAGTATCCTGCAAACGTTAATTTCTTTTATTACAATTACGATGCGTTAACAATAGGCAAAACTGGGCAAACCAGTACATGGGTAACGCAAATGCGGTATGTAATAAAAACTTGTCGTGTCGTCAGCAAAAAAACGTCAGAAATAACGCAAACGTCACATGACGTCACCTCATTTGGTCAGTGGCGCTTTGATTGAATGAATTAATTTGAATTGCGCTGCACTAAGGCAAATGGTAATCCAGTATCATTTACTTTGCAGTTTTCTTGTTTCGTTTATTAATTTATATATGATAGCTGCCACAAAAACCGTGTCATGATTTTTGTGACGTAGTATTAAAACAGGATAGTAGGGGACAATAAAAATAAACAGTTTCCTCAACCCTCTTTATTAACCCAGCACCACCAACACGATTAGAACAACAAAACTTAACATCTATCACAGCAAATGTCACATGGATACGTTTTCACAGATACAGTTATAGTCAATGGTTTACAGATTTCTTAAAACACACAGAGCGTCTCTCGTAGCACGAGGCAATGACATGGCCTAGTTATTTTACGCAATATTGATTTAATAAATAAACGTCAAAAAAAGCAATAGTTAGGTCATTGCCACATCTCTAGTCATAGACCAAGTCAACAGACCTCATGCTAGTTACTCCTGTTATTGATTTATTCCAAGAAATACGAGACTACCCTAATTATTTACTTTAAAACAGAATTGACCATCATTTATTATTAAAATTGTAGATAAAAATATATACTACTTCCACATGATGTGGGCTCATTTACACATTTTGATAACTGCAAGGGAAAAGTGAAAGAATATTGTCTAAATTATCCGAATATAAATTTCGCGTCTTAATTTTTACAAATTATTTGTTGGTTTTGTTTTTCTATTAACTCGTTAATTATTCAATTAAAATTATATATTTTTACAAATTAGTCAATATACTTTTACTTTTCATATGCAGTTAAGTATAAACAAAGACTGGATTCTTTCAGAACAGTTAAATGTTTTCTTATATTTATTTACTACTAAGTACTAAGTCTGTTTCTGAATAGGTATGATGTCCTTGGTGCTAAATAATGTTCGTGATGAAATAATGTATGTTAGCCTCTAATTAAACAGGCTCCTTTTTGTCACATTCTGGTCTTTTTTACAAATTTCACAAACATAAGTGTTGATTTTTCTGGACCTTTAAGAGTACCTGGAATTTTCTAATGAATTACATTATACGCTTATTGACATAAGTTTTACTTCAGTCATTTTTTCGCATCTGCAAGAAAAAAGGTTTCTTTCTATTGGCATTCAAAGTTGATCATATATTTTATACAGATACAAGTTGATGATTGATGAACAAACATGATAAACATGACAATTGTAAATTAAATGTTACTATTTCCAAAATAAATAATACTCTTTTTTTTTTCAGATGGTGATCTCACTCTGCGATTACGCATCGACACATTGACAGCGTGCATAATGTGTATCACAGTATGAAATTCTCAGAATAACTGTCCTTTCTAAAAATTACGACAAAACGAAGCTGTATGTTGTATTTCAGGAGTTGACCACTATTATAAGCTAGTAATTGCAACAAACTAATAAATTATTATAAATATTCCTTTGTAAATGGTAACTACAATCGATATATTCTATAGTATTGGTAAGCGACATGCACAAGGTTTTCCTTTCATTAAAACATTACACAATAACATTACAAGAAGTCATTGGAAAGTGCTGGATGGAGGTTTATAGTATAAAATAGTCAAATAAATATAAGATTTTAAGTAGATTTGTTTGTTGAAATATTTAGCCTAATTATTTGTTTTGTAGAAAACCTTTTAACCCACTTAAAACAAGGGATTTTATTTTTAAATAACGTTATAGAGATACTTTAAATTAACGACAATTTAGCAATTAATTAGATATTAGAGAAATAATAGCAGAAACATATATAGCAAAGATTACAATGCATTAAGTAATGCAAACAACCCCCAGTTGTAGTATACGATTTTTAAAATGCATAATTATACACTTTTATATGTCTGACTTTTGATGTCCATTAAGTTATCAGTTAATATTCAAATATATGTACAATATTTTGAAGTGTTTTAACAACAAACACATTCCAAGTCAATTCAATGGTTTCCATGAATAATTCTTAGACCCTGGTTTCTACACATGTATGTATTTCTATAAAAATAAGTTATATATTTTATCATAATCTTACGGCGTAAGGATCATATAAATCTAGCCCGATTAGTATAATTTAAATGTCTTGACAAAAGTCTAAAAAGCTACCGTGTGTTAACATATAAATGACTGAAGTTAAATATATGCAATTATTCTAATAAATAAGTTAATCAATAGTCACTTTTAGTACTTGATTTCATATAATACATTATTATAACATAAACATATCAAACATGTAAATAACAAACTTGTAAAATATTTTTGATCATGCGATTGTCATAAATGTCACATTTAACAAATAAATATAAACGTCACAAATAAATAAAAAGTTAATGCAAATAAAATAGAACATTATAAAATATTTATCTACCTGTATTGTTCATGTGCTCATAAGAATCACTGTGAACAGTTTAGGGCATTTCAGGTTATATAATTACATTTTATTATATAGTTGACCTGTCCTTGATCAAATCAAGATTGAAATCAAGAATACGTAGTGCCACCACCCATATTCATCCCATGAGTGTCGTGAGAACGGAATAAAGGAGCAATCTACGCAAGATTACCGTGAGAGAGCCACGCTTCGGCATGACTGGGCCGGCTCGACTGGAGTGATACCACGGCTTCACAGAAAATCAGTGTGAAATAGCGCTTGCGCTGTGTTTCACGGATTGAATGAGGATACCGGAGGCCCATACCATCCCCCAAAGGTCGGCAACGCACTTGTGACGCCTCCGGTGTTGGGTGTTCATGGGCGGCGGTAATCCCTTACCATCAGGCGATACGTCTGCTCGTTTGCCCGCTATTCCATAAAAAAAGACAACATCATGTTATACCAACAAGTTAAATAATTACATTCAGTTTTATGGTAGACTTTGTTGTCTCTGGGCCGATGCCAAGGAATGTTCTACAAAGGAGATATTATCCGTCGTTTTCCCATTACATGTTTGTATTTATTTACATAACCGCTTCTCTAGCCTTTTCAGACCTACATTAATTCTTTCACTTGTAAGTAGGGAGGGATATTTCAGGTAGATTATACCAAAAATAACACAAAAATACATAATGTATTTTCAATTAAGTGGACAATTGAGTGCAACAGTTTTAAATTACAAATCTTAAATTCGTTTTTATTCAAACTGCAATATGTTTTATAATTGTGGACGTCAGATCTGAAAGGGCTAGGAATCGTGAATACGTAACGACGATCTACTGAAATGGTTCAATTGTATGTATGTAAAAAGACATACACATTAAAATGACATAATATAATTAATTATGATTGTAAAATTGCTATATCTGGGGCGCCCAACAGACGTACAAATTTGGTCGATTTTAACACAACCATTATCCTTGGTCCATATCACAGTTTTCTTAGATCTCAAGGTATGTCGAAATTAGAGCGAATTTGTTAGGACTGTTTATTACTCCTCATTTCAAAACTTACTACGTGAACAATATAGATTTGATTTTTTATTGTATTTTGCTAAATCCATAGTAATATTGTAAATTCATTTATTAACTGCTGCACCGATTTTAAAGAAATTTGGCATGGAGATACTTTGATTCTTAAGGAAGGACATAGGATACTATTTACCGAGATAACCGACATAAAAAAAAACCGCAGGAAAAAGCTAGGCTACCATAAACTAACGATAAAAATTGTAATTAATATATTATTTCGTCAATACATATACTCGTCGATGGTAATTTATGAAAATGTGGTTTGAATTTTCAATATGAGTTAGACAATTGACCATCGTTACACAAATCCTTCATTGTTGATATATTTTCAATTCCTAATCGTCTAGAATGTTGGCATTTTGAGGCGATACTCAAGAAAGTGTCAGTGATAAAGTTAGAAGTTTCAGAAACTGACACGACTGCGTAAAATCTTATGCAAAATTTATACAGCCTCTGTCACCCGGATAATTATTACGAATTTATTGACACCTTATTCATTAGAATCGGTGCACTAGTTTATGCCAAAAATATTACCCTCATTTTGGCTGAAAATCGGGTAGTAAACAATAGAAAATTTTACGAAAAAAAACTGACTTGAAGAACTGGACTAAATTCAAATGGGACCACACGGGAAGCACCAGCTTTCAAATTAAAAAAGAATCATCAAAATCGGTTCATTCGAAAGTTCTGAGGTAACGAACATAAAAAAATACGGTGGAATGAAAACTCCTCCTTTTTTGAAGTCGGTTGAAAATAGAAGCAAATTTATAGTATCCACACAGTAAACTTGAATGACGTCATACAAAAGTTAATGATAACATGATTTTCTATATAAGTTACTGATAGATTAGTGCGCATATGTTACAAGTATTGTATGTAAATGATCACGAGCCAAATTCCTGCGTCTCATTGTCGATTTCTTCGAACACGTAACCTCCTCTGCCGTCCATTTGTAAGTAATGGTCGTGATGTTTCCACAAGGACTTCCGATGTGATACCGTGAACAAGGAAATGCCCACCTGAAATTATATTTATTTATGAGTTTTTAAAAATAATCTTGAACTTTTAATATGGAGAAATTGGGTTGTAATAAATGATAATTGTTTAACAATTATTCTAAAATTTACTAAAACTAAAAGAATCCTATGATATGTTCAGGTGCTGCGTACGAGACATCAATGTTTATGTCCGTTTCATTTAAGACCAAATTTGAAGAAGGTAATTTTCAATATGGACATTAAAAGTACCGAAGCATTAATGTTGCAGCGCTGATGTTTCTTTAGTATACAATGCCCGTGTGATTTATGACCAAGTCTGACTTAATATGGATATAAACCACCAAAGCATCAATGTTGTAGTGCTGACGTTTCGTTTGTGTTTATGTCCGATTTATGACCAAGTCTGACGAAAGTAAGCTTAATATGGATATAAACCACCAAAGCATCAATGTTGTAGTGCTGACGTTTCATTTGTGTTTATGTCCGTGTGATTTATGACCAAGTCTGACGAAAGTTAGTTTAATATGGATATAAAGCAACAAAGCATCAATGTTGTAGTACTGAAGTTTCATTTGTGTTTATGTCCGTGTGATTTATGACCGAGTCAGCAGTGAGTATTGCGGGACACTGAAAATACTTTAATTTAGAGTGTTTGCAAAGTTAGTGAACGAGGATATGAGTTTTTGTAAATGATTAATATGAGTCACACTGACCTCTCTACAGTACTGATACATTTGACCTTCGACGTCTACGGAGACTGCGCTGGTACACTCATCCAATATAGCGAACTGAGGCTCGTGGTAGAACAGGCGGGCCATCTGCATTATAAACATGTTTTTTAAGACATTTCTTATCAGTTTTATACATATTAAATTAGAAGAAAAGTAAATGAATGTGTATGTGAATGTTTATTTCATGGGAGTTGCGAATAGCACGCACTAAAATCTTCACCAATCTCAACGTCAGAAGCAAGCGCAAACCTCACACTAGGCCCTCAAATCAACTGCTATTCGTACTGACGATGAAAGCCACAATACAATCACAGCTGAAAAACTGAAAACTCACAGCTATCCTCTGTTTCTCTCCGCCGGAGAGAACGTCCATCCAGTCTTCTACGGCGTCAAGGCCACCTTCTCGGTTGACGAGGTACTCCAGCTGCACGATGTCTAAGAACCGAAGCAGTTCATCATCCGAGCGACGGCGTCGAGTCATCTCGTCACGAGTTTGTGGGTACGTTATCTGTGCAAAGATAAAAAAAAAATTAGGTATCTTATTACTTGATTTACTTTTATGAATTAGATTTTTTTATAAGCTTTGCCTGGTGGAAAGCATAAGCAGAATCCAAGAGTGGTGGTCACCATACTTATTGCGAATGCAGACAATGCAGCATGGTAACCCACAAAAAAAAAAAAAAAAAAAAGGACATCTCTGTGGTTTGTTTCGGCATTTCTTCCCAGAGTGAGTCGTAGGAAATGCCGGTCTCTTCTAGCTGTAAAGTCCGACGTGTAAAAATATCTGAAAAGATTTACTTACAAATAAATATCATTTCATTTCATTTCATAAATATCATTTCATTTCACACTACTTCATCAATCACCACTTCATCAATCATCATCAGCAGGCTATATAGCCCACAGCTGAATATTAGGGATCTCCTTAGAAAAGAGGTGTTGCCTTACTCAAAACTCAAACTCAAAAATATTTTATTCATATAGGCACTTATTTTACAGGCACTTATGAATAGTCAATATTTAATATTAAAAAATCGAGTGATTCTAGTCGCCAGTTCCAAGTGCAGCCTACCCTTCATGGAGAAGAATCTGGCAAGAAACTCCATTGTTGGCCTTAAAACCACCATACCACACTGGCCTTGGTTGGTATAGCATTTATATCAAGTTTTTCTTTGCAGTACTTTTGTCACATATTGTTTGCTCCTTTAATCAGCTCTTACGATATCCACGTGATAAATAGGGGTGGTGACAGTCCGTATACTTAATCCGTCACCAAATTATTTTTTCTACAAAATAATTTTATTAGAACTGACAAAATAGCTATTTTTAACTGATTTACAAGTAAAATTTTAACAAAAACCGACTTCAATGTTCGACTCGATTTCTCTTGGATGCCATCATCAGATCTTAATTTCCTTATCATGGTACCACCGTTGGGACATCTCCTTTCCATTAAAAAAATCATCAAAATCGGTTCATAAACGACGAAGTTATCCGCGAACACACATAAAAAAAAACATATATATACGGTCGAATTGAGAAACCTCCTCCTTTTTTGAAGTCGGTTAAAAAAAAGGAGGAGGTTCTCAATTCAACTGTACTTTTTTATGTTTGTTACCTCAGAACTTTCGACTGGGTGAATCGATTTTGATGATTCTTTTTTTATTTTAAAGCTGGTGCTTACCATTTCAATTTGGTCCATTTCATAAAGGCGGTTTTTTTTTTGTTAGAATTTATGTTTATTATTTTAAATATCTTATTATTTGGCTTGAATAGTAGGTGGATGGTACATTACCTGGTCTCGTAACGTGCCGAGGGTCATGTACGGTCTCTGTGGTACATAGAAGAGCTTTCCACGAGGAGGTTTGGTGAGCGTTCCACCGAAGATTGGCCACAACTCGCCGAGCTGACGGAACATCGACGACTTGCCGCAACCGTTGGGACCGCACACCAGCACGTTTATACCAGACCTGCATTACAACACCAAGGTATATATTTTCTACAGTAAAATTTGCAATAAGTAGGTAGTTTATATTGAGAAAGTGGTACCTTCACACTACGAAGCATGAGACCAGGGAAGTAACCCTTTTTTTATTCTTCTAAAAGACAACTCCCGCATTAGGCGAGGCAACATCCTGTATTGCGGGGGCTTTACAAACATATATGAAACGGACACAAAGAACACCCAGACTCAAAACAACAATTTGTGGATCACACAAAGTGTTGTGGGATTTGAACCCACAACAGCGGCGTTTTATTAAAGTAGCTGTGCCCGCGACTTCGTCCAGGTGGAATAGTGACTTTGGGTAGCATTATACAACCTTTCATCCTGCCCTTTCAGCCTCTTACAACCCTTTTTTCGCATTAAAAAGTAGCCCGTGTCCTTTCTCAGGCTTTAGACTGTGTGTTTCAAATTTCATTTAAATCGGTTCAATAGTTTTGGCGTCAAAGCACGACAGACAGACAGACTTACTTTCATATTTATAATATTAGTAAGGATTTAGGTACACTAGTCATTAAAGAAATATTTTGAGTTATAAAGAAGAACGCCACTACCATGTGTATATATGTCATCGTTAGATTATAATCTACCCAGCGAGATTGCAAACTATCGATAGATTGTCAACTGTGATATACTGCTTACGCGCGTCAAATTGTCAACTGTCCCCGATTGGTCGGTTTTACAGTAGACCGTTCAATGGTCATAGAGTCAATTTACAATCACAAAAATACTTAACATTCGGCAACAAAGACGAATTAACAAACAAATATGGCGACATATGCTGTTCAACCGATCAGCGCGCGACTTGCAATTCTTCGATACCATTTCACAATCTTTCGACTGTTTGCAATCTCGCGAGACAGATTACAATCTAACAATTTGTCAATCTGACAGTAACATATACATACATCCAAGTCATTAAATAGTTACTTTAATTACTAACCGAACTTCGAAGCTAAGTTCTTTGATGAGTACATCACCGTTGGGTGTGACGAGTGGTACTCGGTCGAAACGAATGATCTTGTCTTGATAGATGATACGACCTGCACCTGGCGCGAGGAGCATCGGCAACTCAGCTGTAAACACACATTACATAAGGTTCATTATTGAAAAAGATTTTATTTTACCACTTATTGATTTTTACATTTATGTATTTCTACTATACGATACTAGGTATTCAGTAATATTGGCTTACCTGAACTAAACATAATTGTAGAAAACATTATGTAAGGAGTATTATGTAAGATATGTTAGCAATCAACTAGGCAAGTGCGATCTGAAGAGGGGTTGTAAGGGTTATACTTTATTACGCAAAAATCCTCATTGAAATAGGATTTCCCAGAAATCTGTTATCCTGTTATTAACTATTTACAATATTTATATAAGTTCCATTTAAAAAAAGACACTAATATCAATAACTCGCATTCCTATTGTCCTTCTTCGACTACAGTTCGTAACGTGAAAGTTTTACGCAAAAATAAAAAAAAAATACAAATAATAAGTAGATTTCTAAGGTACTACATGGGTCTTCCCATCTTTTCAAATGATTTAGAAAGTGCTCCTGTGGTTCTTGGTATGACTGTAGAGCCCAATAAGGTAAGTATCTTCTATATCGAGACATTTCGAACGGGTACAGCTCGTGGTCACGGGTAGACTGGTGACCATTATGTGTAGTGGTCACTAGTCTACCCGTGACCACCGTATATTGGGATAAGTGATGAGTACTGACCGGTACCATTCTGCGAGTTCTTATCAACCATGGTGCGTGTATAGTTGCCCTTGTTAATATCGTCGAGCACGTTGCGAAGTAGAGTGACGCGCGAGGTGAGTCCGGCCAGCTTGCTGAGTTCTCGTCCCGACAGAACCAACCGACCGATACCTTCCGCCATCTTCACCAGCATGCGACCGTATGTGTAATAATGCTGTGGGGAACAAATAATTTTGATTCTTAAATTTTTTTTTTTCTGACAATAATGTAATATTACATTCTAGAAAGAAACTCACTTGTACTTATTCCACTATTTTTATTTAGTTTACTCCTCAATTCCACCCCTGAGGGTTGAAGTGCATCTGATGGGAACCCAACTTAGGTCAGCTTCGATCCAAACTAGGTTTCCCTCGATAAGCGAGGGTAACATTGTAATTTTTTTTTGAAAAAAAAAATAAAAAGTGGTGATACAGGAGTTTTTCTTAGTTATAGTCCGTTTAGGTATAAATAACCTTAATTTTTTATAAATTTTATCTGCAAAAAATCTGTTTAGCCCCACTTTCCGTATAATTAAATTACTACTATTATGGTTGTTTTTTCCAAAAAGCATTGGGTTTTAAAATATACTGGATATATAAATCCCGCTCTGACATGCCGTATTTTTTTTTTTTGATAATACGATAGTTTTTTTGATAAAAATATTTATTAAGACATCAAGGAAAGTTACTATAGAGCCTAACAAATATAAAATAGATGTAGCAAGTCTTAACAGGTAAGTATTTAACTCGGTCCCTACACAAGGCAAGATGGCTAGGCACTAGGCTGTTTACTATAATTGATTAATTTATCTATATATTAATACGTGAAACTTTGTAACCCTTTTTATGCGAATGTTAGAGTATGAAACTTGACATAGTTGAAGTTTATATGGAGTGTATCAATAAGCGCAGAAAACAAAAAAAAACGACTATTGGGCGATCGCTAGTTGTATTAAATCTATACTAATATTATAAAGCTGAAGTGTTTGTTTGTTTGAACGCTTTTATCTCAGGAATCGCTGGTCCGATTTGAAAAATTATTTCAGTGTTGGATGGTACATTTATTGAGGAAGGCTATAGGCTATATATCATCACGCTAAGACCAATAGGAGCGGAGCACCAATGAAGTATGTTTAAAAAACGGGGGAAAATTGTTACGCTACGGGCAGTAGGAGACGCAAACGTGGTTGCGTGGGTCAGCTAGTACATTATAAAAATAAAAAAGCTTACCTTAAACCTATCATTTTCAGTTCCTGTTGTAAGTAGGTTATGAGTTGTGGAGAAGAAAGGTCTCGATACTGCTATGAAGCCGACTGTGATTGCTATGTCTGTAAAAAGTGAATAAAATATTCATTAAATGCTATATTTTCAGACCATAACCAATTGTGCGAATATGACAGTTAAGAGTATAAGTATCATAATCAAACCACTACTTACCAGACTCTAAAAACATAATGAGTTTATGATAACTGTTTTTTTAAGATTTAGTACTTTGGTTTGATATACAGTGGTGCTAATTCTGTTGTTAGGCGATGAAACTGAACTTAACTTTCAGTAAAATTTTCTTATTTAAGTAAAACTGTGATTTGTGACTGCTGTGCTTGTAAACTGGACTCTAGAATTGTGCCTGTGATACGGAACTGTTGAAGTCAAGTCCAAGTCTGTACGTCGTTTTGAAACGGAGCCAGTACTTTTTACCCGACTGCGAAAGGAGGGTTATGTTTTTCGAGTGCATGTATGTATGTATATTTGTATGTATGTATATTTCTTTGGCACGCCCTAGAGCCTAAACGGCTTGTCGTATCTTTATGTGAGTGGTGTCAATAGATTCGTCTTAGTCGTGAGAGTGATACATTAAAAAAAGAAAAAATAAGGATTTTTGGCGCCAATAAGTAATATAAAAAAAAATGTTTTCAAAATACATCGAGTGTGGTAACAAAATAAATATGTTTTTACGGTCATTACGAATATAAATATAAAACTTATATGTTTTTATTGTTAAATCTTGACGCAGTTTTTTATTTTTAATAATTTGTACTTGTTTAGACTAGCTTCGCCCCGTGGCGTTACCCACGGTTATTGTCGTACCGCGGGTAACAGCGTTAAAACACCGATAATAATGACTGTCATACAGTAAACATGTGGACAGAGTGCAAACGTAATATTTGAATATCAATTTTATGTTCCTTTTATTGTTATTTTCTTTTAATTTTTCATGTCATTTATATTCGTTGTTATGTAATTCCATGTTAATGAATGTAATTGTTTTTACCGTATAATATAAATAAAATTAAAAAGCTTTTTAAAAACAAGCTTTTACGAGAATACTTCGAGACGAATCAAACGAGTCCAAACTCGATGATGTTGCGAAGTTTATTTACAGAGTTCCTATGGCCACCCTTCAGCTCTAGCGTCAGATCAGCTCCATGACATTATAATATTGTATTGCCACGATGTATATATAATTATGGTTGTAAAATTTCAGTAAAATCGGTTGAAGATATCTGCTTCAAAATTGAGTTGCAAGATTTCACCCGAACATACAAGCATACATACATTGCAAGTTAATAAAAATCTTGTAATAAATAATAACACTTACATTTAGCAATGATGTTGTCGATGAATCCCATGCCTACTCTGAAGTTGAGGAAGTTCCTCAAGTGTCTGGTCAATTTGAAATAGCTGGCTAATAACGTCAGCTGTTCACGGTTGTTACCCTGCAAGTAGTGTCAGTGTAAAACAACATTTAAGAAATATATTATTTTCTATCTATAAAATGTGCTTAGAAGAGTAACATCTATGCTAATATTTATATAGTATCAGTGAGCTTAAAAGACAGTTTTTTTTTTTTTTGATCTTTTGATCCATACAGTTGGTCCTTCGAGCCGGATCTAAACCAGCAACCTATGGATCTACAGTCCATCCCACTTAACTGATTTTAATGAATGAGGTGTCAATAGTTTCGTAGTAATGGCCCTGGTGACATAGGCTATATAAATGTTATCAAAAGTTTTTACGTCACCGGGTAATGATTTTTAAACCCTTGTTATGGTAGGTAAATGGGGACAAACACGCACATGCGATGTCGCCCTATGTTTGCATTCCGTCATAATAATGGGAGTTTGCACTGCAGTGTATCACATACAACTAGGATTATCAAAAAATGATTGGTATTTACCCTTGAAGCTGAAATAATAATGTCAACAAATATTGAAGTAATGTTGTTATAATTCACATTAAAATATACATAACTTTACTATTATTGCAGATATAATAAAGTCTAGATATCTTAGACTTCATCTTTAATCATTTTAGATGTTCTTTCTCAAAATACATATTGGAATTTGAAACGTTAAAATTATGCGTTTAAAATTTTAACCGATGCTCTAGGTAGGTAATATTATACATTTTCCGAAATTTTCTATCATACTAATTCATTTCAAATACAAATTCAATATAAAAGTCTTGGTTTAAGGAGCTATTAATTAAAAAATATTTTATACCTGGTAGAAGGCAATTTCTTCAGAATAAGTAATGAGCCTGGAATTGACGTATCTGAATTCACCTTCAAGCTTTTGTTCTTGAACCGTCATCTTGGCTGTAAAAACAACGTGACGTCATTACGCTATTTTATAATGAAATACATACATGCTATGTTTCTTAAACACAACGGAAGAAATCTCCGATCAGAGTGCCTAGTATGAGTTTAATTTGGCGACCGTTTTCACAGTCAGTAGATGTAAATATACTCATACTAGACCCTCAAGCAAGGTGATCATGATCAGCGGACAGCGGTAACATAATTAATGTAAGTTCGATCATCTGTCTGTTTATAATGAATTCATCTATTCCGACATAGTATTAATGAATCGAAATAATCGACTTTCAAGGCGACTAACGAAACAAACAACGTAGGACAACATGACTCCCAAGAGAATAGAGAGGAAAACTTAAAGCAAAGTCTATAGCAACCCGCCTGATCAGCGTGGCCAATGTGTAGATCGGACTTGGACAGATATTGGTCGTCCAAGTTCGATCTTCACATTGGTGTTTTTTTTTTTTTTTTAAAAAGGCCACTCCCGCATTGGGAATAAACATCCTGTGTCGCGGGGGACTTTACAAACATACATGAAACGGACACAATTAACACCCAAACTCAGAACAAAATTTGTGGATCACACAAAGTGTTGTCCCGTGTAGGACTTGAACCCACAACACTTGGCGAATTGGCAAGCGGCGTGGCGCTCGCCTGAACCACTAGGCCAACCGTGCAGTCATTATGCAGTATTGGATCCAAGACTATAACTTGTAGCCAATATAGCCAATGTGAGGCGCCGGCATAAGGAAAGGCAAGGATGTTGTGATCAACTTGAATACTTCTAGGCTTGCATTATTGCCGGTTTTTATTGGGGAAAGTCAGGGCTCCCTGACTTCCGATTTAATTGCGTTTGTTTATCTATATTCTATCTATACAAATAAATAAAATTGGAGCGTCTGTTTGTAATATTAAAATAACATTTTTTACAATTTTTGTGTCTGTCTGTCTGTTTGTTCCGGGTAATCTCTGGAACGGTTAGACCGATTTTGACGTGACTTTTACTGGCAGATAGCTAATGATCTAAACGTAGGCTAGACTAGCTTTGTCCCGCGGTACGACAATAACCGCGGGTATCGCGGGGTTCAAGTAGTAATAAATAAATGTTTGTTTTTAATGTTACCTGTGGGTCTCCTTAGATAAGTTAGAAAGACGCCAGATAATAATAAATAGGCCATCATGATTCCAGGTGTCTGAAATGTAAATTAACATACATTTAAAAACTAATAAATTGATAAGCTGATAGTGTGAAATTTACAGGTATTAGATCTGAGATTCAGTGGTCCCGGGTTTGAATTTAGGTGTTATTAAATCCTCTTCTCCTAACACAGTCTTAAAGAACTATTTAAATAAAATAAAATCGACAAAAATGTTAGAAGTACATAGTATTTGAATGGGGAAGTAAAAAAATGTTGTTTTTGAGTTTAATTAGTTTCCAAGTCTTAATAAACTTCTATCTAATATTATAAACGCGAAAGTTTTTAAGTATGGATGGATGGATGAATGGACGTTTGTTACTCTTTCACGCAAAAACTACTGAACGGATTTGGATGAAACTTTACAGTAATATAGCTTATACATCAGAATAACACATAGGCTACTTTTTGCCGCGATAACCGACATATACGCGGGCAGAGCTGCGGGGAAACAACTAGTAAACTATAAAAGATTATACTCACAGAAGCTCCCAAATTAACAGTGAGCCTATATAAATATATGCTTATATCTAAGAGAGGCTTCGTAATGTTGCCGTAGAGATCCACTACGGTGTCACAAAACCTCTCAATGTCCGTAGTCAAGAGTTGATCTGCATTCGCTATTCGATTATCTAAGTTTGATACTTGGTAGTACGTGAAGCCCCTGAAAATATCAAGATTATTTAACAAATCTTTATGATCACATTGTACACCTAAAAAATGGCCTAAAAAAAAATCTGCGGTGGTATACGTCTATCTCTTAGGGATAAACCACCATAACCATTTTTATTTCTTTCATTTTACGAGAAATAATGGCTTATTTACGAAGCGATTTTAAGCGATTCAGCAGCAATAAACTCAAATACATTGTGCATTTAATATAGATCAATATGGCCCTTTACAGTATGTAATTTAAATGAACATATTCAAAGATATTACAGATTTAAAATCACATTTAAAATGCACGAATCGTGTCGTCGTTGCGGGGCGGGTTGCTAGTATAGTATAAATAAAATGAAGTCGCTTCCGCTGTATGTTTGTTTAGATCTTTAATTTTAATGCAGTTTTCATCAATAGATAGAGTGATTAAAGAGAAAGGTTTATAAGTGTAATACATGCATTTTGTGGAATTGCGATGCCGGGCCGGGTTGCTAGTAATTGATAAAATAAAATAAAAAAACATACAGTGGAACATAGAGCCTCATTTGGAAGTCGGTTAAAAACTAATAAAAGTTAGTTATTCAGTACTGGCCTTGCGAATTTTTTATTGTTGATTCAGTTATTTGCAGTAATAGAATATTTTCTTGATTTCTATCTTAATCTAAGTTAGCCTTGGATAATATAATCTGCATTTAAGTGATGAAATTATAGATAACTGTAATAGCGAATTTGCGGCATATGGAAGTGAAGTATTTAGAAAAGAAAACGTGAAATAATTAACATCACTGTAACATTGATATGAGTGTAATGCTTAAGAGTCGAGTAGAGATAACGTATTCCATAACCTAAGTCAAGAATTCTGATAGTGTTTCTTAGAGAACTAGCTATATATATTTCTGAGTATAGCGTTTTCCGACGAACGATAATTTTAGGAAAATGCCCTGTAACACATCTACGGTAGTAGAGCCATGCTGATTACAGCACGAACGGGCCGGCTCGACCTGGGCGGTACCACCCTCGCACAGAAAATCAACGTAAAATGACAGCGATCGTGCTGTCGTGTTTCGTTGGTGAGTGCGAGACCGGAGGCCCAATGATGCAGAAGCATCACTAGCCCGCCATGGTGTGGGTCACCATGCTGCATTGTTGCACTGTCTGCACGAGCAGTGAGTATGGTGACCACCACTCTTGGATTCTGCTTATGCTTTCTATCAGGCAGAGTAGAGTCATTTTGGCAGGGCCAAATATATTTTTTAAAAAACCTACTTCCTACTAATATGATAAATGTGAAAGTTTGTAAGGAGGTTATTCTTTCACGCAGATACTTAACGGACTTAAATTACACTTAACAGTAATATTGTACATCAGTAAATACATCAGAATAACACATAGGCAATAATTAGTGTGCTATTAAGTTAAAACGTTTTCGGTATGTCCTAGAAAACAAACAGCTTGTTTCACCAATTCTCAAAATAATGCCGATAAGCCGAAGGAAATCTTTGTTTAACTGTGTGCATTTAGTGCTGTTTAGTTCAGAATTTACTTAGAGATAGTTAATGTTTACGATGGAAAACATGGGTTATGGTCAGCGCCGACTAATAGTAATATTCAGTAACAATTTAAATTCAACCTAAAGTTCTTCAGAAGAAAACTGTTTTTGATATAACAAAATAAAACCAATCGTCGCTCGACGTCTATATATCAATGAGTCTCTTCGCCGCCACTCCGTTCGTCGACGCTGACCCTTACAAAACACTAAACAAATTGGTGTTTTTTTTTTGTTTGGGACACTCGTCCACCACTGTAACTCCTGTACACCAGGATCAACAGCAGTGACCCACGAACACACTGAGTTATGACACTCGGGAAGTCCCAGGAAAATTAAACTGTCTTGGAACCCGCAACGAAATTAGTCAGAAGCAAAACTGGAGAAGTTGGAAACGTAAGTAAATATACAAATAGGTTTGACATTTCAAAGTTCAAATAGACTGCACATAATACATCTATACTAATATTATAAACGCGAAAGTTTGTAAGTTTGGATGGATGGATGGATGTATGTTTGTTACTCTTTCACGCAAAAACAACTGAACGGATTTACATGAAACTTTACAGTATTATAGCTTATACATCAGAATAACACATAGGCTACTATTTGCCGCGATAACCAACATATACGCGGGCGGAGCCGCGGGCAACCACTAGTACATTATATAGGTACAAAATAATGTATTTCACGGAAATGTATATAATAAGGTATTGGTTACTTTACATAAATTATACAACAAATAATGCTGAAGGACCACCCACCCTTATCACTTAGGGGTATAAAAATAGTTTACAACCGATTTTCAGACCTACCGAATATACACAAAGAAAATCATAAAAATTCAAGTCATTTCGGAGGAGTTAGGTAGGTTACAAACATTTGACTTTGGTGGTAATTATGTTGTTGCTTAACTAAAATTATTTTCTATTAAACTCTATTAAATAAAACGTTTTCCAAAATATTTGGGATGTCTTTTGACAGGACAACACTCAATTTTTGTTATTTTTAGTTTAGTCCAGAAAATTTTCAAACAACAGAATTAGCACCATTGAAAATTTGTCAATTTATACTTAATGAAGTAACGAAAAAAAAATTGAGTTATTTTAATTCATATAATTGCTGTCGTTGTGGATTTAGGTGAATCATTATTGTATTATGTCACACCTTGAATATGGAATAATTTATTTATATTAATCGGCTTAGTATCATGAAGATAAGATAAGTACGTATACAGTAGAGAATGCAACACGTGTTTTGCCGTATTAGCATGTTTCAATTTAAAAACCGGAAATACAGTGGTTTTTTAAGCATGACAGTTTAACAAAATATTAAGAAGATTATGGTTTCGTGTTTTAGTTTAAATATAATCTAGGGATAAAATAATAAGAAACACGAAACTGGCGTTGCGCTTATAACTGTTTGCCGATAAGAAAGTTTTTTTTTATGTTGGGGCCTGCCAAAATGACTTTACTCTGCCTGATGGAAGCATAAGTAGAATCCAAGAGTGGTGGTCACCATACTGCGAATACAGCAGACAATGCAGCATGGTGACCCACACCATGGTGGGCTAGTGATGCTTCTGCATCATTGGGCCTCCGGTATCGCACTCACCAACGAAACACGACAGCACGATCGCTGTCATTTTACGTTGATTTTCTGTGCGAGGGTAGTACCGCCCCGGTCGAGCCGGCCCATTCGTGCTGAAATCAGCGTGGCTCTACTACCTTGCAGTGTTTTTAATAGTTATCATCACACTAATCATCACATCACATCACACTAATATATAAAGGCGAAAGTTTGTGTGTATGTTTGTTACTTCTTCACGCGCAATCGACTGAACGGATTTGGAGGAAACTTCACAGTAATATAGCTTATACACATCGAGATATTACGTACTACGTACTAGAGGAGCCACTCAAAACCAATTATATGTTCTGTTTATATTTGAATTAAAACTAAAAAGCGCTGCAGCGCAGCCAAACAGTAATTAGTAGTCTAATCCTACAGTATTAACAAGCAGCGCTCTATCGCATTCGAGCTGTAGTTTCCTCGCGAGCGAAATGTCATAAGCGCCGTGATTTTCATGGCGCTTACGCGTTTTGGCCAACGAACTGTTGCAAAGATTCGCTTTTATAGAGTAAGCGCCAAACAAGAAAGCAGAACGGATAAATAGCTTTATACCTTCGAAGCTTTATTAGGAAATTCACTTTCGAGTAAATAGTACTTCAATAGCTTTACCAGTTTCAGTTTTTTTGTAGAATTCATCGAGGTATAAAATATAAAAGCCGAATATTCAATTTTTAAATTATACTTTAATGATAATTTAAATATAATTATTGCAAATAAATGTTATGGGTTATTTACGAAGCTATTTTTAACAACATATTATTTTTCCTTATCCAATTAAATACGTTAAATACGTTGTGCATTTAACGTCAGTTAATTCTACCTAAATATCACTTTTGTATGTTTTACTCTAAGTACTCTATGTCGAATGAGGCAACAATGGCGTCTTAAAATATTTTGTTCGTATTTAATTTTAAAACAATTATATCTAGTTAATTACTGGTGAAAAGTTATTCCTTTGTTTTTCTCCGTACTCCTTGTATTATTAGTGCAATATCTCAAGACACAAAATGGCATAATTCACGAGTTTTAGAACGTTTTTAAATGTAAACAATCACACGCTTAAGCCACCGCTTCATCAGAGTGTAGCTAGCAAGCGACTGAAGGAAGTGCGGCGCATGCGCCGCAATTGCATGGAACACCGCACTAATGAGTGGCGTCTTCTCTATACATTATATCTCGATGCTTATACATCAGAATAACACATAGGCTACTATTTGTAGCGATAACCGACATACACGCGGGCGGAGCTGCGGGCAACAGCTAGTTAATAATAAAATTATCTATTGAATCAAAATAAACCTTAACATCACACGTTTATGTGAAATGTAATACATAGCATAGCATATATAACATAAATGCGAACAGTGCCTCCTAGACTATGATACTTGACCTGACTTAGGAATCAGTGTTCTGTTTCTTATCAACACTATCAACTTATTTCTCATCCATACTAGTATTGTAAATTCGAAAATATACTTTGTCTGTCTGTTACGCTTGCCCGGCTAAACCGATTTGGATGAAATTTATAATGAAGATTCTTTGATTCTTGAAGGACATACGCTATGTTACTATTTACCGCGATAACTGACATACACGCAGGCGGACCAGTAGGTAAAAGCTAGGCTCAAATAAATTAGATAGTTATAAT
Source organism: Diaphora mendica (assembly GCA_949125395.1). Classification (NCBI taxonomy): domain Eukaryota; kingdom Metazoa; phylum Arthropoda; class Insecta; order Lepidoptera; family Erebidae; genus Diaphora; species Diaphora mendica. The sequence goes on from OX421316.1 coordinate 5,430,872, forward strand.
AATCGCCTATAGAGACCTATCAACATCAAAACTACAGAAGTAGCTAAAAGTGAGAGTTCAATCACATAAAAATATTTTTAGTGTCTGTTAGAATTTTGTAATGTTAATAAATGTGTACACGGCAATTAAACAGAAAAAGTGACTGTTTTTTTTTTTCATTTTCTCCGTAACTCCAAATGGACAGGCGGTTTAACACTGAACTTTCCCTCCTAGTATAAGTAACTAATGGAATAGGAAGAAATTTTAATTCTCCACCGACCGTATTTCCCAAACTGGATTGGTGTCAGTTTTAAGTCTACGACACGATGAACTTCGATATTAACGCGAAGCACAGAAGATCAACGTAAAATGACAGCATAGTTTCGTGCGAGACGGGAGGCCCAATGATGCAGAAGCATCACTAGGTCGCCATGGTGTGGCTCACCATGCTACATTATTGCATTGTCTGCATTCGCAATGAGTATGGTGACCACCACTATTGGATTCTGCTTATGCTTTCCATCAGGCAGAGTAGAGTCATTTTGGCAGTGCCATACATAAAAAATAAGGAACTGCCGTCAGACCTTCACAACCCAAGTATTAAACGATTTTGAAGTTCTGTAGAAAAACTGGGCCCTACGGCTTAGGGTCCACGCCCACGATGACTTTTTGTAGTGATGCGTTAGTAGCGTTAGCTACTATTGTGAAGAAGCTAGCTATTATTGTGAAGAACTTTAGGTTGAATTTAAATTGTTACTGAATGAGTCTCTTCGCCGCCATTCCGTCCGTCGGCGTGCCATGCGATGCTTTCCGAGGCACGGAACTAGATTTGTACTTTAGAAACATATACCATAAGTATATATTATTCTAATATGCCTCCCACTAAATAAAATCTTCTGGGTATGTTTTAACGGTACCTACTCAGGATTCGAAATTACATCTTTTACGACCAATATTAAGAGATAATTTACAATGAAAGCTTCACAAAACGAGATCAGAGCAAAAATTTTACTCTTTTTTTTTATACAATTTCCGTAATCGTATTTTTATAGTCTGACCACAGCGCGCTAAAATCCATTAAACGCACTCAGCATTAACTTTCTTTTTCTTTTTGAAAAGACAACTCCCGCATTAGGAATAAACATCCTGTGTCGCGGGGGACTTAACAGACATACATGAAAAAACTCAGAACAACAATTTGTGGATTACACAAAGTGTTGTCCCGTGTAGGATTTGAACCCACAACACTTGGCGAATTGGCAAGCGGCGTGGCGACCGCCTAAACCACTTTTTTTTTTTTTTTTTTAACGTGTGGAAATCCCCTCGGACCGTCACCCCACCGGGGCTTGCGGCGGGGCGGTGTGTCGGACTCGAACCGACTAAAACCACACGGTGTGCCACTCTGCGCCTGAGACGGGAGGGACCCGGGAACTGCTGTTATTAACACATCCAGATCCCTCCCAGCGCTTGCCCGCACAGAAGCGGGCACCGTCATCTGATGACTCTTAATTTAGGCGACGTACGGCACACGCGTAACGCCGCCTCCTCGCGGGCGGCCACTAGAGCGGATGGAAGAGAAAGCCCGTCCCGACCATCCGCGGCCACACTCAGGGCGGCATGAGGCGCTGATAGGAGCGCCTCCGCCGCCCGGTTCGCCGGCGGCGGATTGGGTCCGAGTGGACATCGTCCTCCCGGGCCTTCTCCGCCACCTCCTTCTGCGATGTCATCTTCGCAGAAGGTTGCGACCACGGTAAAACTGCTGTGCGCTACCGGCCATGGAGCGTATGACAGCCGGTAGCGAGAGATCCCCTCCGATGACTGCAGTGAGGGCCCGGCGCTGCGACGCCCATGCGGGGCAGACCGCCAGCGTATGCTGGGCCGAGTCCTCACTGCAGTCGCAGTGGTGGCAGGCGGGACTCAATTCCCTCCTAGCGACCGAGTGCAGGTACTTCCCAAAGCAAACGTGCCCGGAAAGGACCTGCGTCAGTCGGAAGGAAAGGGTCCCGTGCTGCCGCCCTGCCCACTCGAGGATGACCGGCTGGAGAGCCTCCACGGCGGCAAAGCCAGCACGTGGAGTCTCCAACCGGAACGACCATCTAGCCATAGTGGCTCGACGGGCGGCTTCACGCCACTCGCGTACCTCTTCGGGCGGAGGGCGATAGCCATACTCCGCCCGATATTCAGCCACCCGCCGATAAACTTCGGCGAGCACTTCCGCCTACAAATCCCACGGGGGTGTTCCGGCCAGGGCGCACGCCGCCTCGGTCGACACCGTGCGGTATCCGCGTATGGCTCTGACCGCCAATACCCTCTGAGGCCGCCAGGGGCGGGCCTTATTTAGGGCAGTCAGAGCCGCCACCCACACCGGTGCACCATACAGCGCCATCGACCGGACAACCCCCGTGTACAGGAGTCGCGTTGCGACGCTGGCTCCACCGAAGTTGGGCAAAAGTCGCCCAAGGGCGGAGGCAGCGCCGACCAGCTTAGGACCAAGCTGTCGGAAGTGCTAGTCGAAGAGCCACCTATCGTCGAGGATCAGGCCCAGATACCTCATCTGGGCCCGAACCGGTACGAGGACCGAGTTTACCTCTATGGAGGCGCCGGGGGGCGGACCACGACGGGGCCCATGAAATAATAGGGCCTCCGTCTTGTCCAGGGCCACCCGTAAACCCAGCGCCTCGATGCGCCCGACCACCAGAGAAACACCCCAGGTGGCCAGGCGCGCCGCCTCTTGGAAGTTCGCCCCCCGGGCTGTGACAAGAGTGTCATCGGCGTAACAAATTACGCCCAGCCTAGGGGGCAGACGACTTCGTAGGACCCAGTCGTACCCCACGTTCCACAGGAGTGGTCCAAGGACAGACCCCTGTGGAACGCCGCACGACATGGGTCGCCGTCTCATGACGCCCTCTCGGTCCTCGTACACGACGGTACGCTCCTCTAGATAGTCTGCCACTAGCCGCCTCAGGTACTCTGGCACCCCGTGGTAGTGGAGTGCTTCCCTGATGCAGCTAAATGGCAGGACCGCCTAAACCACTAGGCCAACCGTGCAGTCATGATAACACTTAGACAAAAATAAATACCATCATTGATAAAGCACTATAATAGAATAAGAATTGCTTAGATCTTTTAAATTACTCAACGGATTTTAAATCAGTTTTCAGCAATAGATAAGGGTGATTCAAGAGGAAGGTTAATATGTGTAATACATGCATTTAATAGTAAAGGAAATCCGAGAATTTTCAGGACCTTCGTGCGAATGCGGGCCGGGTCGCTAGTAAATTATAATATGTGTGCCTGTGTTATACAGGGCCATACTTGTACTTTACGCTGTGGACTCGACATAAGAGAGCTAGCTAATTGGTTATTTCACTGGTTGCACAACAATCACCTTATACGCCTTTCACTTTTCTTCCAAATTTTACTGGCACTGTATGCAATTGCTGATGCTGCGCTCATCCCAATTAAGCAATGTGATAATATATTATATTATATATTAATAATATGCTTATATTTGTACTAGTTATTAACCGCTTGTGCGTCGGTTGTAAAATGTTTTCATATAGGTTCCTTTTTGAAGTGAACCTTCTAATGCGACTTCCACCAAGGTTGCGTTAAACGTTTAACTCTACCATGGAGGGGGTATGAAAGCACTGTTGCACATTACGAAGTTTCACTTCTTCCGCGCGAAGGGACTCCACGTCTTTATTCATGTATGGCCCTGCCAAAATGACTCTACTCTGCCTGATGGAAAGCTTAAGCAGAATCCAATGCAACAATGCAAGCATGGTGACCCACACCATGGTGGCCTAGTTATGCATCTGTATCATTAGGCCTCCGGTCGTGCAATCACCAACGAAACACGACAGCACGAACGCTGTCATTTTACGTTCCAGCACATACATTTTTTATGATTTTCTGTGCCAGGATAGTATCGCCCCGGTCGAGCCGGCCCGTAGATGCTGAAATCAGCCGGGTCTACTACCTTGAGAGTCCTCCTCCTCAATGCTAAGTTTCATTAAAATTAGTTCAGTTAAAGCAAAGCGTTACAGACAGACAGAAGTATATTCGCATTGATAATATGTGGCTATCTAATTATGTAATAATGCGTAACTATACGGTCCGTATGCAATCACTTCAATGTTAAATTTCTGAAGCAATCATCATAAACTTTGATAAAAAAGAAACCCGATACTTGGAAAAAATTAGAATCGAATTGAGAACTTCCTCCTTTTTTGAAGTCGGTAAAAAATAGGCCCTTTTTAATATGCAAAAAATATAACATAGCTGCCATTTTCGGGATAGGAAGGCAACGGTTTATAAAGTTATTAATTATGTACTAATCGCATCATTTAGATAAGAATGAAACTGTTCTCATGATTTAAGATATGATAACTCTGCATTATTAGTTTGTCTGATATTGACAATAAACGACCGAAATCACGTTTCTGTATATTATCTATTTTACGCATTACGATATTAGTACAGTACTGTATTAGTCATATAGGAAATATTATAGTCAATGAAGATGATTATTTAGAAAGAAATTTCGAGATACCGAGATTACCGTGGGAGCCACGCTTCGGCATGAAAGGGCCGGCTCGACCGGAGTGATACCTAGGCCTCACAGAAAACCGGTGTGAAATAGTGCTTGCGCTGTGTTTCACCGAGTGAGTGAGGATATCAGAGGCAAATAAGGCCCATAATAATTAAAAAAGTGTATGTATAAGGGCAGTAGGCTCTTCATATATGAAATTAAAATCTCTCTTCTAAGGAGAGACTAGTGTCTAGTAGTGGACTGTGAAATATTATATTCATATGTTCGATTAAGGTTTTGGTTTGGACTTAGAACTTAAGCACTGACAAAGATAAAAAAAATTAGATAAGTGTGGATAAGTTATATTATCAAATTTCAAAGTGCAATTTTATAATCGAGCTGTATATGTATATTTACCTATACATTTTTGCACTTTGGTTCTTCCGTGTATTTTAATCTAAGTCGTACAAAGCTATTAAAATACATACTCGTAAAAATGTTATCGATAAGGTAATTAAAAGGACTGTGTGGAAAATTACTTGAAGACTTTGCATATAATTTCGACAGCAGAAAGCAAAAATAAAGGCATGTCACTTATACCAATCACAAGTGCATTATTATCTATTCTATAATAGGTATTTCTATATTACTTTAAATCAATTATTTACAGCATTTCTACTTGGGTGAAATCTGTCCCGACCAGCAATGAATACTGCCATAGAGACGTGTGAGAACGGCTGGAGTGCAGTGGTCTTTTTCTATGAAACTTTCATGTACCTATCAGCAATAGACCGCTGAACAAAGTCAAGACAGAGCTGCTTTGCAGCTTCCTCTGGGACAGGGCTTGATTACATGTAGCGTTGATTTAGGGAGGATTTGGAATCACATAGTCAGTGTTTGTCTCAGACTACTTCATATTCCTAGCTCCTGCATCCCTAAGGAACCGGAGATCCGAATTGATTTTTCAATGTTGCGGAAAAACGTACCAACACTACGTTTTCTGCAAAATCATGCTGAACATTACGTAGTTTAATTTATACGCTAAGTAATAGTAATTGACTTGACCGTTGAAATTAATTTGTAAAAGCAACGACTCATAGACGATTCCAAAGTCCAATAACGGTTGACACATTCAATCGATTACGTTGTGATAACTATTTGGCAAAAATAGGTAACGTTTAAAGTGTAAATTGTAGATTTGGATAAACTGCTATTAGTCATAGAGGTCAAACTGACTCTAAAATAACATCTTTTATGGTTTAAAGGCAAATAAACAGACGAGTCTGATGGTAAATGACTGCTGCCGTCCATTAATTAACACCTACAATGTAACTCAAGAGACAAATATCAGTTTGTCGTCTCATAATGAGAGCTCCGGTATCCTCGCACACTCGAAGGGTTTAGACTCACTTCACTTCATGAAAAGCGACTAGAGAATTGCTTTAACATCAGTTTTATATGACGCCGTGGTGTATATGTGCCAAAGCATCGCTCTGCTCTGACTGAGGTCCACATAAAATAACAGACTTTTTTTTATGGAATGGTGGGCAAACGAGCAGACGTATCGCCTGATGGTAAGCGATTACCGCCGCCCATGGACACCCGCAACACCAGAGGCGTCACAAGTGCGTTGCCGACCTTTGGTGGATGGGTTGGGGTTCGGGCCTCCGGTATCCTCACTCACTCGGTGAAACACCGCGCAAGTGCTATTTCACACCGGTTTTCTGTGAGGCCGTGGTATCACTCCGGTCTAGCCGGCCCATGCCCGGGTTACTCTAACCGATCGTCGTCCACGGCTGAACGAAGGTGTACCCCAAAGAGCGTCCACTATCCCGGTCTTGGGCAGTTCACAAGGTCCTATGCCTTCTGTTTATCTAACAATGTTATGAATGACAAAAAGGCTTGTTATAATTTTTTTATCTACTTACTTCAAGTACTGTTGATACAGGTGCATTGTTAAATTAGTCCTAAGTTTTAGTTTCAGCTCTCCTATACTCCATTTCAATACGTTGTTCACCAACGATATCTGTAAAGAAAAACAATCATTTATTGAAAATCTTACTATTTCTCAAACCTTGATAGAAATCAGGGTTTAAGAAATATGTAAATAGTTTGTACACAAGCTAACTTGATGACTAACTGAAAAAAAAGCAAAAGGGAAAATTCATAGACATTTCACAAACAGGGGTTTTTTTTTAATTTTGTCACTTTCAATTAAGACGAATCTAAAAACCATGAAGCAGTTTAGACTATAAAGTGCGAAAAAGAAATAATAAACGCGAAAGTTTGTACGTATGGATGGATGGATGAATGGATGGATGGATGAATGGATGGATGGATGTTTGTTAATCTTTCACGCAAAAACTACTGAACGTATTTGGATGAAACTTTACAGTAATATAGCTTATACATCAGAATAACACATAGGCAAATATTTGCCGCGATAACCGACATACACGCGGGCGGAGCCGCGGGCAACAACTAGTACATACATACACCCGAATAACGAAACCCTAATGCGCAGTCGAACGCGGGCGAAGAACAAAGCTAGTTGAATATAAAGATATCGAATTAAATCGAAATTTATTTATTTTTATTTATTTATTTATTTATTTACACTTTAAAACAACAATCATTACAGGCGTAGCCCAATGCGACAGTGTTATACAATCTATTCATTATTTTACAATCATCTTACTATGATAACAAATGATTTTTAATGCTGTCATTGTGAATTCACTCAGTGAGCAATAAAATAAATCTATCGAATCCGCAATTACATTAAGAGTGCATAGCACGCGCGTGAACGGCGCCTCGCTCAGCAGGTGGGTTCGCCCGCTCGGGACAGCCAGCAGTGGTGGCCGGCGGCGCCGCCACACGCCGCACGAAATACAAAGAAATCGAAAAGTTAAAAGTAAATAAGTTCTTCAAAATGAAATCAATAACTTATAGGCTTTGTGCTTGTAAACATACTTTAAGAATTCTCATCATATAGCACAACCACACAATCAAACTGTAATTTTTTGTCTCCCAGTCAATTTAGGCTCAAACTTGTACAAATTTAATTGGGCTGACGTAATGCTTTAAGGCGATAGTCACGAACCGAACCGACAGCGATTATTAGTCTTGGTAGAAAACTGCAGTGGTAGAAGTATATTCAGACATATTTTATATATGAAGTCTACATGGGCGTAGCCAGCAATGGGCTCAGGGTGGGGCAGCAGTCTAAAATTATATGTAACTAGCAAACTACTTAGTCTTGCCATAAATATTGTTCAAAGAAAAACAACATTTTTTTATTGTACGTAACACAGCCCAACAATATATCCCTTTAAACGTTGAGGCCAGTTATCAATGCAGTGCAGCACGCACTCTTTCTATGGAAAAATTATTCCCTGCCAATCGTATGGATTGTTTTAGGGACTCAAAATTATCATGGCGTTTAGAGCAAGCCTTACTCTCTAAAACTGACCATGAATCATAATCCAGTGGATTAAGATCTGGACTAGATGACGGCCAGTTTTCAGTTCTGATGAAGTCCGGAACGTTCGTTTCTAACAAAGATTGGGTGGATCGAGCTTTATGACCCGGCGCCGAATCTTGCTGAAAGGACCACTCTTGGTTATTGAACATGGTGTTGTTAAGAGGCTTAACTACCTTCTCAAGAATGGTATCTTGATACACTTGTGACGATACTAACTTTTAAACTTTCGCGTTCCATGATGTAATAATTACTATTTTTACGGGAATTAACGCGATCACTTATTTCAAGGTATATTACATACCTCTGTTTTGCCTGACGTTTCGACCAGGTTGCACTGGCCGTGGTCACAGGCCAGCCTGTATGTAATACCTTGAAATAAGTGATCGCGTTAATTCCCGTAAAAATAGTAATTATTACACTTGTGACGATGTTTTGATACCTTTTTCACAAAAATGTGGCTCAGTCACTCCTTCGCTAACATCCCACCAAACTATCACTGTAGTCGGATAATGCCCACGTTGTACTCTGTTAACTAATTGAGAAACTTATTTAGAGCTTTCAGCATAAATACGGTCATTTTATTTGTTAAAATATTGTAAAAAAATTGTCATCCGTAAACATTTTTTTTCTGTGACATCCCTTTGCGTACCGCTTAAGCAGTTGTTTTGATTTTATCATCCTATTCTTTTTTAAATTATCAGTTAAGAAATACCAGGCGTCTCTTTTAGGCTACAAGTCCTAAGTCATCTTTTAAAATACGCGACTTGGTTCTGGGTGCTATCTTCATCTCCCGAGTTGATTTTTTTTGCTTTCGGGCAGGATTTCTTCGAATTCTTTCCCTTACTGCTTTGATCGCCTTTTTCGTACGAACACTACGTGGACGGCTAAATCTTTTTCTGTCACAAACAGAGGAGGTTTCATTGTACCTATATTTAGCCCCTTACAAAAACATTTGACTAACATCAAGCGTATGGAGAATTTAAAAAAATGTATTTGGCTCAATACCTGTTTTATGTGATGCAATCACAGCGATTTGGCTCTCTTTATCACCCCACTCCATTTTAATATCACAAAATATTTTTAACCGACTTAAAAAAAGGAGGAGGTTCTCAATTCGACTGTATTTCTTTTCTTTTTTTTAAGTTTGTTACTTCATAAGTTTCAACTGGGTGAACCGATTTTGATGACTCCATGTGGTCCCATTTTACTTTGGTCCAGTTCTGAAATGTCATCCCTGAGAAAATCATATAAATCTTCAATTTGCACTAGGTATGTGCGCGACAAATTGACGAATAACTCAATATCACGCCGACTGATTTCGATGATTCTTTTTTTATTTGAAAACTGGTGCTTTCCGTGTGGACCCAATTCAATTTGGTCGTTCTTGAAGTCGGTTTTTTTTTGTTAAAATTTTTTGTTCTTATTTTATACAATACTAATATTATAAAGCTGCAGAGTTTGTTTGTTTGTTTGTTTGAACGCGCTAATGTCAGGAAGTACTGGTCCGATTTGAAAAATTCTTTCAGTGTTGGATAGTCCATTTATCGAGGAAGGCTATAGGCTATATTTTATTTTCAAAAAAATTAGGGATCCGTAAGAAAATTGCTAATTTCTAACCCAAGGTGTGAAATCGAAAACCTATTTTTGCGTGCGCTGCAAAGACTATTGACAATAGAACAAAATAATGTATTACGGGTTTGTAGGGCCTATTAAGATCTACAAAAAGTCCGCGAGAGCATATATCTAACTATCATGGTTTAGTCACAATAACCGCTTTTGTGTTCGAAAAAAATATTAAACCGTCTGAAGAAAGAAACTACGTTAAATGTGTATCGTAATATTAATCCTTATCCAAATTAAGCATTATGTTATCAAGGGTATTTACGTAGAAGTAAAATACTTTTTGTTTCATCCCAATCCGACATTTCGTTTAGAAGTTATCACGAGTATAAGACGCTAAGAGTTGGTACCTAATAATGAGTTATTTGCCAAAGAGTTTTTATCAACATAATACCCAATATTAATCTTTATCTAAATAATTGTGTTGTTTATTATGAGTATTAGATCTTAGAAGAGTATAATAAATACATCTATACTAATATATAAAGCTGAAGAGTTTGTTTATTTGTTTGGACGCGCTAATCTCAGGAACTACTGGCACAATTTGAAAACTTATTTCAGTGTTAGATAGCCCATTTATCGAGGAAGGCTATCCATACTTCCATACTTTATATTATAAATGCGAAAGTAACTCTGTCTGTCTGTCTGTCTTGCTTTCACGGCCAAACCGCTGCACCGATTACAATGAAATTTGGTACACAGATAGTCTAGAGCCTGAGAAAGGACATAGGCTACTTTTTATTGCGAAGAAAAGGTAATAAGGGGTTGAAAGGGGGGATGAAAGATTGTATAGAAGAGTGGTGGTTTAATCGCCACACGCCTGCGCATTACCTTGGTGACACCGCCCGGTACACCGGACACTCTTGGCAACGATGTAACAAGGATGTCAAATTCATTAAAAATATTTCTCCTTTTCAACGAAGACTTAAATTAATATATGTAATAATAATATAATAAATAACATACATTCATAAATATGATTTGTATGTTCTTTATATTAATAGAAATAAATAAGACAAATTACAAAACAGTGTATACAGTATCGTCATTTTAAGCTAAAATCTTAAACTTTATTTTTTAGGTTGTTGATTACATATAAATAAAAATGACAATTAAATTTCGTAAAAATTTTAAGATCAAGGGGGTAAAATAACAATAGGGGATGAAAGTTTGTATGGAAATATGCAAGGTTTGTGAAGGCAAGGCAAGGCAAGGCCTATGTCCAACAGTGGATTGCGATAGGCTGATGATGATGATGCAAGGTTTGCAAAAATGTTTCATGAGTTTGGGACAGGAGACAAAATATTAGAGCTATTCAGATGTAACATTTACTGAGTTATCACAATATGCCTAAGTGTGCTTACCTGAACGGGCAGACATGTGAGGGCAGACGAATGTGCCGCATGCGGATGTTGAATTTTGCTACTACAAATTCGTTATTATTCACTAGGATTCGATTTGTTCACATGATTTTTTGTTTATTCAAATAATTTTCTTCGTGAAAAAATCCGAAGGAAAAGTATCCGGCGGGATTTAAACACAAAAAAAAGCAAAAGGGGTATGCCGCAAGATGAAATAAATGCCTGTATGAAACATATGTATTATGGGTACATGTCAAAAAGTTTTGTCTTACTACAATTATGCGAGTACAACTTCACAATGATTTATGAGCAGTGTCAATATGCAAATGCTCTTCTAAAAATAGGAGATGATTGTATGCCAAATGACAGTAACGACATGATTACACTGAGACGTGAGTTCTGGTATATGATAGCACACATGATCTAAAAATAATATATATTCTGATCCGCCGACTAATGAGACAGTACTCGAGGTCCCGGCAAATATCCATGCCCAGGACACCGAGCTTACCCCGTAGTGGCAGTTGAGTGCTCTGAAAAGTAGGGAGGGGAAGAAACGGAGACTTTTTGGTAGAGAACGGGCACACCTGTGTTTTCTTAACGTTGAACTCGACCAGATTCTCATCACCACATTGTTAAATGCGGTTCAAAACCCGGTCAAGCTCAGCGACAATCTCCTATCCATTTTCCTCAACGTCTACTATCTTGGCTGCAGGGTATTCATAATATCGCCCATGCACTGTGCTATCGTCTGCATAGCAATGTATATTGCCAAGGGCTAATATGTCATTGACATGCAGAAGAAACATCTTGGGCGACAGAACCGAATTCTGAGTTTACCTCCAGAAAAACAGAGGCCGCGCCGTCCGTCGCAAAGAACCCGAATGCGAAGGCGCTGATGAAGAAAAGAGTAAATCTAGAGACGACTCTAGGAGGCAGACCGAATGCTTAGAGATCGGAGAGAAGCGAACGGTGCAAGAACAGGTTGAAAGCCTTGGCCATGTCGAATGTCGAAATAATTTCATACAAAATACTTTTTATTTTATGTACTTATATAAATACTTAAATATGTTTTTAACGGTGAAAAGTGTGTCTTATTTTTAAAATAATATTAGCCTTAATAATTAAAACTGCTACCCAAAGTCACTGTTCCACGCGGACGAAGTCGCGGGCGCAGCTAGTACAATATATTAGCGCGAAATCAGAAAACACAATGAACAATCGTATTAAAATGACAGATTTCAAATTCAAAAGTGATACTTTGTTTATTTTTAAATGTAACAGTATTTCTGGCCAGATTATGTATACCCGCAGTCTTACCCCTGCCGATACGGTCGCGGCCTATAGGCCCTTCGGATTGCCCAAATTGAGGCGGGCAAATTGTTTGAGTGGACTCTCTGCAAGTATCGTCCGATCCCCGATCTGTCGGACGCTCAATTCGGATGCCGAGAGGGGCGTCCGACGGTCGATGCCGAGTTGTGCCCGAGGGCCGTGATCGAAGAGACAGTGGGCTGTGGCGGCGTGCTGTTGGTGGTATCGTTGGACATCGCCAACGCATTCAATTGTCTGCCATTTAGCTGCATCAGGGAGGCATTCCACTACGACGGCGTGCCAGAGTACCTGAGGCGGCTAGTGGCACACTATTTAGAGGAGCGTACCGTCATGCACGAGGGCCGAGATAGCGTCTTGAGATGGCGACCCATATCGTGAGGTGTTCCGTAGGGGTGTCCTTGGACCACTCCTGTGGAACGTGGGATACGACTAGGTCCTTCGAAGTTGTCTACCCCCCGGACTAGGCGTAATTCGTTACGCCGATGACACTGATCACGGCCCGGGGGGCAAACTTCCAAGAGGCGGCGCGCTTGGCCACCAGGGGTGTTTCTATGGTGGTTAGGCGCATTAAGGCGCTGGGCTTACGAGTGGCCCCGGATAAGACGGAAGCCCTATTGTTCCATGGTTCACCCCTCGCCGCCTCCATCGTAGAAAACTCGTTCCGTGAACCGGTTCGGGGCCAGATGAAGCCTGTTTTTTTTTATGTAAGCCTCTGCCAAGATGACTACTCTGCCTGATGGAAAGCATAAGCAGAATTCCAGTGATGCTTCTGCATCATGGGCCTCCGGTCTCGCACTCACAAACGAAACACGACAGCATGATCGCTGTCATTTTACGTTGATTTTCTGTGCGAGGGTAGTACCGCCCCGGTCGAGCCGGCCCTACCGTAATGAACTGAAATCAGCGTGGCTCTACTACCTTGACTTGACAGGTCTTCGACGGTAGGTGGCTCTTCGAAGAGTACTTAAAGGCGCGTCTCCACCGAAATTTGACAACACGAAAAAAGGTTTACAACACAAAAGTTACCAACTTGTTCGGTGGGCTTTACAGAAACTTTTGTCACCAACACGTATTAACAACACAAAAATTGGCAACTTTTGTTCGGTGGCCTCTCTGCTTTAGACAGCTTGCTCCGAAGCTGGTCGACGCTGCCTTTACCCTTGGGCGACTTTTGCCCAATTTGGGTGGAGCCAGCGTCGCGACAAGACGGCTCTACATCAGAGCCATACGCGGTTACCGCAATGTATCGACTGAGGCGGTGTGTACCTTGGCCGGAACTCTCCCGTGGGATTTGGAGGCGAAAGTGCTTGCTGAAGTTTATCGGCGGACGACTAACTTCCGGGCGGAGAACGGCTTTCGCCCTCCACCCGAAGAGACACGCGAGTGGCGTGAAGTTGCTCGTCGACCCACCAAGGCTCGCTGGTCGTCTCGGCTGGAGACTTCACGCGTTGACTTTGTCGCCGTGGAGGCTCTCCAGCCGGTCACCCTCGAGTTGCCCACACGGGCGGCAGCACGGGACCCTTTCTTTCCGACTGACGTAGGTCCTTTCCGGGCACGGTTGCTTCGGGAAGTACCTGCACTCGGTCGCTAGGAGAGAACTGAGTCCCGCCTGTCACCACTGCGACTGCCACTGCAGTTAGGACTCGGCCCAGCAAACGCTGGTGGTTTGCCTTGCCTGGGCCTCACTGCAGTCATCGGAGGAGATCTCTAGCTACCGGCCGTCATACGCTCCATGGCCGGTGGCGACAGCTGTTTTATCGCAGTAGCAACCTTCTGCGAAGACGTTATCTCCAATAAGGAGGCGGCGGAGGAGGCCCGGGAGGACGACCTCCACTCGGACCCAATCCGCCGCCGGTGAACCGGGCGGTGAAGGCACGCTAACCAACGCCTCATGCCGCACTGAATTTGGCCGCGGATTGACGGGACGGGTTTTCCCATCCGTCCGCTTATGTGACCAGCCGCGAAGGGGCGATGTATGCGAGTGCCGTACGTCGCCCCTTCGTGTGACGGTGCCCGTTTCAGAGTGGACAGGCGCTGGTAGGGGTTTGAATGTGTTAATAACAGCAGTTCCCGGATCCCTGCCTTTTCAGGTGCAGAGTGGCACACCGTTTGTGGTTTTAGTTGGTTCGATTCCGACGCACCACCCGCCGCAAACCCCGGTGAGGTGACGGCCCGTAGGAGTATGCACACGTGAAAAAAAGGTACCTCATAGGTCAGAGCCAGGGTGGGGCAAGTGTCCCACCCTGCCTACGCCCATGGAAGTCTATGTATATACTATACATACATTATATTAATAACTCCGATGAAAACGAAATGAGAACAGATTTAGAAGAGACCTATCTCAAATAATAGACTATTAAACTATACACGGTACATGTACCAAAATATATTTTTTACAATAACTATACACGGTACATGTACCAAAATATATTTTTTACAATTTTTGTCTGTCTGTCTGTCCGTCAGTCTATCTGTCTGTCGGTCTGCCTGTCTGTTTGTTCCGGGTAATATCTGGAACGGCTGGACCGATTTTGACGGGACTTTCACTGGCAGATAGCTGATGATTTAAGGAGTAACTTAGGCTACTCTTTTAGATTAGCTTTGTCCCGCGGCGTTACCCGCGGTACGACAAAAACCGCTGTAACACTGCGGGGTTCAGCTAGTATATTAATAAATCGAATGATGAAGAAAAGAAAGGATATTTTCCTTCCAGAATGTGGCGAACTGGTGCAAACAAAAACACGTTTCTTACATCGCACTTTATAATATGCAACAAAAACAAAAGCTGTAGTATGTAGAACACTTTAAAAACGTAGTTCCTGTTACATGTTTTAAGGATTTAAGTTTTTTTTATTATAGACTCGCTTACTTATAAAACATACATTTTAAAAAGACGTCATTTATCTAAAAATACGTTTATGGGAAACTGGGTGCTTTTTTATATCTGGGGGCACGGTCGTGCCCCCGCCAAGACGAGCCAAGCGGAGCTTTTTTCGTCGTTTTTTTGAACCCTCATAACTTTGGTTCCCGATATACCAGATCGTTCAAATTCTCAGAATATGATGTTACCAATAGACTAATGAAACATACAAAGTTTCAATTGCATAGCTCTGATACTTTAGATTTTATTGATACCTAAAAAACACCGATTTCGTCACTGACACACTGATGATCATCAAAACTTTTAGGGTACTTCCTGAAGTGCTAGAAAGCTGAAATTTGGTATGTAAACTAAGTTTAGTATACAAACAACACAAAAATTCATAAACCTATTACTTTTACCCCCAACACCCAAATTTAGGGGGTGGAAGTTTGTATGAGACTTTCACAAATGTTTATGCTAGAGGTTTTATTTTTGGTACACGGGCTATTTCGAAAGAAGAAAGAAGATGTACAATCAATACAGCCCAAAAAAAGAAAAAAAAACTTCCTCAAGCAACTTACAAAAAGAAATGAAATCCCACCAAAAACATTTTCATGTAAAATGTTGCCAAGACGACTGCATATGGCTTACCCTGTGAAAAAGATATCAGATCTCATGTGGAGCCAAGGTTCCGAATCTACACGCCCTAACTCTACCAACCCTAACTTCATAAACTCTATATCTCAGTAAAAATGTATGGCTTGGCTGTTTCGTTACTTCAGAAACTAAATATTCGTATAACACATTACTTCAGAAACTAGATATTTGCAAACACAAAAGGCGTTCGTTTCCCCTTCATGATGGTATGGTAGCGAAAGGGCGAAGCCATACATTTTTACTGAGATTTAGAGTTTGTGAAGTTAGGGTTGGTAGAGTTAGGGCGTGTAGATTCGGAACCTTGGCTCCACATGAGATCTGATATCTTTTTCACAGGGTAAGCCATATGCAGTCGTCTTGGCAACATTTTACATGAAAATGTTATTGGTGGGATATAATATGTAAGTACATATTTACAAAAAAAAAGTATACATGTATTCATATCATATATTATTACGCTAAGTACCCATAGTACAAGCTCGGCTTAGTTTGAGACTAGATGGCGTTGTTTGTTAGATGTCCGAAATATATTACTATTAAAAAAAAGATTTTAGAAATATGTATATGAGTATCAGCATTCTGAACACCATTGCACAGACTGCCTAATTTAGGATCAGACTATGCCAGGTCTATGTCCAGTAGTAGGCTAATGAATGCTGTTGATGATGATTATTTGATAGAATTTCATTATTTATGAAATTGTAGTAGTGGCAACTACAAATGTTGCAATGACGCAATGATTTATACTTAGTGGCTTCAAACTCCAAAGTCAAGAGTAAAGTCTAAATTAAATAACACACGTGAGATAGATAAGACTAAAAACGAACGATGAACCTGACTGCACGTATGGCGTTATTGGTTTAAATTGTAACCTCGCCGCTTTCTACTACGCTTAGTGTTGTGGGTTCAAACCCCACATGAGACCACTCTTGTTATCCGCAAATTGTTGTTCTGATTCAGGGTGTTCCTATGTCCGTTCCATGTATGTTTGTAAAGACCCCGCGACATAGGCCTAGTGTTAGAACAGGAATCGTTTTAAAATAGAAAAACAATAACTTGTATCTCCGTATTATTGTTAAGTTGTCAGTAACTTGGTGAATACGTTAATTATATTTCAGGTATTTTATTCGTTCGGGTTTAAAAGAAATGAGATGTGAGAGTAACCTAAACTCAATCAAGGAGGTAAATGAGTACTCTACTTTGGAGGTAAATGGACATTGCTTTTGGATGCGAAACATAATATGTTCGTATTATGTTCTTTTTACGGATGGATGGATAAATGAGCAGACGGGTCACCTTATACTAAATGACTACTATCCGTAGGCAACTCAAGAAGTGAGTGCGATGCCAGCGTATGAAGAGCCCCAAATAATTAAGAGGGCTTGTGCCTACTCACTTTAACACGGATTCTCTAGAACAACTTAGTGTTTCCGTGATAGTATTTTATCTTGGCCCTACTGTAGTATGTATGGTTTCAGTGTGTTGACGGATAAGGAAAACAGAGTGTCACCACACCTGTTCATCCTGTGGGTGTCGTAAGAGGCGATTTCAAAAACCGACCGAACCGACTTCAAAAAAGGAAGAGGTTCTCAATTCGACCGTATTTTTTTTTTATGTGTGTTCGCGGATAACTACGTCCTTTATGAACCGATTTTAATGATTCTTTTTAAATGGAAGGAGATATCCCAACGGTGGTACCACGATAAGGGCACTAAGATCTGATGATGGCATCCATGAGAAATCGAGTCGAACCTTGAAGACGGTTTTTATTTTTCTAAATTATACTTATCTTTTTTTTACTGTTTGCATGAAGGAAATGTACTCTCGCAACTACATCTTTCTCTTTTCTTTCACTTTCCCTTCATTTTTGAGAGACGGAGAAGCGAGTCACCGAGCGAGCGGGGAAGTAAGCGGGGATTTGAACAATACGCTTGTCAACGATGACCAGACAAGTGAAATGTCAAATTTTGCAAACGATGACAGTTATACGTCATACATTAAACAATTACTAGCTTTTGCGCGCGGCTCCGCCCGCGTATTTGTCGGTAATCGCGTAAAAGAGTAGCCTATTATTCAAGAATTAAAGTATCTCCATGCCAAATTTCACTATAATCGGTGCAGCGGTTTAGCTGTGATAGCAGGACAGACAGACAGAGTTACTTTCGCGTTTGTAATATAGGTAACGATTGCAAGGCTGGCTCACTTTTCTGCATATAATTCTAAACAGTAAATGACCTACATCGTATAAGGAAAAAATGAATCGCTAAACTGATTAGGAAAAGATGGTGTGGATAGATAGCACACAATCTAAGTTTTAACATTTAGTTAGTAGTATCTAAGCCATATAACAAACGTTTTCCTGCTAACTAAATGACAATGTCCTCAGACAAGCAAGATTACATATTTTTCTAACTTGGTAGTTGATAAAGTAGTTAGTTTAGATCTGATATGGTTTGGTTCATAGTTCGACCTTCCTTTTGACATGGGGTTAAAAATAACTTCAAATTAAATAGTCGATAATTATATTAACCAATTAACAAAAAAAAATTAATAACATTTTTAAAGATCTTTTTTTAAAGACAATACTCGCTTTATGAATATGCATCATGTATTACGGGAGACTTTACAAACATCACACAAAGTGTTGTCCCATGTGGGATTTGAACCACCAACACTTGGCACACTAGAAAGCGGCGTGGCGACCGCTTAAACAACTAGGCCAGCCGTGCAATAAATACATTTGGAGATAACAAAATAGGTTAGCTTGTCTTTTAAACTTTAATAATTACTTTTTGCGAGTTAAAAAAAAACCATGTAAACATCTTATACCGTACGTATAAATTATCTCATGAATGAATAACATTTTTAACAGGATTTATGCTTTTGTTTTTTTTTATAAATGGCCACACTTTGTGTAATAGAAGAAAATACTTACAACTGGCATGGATACAAAGAACTGGATTATTAATCTTCTAAACTCTTTTTGATTCATTGTGATTATAGATCTGCAACAAAAATTGTATATTAAGAAATCATGAACAGATAAAACTAGAAAGTGATATTTTCTATAGGTCTCATTATGTTTATACTCGTAATTATTTAAAAATATGAAATAAGAACGAAGACGTGAGAAAAAAAGATGTAAGATCTATATCCAAATAAAATACAACTTGGCATCGAACTTTTGTTTTTTTTTCAGACCGAATAACGTACACTTTCGTATAATATACAAGTTCTAAGGTCAGTTTCACTAGTACTTGATAAAGTTTCAGATAATTATCCGTCATGTACCTAACACTACTTTACAGAGAAAAGTTGCTGATCAATATATGTATATGAGTATATACGACATAAGTACACTCTGGCGGAGCCGCGGGCACAAGCTAGTCTTCTATAAAAATAGCCGCGGGCAGAAGCTAGTCTTCTAAAAAAAGATAAACTTTTGCAAAAATACGTGAAGATGAATCAAGAAATCTTATGATCATCGAACGACTTTTTATCATACTCATATTAGTGTTTTAACCATAATATCTCGGATATGTAGCACAATAAATCTCTTGTTATGTGACTTCCCTATATTATTTGCAGACAGAATAGGAAGTCACAATTGCAAGTATAACCCACCGCGTTTAAAAGATTCCGTAATATATAATAGAGGCAATAAGTGCTAATCTATACTAATATTATAAAGCTGAAGAGTGTTTGTTTGTTTGAACACGCTAATCACAGGAACCGCTGATCCGATTTGAAAAATTCTTTCAGTTTTAGATAGTACATTTATAGAGGAAGGCTATATATCATCACGCTACGACCAATAGGAGTGGAGCACCAAAGAAGAATGTTCCAAAAACAGGGGAAACTTTTTACGCTATGGGCAATAGGGGACGTAAACGTCGACGTTGCGTGGGTCAGCTAGTATTCCATAAATGAACGCTTTGTTTCTACGAAAGTGATAATTAACCGCATGCCCCACGCATATGTATATTTCTATTTTTTTTTTTTTTTTTTTTTTTTTTTTTTATGTATGGCCCGCCAAAATGACTCTACTCTGCCTGATGGAAAGCATAAGCAGAATCCAAGAGTGGCGGTCACCATACTCACTGCGAATGCAGGCAATGCAGTATGGCGACCCACACCATGGCGGCCTAGTGATGCTACTGCATCTTTTAGTCTAGTCAACAAGTATGGAACTTGTTGACTAGACTATTTGGGCCTCCGGTCTCGCACTCACCAACGAAACACGACAGCACTGCTGCTGTCATTTTACGTTGATTTTCTGTGCGAGGGTAGTACCGCCCCGGTTGAGCCGGCCCATTCATGCTGAAATTAGCGTGGCTCTACTACCTGTGAATAGTGAACCTCTATAGTTCTATCGTGGGTCTATTATACAACTTCATACTGCGCAAAAGTATTGCTACATTAAACATTACTGCAGTAAATCCGTGCATTTTATTATTTACAAGCTGACCCGTGCCCACTTCGTTGGGCGGTAAACATTTTTTTCACCGACTTACTTTGCAAATCCGGCTACCTTGAAAATATTTTGCCACTTTTCGGGTTATTATCCTATGTCACTCACAAATAACGTAGCCTTCTATTGGTAAAAGAATTTTCAAAATCGGTTCAGTAGATCCAGGGATTACCCCCTACAACGTCACAAACTCACAAACTTTAGCTCTTTATATTTGCCGCGATAACTTACATATACGCGGGCGGAGTCGCGGGCACAACTAGTAAGTAGGATAATATTAGTATAGATACCTATTTTCAACTTTCATAATTTACAACTTTCCAGAGCGATACACTTTTTGACTATTTTTTGCCATTAATTACGCGAGCTTTTAAATTACTGTCTTTTGTTATTTTCATTTTAACAACTTATCTAATTTTAAGAAAGGAATTTTCTTTAACTGCATTCGTTGTAAGCTAAGTGTCCATACAACGAAATTCAAATCTACATCAATTAAATTTCAAAAGCATTACTTAACATTCAAACTATAGTTGTTTTTAAGATATTCTACCAGGAGCAATGAACTCTCAAAGAAGGTACAGACGTAGTATTACATAATTTCATAAATGCTTAAGGTTTCTTTCCCATTCACCTTAAAGCGAAACCACGAGACTAGTTTTTACGTAACAACACTTTGCTGCTAAAGGTCTTGGCCTAGTGGCTGTCTTCTACTTAGCCAAGCGTAAGTTAGCATTCGAAACTTCATCGAAACTAATTATAAACGGGACAAAGTTAAATCCTCGGTGTCAAATCGAATTTAGCCTTAAATGGGATTTAATTATAAAATTAAAAAGGCTTTAATTAAACTGATAAATCTTTGACATTATATTACTATGACATGACATGATATTATTTTTATGCTCATAGCTAGTGTCTCTATCTATACATGATTAACATGATGTTCTTAGTAGGACTTGCGATAGACTACAACGAAACCAATGACCGCATTAAGTGTATGGTGGAAGTGGATTTCATATACTTGGGCCAGTTAGTATCTTTCTGTCTATTATTAGTCAATTATTTATTAATAACTAAAATACTAATGATCCTTAAAGAGACTATTGCGGAGTAATTTTACGATTTTTGAAGCTGAAACACATCTCTATGGGTGTATTCTATTATCCTGATTTATGGTACTCAGATCTGTTTATCTATAACAAAAGTTCTGCCTGGCTGACTATAAAAATATAATAAAATATTTGCATTCCTGGAATAGGCTCTACATATGGCTGGAAACGAAAATCATTCATTCATTTCCTGCAATTCGAACAGATAAAAAGTACATATTTGTGTACGGTCTGTGTCAGCATCGTTATAAACTATTTTTTTAAATCGTTGTCAATTTAATGTACAGAAATATGGTTACCGCAAATGATTAAGTAGTAAGAGGAATGGCAAATGATCATTTATATGCTCGCTATCGAAGTCTTTGACAAGTAAACGGTAGACTGCACCTCAAATTACAGACCGTAACAAAACTACAAGATCTTGACACTGGTACTTGTAATAACAATTACATGTTCTGTATCTTTTGTTACAAATGACAATTGTCTTATCAATTTCTAAACGTATCGAATAGTTATGAGAAATACTTTCCAATTCCAAGATATTCATAAATGATTAACTGATCTCGACTTTATATTTCTTTTAAAAACTTCCACAAGTTAATCAACGGTTCCTTATCACCTTACATTCATAAACATGATTATAAAGTCACTCAATGTCCACGAACACTGGGGTTGGTCAAACTTATCTATATCTATACTTATAATAAAAATGTAACAGGTCAAATTCTGTACATTGAAGATATTTTGAAAATTTTTTTGGAGGGCACTCTGTTATCGATACTGAAACGAAAACTATTTTTTTTTTCATTTTTGCCTGTCTGTCTGTCTGTCTGTATCTTGGCCGCGCATCACGCCGAAACTACTGAATGGATTCAAATGAAACTTGGCATGATTTGAGTTCATACTCCGAGGTAGGACATAGGATACTTTTTATTCCGAAATTCCGGACGGTTTCTTTGGGAGGGGAGATGAAAGTCAAAATGTGTAATTAATTGTAATTCATTAACGAGTAGTCCGATTGCAATAATTCTTTTTTTGTTAGAAAGGAGATACTCTGAAGATTGTAGCATAAAGTATTTAATTTATCACAATCTCTCTATCTATTGGAAAAAAAAATATAAAGAATTTATCATTACGTAAAACAACATGTAGCGACACCTATTGCCAGCCATGCGTAATTAATAACACTTTGATTAATATATCGTGGAATAATCGTAGAACGTATTACGTATAATTCGGTGTAGCATTAAGTATTTGATTTATCGCAACCTCTCTATCCATAAATTCAGCACGGTTTCTTGGAGAGGGGGGATGAAAGTCAAAATATGTACTTGGTTGTAATTCAACACGTGATTTCATTCATTCTTTTTTTGCTAGACAGCAAGTACTTTAAATATTGTTCCGTGATCTATTTATAAATATATCACGTATAATAAATCTGTAGACGTTGAGTTTGTCAGTTTCTTTGCTTAAAACAGCGACATCTCTTGGAATCAAGTAACTAACTTTACAATAGGTACGTAATATGATTTTCTTTTGAACGTATAATAAAAATGTGATGTAACAGATCAATTCTGTACATTAAAGAAATTTAGATGTTTTATCGGGAGGGCTCTCTAATCGTTACTGAAGCAATGAAATTTTCTTGAAAATTGTTTCTGAACTTAACAGCGACATGTATTGGAATTAAGTAACACTAACTTCACAGTAGGATATACCTATCCTTTAAACGAGTAATCTATATATGATTAATTTTTAAAGTAGGTATATTAAAAAAAAACAGATTAATATAATTATATTATAATTATAATAATTCTGTACATTAGAGAAATTTTAATCGATTCTGAACCAAAAACTAAAATATCATAATAACGTTAAATGGTCATTGTAAAGGAGCAAGGTCCAAATGTATGAAGGAAGACGTCTTTTCAGTAGACTGTATTTAATTTGCTGGTTTTACAGTAATAGATTACTAGAAAAAACTTGCAAAGTTGACAAAACAATTTGTATATCTTCTTCTTCTTTTATATCCTATAAAAAGCGGCCAAGTGCGAGTCGGACTCGCCCATGAAGGGTTCCGCAGCAGCAAGTGGCATAATAAAATTTTTATTTTATTTTTATATTTGTGTTGATTGAATAAAAGGTAAATTGCAGTTTACGATTTATGACGTATTAAAAAAAAAAACTACTTGCTAGATTTCGTTCAAACCAATTTTCGTTGGAAGTTTGCATGGTAATGTACATCATATTTTTTTTTTAGATTTATCATTCTCTTATTTTAGAAATTACAGGCCGGCTCCCCCCCCCCCCCCTGTCACTTCACACATTTTACCACTTTGGAAGTGTCTCTCGCGCAAACTAATCAGTTTAGAAAAGTATGATATTAGAAACCTCAATATCATTTTCGAAGAACTATCCATAGAACCATCCACACGTATGGGTTTATTGAAAAAATTTTTTTTGAGTTTCAGTTCTAAGTATGGGGACCCCCATAATTTATTGTTTTTTTTTTTCTATTTTTGTGTGAAAGTCTTAATGCGTTTCACAGAATACATCTACTTACCAAGTTTCAACATTATAGGTTTTATAGTTTCGGAAAAAAGTGGCTGTGACATACGGACGGACAGACAGACGGACAGACAGACAGACAGACAGCATGACGAATCTATAAGGGTTCCGTTTTTTGCCTTTCGCACGGAACCCTAAAAATGAATTGCTGTTCGTTTGTTTAGCTAAAACTCGAGAACCGCCGGGCCGATTTAGCTGATTTAGGTTTTGAAGTGTTTGCCGTGGTTCAGGGAAGGTTTAAACGGTGATAAAATATGGAAAAATTGCGGGGAAGATAATAAAAACAACAATTTCCTTTTGCCCATATAAACTGTTCTACCAACTTTCCTGTCAAACTTTTGACTGTCAAATTGAAGCACTTATTAAATTAAGGGTTTTAAATAGGCATCATATATTATTACACGAATGAAATTAAGGGTTGTGTATAAGAAAAATTAAAAGATAGCGGGCAAAGTCTTTTTTTTTGTCCGCGACGTCTGTCTGTATCTTGGCCGCGCATCACGCTGAAACTACTGAATGGATTCAAATGAAACTTGGCACGATTTGAGTTCATACTACGAGGTAGGACATAGATTTTTTTTTAATTTTTTTTAATTTAATTTTTTTTTAATAACGGGAAAAGTATTTTTCTTTGTCCGCGACTGTACACTGCCTGTAGGAAGCTGAGACAGATATGTAAATATGGCGGTACGAAGTTTATTTTTATTCTACCCTTCCTGAATATTTTCGCCCTATTCTTATTCTTCCTTTCCTGAAAATTTTCGCCCTATTTCTATTCTTCCCTTCCTATTCAAAGTGCTGCAGCTTTCAGAATTTACTTACAGACAAGTCTGTTCTGATTTCTGAGGACTTTTTATTTTTTATTCTGTAATTTCTGAGATCTTTTTATTTTGTCTAAATCTGCCTAACCATAAAACTACATAAGAAAACTTTAAAGTTATGTGGATTAGGATTTTTAACTCTTACCACAGTAAAAAACAAAAAAGGGAACGCCTCAAGACGATCGACGAGAGATGAGACCGCCTATGCTCAATTAAAGTGTAAAATAAAAATATAGTTTTGTGACTAATAAGAAACATTGTTTTTTATTACTTAAAAATATTTTTAAATTATGGTGTACCTCCAAAATTTTTAATCTTCCTAGATGTACCTTGAACCCAAAAAGTTTGCGGAACACTGAATGTACTATGGTGATGTGTGTTACTTCGACGTGAATGCAGACCTCCTTAACAAGCTTGACCGTCTTCTTAATAACTGCATTCGATTTATTTTCAATATTCGAAAGTATGACCATGTGTCTGCTTTGCGTTCCCAGTTAAAATGCAATCCTATTCGCCTACAGTGCAATCAGCGAGCTCCTATTTTCATTTCTCAACTCGCCATCCTTACCTACCTACCTTGCTCCGTATTTCCGATACCTGTGCTCTAATCACGATAGAAATCTTCGCTCAGTTAATAATCTGCTTTTTTTTTATGGAATAGACCGGCAAACGAGCAGACGTATCGCCTGATGGTAAGCGATTACCGCCGCCCATGGACACCCGCAACACCAGAGGCGTCACAAGTGCGTTACCGGCCTTTGGGGGATGGGGGGGGGGAGATAGGGGGAGGGGTTGGGGTATGGGCCTCCGGTATCCTCACTCACTAGGTGAAACACAGCGCAAGCACTATTTCACACCGGTTTTCTGTGAGGCCGTGGTATCACTCCGGTCGAGCCGGCCCATTCATGCCGAAGCGTGGCTCTCCCACGGTCTCTGCTTCTCTCATGTCCGTCTCATTACTCCGACTTCGTGAACTGTTCCTTCTTTGTTCAAGCAGTACTACTCTGGAATGCGCTCCCGCTCGAAATCAGGATGTCCACTAACCGATATACATTCAAAAATAAAGTACATGAGCTCTTTCTCAATGAACTGGCAGAATTATGTAATCTATAGCTTACCGTCCTTTTTAAACGACTTCCAAAAGGAGGAGGTTCTCAATTTCATCGTTCATCGTCACAATGTATGTACGTACACGGATTACTCCTCCGTCAATTTGTGGACCGATTTTGAAAATTATTTTTGTATTCGAAAGGGTATGCTCCTCATGTGGTCACATGGCCACCATATCTCCTGATATGGCGTGACCTTGAGCGGGATAGCTGCTCTTCGCGTAGAACAAAACAACCGAAGCGTCGGTGACGTCGTTGACGTTCGTCTCGAAATATAGCGAGTGTGGTACCTACTATTACATTTGGCTTGGCACCGACTTCAAACCTATGAATAGGTAGCATATACAAGTTATTTGATACTTTTTAGTTTTTAAGTCGGTTTTTTAAACGAGGTTTTTTTTCCATTATTTAGTGTATAAATGTTGTATTTATGTATACGTAATCTGTATATGTATATCTACTTATATATGTATATTTGTATGTATAACGTTGAATATGATGTGATTATTGTAAATTTTAACGGACTTCTTATGTATATGAGGTTTCACACACCTGCCTTATAAGATTTCTCCACCACCCGAAGGTCGACTGGAAGAGAATGCTCTGGGCATTAAGTCCGCCGATGTACATTCTTAGTGCATAAAGTTAATAAATAATATATAAATAATCTACATTGTATTTATATTTCCAAAAAAGTGTGTGTGACCAGTTCCTAAAATTATCATCTCAATGTAACTAACACAACATCCACATCTGGTAGTTCTTAAACAGTTTCTAAAAGATACTTTACAATAGGTACGTTATATGATTACTTTTTTATCGTATAATAAAAATGTAAAATATCAATTTTAAGTTTGAAATACTTGAATTAGGAGTTATAATTTTTAATATAAACAAACATATAACTTAATAGTTATGATAATTTACCAGAAACAAAACACAAAATGTGTGTGAGTGTGTGTGTTTGTTACTCTTTCACGCTAAAACTACTGAACGGATTTGGATGAAACTTTACAGTAATATATCTTATACAGGATACTATTGGCCGCGAAAATCGACATTCACGCGGGCGGAGCCGCGGGCAACAGCTAGTATAAAATAAAGTTGATCTGGGTACGATTAAAAAACACAAAGGCTTTTGCACAGCTTCACTTGAAATTTCGAGACTTTGGTAATTATAAACCTTTCTTATAAATCATTTTTTCGATATTTTATCAATGTAACCGATTGTAGCCCCAGCAAACCACAGATAGGTTAAATATAAAAATTCTATAATTTTCAACTCTCTGGATTAAGAGTTATGGAAAACTTTATTCGCTATCTGGAATGAGATGGCGTGTATTGTTTGTAAAACTAAATATGTTGACGAATATTATATAAAATTTACGCAACAACATTTCAAGTGTGTGCATGTATTATGTTCTAACTAGTAACTATTATCGTAGTCATTAAATTTCACTCGTTACTATTTTTATTGCCGTAAATCAAGGTGATCGTCAGTTGCTTAAGTCTCTGGTAAAACATATTTTTTCTCGCTTACGCCAAACCTGTTTATAATAATGCACCTGGTAATTTACTGATCGAATAGTATCATTTAAATCCGGTTTTGTTGTAAACACGGATTGTGATCAAATGACGGACTGTACATATTCGCACAAATATCTTTGTGTATGATATTTTTGGACACGCGCATTGATCAGTTCGGAAACTTTAAAATTCATTTAATTTAGAGACCTTTAAATGATTTAAAACATCAGACATCTACAAAAATTTATAAAGTACTAGCTGACCCGGCGAACTTCGTACCGCCATATTTACATATCTGTCTCAGCTTCCCACAGGCAGTGTACAGTCGCGGACTAAAAAAAAGGCTTTTCCCGTTATCTTTTATTTTTTCTTTCTAGCAAAAAAATTATGAATGAAATCGGACTATGTGTTATTGAATTACAACTAAGTACATATTTTGACTTTCATCCCCTCTCTCCGGGAAACCGTGCTTTTCCGGTTCTCCGGGAATTTCGGGATAAAAAGTATCCTATGTCCTACCTCGCAGTATGAACTCAAATCATGCCAAGTTTCATTTGAATCCATTCAGTAGTTTCGGCGTGATGCGCGGCCAAGATACAGACAGTCAGACGGACAGCCAGACAGACAAAAATGAAAAAAAATACAGTTTTGGCTTCAGTATCGATTATAG
This sequence comes from Diaphora mendica, assembly GCA_949125395.1. Lineage (NCBI taxonomy): Eukaryota > Metazoa > Arthropoda > Insecta > Lepidoptera > Erebidae > Diaphora > Diaphora mendica. The sequence goes on from OX421316.1 coordinate 5,458,974, forward strand.
AGTGCCCTACAAAAAAATAATTCAAAATATCTTTAATGTACAGAATTGGACCTGTTACATTTTTATTATAAGTATATATATATAGATGTTTCAACCTTTGTTTTATTCCGGTTAGAAATGACTTGGGTTCTTGTTAACACTATTCTTTATAAGTATTATTTTACAATAAAGGGTCAAAGGAGCAGACAATGTCACATAATACACACATCAAAAGTGTCTAGGGATCAAGCATTTTTATGCGGATTTCTTGAGATTGAGATGTGGCTTTGGCCCTGGCCTGCTCAGTCGCCAGACTTGAACCCGATTGAGCATGCATGGGATATGCTACAGAGAAGAGCTCTGCCGAATATGGAGGGTATCCAGTCGCAAGAAGACCTTTTTTTGTTGTTGCAACGAACATGGGCGGCCATTCCACAGCGTGATTTGGATGAACTCATTTTGAGTATGCCAAACCGATTCTTGTGTTGTTAGTGTTCGCGGTAGAAACACGGATTATTAATTGTTTAAGTTACCTAATAAAATTTTAAAGAAAACTGTTATTTCAGTCTTTTTTTCGAACTTTAATGTTAGTGGTTCAAATGTCAAAAATCCCTTTATTAGGAAAATGACAAATTTCTTTATTAATGCAAAGGTGACTTGGTTTATCGTTACTGTGACAAACGAAAACACTTTATTTGATGAATCCTTAAATAAATTTTTAATTAATATCAATCAGGAGAAAAGTTATTGCAAAAATATATGTTGATCCCTAGACACATATGTTGATCCCTAGACACTTTTGATGTGTGTAGTAAGTCACAACTACCACCCCTGATAGACATTTAACCTTCAACCAATTAGTGAAATGCAAGGCACGAATAGGGAATATGATTTTTAGGGTTCCGTGCCAAAGGCAAAAAACGGAACCCTTATAGATTCGTCATGTCTGTCTGTCCGTCCGTATGTCACAGCCACTTTTTTCCGAAACTATAATAGCTATAATGTTGAAACTTGGTAAGTAGATGTATTCTGTGAACAGCATTAAGATTTTCACATACAAATGGAAAAAAAAACAATAAGTTTTGGGGGTCCCCATACTTAGAACTGAAACTTAAAATATTTTTTTCATGATACCCACACCTCTGGGGTATCTATGGATAGGTCTTAAAAAATGATATTGAGGTTTCTAAAATTATTTTTTCCTAAACTGAATAGTTTGCGCCAGAGACACTTCCAAAGTGGTAAAATGTGTGTCCACCCCCCTGTAACTTCTAAAATAAGAGAATGATAAAACTAAAATAAAAATATAATGTACATTACTGTAGTATATCCATATACTATATTGTCGGCTCAGAGGTACACGTGCCCACTCACCTCCGTCGCTCACAGTTGACTGAACTGTGTGCGACCACACATGCCTTGAGATGACCTAATGCTTCCTTCTCATTCATTCAATGAATGAATGCGTTACTAGTGAAGTGACTGACCATAGACACATACACTACATCCCTTCCTTATTTTTATTTTTTTTCCAATACTTCCACATACAGCTCAACAAAGAAATCACACTACAGTGCCATCTACCGGATATGCATCGAATTACGGAATAACGTACTATTCGAAGAAGCTACCAATCCTGAATCGCGATACTGAAGCCCTCGCGCCGATTGGCAAATATACATTTCCCGGAACGAGCATTTTTACATCAATCAACAAAACAGAAATCGATTATAGAAAACTATTGACACTTAAATCATCTATTTGTGCATCCCATTATTTACAGCCTTCCACACTCGTCTTCTTTTTTTTTCTTTTTTCTTTTGAAATTGCATCTCTGACATAATGTGCGTCTTGTTTCGTCACTTTCCCGGTTTAGTCGGTCGTAACATGCATTTCGCAAACCCTGCTCCGTTTTAATAGAAAATATTCGTCTAGTGGTTTTTTTTTTCTTTTTCTTCCCACCATGAAATCTTCTGGTCAATAGTATGACCGAATCGTTCAACAAGACTGATCGGTATACAATACATGTTGACCAGTTAATTCAAACACCAAATGTTGAAATGAAGCGGTTCTTCTTTAAGTACCATCTCCACCACCGGAGGTCGGCGACCATATGTCTGTACGTCTCCCTGTCTTCAGTCATGCGAATAAGTGCATCTGTGCATTCCACATCCAACCAGTCTCTTATATTTTTTTTTCCATGATGTTCGCCTTCTACCTCTACTACGCTTACCTTCAATTTTCCCTTCAATTATCAGTCTCATGAAGTCATACTTTTTACTTCTATATATATATATATATATTATATATGTCCAAAATACGCTGATTTTCTTTTCTTAATTGTTTCTAATCTAATTGTTCTTAATTGTGCAGTGAAGTGCAGCATGCCCAATCTTCCCAACTTAATGACACACACCTTCCAGTTGTGGAAGCAACCTTCCAGTCTAGTGGAAGCTCCATCAACTGCACACCAAGTACCAAAAGAGTTCCGATGTTCTACGGCTTAACCCAAAGAGGAAATCATGCATTCCCGAATGTTTTCATTTCGGAATGCAGGTACAAAGCCCTCTCGTTATGACACTCTACTAGAGTATATGCATAGCTCCATCAGAGAACGGTAGAGACTATAAATAGAGATCTGGGGTACATTCCGAACTTCCGAATGGCTGAAATGCGGTGCAACGGCCAGAAAGTGCATTTTATCAAAACTAAAAACATAGTTATTTCCTTAAAATCAGTCAACTATCCAACCCATAATACCCATTGCCTTCGAGTAGTCCCCGATATCATGGAACCGCCAAATTAAAACAAAAATGCAATACGAGTGCCGTCGTACAACAGCAGCAGCAGCACCGCAGCACAAGTGGAACGCAATATCGCGACGTTTACTCGGTCAACACTACAAACGAACGCACCACCCGGTATTGGTTTGCCCGCCTCCACTTCTCAAACTTAAACTTAAAATGAAACACACGACCGTCTGAAAACCTTGGAAGATAATGACGAATTAAAGGTGACAGCAGAAACACCGAAATTTAAGGCCGAACCAGAAGCAGCCCTCGACGCTAGTATCAAAACCAGATTAATCCACCCACACACGCTGATCACCGCGGCGCAACGCAGCTCATGATCCTTACCCAAGGATCAAAGCATCTCCACGTCAAAGGAGAATGGCAGATCTTGCACCAATATTTTGCGTGTATAATTGCGTATTAAGTTAAATCATTTTAATAATTTTAAACCTTAAAATTCTCATATTTAATCTCCTATTTAATAACACAAGCTCTGCTTAGCCTGGCACCAGATGACGTTGTGTGTTAGATGTCTACAAACATTTATTTATTTATTTATTCCTGTATCTAAGGAATCGATGAGAAGAACGTGGAAGATGTTCCACTCGTCCTGGATGCAGTGATACGGCTACTGATCCGTTGTAAGATCACTGCCCCCAGAACTTGTGTTGGTCCTAGACTTCGACCAGGCCAATAGTTGTTTGAGCGCCCACGTAGAATACCAACAAAGCTAGTCTTTTTCTTCCGTGTTGCATTGAAATACATTGAGATACCCCTACCGGATAATCGGTGATGTGGTGATGTCATACTGGGACTGATTAAAACCACACTCTGTCTCGAGTACTAGCAGCTGGTATGATAGATGGTGGTAGCTGGTAAATGTAACATAGAAGGAAAACATGTGGTACCCAGATAGATCTCGAGCCATTTACGGTTTGCATATGATCGCCTCGTATATGTGGACCACAATCTCTCCTTCCTGGCTCTAAAAATCTAACCCTGGCCTGATTCTACTACCGCGAACAAATCCCGTCACCTCTAACCCCCCAGGCAAGCGGCTATCGTCTATCTTAGCTACGTGTAGGTAGAGTCTGGCCCGTTCCCGGACCTACCAGACCAAGACTAAATCTTTCCTAGTCCCACTCCGCCCTCTCCTTCACAATTTCCACCTAAATAAGAGAATCGTTACTAATAGCCGTCCCGATGTTTCGCCTCTACTTGTCCATTTCATTCCAATCCATTCAGTTATTCAGTAGTTATTGCATCAAAAAGTAGCAAACATCTATATATCCATCCACACAAATTTTTGCATTTAAAATATTGTAAATAAAGTCGAGATTGAAAGCCGTAGACAGAGATCGAGAAGAACCGATCGACATAAATGTAATTATAATGTAATAGTAAAATATACGTGTATTAGTTATCTAAATTATGACAATCCTTTATTTTTAACTGACTTCAAAAAAGGAGGAGGTTCTCAATTCAACTGTATTCTTTTTTATGTTTGTTACCTCATAACTTTCGACTGGGTGAACCGATTTTGATGTTTTTTTTTAAAGCTGGTGCTTTCCGTGTGGGCCCATTTCAATTTGGTCCAGATTGAAGTCGGTTTTTTTTGTTAAAATTTGTATATCGTTTCGATACTTGATTTAGCGTCTTACTTGGAATTGCCGACTGTATGTATTGTGTACACCCGTACACGCCGTTGTAGTTGAACACCGCCGACGTATTTATTAGCCTCCACTACCACAGGGTACAAGAGTGCCTGAAGCGACTAGTGGAACTACTAACACTATTTAGAGGAACGAACCGTCACGTAAGAGTTTCAAGATGAATATCTGAGGCGTCGATCTATGCCGTGCATTGTTGCACAGGGGACTGATTTCGGCATTGTCCCATAGAACATAGGTTACTGGTGCAGGAGACTTCCCATCCGGTGTGGGCGTAAACTGTTATGTCATTGACAGTTTGAATACAGCCCGAAGGGCGACCTTTAAAGATGTGGCCACCAGGGATGTCTCTTTGGTGATATGGCAGTGGACTTAATGGTGTACAAAAACGTAAGTCTCTTCACTTCATTAGTCCCGTAGTGATCCATCTTATGGCGCCTCAATCGTGTTCAATTCCGTCCTCGTACCGGATCAATCCCAAAAAATGTATCTAGGATTGTTAATTGACGGTAGGTGGCTCTTTGGCGAGCATTTTTGACAGCTTGCTCAAAAGCTAGTGGGCACAGCGTTTGTCCTTCGGAAACTTTTGCCTAATCTGAGTAAACCGAGCGTCGCCACAAGGCTGTAAGAGGAATTCTCCGGTCGATAACACTATACGTTACCCCTGTGTGGACGGTAGCTCTGATCGCCCAAAGTAGGGCGCCAGTATTGTGGGTTAGAGCCATACGTGGTTATCACATTGTGTCTAAAGACGCGGCGCGCGTTGGCCGGAAAACGGAACTAGGAGTAAGTTGAATCCCACCTGTTCGGTGTACAGAACCGATTCGCTGTGCCAGTGCTTGGATATCGCTGCGTTGCGTGTTACGCACCATGGTCAGTAGCGGCATATGTTGTACCTCTTTATGCGAAGATCACATCGCGGTGAAAGAGGCGGCGGAAAGATTCAGGGACAAATATTTCTACTCGAACCTAATTCGTCACCGCCCGGGCGGCGCGGTGCATTGTAGGACCTCATGCCGCCCTCAGTGGTGATTAAGAAAAATGTTAATCAAAATTACAAATTTAAATTGTAATATTAAACTGCTATTGACATGTTTAAAAACCTATATTTACAAAGATATATTTAATTAACCGTTTAGTAATTTTTAAAATATTATTAAAGTTGAGTGTTTGGTACAGTAAATAATAAATTGTTTCTTTTTTGTTAAACTGTTAAGACTTCTTTTCGCCGTTTATATTATACTTAACAATGTATTTTTTTTTATTTCTGTGTGAAAAAAAAGATTCGTCTAAATTTGCCGCCGCCTAAAATTCGCCGCCCTAGGCTCCAGCCTACTCAGCCTACAGCCTAGTGGTAAATCCACCACTGATATTTACACATGATATTTAAAGATTTATCCTCTAACTCCTAACCGTTAAGGAGTTGTACCTTACATCATCAGCTCATCATCATAAAATAATGACTACCAGACGCAAATACCGGTGTAACTTTAGAAAATATACGAAAAACATAGTATGTGCCTATAAAAAAATGAGGGTTTCCCTCGATTTCCCTGGGATCCCATCATCAGATCCTGATATGGTGGCAATGGGACCACCTCGGGAGCATACCCTTTCGAATACAAAAAGAATTTTCAAAATCGGTCCAGAATTGACGGAGTAATCGGTGAACATACATAAAAAAAAACATACAGTGTAACATAGAACCTCCTCCTTTTTGCAAGTCGGTTAAAAAAACATGCATATTCTCTATTGCTTTACACTAGTTTTCTAATAGAAGGAAGGAAGAAAACTATACTGCGAGCAAAAGAGAAGAGAAGAGGGAGAGAGGTTTTGATCCTTTAGTATCCTCTATTACCCAGTTACATGGGCGAGGCGCTCATAGCCTAGTTGCACTCGGTGACAATCACCGAGGGTAAGCAACGACGACGCTGTCAGTACCTGGATAGGTGACCGCTGGTGGCGTGATACCATGAGCGTCTCCGTGATTCAGAGGTCACGTTAAGCAGCCGGTACCGGTTGTTATCATAATCAGCAGTAGTGTGTCATAGACAGTCGTGAAGCTTAGTTAACCCTCTCCTCTGAGAGGAGACCCGAGCCCAGCAGTGAGACATTATGGGTTGTTGACGACTCAGTTAGATGCGATTGATTCATAATAATACATAGCAATACTTAAATATGTACAAAGTATTTATCTCATAATATTTACAGATAGCCAGAAGGTTGTGTATACGCCATGCATCAATCCGAGAATATGAATACTCCAGAAAAGCATTAATAAAGTTAAGACATTGAAGACAAAATGAATAAATTTAATAGCCTATCAATGCTATCGACACATGGAAATGTTAAATGTAACTTCTGACTTGTTTTACATACAATACTAAAATGAATATTCTATATATAATCTTGAAGGTTGGTTGTGAACTCTTTAATTTTTTAATTCAACTTTGTGTACTACTGTTTTTTTAAATTGTAGCATTAGGGATCTAATACAACTTTTGACATTGGAAATGTCTTTTCGTTCGCTCAAGTGTAGGCTCCGATTTCACGAAAAAGTGCGATCCCCTAATATTATATCTCGAAGAGTTGTGAAGTTTGAGTGAGTGAGTGAGTTTTTATGATATTAAAAAAAGCGGCCTAGTGCGAGTCGGACTCGCGCATGAAGGGTTCCGTAGCAGCAAGTAACATAATATAAAAGTTCTTGTAGTTCGTTGTAACTTTGATCGATAAATTGCGGTTTACGATTTATGACGTATTATAAAAAAACTACTTACTAGATCTCGTTCAAACCAATTTTCGGTGGAAGTTTGCATGGTAATGTACATCACATATTTTTTAGTTATATCATTCTTTTATTTTAGAAGTTACTTGCACACGTTTTACCACTTTGGAAGTGTCTCTCGCACAAACTATTCAGTTTAGAAAAAAATTATCTTAGAAACCTCAATATCATTTTTGAAGACCTATCCATAGATATCCCAAACGGTACGGGTTTGACGAAAAAAATAATTTTGAGTTTCAGTTCTAAGTATGGGTATTTACCCCCAAAATTTAGTTTCTTGTGTGAAAATCTTAATGCGGTTCACAGAATACATTTACTTACCAAGTTTCAACAGTATAGTTCTTATAGTTTCGGAAAAAAGTGGCTATGACATACGGACGGACAGACAGACAGACATGACGAATCCACAAGGGTTCCGTTTTTTGCCATTTGGCTACGGAACCCTAAACACAAAAAAAAAACTATGGCCGAAATAGTAGAAAAAGAAAAAAACCTAATTTTTGATTTAGGCGCTTGATATTTTGGAAACGAAAAATTATATTAAAAATTTGAGAAAATCTCCTCTGGAAAATTTAGTCAGCTACAATTTGAGCCTTAAACAAAGACGCCAGGGTCAAGGGTTTGCCCTGCAGCCTAACTTTTTTGAAAAAAAGTCCAAACGAAACTTTTCACATGACATTTATGACTTCATGTTTCGCAGAGTTCGTTATCGGTGTTTGTTGTGAATTAAATAAGGTCATGAGGGTTACTTTCTTCCTACCATCTTTATGCAGACGATTTACAAATTTACTCCAAACGAATTAACAGAAGTAGTGAATATTATTAACACCGTATTGTATTAGCTGTACGGCCAAGTGATCAGTGTTCCCGTGGATGTGGATACCATGGTTCGAGTGCTGACTCGTGCTTTGGCAGATGATTTTGCGTTTAGTGTCAGAATAGTAAGAATCCGTTGAACATGAGTTCTTATTATGGCCGGATGCATTTCGAAGAGCATCGTGAAGGAATGGTTGAGATGTTTCGTTGAAATGCCGCTGTAAAAGAGACACAATGTGCAGATCACTCCAGAATACAGAGACGCGGTGCTCTGCGTTCCCGATCTTATTATGGACAGTCCGAGGAAGCGTGTGATACATCAGGTCAGAAAACATTGCACTGTCGGAGCGCGAGCAACGAGCGCAATCGGGTGGAGAACAAATTTTGTCCCAGATTGAGGAAACTCTCTTATGGGGTGAAGATTACATCCTGAAAATGGCGCCGGGTCAAAATTCGAAACCGTTAGATCTCGCATTTGACGGCGATGCCGATGAATTGTCCTTTTCGTGCGAGCCGAAGCGCTCGGCGAAACATACCTAAACTGAGAAGTGGAACCCCCCTGCTTGTAGCCTGTAGGTACATAGTACAAAATTGATTTGCTTCCTGTTCTTAGACACTTAGATCTTTCAAATATTACAACTGATGTTGCATGTGGTCAAATAATGTGGTTTCCATCATTACAAAATAATAGTAGGATGAAACCCATTACAAAAGGAGGGGTATATTATGAAAATGAAAGGAAAAATAATTTACGGGCGATCTGAGGTCGGGAAGGGGTGGGGGTGAGTTTTTAAGGGTAAAAACGGTTTTTCTCGATTTCCGGCAAAACTAAAAGTCCTAAGGAAAAAAGTCAAATGGCAAAGTTGTAGGTAATAAAAAGATCTTAAACTTTAGATTTACACTTTTTTCACATAACCTCAAAATTTTTGTGAAAAATTCAGAAAACCAAGTTTTTGGTTTTTTATTTTTATCTTTTACAATACTATTAATCTCTACTTTCCGATGGTGAAAAAAAAAAGTTACCATAGTAAATCTTCTCAGAAAATGCATGCAAGATATCGAAAAAAACTCGAATTCGAAAAAAAAAAATATTATTATATACAATTTTTTATTATTATATATTACTTACTAGCTGACCCGGCAAATGTTGTTTTGCCATAAAAAAAATGGGGTATAAAAAATAGATGTTGGTCGATTCTCAGACCTACCCGATATGCACACCAAATTTCCTAAAAATCGGTCCAGCCGTTTCAGAGGAGTATGGTAACTAACATTGTGACACGAGAATTTTATATATAAGATTATAAACTTCAGGCAAAACAGAGGTATGTGATCGCGTTAATTCTCGTAAAAATAATTATTATTAAAACCGTTTTTTACCCTTAAAAACTCATCCCCATCCCCTTCCCGACCTCAGATCGCCCGTAAATTATTTTTCCTTCCATTTTTATAATATTCTCCTCCTTTTCTAATGGGTTTCATACTACTCTTATTTTTTTTCACTTTTTATTATTTTTAAAGGCTTCTACCCTGGTCTATTATACTCATTACACCCCCACGAAGCGCCCCTGTAGTAAGTTTCATTTAAACTTTTTACATTAAAATTCTGTGACCTTAATGCTCTTTACAGTAGTACATACATATTCTATTTGATTTATTGTTTCCCGTATTTGGCTTTAAGTAGTTACGTAGATGTCATTTATAGACGTTAGTTAATAAAATTTTGAGATTTAGTTGATGGTAGAGTGCTGATTTAATAAGTAAAACTTAATTTAAATTTGATAATCCTGCACCATTAAGATTTTTCTGCATATTTATGAGCTTTGTAAGCAGGACATTAAAGATCCATTCTCTATGAGTGTCTCAAAGGTGCAAAAGTGTCTGAGCCTTAAGTTTTTTAAAAGTTAAAGTAATAACAATAAAGACAAAAATCGTTTTATGCTGTCGCTCACATCATTATGTTTAGCATATCACTACAGATGAGGACTTGTAATTGGCTCACTGTTGTCTACTTGATTGCAAATGTTATTATGTTAGCTGTAAGTCCTCCCTAACACAAATAAATATTAATATTTACTTGTAGATAATATTTGCCCTGCTGAAGTGTTGATATTCACAAATGATTTGATATTCTCAATTGTCGGCACTTGGTGGAAATTCTTGATTTTTTTTTAAACTATAGCTCGAAAGTTTATTCTATTATGGAACTGATTTTTACTTGTAGAATAGTTTTAGAGACTGTAAATAAAGTTTGAATCAACCTATTGTCATTTATCATATTATGCCGTTTGTTCTGTCAACTGCTAAAAAAACCCCAGCATAAACTATAAATTAGATATTTATGATTAACTATAATTCGATATAGAGTTGTAACAAGGTTAATTAAATAAATTTGGTTAATAAATGTTATTATGATGCAATGCATCATATATAACACTAGCTGACCCACGCAACGTCGTTTGCGTCTCCTATTGCTCTTGGCGTAAAAATTTACCCCCGTTTTTGTAACATTCTTCATTGGTGTTCCGCTCCTGTTGGTCTTAGCTTGATAATATATAGCCTATGGCCTTCCTCGATAAATGTACTATCCAACACTGAAAGCTTTTTAATAAAAGGAATTTCAGGTGGCAACAGCTTACATATTGTTTACCTTACATGTAATACTAACACTATTGTACCTGAAAATCAGATTTTGAAAAAGAGTAGCCATGAGTTTCTTTGCCAGTATTCTTCTCATGAGCTCTACGCATTTTGGAAACTGGAAGTTATGGATCGACACAGGCAGGCAGTAGATTATTGGTGTTTTCGCCTAATTTACCTCGACAATATAGCACATGCTGTGGCGTCTGTTTGTGTCGATCTATGATTTTTAACTACAGCTTCAATTTGACTTGTCTTAGATGAATAAATGATTTTGATTTGATTTGAAATATTTTTTTCAAATCGGACCAGCGTTTCCTGAGATTAGCGCGTTCAAACAAATAAACAAACAAACTCTTCTGCTTTATAATATTAATAGCTGACACACGCAACGTCGTTTGCGTCTCCTATTGCCCGTAGCGTAATAATTTCCCCCCGTTTTTGAAACATTCTTTATTGGCACTCCGCTCCTATTGGTCATAGCGTGATGATATATAGCCAATAGCCTTCCTCGATAAACGGGCTATCAAACACTGAAAGAACTTTTTCAAATTGGACCAGTAGTTCCTGAGATTAGCGCGTTCAAACAAACAAAAACTCTTTAGCTTTATATAATAGCATAGATGTATTTATTATACTCTTCTAAGATCTAATACTCATAATCAACAACACATTTATTTGAATAAAGAATAATATTAGGTATTATGTTGATAAATACTCTTTGACAAATAACTCATTATTAGGTACCAACTCTTAGCGTCTTATACTCGTGATAACTTCTAAACGAAATGTCCGAATGGGATGAAACAAAAAGTATTTTACTTCTACATAAATACCCTTGATAACATAATGCTTTATTTGGGTAAGGATTAATATTACGATACACATTTAACCAGGCGCGATTCCAGCCTGAAATTTTAGGGGGGGTCACTAATCAAATAAGTCGAGTAAATTAGACTTTATTGCATAATACACAATTTTATTTCACACACTAGTTTTGTTTTTATTGGTAAATCTATTGGGATCATAATATTTGAGACATCTGTAACAATCTCTGGATGAATATTTAGAGGATCTAGCTCCGTTGGGGGACGAAGGGCGTGTATGGAACTCCCGACAAATCGGTCTAACCACTAAACTCCGGCGGCGGCCTACATCTGCAGTCAAGAGGAGCTCCAGGAACGCATCAGCGGCTTCTAGAGTTCCCCCTGCCTTACCTCATTACTGAGGTACATCCCGGGGTAACCAGATTCAAACCCGGGCATGTCGCTGTCGTACCTCTCACCGCTCTACACAGTAAGAGAGTCGGAACACCGACCCGCCTGAAACGACACCCCCGGCCGCACCGAGGTGTCGGGTCGTTTCCAGTGGCCACATCTCCCCTGCATGTGGCCACAATGACCCTTAACCGACGATTAGGGAGCTAGTGGCCTCTATCGCGCATCCTTCGTCGCCTCTTTCGAGCGGGACGGCCATTTCCCGATCCCACTCTTTGGACTCCTTCTGGAGCATAACGTCTTCACACTACTCGCCAGCATTGCCGCGATCAATACTGGTGGTGACAGGTTTCGTCCGATCTGTCCGACCGGGTGAGCATCTTAGTGAATCGGTAGGTGATAAGTTGATTCTCTCTATGCAAACTTCGAAGCTCGGCAGAAAGGCTCCGACAGCGCGTTGGCTGGCACAATCCTGGGTGTCAAGCCATGCCCGCCAAGCTCGTAGGGCTTGCGTATGTGGGTTCTGACGATGCATTCCGGGCTCATGATACGGCGCTATCTCTTCGTCATTCCGACTGACAGATCGAATTTCGTAGCAAACCATTGTGTTCATGTCGGCTAGAATGTCGAAGGGTGGAGATCATGCCAGGATCGTCGCCGCCTCGTACGAGATCGTACGGTGGCCTCGTACGATCCGTATGGCCATCAACCGCTGCAGACTCCCGAGTTGAGCATTACAGCGGGAAGATCCCACCGGTGCCCCATAGAGGATCATGGATCGCACGACGCCCATACGCACGCCCACGCACATAGAGGCAGCGAACTTCTTCCCGCGGTCCCCCGAGATTGGGCAGCAGACGATGCTACCCTGCTACTCCTCGTACTGGGGACTAGTCGCCCGAAATGCTTTCCAAAGCCCTACCAATTGTCCATGATGAGGTACTTCATGTACTGACCCACTTGGACTTCGGTGTCATACACCCGGAGGTATGAGCTGGGTGGTTCCTGGAGCTTACGTAGGCCATGGAACCATATCGCCCCAGTTTTCTGAGGCGCCACCCTCAGGCCCAGCTCATGAATCTTATCCACGACACAACCTACCCCTTGCGAGCAGAAGCACCTCCTCGAAGCGTGACCCTCTAGCCAGTATTAGGGTATCATCTGCATAGCAGGCGACACTGATCCCAGAAGTCAGACTAGTGCGAAGACCCGCATCGTATACGAGGTTCCATAACAATGGGCCCAATACAGAGCCCTGGGGAATCCCACAATACACCTCCCTTCAATTTTCCACTCCGTTCCGATCGATAAACGATCGGTTATTGTGACTAAAGCATGATAGTTAGATATATGCTCTCGCGGACTTTTTTGTAGATCTTAATGGGACCTACAAACCCGTAATACATTATTTTGTTCTATTGTCAATACTTTTTGCAGCGCACGCAAAAATAAGTTTTCGATTTCACACCTTCGGTGACGAAATAGCAATTTTCTTACGGATCACTAATTTTTTTGAAAATAAAATATGGCCTATAGCCTTCCTCGATAAATGGACTATTCAACACTGAAAGAATTTTTCAAATCGGACCAGTATTTCCTGAGATTAGCGCGTTCAAAAAAACAAACAAACAAACAAACTCTGCAGCTTTATAATATTAGTATAGATTTAAGATGAATCTCCCACAAAGATAGTAGAGTTTTCAATTTTGATGATTTTGAATTTAAGTAATACACTTCACATTATACATATTTACATTACTAGAACCTTTTTAATAGTAATTTATTATATAACCTAACCAACATTATAATTACCTATAGAATAATAGTTTGACAGTAAAATTAAACCTGTAACCTTGTAATTTCTATTTTGTCTTATCAATTACACTAAAACTGCTATATAATTACTGTTGTAAGTAATAGAAATGGTATCAAAAGAAAAGCTTTTTAATAGTTTAACGAACTGCAATGAGTTTAGTACTTCAACCAAAATTAATAGTTTCACTTATGAAGGGGTTTGAAATATTCTGTTGAAGATTGTATTGGTATTGTTTGTATGACAAAGAAAAGTAGATCCCACCAAAAAATTTTCATGTAAAATGTTGCCAAGACGACTGCATATGGCTTACCCTGTGAAAAAGATATCAGATCTTATGTAGAGCCAAGGTTCTGTATCTACACGCCCTAACTCTACCAACCCTAACTTCACAAGCTCTACATCTCAGTAAAAATGTATGGCTTCGCCGTTTCGCTACCATACCGTCACGAAGGGTAAACGAACGCCTTTTGTGTTTGCAAATATCTAGTTTCTGAAGTAATGTGTTATAGGAATATTTAGTTTCTGAAGTAACAAAACAGCCAAGCCATACATTTTTACTGAGATGTAGAGTTTATGAAGTTAGGGTTGGTAGAGTTAGGGCGTGTAGATACAGAACTTTGGCTCTACATGAGATCTGATATCTTTTTCACAGGGTAAGTCATATGCAGTCGTCTTGGCAACATTTTACATGAAAATGTTTTTGGTGGGATTTCATTTCTTTTTGTAAGTTTCCTTTTTTTTTCTTTTTTTGGGCTGTATTTCTTGTACATCTTCTTTCTTCTTTCGAAAAAGTCCGTGTACCAAAAATAAAACCTCTAACATAAAAATTTGTGAAAGTCTCATACAAACTTTCACCCCCCAAATTTGGGGGTTGGGGGGCAAAAGTAGTAGGTTTATGAATTTTATTGTTGTTTGTATACTAAACTTAGTTTACATACCAAATTTCAGCTTTCTAGCACTTCAGGAAGTACCCTAACAGTTTTGATGATCATCAGTGTGTCAGTGACGAAATCGGTGTTTTTTAGGTATCAATAAAATCTAAACTATCAGAGCTATGCAATTGAAACTTTGTATGTTTCATTAGTCTATTGGTAACATCATATCCCGAAAAATAGAACGATCTGGTATATCCGGAACCATAGTTATGGGGGTTCAAAAAAACGACGAAACAACTTCGAGAAAAAGTAGGTAGTGCCCTTGCGCTACGCTCGGCTCGTCTTGGCGGGGGCACGACCGTGCCCCCAGATCTCTGCATTGAATGAAATTGATATCCTTTACAAACACAAATTGCTTATATTATACCTAAATATATATTTTATATTACTAATTTACAAGGATATCTTGATTTTATCATTTATTTTATCATTTTTTTTTTTTTTTTTTTATATATATATATTTTTTATTTATTTTATTTTTAAAAAGACAACTCCCGCACTAGGAATAAATCCTGTGTCGCTGGGGACTTTACAAACACACATGTAACGGACACAAAGAACACCCAGACTCAGAACAACAATTTGTGGATCACACAAAGTGATGTCCTACGTGGGATTTGAACCCACGACACTTGGTGAAGTAGGAACGGCGTGGTGACCGTTAAACCACTAGGCCAAACGTGCAAATAAAGTATAACAGTTAAAATTTACAGATAACATTATCGCAATGTAATATTTGAAACATTTTATACACATAAATCCTACTAATATTATAAACGCAAAAGTTTGTAAGTCTGGATGGATGTTTGTTACTCTTTCATGCAAAAACTACTGAACGTATTTGAATGAAACTTTACAGTAATATAGCTTATACATCAGAATAACACATAGGCTACTATTTGCAGTGATAACTGTCATTCACGCGGGCGGAGCAACAACTAGTATACACATAAATATTAAAAATGAAACTCACCCTTCAACAAGCGTTGTGTGTTGAATTAGCCATAAATCACACATTGATCTTGATATTAAGGACAGAGCTATAAGCATCATGAAGCCACTTTCTTTTGACCATATCGAAGGCACCATAATCTTCCATATTGCTTTAAATTCGGCAATAAACCTAGCATCAACTTGCGCACGAGGTCCTTTTTTATTTTTATCTTTTATCATATACTGTATTTGTTCTTCAGGTGATAAGCGGACAGCTTTGGAATTTTTTGGGTCTCTGAAAAAAAGTTAAAACAAAATAAATTTGTTGATATTTAAATGGGAAATCACACAAATAGTACAAAGATATGCATATATATACTATTTTAGTACCCACTGTACTGTAATTAAAATGTTTTATACATGATAAACAACTTATTAGAAAGTTAAATAAATAATGGAAAGAAGCATAATAATATAATAAACCTGTAGTGCTTACATGATTTTCTTTTATATTGATATTAAAACTTACAAGGAAAGCTGTGAATTTCTAAATCAATGAATGGAAATTATATGACAATATTCACCTTGAATTTATAGATTTCTTTATGAGCCAGGCACCGAGGGCTGCAGAGGCAGCCAGCCCGATTTTAACATCGGTCCGAGAGGTAATTTTACTAAAGTTCGGCGCCATTTTTTTACAAAAACTTAATTATATTTTTAACAACATTTATTACAAATGAAGACACATGTATCACCACCACGGACATTCAACACTCACTCCACTCCTCCATTCCGAGGCGAAGAAATCAAATTTTTAATTACGAAACGTCATACGATGAACGAATACGATAGGTACGTCGCGTAAATAGTTTAGTGTTGCATGATATCTTCATTCACGGGAGAATATAACCTATTAGTCGATACCAACAAAACTTTCGATTCGACGCCGTCCTTAGAGAATATATATGCTCTAAGACGCCGTCATGATGTGAGAGTTTCTAGTTACAAATCTATGAATACATATATCTGTGACATTTATTTTGGTTCACACGCAGTTTTTGTCCTGTGAACTAAGAATAGGAAACATTTGATCGAACCTTGATCAAGAATAGATAAATAATTAATAATTTATACTCTCGATTGTCGGCACTTGATGGAACTTGTTGCAATACATTCTAGAATCAAACTCACTTGTACTTATTCCGCTATTTTAATTTATCTTTACATCTGACCGGTTTCGTTTTATGGCATTCTCAAAGGTTAGGAAATAATTTATAAATTTTATTTAAATATATTCTGCTGGATTTTAATAAATTTTTAAATTAACATTCAGAACATATTATTTTACAATGAATATTTAAGTGAGAAATTAAAATAAAACCATGCTCTCACTTTTTAACACGATAAAACTATATTCTCATGTTTTTTTTTTAGGAGGCAAACGGGCAGACGTATCGCCTGATGATAAGCGATTACCGCCGCCCATGGACACCCGCAACACCAGAGGCGTCACAAGTGCGTTGCCACTTGCCTGCCTTTTAAGAAGGAGAACGCTCTTGAGGGTATTCCATCCCACAAGTCGAGTAATTGGTAATGGATATGAAAACAGTCAATACCCAGCACTCTATAGACCCAGGAGCCATTATATTATATTTTTAACCGACTTTAAGAAAAGGAGGAGGTCTCTCAATTCGACCGTAGTTTTTTTTTTTATGTGTGTTCGGGGATAACTTCGTCGTTTACGAACCGATTTTGATGATTCTTTTTTTAATGGAAAGGAGATATCCCAACGGTGGTACCATGATAAGGACACTAAGATCTAATGATGGCATCCAAGAGAAATCGAGTCGAACCTTGAAGTCGGTTTTTATTTTGTTAAAATTTTACTTGTATAGAACGTTATTGATGAGCTATTCCGGTCAGTTGATTAATCTTGACGTCAGACGTGTCTCTGCTTAACGATAGTAATACGAGGACAACCAGACCGACTTTCTGTGCGACGATGTCGAGCCCGATAAAGTCTATCACGTCGTTCTTCGTATTCGGGATATGCCTCAGATAGATAAATGTCATATAAATTTTATTACATTACACAAAACAAGTATAAATTTCAAAAAATGACATGATAACAATAGATTCTTGAATCTTAACCTAAAATATATCTTGATATATTTAGCCAGAAATTCCATTAAAGGCTACATAAGTTAATTAGTTAATCTTACACCTACATTGTTATATACTAGTGTTTGTGGCGGCCTCCACATACAGCGCAACAACAACATAACTTACTACAGCGCCATCTACCGAAGATACGTCGAACTACGGAGTAACGAAGGAAACTAAGAAACCACCAATCCTGAAACGCGCAGTGAAAGTTCGCGCGCCAATTAAGATACATACAACATCCCAACATCAACCGTTGGGCAGTTGGCCCGCCAGGCATGATCACCTCGCCTGGTCGGAGGATCCTCCCTTTGTGTTGGAGGGACAATACACCCGTTCCTCCACAGTGGTGACCCCGACGTGATTGGAAGCAGCCTTCGATGCAGCATCAGCACGCCACCACCAAATTCACTCCCACAGCAAGTCTCACAGCCAGCCAGCAACCTCGGCCTCAACAGGGATACACCACACGCAGGAAGCGACCGCTCCAGCCTGGTTTACCCCTACGGCCTCATCAGCGTCTAGGCACAGCACACTGCACCTACGGTCCATGTAAGCAGGGCATATCTCTCCCGTCTACGCAGCAGCCCGCCACTACGCAACAACCGCCCCGACTCACTGGGGACCTCACCGCAGCACCGCGCACCGCACTCAATCCCGACTCACTGGGATCAGCGGACTTCAGCCCCGACTCACTGGGACTAGCGGCATTCAGTTCCGACTCACTGGAACTTGCGGCACTCAGTTCCGACTCACTAGAACTACTCACTCCTGGCACTGGCAAGCTCCGCAACAGAGCACAGACAGCTGACGCATCATATATCGACCTCCGGTCTTGGAGGGGAGTGATGTGGCGGCCTCCACATACAGCGCAACAACAACATAACTTACTACAGCGCCATCTACCGAAGATACGTCGAACTACGGAGTAACGAAGGAAACTAAGAAACTACCAATCCTGAAACGCGCAGTGAAAGTTAGTGCGCCAATTAAGATACATACAACATCCCAACATCAACCGTTGGGCAGTTGGCCCGCCAGGCATGATCACCTCGCCTGGTCGGAGGTTCCTCCCTTTGTGTTGGAGGGACAATACACCCGTTCCTCCACATGTTCTTTAATTATTTTTAAATATTCTTGTTATAATCTACTTTACTCTACTCTTTATAATCAAATCTATTGCAAAATAAATCTTACTGAATTGGTTGGAAAAAGTAACTGTCTAGTGTCTTTCATTAAAAATTTAGTTTACACCTTAGTTATAATTTAGCAGATAGACATCCATTACACCAATAGGCACCGTGAAATCACTTAGAAAGTTGTCTCATTCACGCTTTGCAAAATACAAAATACACTACACGCCAAAAAGCGGGGTGTATAGTGTAATACCAGTGGTTGCCCGCAGCTCGGCCCGCGTATATGTCGGTTATTGCGGCAAATAGTAGCATAATGTGTTATTCTGATGTATAAGCTATGTAACGTAAAGTTTCATGCAAATCCGTTCAGTAGTTTTTGCGTGAAAGAGTAACAAAATTCCATCCATCCATCCTTGCAAACTTTCGCGTTTATAGTGTAGGATTTATCCTCGTCATTATTTTTTCAGACTGTAAATACTTCATGAAATTAATTATAAAATTTATCCTCACCTTAAATTAACGACCCTTGTTAACATATTGAACAAAAATAAATTACAAACACTAGTGACTATATTATTTTCAAATCGATAAACTATTCTTTCATAGCTAGCTATTTTTCATTCGATTTTTCTAGTTTGATTTGTACATCACTAGTAACTTCAAATCAAACGTCATCACATGTGACATGTGACAGTTTTTTACGGCTTCCTTCTGTCACATCCAATTTTTTTATAGCTAGATTTTACGGCTCTGGATTCTAGGCATTTAAGCCAGTTGTTGATATTTTAAAGTTTATTAGTTTTAAAAATTAGAACGATGATTGCTTGTTTAGCCGCCTGTCTAGCGTTTAGGCGGACTTGTGAGGCCATTCTGTCGAAATCACGCCTTCCCTGAATGGCCAGGATAAGACCATTCATTCCATTTGCTAGGGAACAGTTTGCTTTCAAGTTTACAAGTTTTTTCTACAAAGTTCACTTCACACGCGTTACTCGGAATTAAGTTGAGTCTGTTCAGGTGAGTGGGAATGTGGAAACTTTAGTTTTTTAAACTTTTTTATTTTATTAAATAGGGGGCAAACGAGCAGACGTATCACCTAGTGGTAAGCGATTAACGCCGCCCATGGACACCCGCAATACCAGAGAGGGGGAGATGTGGGTAGGGGTTAGGGTATGGGCCTCCGGTATTTTCACTTACTCGGTGAAACATAGCGCAAGCGCTATTTCACACCGGTTTGCTGTGAGGCCGCGATATCACTCAGGTCGAGCATTCTATTATACAAAAAAAAAACATTTCATCAACGGACCTACCTTTAAAACTGTCTATAAGTATCTCTTGTATTACAGAATTGGTACTAGCCCGTTTTCCATTACCGATTGCAACCAAAGCACCAATCAGCCCTTTACGAATTTATTACTTAATATTTTGTCAATTAGTTTTTCATTAGACATATTATGTTCTTTGTCTTCAGAAGCAGTTGAGATCGGGGAAGGGACAGCAGAAGACGTAGAAACGTCTTGTGACTTCCTTGATGGCAAGGACTTTAGGGGTAGATAAAATTAGGAAGTCAGTTTCGTAATTTTTAACAGTTGGACTACTTTTGGTGTTTAAGACCACATTGGCGTACGCAGGTATGCCATTTTGTTTTTTTTTGGCTTTTATTTTCTGCTTTTTAATGGGACAGTCCCGAGACATTGCAAGGTGTGCGCCTTGGCAGTTGATACATTTGGCAACTTTATTAGAAGTGCATTCGCTAAAGTGGTGCTCCTCTGAGCAGATTGAACATTTTTGCGCGGATTTACAAATTTTTGCACCATGATTAAATTTAAAAGACGTGAAACATTGGAGCAAATGCGCATTGTATTGGTACACTCGAAACCTAAACAGGTCCAAATACACATAGTCAGGTAGTGTTCTTGATAAGAATGTGAGACTCACAGTTTAGAATGGTTTGATGTGACCATTTTCTTTCTTTGTAAATCTACGGACGCCTATGATTTCAAATGAGCATGATAGTTTTTTAAAGTGCTCTTCATTACTAATACTTGTGTTGTGGGTAAGTAACGTAGCACAACGGTTAGGTAGCTCGTCACTTCATACTACGCCTACACTGAGTGTTGTGAACATGAATGACAAATGGCAATAGTTATTGGGAAGTCCTTCAACGCAGTTCAATGTTTGAATTCAGTTCACCCTCAGGGTTGCGAAGGTCCGATGCCAGCTGCTCAATCGAAAAACTGATATTCAGGCAAATTCGATTGACCGAGCCGACTTAAAATAATCTTAATAATAATAGGTTAGGAATAGGAAGATGTAATATCACAAGGTAATAATTAGTGACCGACCGAAGGTTCGGTTTCGGTTTCGGCCAGTTTCGGCCAAAAAATCTAGGTTCGGCCGTAGTTTCGGTTTCGGCCAAAAAATGGACGAACCTTCGGCCGCGCCGAAACTCGAGTGAGTGTGAATAATCGTGCGTCATTCGGCGAACTTTGTTACTCACTCGTGCTCAGACGCTCACATGGCCGGCTCAGTTCGCTCCCCTTAATTCCATCGTTAATCGAATTGAATTGATTTTATGTTTAACATATGTATGATTAACATATGACATACTGTATTTGTTTAGTTAAGACAATAGTATAGGTTCCCAATCCGAACTTCGGCTTTGCATGTCTAGTTTTTTCCTACAGACGACTAGTTTCTCTATCCTCTATCTCTTAATCTCACCTGTCAGATCACCTAAATAACTTGAAAGAATACAACTAAGGCCCTATTCGCGTATATGGTATGTAAATATTCTTTCTCTAACCCCTAATCGTTTAACTTTCTATTATCAGCTCATGCGAATAACTGAATGAAAACGACTAAAGGTAACATACATATGACATTTGAAGATTTATCCTCAAAATTGTAACTGTTAAGGAGTCTTACCTTCTATCATCAGCTCATCATCATAAAAATCATGACCACCAGACGCAAATACCGTAATAGCTTTAGAAAATATATGATAAACATCGAACGTGCCTAAAAAATTTGTGGGTATCCCTCGATTTCCTTGAGATCCCATCATCAGATCCTTATATGGTACCAATAGGACTACCTCGGATGCATGCCCATCCGAATACAAAAAAAATCCAAAATTGGTTTACAATTGACGGAGTAATCGGTGAACATACATAAGAAATACATACCCTAATTACCTAAAATATAACAACTTTTGAAAAAATGGGTTTGGTTCACGTATTTTTCAAGGGCAAAAAAAAGTTCGGTTTTGGTTTCGGTTTCGGCCGAAACTGAGAGCCAGGCCGAAGGTTCGGTTTCGGTTTCGGCTGAAAAACCAGTTTCGGTCGGACACTAGTAATAATAAGGATGAAATTCGACCATTTTATTTACTTTTTGGAATTCTTCTAGCTTTCTGCACTCCTTTTCCACGTAAACTTTACCTGTGCCAAATTTCATTGTCCTCCGTTTGCGTAATTTTTGCAAAAATGGTACAAAGTTTTTACTACACGTATTAATCTATATATATAAAAGAGTAAGGTGACTGACTGACTGACTGACTGACTGACATACCCAGAGATCAACGCACAGCCTAAACCGCTGAAGCTAGAATCCTGAAATTTTGCATGTAGGTTCTTTATGTAACGTAAGTGAGCACTAAGAAAGGATTTTTTTTAAATTCCACCCATAAGGGAGTAAATCAGGGGATGAAAGTCTGCGTGAGCGAAGCCGCGTGTAAAAGCTAGTCTATATGTATGAAAATGAATCGCCGAAATATATTGCGCATAAATAACTTCCGATCGGCTGCACCATATTTAATAATTCTTTATGTGTTCGTTATTGTTAGGACAAGGTTTGTGTACAAAAAAAATTAAGTCTTTTTTTTGTCAGCGACTCTACACTGCCTGTGGGAAGCTGAGACAGATAATATGTAAATATGGCGGTACGAAGTTCACCGGGTCAGCTAGTATACCCTATAGATTTTGACATGACTAAATAAAAATAATCTAAAAATGTTATTAAAATAGGTATGACAACAGATAGTATGTCTTGCACCTGTAGTAAGGTTTTCAAAATATTTTATCTTCTACAGTATTTAAATATTTTGAAACTCACTTCAGCTTTTACAAAACGTTACAGGACAATGTACGATTTCAATGAACTGACGTCATCCATGGCTGCTATGTCAATCTAACAATGCATATACATAAACTATTTTTCCCTGAAACTATACATAGTATATACAACTTATATTTAAATAGATATCTCAGATCAAATAAAAAAAGATAGATAACGCACGGCCTTGTTCTTGTTGAAGCAAAAAAAGTAGCGTAGTTCCAAGTAAACACACTCGTTAACGCACTAGCTATGCTATAAACTACGCTACTTACTACTACAACAGTCTTCAGTACACCATTGTCTGAACATGGAATTCTTTTTAAAAATAGGTTTAGGCCTGCTCTACAACGCTGCAGCTGGGCAGACGAGTTATCACATCACATCACACTAAAATATAAAGACGAAAGTTTGTGTGTATGTTTGTTACTTCTTCACACAAAAACTACTGAACAGATTTGGATGAAACTTTACAGTAATATATCTTATACATCAGAATAACACATAGGCTACTATTTGCCGTGATAACCGACATACACGAGGGCGTAGCCGCGGGCAACAGCTAGTCTAATATAATCATGAGTAGAATTTAATAGTGGTGGTCACCATACTCATTGCGAACGTAAACAATGTAGCATGGTGACCCACACTATATCAGCCTAGTGAAATGCTTTTCACGCCCCGCTTAAAGACCAGTAAGGATTTAAAAAAATATAACGCCTTATTATTCAAGTGCAACGATATACTTAAGACGATAAGTAAACCTATATAAGTCACTCGATTGTGTACGTGTTTTTTTATTACATAGAAGGGAACAGCAACTAAGTCATGACAAATTAATTACCTTACCTTTTGAGTTCTCATCTCAAAATCAGGGGGCCTAAATCCCTCCTGTTTGGGCTTCGGTAACCTTTCTCGTTTTCTGTGAGCCGTGTTATTACTATGGTCCAGTCAGACAAACATTTTGACACTAAAGTATATAGCAATCCGATTTACCTAATGGTAACCTAGTATAATTTATGTACCTACCTAACCGCTATGACCGCCATGCGCCAATGGCTTTAATGAAATTTCAGAAATTTGGCATGGATTGAAAATACTTTGAGTCTTGAGTAAGGACAAAGGGACACGTGAGTTCCCCGTGGTTCCGATCGCATGTAGGTAGGTATGTCAATTAACATGAGCTGTTACCAAAACATAAAACTAAACTATAATTATTCTCGTAAAAATCCTCGTATTTATCCATTTTACCTCGCTTTGGCTCTTCTCGTGTTTTCGTTTTGAAATCTAATGATTTGGCGCGTTCAAGTACCAATACGTTTAATAAACCAATAGCGTTACAGACCAGTCTCGAAATTTTTAGAAACACCAATGACATTTATTCCAGATAACTTACTGGAAATTTTAATTTCATGTGGCCAATCAGAGTTAAAGACAGAGACAGACCTATGGCGACGAAAGAGTAGGAGTGATTATAGTGATACCAGAGAAAAAGAAATTCCTATTTTCAAAGTAAAAAACTTTTTATTGCTATTTTTTTCTGATGCAGATCTTTTTAACTAGTTGCCAAATACTGTCGGGGCTGAGAAGTATTAATATATTTTCGCTTTTGAGGGCTTTCCACGTTTCAAATCGGCTTCACAAACACTGCGATAAACTTAAGTAAAAGTACTAATTCTTACCCATTGCAGTCCACTAGACAGACATAAGCCTCTTCGATTACATGGCCTTAAGTGCGATGCGACGATTCTTCAATTATATGATGTATTTAGTTAGGAGTGTCTCAAACTTTGGATTTAATTTCAGATAATATTGACTGTGGGAAAGAGATATGCTGAATACACAGATTACCCCCCCCCCCCTCTCCCCTAGTCTACGGGTCACAAACATGGTCGACACTCGATACTGATGTCGTGATTATTATTAGATTTCTTAGCGTCACTTCAATTACCAGCTAATTACAACACTTATGTGCTGCGCACGTTTGAGTCCCGCCCTGTATGCTGAATCTATTAGGGTATAATCTATGGCTGCATATAAAATGGCCCATTTATAATATACTTAATGAATGAACATAATTATGTTTGGAAAACATTATATTGTTTTAAAAAGGTTTATCTTATAATATAAGGATAAGCTTTCATATCTTGTATAGTTGCTGACAATCTGAGCGACGAAATTTTCTAAAATTTCAATCTGGGAAACCATAATTTTAACTCTGGTATCATTATATGTTTCCTGATTCGAGAATATTCCAAATAGTATTCCTTTCTCATCCAAGAATCCATTTGTCTCTTTCACACAATGCGGCTAAATGATCGATTGGTCTAGATTCTAGAATACTCATTTTCCCTGGGCCCTAATATATCTGTCTCTTTTCTCCATATTGCGTTTTCTCTTTTTATACAGCATCGAACATTCTAGACCTATAACTCTACTCGGTTTAGTGTGTTGTTTGTCAGCATTGTATGGAGTGCAGAATCGAAGCTATTTTCATTTAGTCGGTTTATATTGTGGGTTGAGGGGACAGGGACTGCGTATGTCGCAATCGCTATATAAGCTGAACCGCGGGGGGATTCTGGGAGATACCTTTTAGAAGTCTAGTGGTGAGGTCGTTAAATTAAAACCATGTATATTAGTAAGATTGTACAGCAGTAGGAGTACTAGAGGCCCTTAAAATGTAGGCATAAGCGGCTAAGGAAATAATTTAAAAAATGTATATAACATCACGGAGTTTAGCTAAAGAGGTGGCAAGTCCCGTTAGCTTATAAGATGGCGGAGTCATCGCCCGGTTAACAAGTACTGCGTAGATCCTCTAAATTTTGAGATATAAAACAGGGGAAGACATATTGAGGATAAAATGTAAGGTAAGGTTCTTTTTTGTTCAATTTTTATAAAATTAGGTGATATTTTTTGAGTTGTAGTTAATTGCGTCATAAGTTGCCATGATGTGGTTGTGAGGTATTTTTCTTTTTATTGTTAAGATTAAACTTTTCTAGTGATATAATGAATTGTGACCAAAGGTACCGTAAACGTTTTTTAAATAAGTTTGTCATAAAAATGTATATTTGTTAGTAGAACGTTAAAGGATGGCTATAAAATTTGCCGATAAAATAATACAAAATGGCGTTGGTTTTGACCTTCAGGTTTGTTTTTGTTATAATCGATGATAAAGTAACAGCTGTTATAGATGATTAAGGTATATTTCAAGAGGCGTGTACATTTAAAAAATATTTTATTTTCTTGCTTGATTTTGTTGATTTGTCAGAGATCAGACAGAGGTCAGAGATTTTGAAGATTTGCTTAGACTTAAAAATCACCAATTAGTATTTAAAAACAATAGGACTAAGATGGTAATAACTGCACCGAAGGAGTTTTTAGCACGCTTTGTGTTTGAAGGTTTGTGGAAATTAATCCTTAGGTAACTTAGGTAGGTACCTACTATAGACTTCACAAAATAATCATGATCAAGGCATGCTAAACTAACAAAGATAAATCCATCGTGTGGGACAATCATGTCTAAAAAAAATATTCAGCACTGTTTGCAGTTAATTCAGTTAATATATAATTGAGAAATAAAAAATACAAATGATTTTTCAATAGTGACGAATGATGTTAGCGCTCATTATTTCTTTTGATTATATTTCTTGAAAGTCGGCAATCGAAATGCATACAAAACCTTGAATCCTAAAGTTTTAGTCGATATTTGGAGTTGGAAGGTAAATAATTGCGTTTTTGGTAGATATTCTTTTATAATAATTGCTTTGGATGATTACTAAAGAAATTCTCTTAATCAGATTCAGAATTTTAGCTTTGGTTGCGACTTGATTACCGATTTCTAGGCACTGAAAACTTTAGTTTACGTAAAACGTGCAGTTAATAGGATAAATTCGTCGTTTATTGTCTGCTTCGTCGTATTACTTCATTTATACAGTTTTAGGATTCAGAAGTGTTTAGTTTAATGTATTAGTATTATTTGGAAATATGTGCCAGCTAGTAATGTTCACCACGTTTTCTTTCCTAGATATCTAAAAAAAAATATCGTCTGTAATCCTGTACCAAGTTCTGTAAGTGCTTAGAACATCTTACTTCAATTTTGCAAGTGTTTGGGTAATGTGTGGCTAAGAAAAGGCGCAGTTAGTCTCAAGTTATTAGCATATTAAGTACATATCCGACTTGAATTTAAAAGTAGTTACCAATTGTGTAATGGCGATTTCGGAAAATTTAGAACTATGAAATTGCGCAGTTAGTATAAGACTTGTTAGAAGGATGATAGTACCTTAAATTTAGAAATTGTTATAATACATTCTTGTTAGTTTAACGCATTTCTATGGCGTTATCAGAACTATCGAAAACTTGACTTTGTGATGGTGCTGTTAGAACAAGAACAATTGTTGCTTACTTATGGAACCAAGTAAATATTTATGGGACCAGAATTTAGTAGTTATAGAGTAAGTTATTTCTATGCTGTCGTAACTACTATCGAGATTCCGGAGACTTGAATTTAGAAGTTGTTAGAGTATTGGATTTCTGAGTCGTTGTAACTATTAGCGAAATTTGTCAAATGTGACTAGGTAATGGTACCCATAGACACTGTCTTGGAGCTATAATGGTAGCTTAGGGATTTATGAGACTAGAATTTAGAAGTGGTTAATGTAATTAAACTTATTTCTACGGCGCTGTAACAGTTTTGGCAAATTTGACTAGGTAATAGTACACTTAGTGAGGTATCTTGAAAAGTGCTACAATGGTAGCTTAGGGATTTATGCGACTAGAATTAAGAAGTGGTTAATGTTACTTATTTCTTTGGCCTTGTGAATACAATCGACATTCTGGCAAACGTGACTAGGTTATTGTGCAGTTAGACTAAACACATTTTTTTGAAAATTGCTACAATAGTAACTTAGACATTATATTTATACTTGAATTTAGAAATTGTTTAGTTTGAATTTCGGCAAATATGACTAAGTGCTTGTGGAGTTAGATTAAGAACAGTTTCTTTTAAAATGCTACAAATTATGAGAATTTAGAAAGTATTTAAAGTAAATCATTTCAATTGCGTGTGTACTAGAGATTTCAGCATATGTGACTAGGTAATTGTGCATTTATACTAAGCTTTGAAAAATTCTACTATAGTAAGTAGCTTGAGGTATTTGTGACACTTGAATTCAGAAGTTGTAAGAGTAGCTTGGATATTTAGAGAACATGAATTTTGTTGTTAAAGCAACTATTTCTTTGGCGTTCTGGGTGCTATTGAGATTTTGCAAACGTGTAATTTAGTTAATGGCGCAGCTAGACAGGATAGTCTTGGATGCTTCAACATTAGCTTTTAGGTATGACAATTGGTAGGTAATGGTTTCTACTGTGTTATCTCAAGAAGACTTCCAAAACCAGGATTTAATGTTAGACTAAGAACTGTCTTGTACGGAATGGTACGTTAGTACGAGTATTTCATATAAAATCGTTCAGGTATTTCAATGACACTGTAAATAAGATTCCTAAAAACGTTAATAGGCTATTGCGCAGTTAAGTTTAAGGACAATCTTTTGAGGAAAACCTTCAACAGCATCACCTTACGTGTTTATGAGCTTCGAATAAAGAAGTCGTTACTATAACTTATATCGATCGCATTTTAGGTACTAATGAGATTTCGGAAAATATCTAAATAGTTTTGCAACTACATTTTAAAGAATATGTAGATACGTTTTCAATGAAACTGAAGTCGGTCTAAGATACTACATTATGCAGGATGTTATTTTTATATTCTAGCTCGTATTCAGCATTGACTAGTGGGTTATTTATATGACAATTATGTATAAAATATCGAAGAAATATGCGGCTGACTTACCTATAGTATAGGATTTTTTTTAGATTATCATTTTTTAGCTGTTTTATCTAGGTTAAAGAAGTGGTTAGGTACACTAACTTCCATTGCCGTAATATAAACTCAAATTATAATAATTTTCTTCGACTGTATGACCAAAAAAACTTGATTATTGAACATTCTCGTAATGGTAGATATTTAAAACTTGCAGAGTCATTTTTTAGCATATTGAGTTAGCAGCCGCATGTTGTAGAATTATTAGCTCAAATGTTAACGAGAACGTTAATAAAATTAAGGCTATAAGCGATTTTATTACTAACGCACTAATACGCACTGACTCACGGTGGAATTAATCAAAAAGCTTTAGTTACTCTGCTTATTGATTGTTTTTAAACCTTTTGAGGCTTTTAGGTCCGTCTCTATATTTAGCACGCTTTGTGTTCATATAGTGCACAGGATTTAAATTTGAAACAGTAGCAAGGTTCATGCAATTTGCTGGTTAGCGGACATTGTTTTATGAAATAC
The DNA here is from genome assembly GCA_949125395.1 of Diaphora mendica. Lineage (NCBI taxonomy): Eukaryota > Metazoa > Arthropoda > Insecta > Lepidoptera > Erebidae > Diaphora > Diaphora mendica. The sequence continues at coordinate 5,488,315 of OX421316.1, forward strand.
ATATAGGTGTGACTGATGTGATAATGACGTTTGCAATCTTTGCATCATTTTTGTTCTACCTACAGCTCTTATAGGAAGCTTTTAGACTACAAATATTTGCGCATGCATTTTGTGTATTGCCTCTCCAATTAATTACGTGTTCCATAATATATTTGTACTATTTATATATATATGTATATCTATGTTGTATATACATATGTATACCTATTGTATTGTTATCACATTAAGGACGCTCTGATACGTTTTACACGTTACACCATTATTTACCGAAAACAAAAGTAAATATTTTGTGAGTCTGCTACGGCTCTATCTGCGTCCATTGGCGCGTTAAATTAGGCGTCACGTAGATGTGGCCAACGTTTTAACGCTTTAAATTGTAATGGCATTATTAATGGCGTTAGACGTTAGGCGATAACTCGATAGGAATTAGGTCTTAATGCCATTATAACCTTGATGTAGCCAACGTGCATTTTTAGCGCGTTAAGTAACGCGTAGTGTGCCATTACCATTAAAGTTAACGCTAACGCAGGTGGAGCCCCAGCATTATAACACCTACATTAAGTATATAACAGACTAAAATATTATAGTTAACTATTTAAAAAGTTTTTTTTTAGAGTGAGCGTGTTGGTGGTGCACGATCGTATACCAAAAACTATATTTAGGCTTTCAAGACGTTTATTTCGTGTGAAGTATTAAAGTGCTTGTGGTATCATTGTTCAAATTCGGTGCAGGTTCAAATTCTTTTGAAATTGTTTTTTTTTTACAAAGTGTCATGCTTTTACATTTACAGCCAATTAACTAAATCATTTTTTTCGGGCAGTGAACGAAAGATGTATAATTTTGCGTTCGCTGGATACAAGTTTGTTTTATTGTTTTCGTACCGTGCATGTGGGGTGATGTGCAGTGTATTAAGAATTAAGAGAACAAAAGTTATTTTCCATGAAAAAGCTTGTTTTGTTTTAGAATAAGATTGAAGGCTCTCGGCACTATTGCATGGGCTAATCACCTTTAGGTTTGTAACATAATATCAACGCTAATATTTCGATGCATTTAACAGATTTGGTTTCACAGCATAGTTGTTAGGTTTTGTGAGTAGTGTAGCGGGTTCGTACGGTGAATTTGTAGGCTTTTATACTGTACTTACTGTGTGTGACTGGAGTTTGAATTTAAATACATATTTAGTTTCTTTTTAAATACAAACATATTCATAACATATTCACACTTAAAATTAAATTAGCTATAATTCAGTTTGAAACAAAAAATAAGTTAAATTTAAAAATAAATCTCAGTAACACAATACTTTATAGAACTACCTATTGTCGTTATTTAGTAATTAGTGTTGTTTCGTGGTGGTGATAAAAAAAAAAAAGTTTAATGTGGATCAAGAATTTTTGAACACATTTTTGTCAAAACTACCTTCCCGAAATGAAATGTAGCGATATTACTATACCTATTTAATTATTATTCTAATACGCTATTAAATTAACACTATTACTTATTTAAAAAGGAGGAATAAAGTATTTTTTTATATACATAAAGCAAAGGGCATAAGAAACATACATGAAGAAAACTAAAAGTTCCGAAATAAAACCTCAAATAGCCTCATTGACAAACTTGCGTTTGAACATAATAGGTATAAAATTATAAATTTATGTACAAGTATCGTGGGCGTATGTATAATATGGTACAAGTATAAGAAACGTACACGACCAATGCTAAAAGCTACGAAAAAATTGACAATTTGCTTTTGAACCTAACAAGTAACCTAAGGTTTATGTAAAACTAATCAGTAACCTAAATGTTGATACAAAAAGGGTAAATAGCATGAATGTTTTAAAGGACTGCAGAGTTTTGCACCGCCATATAAAAAAAAGACAATGCTTAATACCTATGTTTCTTTTACTTCATGTATTGTGTAGGGCATTTGAATAGCTGAAAGTTAATAATTATTTAAACAGACTATGCTTCAAACAGAAACGTACCTATTACTAAAAATCCACAAAAGCAGTAAGAAAAGATAAAGAGATAATCTAAGATTCAGTTATATTGTGTTCAAATCGAATGAACTTCATGAAATATGTACGTATATGCATTTTTTTGAAGTCTGCTTTTTAGGAAGTAAATATAATAACCACATAGCATTTTTTGAGATGCTGTTACAGATATCTGAAAATATGAAGGAAACTTAGTTACCTATCATGATTTAGTAACCTAACATACAAAAGCAATGATTTTAAACATTCTTTGACTTCATAAAGCTTAAACAGTAATTAAATATGAGTGGCGTCAACAACGCAAGTCAAATTGATCAAATATGTATTACGAAAAATAATGATATCATTGCTAGACTCTTGAAATGAAATGAAACGCACATTAAGATTAGACGTGTACGAGGAATATTTATTAAATGCAAGACTTTATATTTTTACGAATCTACATGATGTCTAAATAAATAACTACGCAATGTTCTTTAAAATAATAATCGAGCGATAATGAAGGAAGTACAACAAGAATAAAGATTATATTATTAGATATTTATCAAATATTATGCAAAACTAATTAGTATGCAAATATTGTTATAAGGAAATATTTTATATAGCTAACACGATAGATAATGGTTTATAAGAGAATGAATTTAAGACTGCGCGGACTGCAGGCAATGTTTTATTGTCTATATATTTATACTAAACTTTCATATCGATAAAGTTAAAAGCGTCACATAAAAGGATGAATTAGAATTTTATACCGTTGAAGAAAGTAGAAGATATCGAAATTATCAGTCATTTAAACTAATTGAGGTAAAATTTCAAAGGAGATTCTGGATTGCTCGTTGGATTTACATAAAGTTAAATTAAATTTAGAATTACAATCGTTTGAAAAATGATTTTCTTCGTTAAATGCGATACTGAAAAAAGGGTGAAATATTCTGGAGGAGGAGAAATTGTCGGGTTAATTTAGGTTACAGTACACATAATACCTTTACAATTCCTACGTCTAGTAATCGTATACATATTTTAGTAGGCAGTTGATGGTCTGACGAAACTTTAGACAAGATTTAGGAGAGGGCGAGTGTAAAAGTACATAAATATTTTAGTAAGGTACAAATGTAAAACCCTGAGACAAAACAGTTAGACTAAATTACCACTGCAATTTGAATTAAAGTATTAAACAGGTATTTGGTTGACATTAAACGAAAAGTTTTAAACACATTCAGTTTTGTCTGCGTCAAAAACGATACGATGGAATCAATATGAGTGTTGTATAGAAAAACATCTAATACGAGTTGTCTTATATATAGGATTTAAAAAAACAATTGGTCGTAAACGATCATCAAAATCAAGCAAGACTCGTTAATTCTAGTGTAAAGGAATTTTCAGCAAATGATATAAAAGCTATTCTCAGTCATTGATTTAATACTAAAACGATTTGACCTTAGGCAAATTATGACTTCATGCACACATTGATGTAGAAAAATGTACCTATAAAAATTTGAATTCATTAACTTGTGCAATATATTAAATGAATCATTGTACCATGAGTTTCTTACGTCACCACGATGACGACAATATTGATATATAAGATTTAAGACCATGATTATTAGGTGAGACTATTTACACGAACTTCTTATTGATTCTAATATATCAACAGAATATTACCTAAGCTGTAGGATTTACGGAAATCTGATTTTACGTGCTATTTAACCACTAATCTATGTATATACAACTAAGAAAGTACATAATTTAGGAATTAAATTACCCAATCACTCAAATAAAGGTTTAATTGATGAATAATACTAGATGCAAAACAACAGAGACAGTATATTTGCAAATAATATCGTTTTATAGATTCAGAAAGTTAACGTTGCAGAATAGTTTATAAGGTTTACTTATTTCATTTTAATAAAAAGCAATTTCATTTTAAACACACAAAAATGTTGTGAACTTTAATTTTCACGACTTAATTATTTTACATACAGTATATGTTAACCAACGTATTTCGTATTAAATTTTGTACGTAATTAATAAAATACAGATAAATGATTAACAAGAAGGTTAAAAAAGGCTTGGCTAAGCCTAGTCAAAAACGCTAATCACAAAGTGCCTTACCTAAATTAGATTCAGAAATAATGAAGTATATTATTTATGTCGATAATTAAAATCTGCAATTTGCAATATATCTATAGAGTAAAACTAAAAAAAAAAAATTGTGGTACAAAACCTAGTAACATGTGTTTTAAGATATTCTGGAAATAACTAAAACCAATTTATTAAGAACGTGACATTAATCGCAGGAATTCTAGATTATTTTACATTATGTATTTTATTTAAATAAGTTATATTTAAAGGCTGTAAAGTAAATAGGCGGGTAGAAGAAACTAGTAAGGCAATAATAAGATAATCGTAAAATACAAAGGGCAAAGCGTAAAAACAATGCTGAAAAGTCTGAAAAGTGTAAAGTTATGAATTGAAATGATTAGAAATTGAAAAAAGTAGTCGTCGTATCAATTTTTACTAGTGAATGCGGATATCTAGAATTGACGCTAGAGCTTATAATTTCATAAACGATACGCATTGCTAGGAAATAGAGAAAATGATTACAAAATGTTTAAAAGGAAATAAGTCGTTTATTTTATTTTAGTTATGCAAATTTACTTGCTTTTCTTCATAGACGTGAGTCATGTTACGTTAGTAGTTTAGCTAATTTCAACTACAACAATGCTAAGAGAAATGCTTAGAATACGCTAATAAATATTTCAATTCGGTGTGCAATACGATATTAGGTACTGAAATAATTTTAGTTGGGTAATGTTTTGGTAACACATGACTGAATAAAAGGCTGAAACGTTTAGTAAGTAAATATACGACCAATACGACCTTCAAACCTTCAAGAAAAGAGCGTACTCCTTCTTAAAAGGCCGGCAATGCACTTGTGACGCCTCTGGTGTTGCAGGTGTCCATGGGCGGCGGTAATCGCTTACCATCAGGTGATACGTCTGCTCGTTTGCCCCTTATTCAATTTAAGAAAAAAATTAAGTAAGTAGTATTTATATTTATTTATAGAATTATCATTTGTTAAAAAATATAAAGGGTTGCATTAACTTAAAACAATTATATCAGTATGAAAACTACCAAAATAAAAAAATATCTAATTATAGGAAATTCGAATAGTGTTTATTAATCCAGCTATGGAGTCCAAAAGATATACATAATTAATAAAGGTGCTTTTATCATGTAAAGAAGACGGGTTAGGTTTAAAGACAAGAACAGATCTATCAATTTAGGTTTTAAAGTTATATTAGTATTAGGGCGGAGTTATGCTTCCTTGTCTTAAAAGTATTAGGATTTGTTAATAACATGTTAACAGAACCTTAAGTCAATATTACTGAGCAAGAGAATAAAAACGGTTTGCCCACGATAGTTTTTTTTTGAGTTAGCGTATAGGTTGTGCACGATGGTATACCAAGAAACTAGATTTGGGCTTTCAAGACGTTTATTTCATGTGAAGTATTAAAGTGCTTGTGGTGCCATTTTTCAAGTTCGGTGCAGTGTCTTTTGAGATTGGTTTATTTTAACAAAGTGTCATGCTTTTACATTTACGGCCCCTTTGTAACTAATTAACTAAATCGTCGTTATTTTCGGGCAGTGAACGTAAGATGTTTTATTTGCGTTCGCTGATTACAAGTTTGTTTTCTTGTTTTCGTATCGTGCATGTGGGGTGATGTGCAGTGTAATAAGAATTAAGAGAACAAAAGTTGTTTTTCATGAAAAAGCTTGTTTTGTTTTAGAATAAGATTGAAGGCTCTCGGCACTATTGCATGGGCTAATCACCTTTAGGTTTGTAACTTAATATCAACGCTAATATTTCGATGCATTTAACAAATTTGGTTTCACAGAATATAGTTGTTATTACATTATAGATTTTGTCATTTTGTGAGTAGTGTAGCGGGTTCGTGTAGTGAATTTGTAGGCTTATATAGTGTAAGTCTCAATTTAAATATTTTTCCACACTTAAAATTAAATTTGCTATAATTCAGTTTTAAATTTAAAAATGAACCTCAGTAACACTATACTTTGTATTAGTAACTATTGTCGTTATTTATTAATTAGTGTTGTTTTGTGGTGGTGACGTTATTGATGTGCTGGTGATAAAAATGTAGTGTTGCAAGTTATGTGGATGAAGAATTTTTGAAAACTTTTTAGTCAAAACTACCTTCCCGAAATGAAATGTAGCGATATTACTATGCCTATTTATTTATTATTCTCATACGCTATTAAATTAACACTATTGCCTAATTAATTGCCAAAAAGGAGGAATAAAGTATTTTTTTTAAAGAAGGACCTCTTCGGCACTAGGAATATTTCCTCTGTCGTGGGCATAAGAAACACGAACAAAACTAAAAGTTCCGAAAGCAAAACCTCAAATAGCCTCATTGAGAAACTTTCTTTCGAACCTAATAGGTAACAGTTTATGTAAAACTAATCAGTAACCTAAATGTTGAGACAAAAAGGGTAAATAACATAATCTACGCGTCAAAAGACATATATAGAATATAGGACTGCATAGTTTTACACCGGCATTTAAAAGAAAATGCATAATACCTGTGTTACTTTTACTTAATGTATTTTCTTCTTGGAAGAAAAAATAATAGAATATCAAAGGCATTTGAATAGCTAAAAGTTTATAATTATTTAAACAAACTAAATCGCAACAGATTTTTAGACGCATGCATCAAGCAGAGAAACGTACCTATTTATTACTAAAAGTACACAAAAGCATTCTGAAGAATAAGATCGTAAATATGAATTTGATCCAGTTATATTGTGTTCGAATGTACACCTTTGAGATATTGAATTTCATGAAATATGTACCTACCTATATGCATTTTTTGAAGTCTGCTTTTTAAGAAGTAAATATAGTTACCACATACCACATTCTTTAGATGCTGTGAGATATCTGTAGATATCTAAAAATATGAAGGAATCTTACGTACCATGATTTAGTAACCTCGCATACAAAAGCAATGATTTTAAGCATTTCTTGACTTCATAAATCTTAAAGATTAATTAAATATGAGTGACGTCTATAACGCAAGTCAAATTGACCAAATATTACGAAAAATCATGATTGATTGCTAGACTCTTGAAATGGAAATACCAATGCAATAGCATTAGAATATGTACGTATTTAATTATTAAAGAAGCGCACATTAAAGATTACACGTGTGCGAGGAATATTTAACTCAAATGCAAAACTTTATATTTTTACGAATCTACTTATAAATAAATATCTAGGTACGCAATGTTCTTTAAAATAATAATCTAGCGATATTGAAGGAAGTACAACACGAATAAAGATTTATTATTAGATATTTATCAAATATTATGCAAAACTACTTGGTATGCAAATATTGTTATAAGGAAATACTTTATAGTTATCATGCTAGATAATGGATTATAAGAGAATTAATTTAGGACTGTGCGGATTGCAGGAAATGTTTTCGTCTACATTTAATATTTTTACTAAACTTGCATATTGATAAAGTTGAAAGCGTTACATACAAGAATGAATTAGAATTGCATACAGTTGAAGAAAATACAAGATATCGAAATTATCAGTATTTTAAACTAATTGAGGTAAAATTTCAATGGAGATTCCGGATTGCTCGTTGGATTTACATAAAGTTAAATGACTTTGCGCAAAAACAAATATTTTAGAATTACAATCGTTTGAAAAATGATTTTCTGAATATACAAGATTTTATCATTTACTTAACTGAACGTTACGTACATAAATCTGGGCATATTTACTTTACAATTTGAACTACCTAAGTATGAAATTGAAAACACGCAGAGAAAAAGTTGCATGAAAACAGAATTATTACATTAATTAAAATTATAATATAAATCTGAGAAACGCAAGAAATAACGATTACTCTTTTATGGCGCTGATTCTTTACAAAACATTCTAAGATTTCACGGTTGGATGTGATTACAGGATATTTGGATGCATTACGATAAAAAAATCTATGACTTCTTGAAATTACTGAGACCCGAATGTACGTAAGAAATAACAGTTGGAATAATTTACAAGGTTTAACCTGTAATACTGAAAAAACGATGAAATATTCAGGAGGAGGAGAAATTGTCGGGTCTTTAGGTTACTATAAATTTTCATGGATGATATGTACACATAATACCTTTAGAAATTGGTATAAAAATCCTTCGTCTAGTAATCGTATATGTATTTACTTATAGTGGTAAGGTAGTATGTTAAGATGACTTAAATACGTCAATAATGATTTTGAAAACAAGTTTTTAGTAGGCAGTTGATGGTCTGGCAAAACTTAAGACAAGATTTAGGAGAGGGCGGGTGTGAAATTACATAAATACTTAAGTAGTAAGGTACAAATGTAAAACCCTAAGACAAGACACAGTTACACTAAATAACCACTACAATTCAAATTAAAGTATTAAATAGGTATTTGGTAGACATTAAACGAAAAGTTTTAGAAAACAAATTCAGTTTTGTCTGCGGCACAAACAATACGATAGTATCAATATGAGTGTTGTATAGAGTAAACATTTATTCAGAGGTGCCATAAACACAAGATTTAAATAAAAAAAAACAGTTTGTCGTAAAAAATCATCAAAATCAAGCAAGACTTTTAAATTTTTAAACGTATACATAAATATCCAAGTAGCGTAAACGTTAATGTTATTGTAAATAATTTTCAGCGAATGATATAAATTCTATTCTCTCAGTCATCAGATTTAATACGACAAGGATTTGACCTTAGGCAAAATATGGCTTCATGCACACATTGATGTAGAACAATGTACCTACATATTACAATTTGATTTCATAACTTGTGCGATATGAAAAATGAATCATTGTACCATGAGTTTCTTACGTCACCACGATGACGACGCTACTGCCAACAATTGTGTAAGGTTTAGGACATGATTATTAGGCGAGACTATTTACACGGAACTTTCTTTCTTATTCTAATATATTAACAGAATATTACCTAAGCTGTAGGATTTACGGAAATCTGATTTTACGTGCAATTTAACCACTAATCTATGTATAAACAACTAAGAAAGTACATAATTTAGGAATTAAATTATCCAATCTCTTAAAGGTTTAATTGATGAATAATACTAGATGCAAAACAACAGAGACAGTATATTTGCAAATAATCGTTATATAGGGTCAGAAACTTTAACGTCGCACCATAGTTTATAAGTTTTACTTCTTTCATTTTAACTTACATACAGTAAACTTTAATTTAATTTTCTCGAATAATTACTTTACAGTATAAGTTAACCAACGTATTTCGTATAAAATTTTTAACGTAATTAACAAAATACAAATAAATGATGAACAAAGGCTTGACTAAGCCTAGTCAAAAACGCTACTCACAAAGTGCCTTAACTAAATTAGGTTCAGAAAGAAAGTAAAATTGAAATTAAAAAATAATTTAGTGGTACTAAAACCTGATAACATCTGTTTTACTTTTAAAGTATTTTGAAAACGACGAAAACCCATTTATATTAGTCAGAGGAATTCTAATTATTTAAAGTTATGTATTTTATTTAGATAAGTAAGATATTTAAAGGTACCTAAACAAATAGGTGGGTAGAAGGAACTAGTAAGGCAATGATAAGATAATCATAAAATACAAAGACTAAAGCGTGAAAACTCTGCTGAAAAGTGTTAAATTATGAATAGAAATGTTAAGGAATTTAAAAAAAGTAGTTGTCGTATCAATTTTTACTTGTGAATACGGATATCTAGAAATGACGCTAGAACTTATAATTTCATTAACGATACTCATTGCTAGGAAATAGAGAAAGAGAAAATGCTTGCAAAATGTTTAAAAGAAAATAAGTCGTTTATTTTATTTTGAGGCAAATTTACTTGCTTTTCTTGCTTCGCCATAGATGTGAGTCATATTACGTTAGTTAATTTCAGTTACAATAATGTAGTATGTAGTAATGAGAAATGCTTAGAATACGCTAATAAATATTTCGATAACGACAATACGATATTTGGTACTGAAATAATTTGAGTTCGGTAATGTGTTTTGGTTACAGACTGAATAAAATGCTCAAACATTAAGTACGTAGGTAGTATTTATATTGATAGAATTATTATTTGTTAAAAATATGAAGGGTTGCATTAACTTAAAACCAGTATCAAATTATAGGAAATTTGGATAGTGTTTATTTATCCAGCTATAGAATCCAAAAGATATATGTATACATCATTAATAAAGGTGCTCTTATCATGTAAACAAGACAGGTTAGGTTAAAAGACAACAACAGATCTATCAATTTAGATTTTAATTAGTATTAGAGCGGAGTTTAGCTTCCTTGTCTTAAAAAAATCCTTAAGCATTAGGATTTGTTAATAACATGTTAACAGAAGCTTAAGTCAATATTACTGAACAAGAGAAAAGAAACTGTGTGCCCAAGATTATTTTTCTGGAGTGAGCGTGTTGGTTGTGCACGATGGTATACCAAGAAACTACATTTAAGCTTTCAAGATGTGTATTTCATGTAAAGTATTAAAGTGCTTGTGGTATCATTTTTCAAATTCCGTTTAGTGTCTTTTGAGATTGGTTTATTTTAACAAAGTGTCATGCTTTTACATTTACGGCCCATGTGCTTTAACTACTAAAAACTAATTAATTAAATCTTCGTTATTTTCGGGCAGTGAACGTCAGATGTATAATTTTGCGTTCGCCGATTACAAGTTTGTTTTATTGTTTTCGTGTCGTGCATGTGGGGTGATGTGCAGTGTAATAAGAATTAAGAGAACAAAAGTTGTTATTCATGAAAAAGCTTGTTTTGTTTTAGAATAAGATTGAAGGCTCTCGGCACTATTGCATGGGCTAATCACCTTTAGGTTTGTAACTTAATATCAACGCTAATATTTCGATACCTTTAGCAAATTAAGTTTTCACGGCAGTAAGGTTTTAAGAGTAGTGTTGCTGATTCGTGTAGTGAATATGTAGGCTTTTAAAGTGTACTGTGTGACTGGTGTTTGAATTTAAATATTCAAGTCGAGTTTTTTATTTTTAAATACAACAATTCCACACTTAAAATTAAATTAGCTAATATTAAGTTTGAAACAAAAAATAAGTTGAATTTAAAAATAAATCACAGTAACACGAAAATAGGTAGTTAAATAAAGTGTTATGTAGTGGTATCACTACATAACACTTTATTTAACTACCTATTTTCGTTATTTATTTACTAGTGTTGTTTTGTGGTGGTGATGTTATTGATGTGCTGGTGATAAAAATGTACTTGGTGATGCTAGTTAAATGTGGATGAAGAATTTTTGAAAACTTTTTTTGTCAAATCTACCTTCCCGAAATGAAATGTAGCGATTATTCTAATACGCTATTAAATTAATACTATTACTTATTTAAAAAGGAGGAATAAAGTATTGTTTTTAAAGAAGGTCTTCTTCGGCACTAGGAATATTTCCTCTGTCGAGGCGAGGCGAGGCGATAAGAAACAAACTAAAAGTTTCGAAAGAAAATCCAAGTAGCTTCGTTGTCAATTTGCGTTTAAACCTATAATAGGTAACGGTTGATGTAAAACGAATCAGTAGGTAACCTAAATGTTGAGACAAAAAGGGCAAAGGTATAAAAAAGATCGTAAATATGAATTTGATCCAGTTATATTGTGTTCAAATCGAATTTATACTACACCTTTAAGAAATTGAATTTAATGAAATATGTACTGTACATATAAGCATTTTTTGAAATCTGCTTTTTAAGAAGTAAATATAATTACCACATAGCCTTTTTTTAAGATGCTGTTACAGATATCTGAAAATATGAAGTAAACTTAGGTACCATGATTTAGTAACCTAACATACAAAAGCAATGATTTTAAGTATTTCTTGACTTCATAAAACTTAAACAGTAATTAAATATGAGTGGTGACAACAACGCAAGTCAAATTGATCAAATATTACAAAAAATAATGATATCATGCTCTTGAAATGAAAATAGTAATGCAATAACATTGGAATCTGTATTTAATTATTTATGAAACGCACATAAGAATTACTCGTGTGCGAGGAATATTTAACTCAAATGCAAGACTTATTTGTACGAATCTACTTGAATGTATAAATAAATAACTACGCAATGTTGTTTAAAATAATAATCGAGCGATAATGAAGGAAGTACAACACGAATAAAGATTATATTATTTGATATTTATCAAATATTATGCAAAACTACTTTGTATGCAAATATTGTTATAAGGAAATATTTTATATAGTTATCATGATAGATAACGGTTTAAAAGAGAATTAATTTAAATTGTTGAACGTCTACATTTAATATTTTTACTAAACTTTCATATCGATAAAGTTGAAAGCGATACATACAAGAATGAATTAGAATTGCATACAGTTGAAGAAAGTACAAGATATCGAAATTATCAGCAATTTAAACCAATTAAGGTAAAATTTCAAAGGAGATTCTGGATTGCTAGTTGGATTTATATAAAGTTAAATTACATTTACTTTCGCAAAAAGAAATGTTTTGAAATTAAGTACAATCGTTTGAAAATGATTTTCTGAATATACAAGATTTTTTCACTTAACTGAACGTTATGTACATAAATTTGGACATATTTTGCAACTTGAATTAACTATGAAATCAAAAACACGCAGTGAATTGAGTGACAAAAAAACTCTTATATTATTAAAATTGTTATACAAACTGAAAAGCGCAAGAAATTACATTTACACGCTTTTAAGGCGCTGGTTCTTTACAAAACATTCTAAGATTTTACGGTTGGATGTGATTACAGGATATTTGGATGCATTACGATAAAAAAACCTACGACTTCTTGAAATTACTAAGACCCGAACGTAAGTAAAAAATACCAGTTGGAATAATTTACAAGGTTTAACCTGAAATACTGAAAAAACGATGAAATATTCAGGAGGAGGAGAAATTGTCGGGTCTTTGGGTTACTATAAATTTTCATGGATAATATGTACACATAATATCTTTACAAATTGGTATAAAACTCCTTCGTCTAGTAAGCGTATATGTATATACTTATAGTCGTAAGGTAGTATAACAGGATGACTTAAATTCGTCAATAATGATTTAGAAAACATGTGTTTAGTAGGCAGTTGATGGTCTGGCTAAATTTAAGACAAGATTTAGGAGAGGGCGAGTGTAAAATTACATAAATATTTAAGTAGTAAGGTACAAATGTAAAACCCTAAGACAAGACACAGTTACACTAAATTACCACTACAATTCGAATTAAAGTATTAAATAGGTATTTGGTTGACATTACACGAAAAGTTTTTAAAACACATTCAGTTTTGTCTACGTCACAAACAATACGATAGTATCTAATTTAAATTAAAAAAAAACGGTTTGTCGTAAACAATCATCAAAATCAAGCAAGACTTTTAATTTTTTAAACGTATACATAATATCCAAGTAGCATAAACGTTAATTTTATTGTAAATGAATTTTCAGCAAATGATATAAAAGCTATTCTGTCATCAAATTTAATACGAAAAGGATTCGACCTTAGGCAAAATATGGCTTCATGCACACATTGATGAAGAACAATGTACATATTACAATTTGATTTCATAACTTGTGCAATATGAAAAATGAATCGTTGTACCATGAGTTTCTTACGTCACCACGATGACGACGCTATTGCCAACAATTGTGTAAGGTTTAAGACATGATTATTAGGCGAGACTATTTACACGAACTTTCTTTCTTATTCTAATATATTAACAGAATATTACCTAAGCTGTAGGATTTACGGAAATCTGATTTTACGTGCAATTTAACTACTAATCTATGTATATACAACTAAGAAAGTACATAATTTAGGAATTAAATTATCCAATCACTTAAAACAAAGGTAGACAAGAGACAGTATATTTGCAAATAATCGTTATATAGGGTCAGAAACGTTAACGTCGCAGCATAGTTTATAAGGTTTACTTCTATCATTTTAATTTACATTATAGTAAACTTTAATTTAATTTTCTCGAATAATTACTTTACAGTATAAGTTAACCAACGTATTTCGTATAAAATTTTTAACGTTATTAACAAAATACAAATAAATGATTAACAAAGGCTTGACTGAGCCTAGTCAAAAACGTTAATCACAAAGTGCCTAACTAAATTTTTTTTTTTTTTTTTTTTTTTTTTTTTTTTTTTTTTTTTTATGTTTGGCCCGCCAAAATGACTCTACTCTGCCTGATGGAAAGCATAAGTAGAATCCAAGAGTGGTGGTCACCATGCTCACTGCAAATGCAGACAATGCAGCATGGCGACCCACACCATGGCGGCCTAGTGATGCTGCTGCATCTTTTAGTCTAGTCAACAAGTATGGAACTTATTGACTAGACTAATTGGGCCTCCGGTCTCGCACTCACCAACGAAACACGACAGCACGCTGTCATTTTACGTTGATTTTCTGTGCGAGGGTAGTACCGCCCCGGTCGAGCCGGCCCGTTCGTGCTGAAATCAGCGTGGCTCTACTACCTTCACCATTCACCATTAGGTTCAGAAAGAAAGTAAAATTGAAATTAAAAAATAATTTAGTGGTACTAAAACCTAATAACATCTGTTTTACTTTTAAAGTATTTTGAAAACGACGAAAACCCATTTATATTAGTCAGAGGAATTCTAATTATTTTAAATTATGTATTTTATTTAGATAAGTAAGATATTTAAAGGTACTTAAACAAATAGGTGGGTAGAAGGAACTATTAAGGCAATGATAAGATAATCATAACATAGAAAGACTAAAGCGTGAAAACACTGCCGAAAAGTGTAAAATTATGAATGGAAATGATTAGAAATTTGACAACAGTAGTTGTCGTATCAATTTTTACTAGTGAATACGGATATCTAGAAATGACGCTAGAGCTTATCATTTCATTAACGATACTCATTGCTAGGAAATAGAGAAAGAGAAAATGCTTATAAAATGTTTAAAGGGAAATAAGTCGTTTATTTTATTTTAGGTAAATTTACTTGCTTTTCTTGCTTCGCCATAGATGTGAGTCATATTACGTTAGTAGATTAGTTAATTTCAACTACAATAATGCTAAGAGAAATACTAAGAATACGCTTATAAATATTTTGATTACGACAATACGATATTAGGTACTGAAATAATTTGAGTTCGGTAATGTGTTTTGGTTACACATGATTGAATAAAATGCTAAATCGTTTAGTAAGTAAGTACGTAAGTAGTATTTATATTTATAGAATCATCATTTGTTAAAAATATGAAGGGTTGCATTAACTTAAAACAATTTGTGGGGGATAGGTGTGTCATGTCCCACCAACCCAAAGGGAGGATCCTCCGACCAGGCGAGGTGATCATGCCTGGCGGGCCAACTGCCCAACGGTTGATGTTGGGATGTTGTATATATGTTAACTGGCGCTAGAACTTTCACTGCGCGATTCAGGATTGGTAGTTTCTTAGTTTCCTTCGTTACTCCGTAGTTTGACGTATCTTCGGTAGATGGCGCTGTAGTATGTTATGTTGTTGTTGCGCTGTATGTGGAGACCGCCACAAATTTTTAAATTATAGGAAATTGGATAGTGCCATGGATTCTAAAAGATATACATAATTAATAAAGGTGCTCTTATCATGTAAAGAAGACGGTTAGGTTAAAGAAGGTTACGTTAAAAGACAACAACAGATCTATCAATTTAGATTTTAAAGTTATATTAGTATTAGGGCGGAGTTTAGCTTCCTTTCAAGATGTCTTTTCATGTGAAGTATTAAAGTGCTTGTGGTATCATTTTTCAAGTTCCGTTTAGTGTCTTTTGAGATTGGTTTATTTTAACAAAGTGTCATGCTTTTACTTTTACGGCCCATGGGTTTTAACTACTTAATTAACTACTAAAAACTAATTGATTAAATCTTCGTTATTTTCGGGCAGTGAACGTAAGATGTTTTATTTTGCGAGCGCTGATTACAAGTTTGTTTTATTGTTTTCGTGTCGTGCATGTGGGGTGATGTGCTTCATGTTTTTCATGAAAAATCTTGTTTAGTTTTAGAATAAGATTGAAGGCTCTCGGCACTAATGCATGGGCTAATCACTTTTATAGGTTTATGACTCATTCTAACGCTAATATTTCGATGCATTTATTTGACAGATTTGGTTTCACAGAATCTAGTTGTTAGGTTTTGTGAGTAGTGTAGCGGGTTCGTGTAGTGAATATGTAGGCTTTTATAATGTACTGTGTGACTGGTGTTTGAAAATATTAAGACAGTTTCTAAATATATTTTTTATAACAACAATTTCACTCTTAAAATTAAATTAGATATAAATCAGTTTGAAACAAAAAATAAGTTGAATTTAAAAATAAATCTCAGTAACACTACTTATAATATAACTTTGGTCGTTATTTATTAATTAGTCTTGTTTTGTGGTGGTGATGTTATTGATGTAATGGTGATAAAACAGTAGTGATGCAAGTTAAATGTGGATGACCTTTTTTTTACAAAACTAACTTCCCGAAATGAAAAGTAGTGATATTGATATGCCTATTTATTATTCAAATTTGATATGAAATCGACACTATTATATATTTGAAAAGAAGGAATAAAGTAATTTAAAGAAAAGGATAACTTTCCGCATTAGGAATATTACCTACCTGTGTCGCGGGGATACAAAAAACATTCATGAACAAAACTAAAAGTTCCGAAATAGAACTTCAAGTAGCCTCAACCTAACCAACCATAACTTGTTGAACCTAAGGGGTAACAGTTTATGTAAAACTAATCAATAACTTAAATATTGAGACAAGGGTAAACATCATGAATATGTTTTAAATAACTGCATAGTTTTGCATCGGCATATATTAAGAAAATTTTACTTCATGTATTTTCTTGTTGGAAAGAAAATTAAAAACCTATCAGAGGAATTTGTATGGCTGAAAGTTATTATTTATTTAGTTATTTAAACATAACAGTAAATCGCAATAGATTTTATTAGACTCGTGCATCAACCATAAACGTACTTATTACAAAATATCCACAAAAGCAGTAAGAAGAAAGGATCGTAAATATGAATTTGACCAGTTAAATTATTTTAAAACCGAATGTACACATTTAAGTATTTAAAAATTCCATGAAATATATGTTTTTTTTTTAAGTCTCGTCTGCTTTTTAAGATGTAAATATAGATAATTACCACAGCATTTCTAAATCTGAAAATTTGAAGGAAACTTAGGTGCCATGATTTAGTAAACTAACATACAAAAGCAATGATTTTAAGCATTCCTTGACTTCATAAAGCTTAAACGGTAATTAAATATGCGTGGCGTATACAACGCAAGGCAAATTGACCAAATATTACGAAAAATAATATCATTGCTAGACTCTTGAAATGGAAATACTAATGCAATTACACTATTGCATTAGATGTAATATGTAATGATAGTGGATGGTATGGTAGTAAATAAATATGTATTTAATTATTTAAGAAACCCACATTAAAATTATACGTGTGCGAGGAATATTTAACTCAAATGCAAGACTTTATATTTTTACAAATCTACTTGAATGTATAAATAAATAACTACGAAATGCTCTTTCAAATAATAATCGAGCGATAATGAAGGACAACATGAATAAAGATTATATTATTAGATATTTATCAAATATTATGCAAAACTAAAGAATGAATTTAGGACTGCGCGGATTGCAGGAAATCTTTATCGTCTACATTTAATATTTTTACTAAACTTTTATATCGATAAAGTTGAAAGCGTTACATACAAGAATTAATTAGGATTGCATACAGTTG
Organism: Diaphora mendica; assembly: GCA_949125395.1. Lineage (NCBI taxonomy): Eukaryota > Metazoa > Arthropoda > Insecta > Lepidoptera > Erebidae > Diaphora > Diaphora mendica. The sequence goes on from OX421316.1 coordinate 5,506,168, forward strand.
AAGAAAGTACAAAATATCGAAATTATCAGTAATTTAAAGTAATTGAGGTAAAATTTCAAAGGAGATTCTGGATTGCTAGTTGGATTTATATAAAGTTAAATTACATTTACTTTCGCCTAAGGAAATGGTTTAGAATTACAATCGTTTGAAAAATGAATTTCTGAATGTATAAGATTTATCATTTAACTGAACGTTACGTACATAAATCTGGGCATATTTATTTTACAACTTGAACTACCTAAGTATAAAATTGAAAACACGCAGAGAAAAAGTTGCATGAAAACAAAATTATTCTACTATTTAAAATTATTATATAAATCTGAGAAACGCAAGAAATTACGATTATACGCTTATAAGGCGCTGGTTCTTTACAAAACATTCTAAGATTTTACGGTTGGATGTGATTACAGGATATTTGGATGGATTACGATGAAAAAAATCTACGACTTCTTGAAATTACTAAGACTAGAATGTACGTAAAAAATAACAGTTGCAGTAATTTACAAGGTTTAACCTTTTGTGAAACTTCGTTAAATGCAATACTGAAAAAAGAATGAAATAATATTCAGGAGGAGAAATTGACGGGTTAATTTAGGTTACAGTACACATAATACCTTTACAAATTGGTATAAACTCCTACGTCTAGTAATAATTACCTATTAATTCTAATAAATGTCAACAGAATATTACCTAAGCGGTAGGATTTACGGAAATCTGATTTTATGTGCTATTTAACCACTAATCTATGTATATATTGTATAAACAACTAAGAAAGTACATAATTTATGAATTAAATTATCCAATCATTCAAAATAAAGGTTTAATTGATAATGAATACTAGATGCACAACAACAGAGACAGTATATTTGCAAATAATCGTTATAAAGATTCAGAAATGGTTACGTTGCAGCATTGTTTATAAGGTTTACTTATTTCATTTTAATAAAAGGCAACTTCATGTTACACACACAAAAATGTTGTAAACTTATTACTTTACAGTATATGTTAACCAACGTATTTTGGATTAAATTTTGTACGTAATTAATAAAATACAAATAAATGATTAACAAGAAGGTAAAAAAAGGCTTGGCCAAGCTTAGTCAAAAACGCTTATCACAAAGTGCCTTATTTAAATTAGGTTCAGAAATAATGAAGTCTATTATGACGATAATTAAAATCTGCAATTTGATTGAAACATATCTATTGAGTAAAATTAAAATAAAAAAATAATTTAATTTTAGTGGCACTAAATCCTGGTAACGTGTTTTAAGATATTTCGGAAATGACAAAAACCCATTTATAAGAACGTGATATTAATCAGAGGAATTCTAGATTATTTTACATATGTATTTTACTTAAATAAGTAATATATTTTAAGGTACTGAAGTAAATAGGTGGGTAGAAGAAACTAGTAAGGCAAAGATAATCCTAAAAACAAAGGGTAAAGCGTGAAAACAATGTTGAAAAGTCTGAAAGTGTAAAGTTATGAATTAAAATGATTAGAAATTGAAAAAAGTAGTTTTCGTATCAATTTTTACTAGAGAATGCGGATATCTGCTGGAATTGACGCTAGAGCTTATAATTTCATAAACGATACTCATTGCTAGGAAATAGAGAAAATGCTTACAAAATGTTTAAAAGGAAATAAGTTATTTATTTTGTTTTAGTTATGCAAATTTACTTGCTTTTCTTGCTTCGTCATAGATGTGAGTCATGTTACGTTAGTAGTTTAACTAATTTCAATTACAATAATGCTAAGAGAAATGCATAGAATACGCTAATAAATATTTCAATTCGTTGTGCAATACGATATTAGGTTAATTAAAATAGGTTTAGGTAAACTGAAATAATTTAAGTTGTAATTTAATTTAAGTAATGTGTTTTGGTTACACATGACTGAATAAAATGCTAAAACGTTTAGTAAGTACGTTAGTAGTATTTATATTTATAAAATTATCATTTGTTAAAAAATATGAAGGTTTGCACTAACCTAAAACAATTATATTATTATCTGTATGAAAAATACCAAAATAAAAAAGTATCAAATTATAGGAAATTCGGATAGTGTTTATTACTACGGATGGAGTCCAAAAGACATACATAACTAATAAAGGTGCTCTTATCATGTAAAGAAGACAGGTTAGGTTAAAAGATAACAGATCTATTAATTTAGGTTTTGACGTTACGTCAGTTGTTTTGCTTTCTTGTTTAAAAAAAAAACCTCAAGCATTAGGATTTGTTAATAACATGTTAACAGAAGCATAAGACAATATTACTGAGCAAGAGAATAGAAACTGTGTGCCCAAGATTGTTTTTTTGGAGTGAGCGTGTTGGTTGTGCACGATGGTATACCAAGAAACTAAATTTAGGGTTTCAAGACGTTTATTTCATGTGAAGTATTAAATAATGTGCTTGTGGTGTCATTTTTCGAGTTCGGTGCAGTGTCTTTTGAGATTGGTTTATTTCAAAAAAGTGTTATGCTTTAACATTTACGGTCCTTGTGTAACTAATTAACCAAATCTTCGTTATTTTCGGGCAGTGAACGTAAGATGTTTTATTTTGCGTTCGCTGATTATAAGTTTGTTTTATTGTTTTCGTATCGTGCATGTGGGGTGATGTGCAGTGTAATAAGAATTAAGAGAACAAAAGTTGTTTTTCATTAAAAAGCTTGTTTTGTTTTAGAATAAGATTGAAGGCTCTCGGCACTATTGCATGGTCTAATCACCTTTAGGTTTGTGACTTAATATCAACGCTAGTCGATGCATTTATTTGACAGACTTGGTTTCACAGAATATAGTTGTTAGGTTTTGTGAGTAGTGTAGCGGGTGCGTGTAGTGAATTTTTAGTCATAGTGTACTGTGTGACTGGTGTTTGAATTTTAATATTTAGACGAGTTTCAATTTTATTTTTTATTACAATTCCATACTTAAAATTAAATTAGCGATAATTCAGTTAGAAACAAAAAATAAGTTGATTTTAAAAATAAATCTCAGTAACACTATACTTTATATAACTACCTATTGTCGTTATTTATTAATTAGTGTTGTTTTGTGGTGGTGATGTTATTGATGTACTGGTGATAAAAGTAGTGATGCAAGTTAAATGAAGATGAAAATTTTTTAAACCTTTTTTTTTCCAAAACTACCTTCCCGAAATGAAATGTATCGATATTACGATGCCTATTTATTATTCTAATACGATATGAAATTAACACTATTACCTATTTAAAAAGGAGGAATAAACTATTTTTTTAAAGAAGGACCTCTTCGGCACTAGGAATATTTCCTATGTCGTGGACATAAGAAACATACATGAAGAAAACTAAAAGTTCCAAAAGAAAACCTCAAATAGCCTCATTGACAAACTTGCGTTTGAACCTAATAGGAATCAATTTATGTAAAAGTAGTTATCTAAATGTTGAGACAAAAGGAGTAAATAACATGAATATGTTTTAAAGAACTGCATAGTTTTGCATCGGCATATATAAAGAAAATTTTACTTCATGTATACATTTCTTAGAAGGGATAATGAAAACCTAGTGGAGGCATTTAAATAGCTGAAAGTTATTAAATTGTTTAAACATAAGAATAAATCGCGATAGATTTTTCAGACTTACGCATCAAGCGAAACATATTACTTAATATCCACAAAAGCAGTAAAAAGATAGAATGATAAATCAGAATTTGACCAAGTTATATTCTCTTAAAATCGAATACGCGTATGGCCTTAACCCTCTCCTGAGAGGAGACCTTAGCCCAGTAGTGGAACGTTATGGGCTGTTGATGAAGAATACACGTTTAGGGATACTGAATTTCATGAAAGATATGTACTTTTTTGAAGTCTCGTCTGTCAAATATGCTTTTAAAAATATGAAAGAAACTTGGGTACTTTGCTGTCATACAAAAGCAATGATTTAAGCATGTAATAGCTACTCGATGTTCTTTAAAATAATAATCAAGTGATATTGAAGGAAGGACAACATGAATAAAGATAACGTTATTAAATATTGGTCAAATATTATGCAAAAGTACTTGGCTTGCAAATATTAATATTATAAGGAAATATTTTATAAATGTAGTTACATATGCGCGAATTGAAGGAAATGTTTACTACTAAAATTTGGATAAACTTGACAGCCTTACACTTACAAGAACGAATTAGAATTGCATACAGTTATGAAAGTACAAGATATTGAAATTATCAGTAATTTAAAACTAATTGAGGCAAAATTGCATAGAGATTCTGGACTGCTTATTGGATTTAGATAAAGTTATATTACATTTACTTTCACAGAAAGAAATGTTTTAGAATTACAATCGTTTGAAAAGTGATTTTCTAAATACGCAAGATTTTATCACTTAACTGATTTAAGTATGAAATTGCTCAGAAAAAAGTTGCGTGAAAACAAAATTATTATACTAATTAAAATTATTATACAAAACTTGAAAACGCAAGAAATTACGATTACACGCTTCTAAAGCACTGGTTCTTTACAAGATATTGTAAGATTTTAAGTTGGAAGTGATTACAGAATACTTAGATGCATTACAATGAAAAATCTACGGCATAGTTTTAAATTACTCAAAGTACGTAAAAAAATAAATTGCAATAATTTACAAGGATTATCCTTTCGTGGAACTGAAGAAAGAATGAAATATTCAGGAGGAGGAGAAATTGACAGGTTATTTAACGTTATTCTAAAATTTATGTAGGTACACATAATATACAAATTGGTATAAAAGTCTTTCGTCTAATAATCGTAGTCGTAAGATATTATGCTAAGGTGACTTAAATTGGACAATAATGATTTTGAAAGCAAATAGTAGGCAGTCGGACTGGCGCATCTTAGGACAAGCTCTAAGAGAGGGCGAGTGTGAAATTACATAAATATTGAAGTTGTAAGGTACAAATGTTAAACCCTAAGATAAGAATGAGTTACACTAAATGACCACTACAATTTGATTATTTCATATTTGGTCAACATTAAACGAAAAGTATTATAAAACAAATTCAGTTTTGTATGTGGCACAAACAATACGAAATCAATATGAGTGTTGTATAGAAAAGCATCTATTCAGACACAGAACAAAGGAATACTCTCTTTTCTGTGTATTCAGAGGTGTCATAAACAAAAGATTATGAAAAAAACAATTAGTCGTAGACAATCATCAAAATCAAGCAAGACTTATAAATTTTTAAACGTATACATAATATCCAAGTAGCGTAAACGTTAATTTTAGTGTACCTAACTTAATTTTCAGCCAAGGAAATAAAACCTATTCCCTGACATTGAATTAATACGAACAAGATTTGCCTTTAGGCAAAATTTGATTGAATTAAATATGTATATCTATTGAGTAAAATTTAAATAAAAAAATAATTTTGTGATTCTAAAACCTGGTAACATGTTTCTTTTATGATATTTTGAAAACGACCAAAACCCATTTAATAAGAACGTGATACATATTAATCATAGGAATTCTAATTATTTTATATTATGTATTTTATTTAGAAAAGTAAGATATTTTAAGGTTAATTAATAAATAGGTGGGTAGAAGAAACTAGTAAGGCTACTAGTAATAATAAGATAATCATATAGATAATAAGATATACAAAGGTTAAAGCGTGAAAACAATGCTGGAAAGTGTAAAGTTATGAATTGAAATGATTAGAAATTGGTAAAAAGTTGTTGTCGTATCAATTTTTACTAGTGAATGCGGATATCTAGAAATGACGCTAGAGCTTATTATTTCATAAACGATACTCATTGCTAGGAAATAGAGAAAATGCTTACAATTTTTTTAAAAGGAAATAAGTTTTTTTATTTTAGGCAAATTTACCTGCTTTTCTTGCTTCGTCATAGATGTCAGTCATGTTACGTTAGTAGTTTAGTTAATTTTAAGTACAATAATGCTAAGAGAAATGCTTTTAAATAGCTAATATAAATATTTCAATTCTTTGTGCAAAACGATATTAATATTAGTTACTGAAATAATTTGAGTTTGGTAATGTGTTTTGGTTACACATTTGAATAAAATGCTATTTAAAACGTTAGTAAGTAGTATTTATATATTTATTTATAGAAAACTTAAAACAATTATATCTGTATGAAAACTACCAAAATAAAAAAGTATCAAATTATAGGAAATTCGGACAATGTTTATTAATCCGGGTAAATTAGAAAGCTACAAATATAAGTAGGTTGTTTAAAATTTAAATAGTTTTAATCATAGTTTTACAATAGTGAAAATAATAATAAACCTTGTGCTACAGCAGAGTAAGTTTAACAATTTAGACCTTATAAAACGAAATGAGTGATTATCTTTATCTTCTTAATTATATCTAAGTTGAAATATACAACATATATTTTTTTAACAAGTATCTGTAGAGTCAGTGAGAGTATTTAAATTATAGAATTATAAGATCAATATACAAAAGATAAAATATAGGAATCAATAGGAAAATTACTGGCAGAGAATTCTTTATTTTATAGTCTTTAAAAGATACACATAAATTAATAAAGGTGTCAAAGTTTCTTATTACGTAAAGAAGACAGGATAGGTTAAAAAACAAAAACAGATCTATCAATTTAGGTTATATTAGTATTAGGGCGAAGGCTTGCTTCCTTGTATTGAAAAATGTTCCATATGCATTAGGGTCCTTGATAATGATAGTGGACAGAGTTTAAGTTGGCAACGATATTTTTTACGAACCTATGAAATCCGAAATATTATACGTCGAGGGATACCTTCAGTTAAAGTGCAAATGAAATACAACTAACCAAAGACATACACCAGTGTTAGTCTAAAAAAATAAACGTATTAGCTGAAATCTGAATTAAGTTACGAAAAAAACTGCCAAAAGATCTTGGTCAGCTTTAGTTAAAACTCAGAAATAACTATGAAAACAAAATAATTACAAATACTATAGAGCAACATAAATATTATTAAAATTATACCTACATGGTATATGCTAAGTTTATAATAATATATAAGATAGAAGTTGTTTTTACAACTAAGACATTAAGTACATTATTGGAACACACAAAAAGTTTCGGCAGCTAAAATTGCTATCAAAAGTCGTTACGGTGCGCAAAAATTATGGAATTTATTTGAATAAGGAATGGAAGTTCGCATGTTTATATGTCAAGGACAAGATCAATTCTGGTTGTTCGTAGTACTATCTATAGTATCGGAACATACATAATATTTGAACAACTGAAATAACAGATATTAAATAAATTATTGGAAATTCGTATGCAGAAATAAACGTCAGGGACAAGGTCAGTCTAGATTGCTCCTAGTAACTAGTGTCAGAACATGAATAATATTGCCACAAGTAAAATATTAAACATTATGGAGAAACAGATGAATTATTGAGATGGTTTTAATAAATTAATAGATATTCGTATATTTATACGTCGAGGACAAGATAAGTCTAGTTTGTTCTTAGTATTAAGTGTAGTATCGGAATTGATAAGCATTATATATTTGAACAACTAAAATAACAAATTTTATAAGGAAACGGAAGAATTATTGAAGTTATTTATATAAATTATTGGATATTCGCATACAGACTTATACGTCAGGGACAAGATCAGTCTCGGTTGTTCCTAGTATTCACTAGTATCGGAACATGTACTAGTATTGGAACCAGGACTAGTCCAGGATTTTATGGAGTTTACTAAATATTATGGAGAAGCGAGAATTTTTTTAAATTATTTTAGAATTATTCAAGTATAAAAATTGATATTCCCATAATATATGTAGTCTTATGACGAATAGTTTCGGAACACATAATGTTATTTAGAGAAATTAAATATCAAACATTATTGAAAAGTAGAATTCCTAAAATTATTGAAATAAATTGATGAATATTCCTATATTTAAATCGCAAGACCAGTTTAGGTTGTTTTTACTATAACTATAGTGTCTAAAAACATACACAGTATTTGAACAATTAAACATCAAGCTTAATGGAGAAGCCGAAGTATGATTATGATTGAGACTCAAGTATATAAACTTATATTTCTAATAAACCTTTAAGATAAGTCTAGTTTTGGAACGTAGACATGTTATTTAGAGAAGTTAAAAACGAACATTATGGAAAAGTGGGAGAATTGTTGGAATGATTTAAATAAATTAAATCGATATTTTTATACTTAAAATTTTAGTGTCAGAAACAGATGAGTCTAGGGTGCTCTACGTATGTATCAATTATTATTATTGCATCCAAATATGCACAGTTATAAGACACCCTAAGTTACATTATGGATAAGAAGATTGAAGTTATTTACATATATATTATTATTGTTATTGATAGTTATTAAATATTCATATAGGTATTTATATGTTGAGTTGAATTGAACTTTTCCTAGTATTAACTTTATCGGAACATGCATAATATTTAGACAACTAAAATATCTAACATTAACGGAAGAATTCTTTAAATTGTTTTATAAATTAATGAATATTATTAGTACATAATATATTGAAATGTCAAAGATACGTTGACTCGTTGTTCTTAGTAAAGACTAATTAATAAATATAAATATTTTGGACATCTAACACAACGCCATCTAGTCCCAAGCTAAGCAGAGCTTGTGTTATGGGTACTAAACAACTGATACACATACATATATACTTTTTTTTTGTAAATGCATACATATTATACATAGAAAACACCCATTATACAACACAAATTAATAGCTAAATAGTGGAAAATGCATAACGTTTGGACTCATATAATATCAAATATTATGAAGAAACTAAAAGTCATTGAGATGAATCAGGAAAATTAATGGACATTCGTTTATTTATATGGCTCTTGCAAGATCAGTCTAGGTTTTTCGTATCCCTAGTATTGAGTATAGTATCTGAACATGCATAATATATTTGATCAAGAGAAATTGCAAATAATGTGGAGAAACGGAAGAATTATTGATATCTTAAATATTTTATATCTCAAGGAACAATATCAGTCTAGGTTGTTCTAAGTATAGAAAATAGTATCGGAATATGCATTACAACTAAAATAACCATTATTAAATATGGATTTTCGTATATATTTATATGTCAAGGACAAGATCTGTCTAGGATTTTCGTATTCCTAGTATTGAGTATAGTTTAGAACATGCTTAATATTTGAACAGCTGAAATTACAAAGATTGTGGAAAAACGGAAGAATTACTGAAATCATAAATTTGTAAAGTATTTGAGATTAGTATCGGAATATGCATTACAACTAAAATAACCATTATTAAATATGGATTTTCGTATATATTTATATGTCAAGGACAAGATCAGTCCAGGATTTTCGTATCCCTAGTATTGAGTATAGTTTAGAACATGCTTAATATTTGAACAGCTGAAATTACAAAGATTGTGGAAAAACGGAAGAATTACTGAAATCATAAATTTGTAAAGTATTTGAGATTAGTATCGGAATATGCATTACCTACAACTAAAAAAAAATATACCAATCAAATTGAGAACCTCCTCCTTTTGGAAGTCGGTTAATAACAAAAATTATGAAGAAATGAAATTATTCTTAAAATATTGATATGGATTTTCGTATATTTATATGTACTATGTACAAGATCAGATTAGAATTTTTTGTGTACCCATGATGGAGAAGTTTCAAAGTTATTGAAATGATTGAAATAAATTAAATGATGTTCGTGTATTCAAATGACAAGAACAGGACCAGTTTAGGTTGTCCCTAGCAATAACTATAGAGTGTAGTATCGAAACACGATTTATGAACAAACATTATGGAGAAATTGAAATATATGGACCAGGTGTACGCTAAGTATTTTATATGTGAAAGACAAGATTAGTCCCAAGTTGTTCTTAGTATTTATTGTAGTATTGGAATACGCAAAGTTTGGACAGCTAATAGACCTAAAATAGTGAAGGTGCACTGGAATTATTGAAATGATTTAAATAAATTAATGGATATTCTTATATGTACTTATATATCTTAATGACAAGATCAGTATCTACAGGTTGTTGTTAGTATTAACCATAGTATTGGAACAGGCAGGAATCTAATAAGGAACATTTATACAACTTAAATATCAAACGTTATGGAGAAATTATTGAGTTGATTTAAATTAATTATTAATGTTATATTCTTTTTCATATATCACAGACAAGATCAGTTTAGTGTTACAAAATATTATGGAGAAGCCAGAGAATCATTACTTACTATAGTAAAATTTAAAAAATGTAAGGGATATGTGTAGGTATATCTTTAAAAATGTCAAAGACAGCAGCAGTCGGTTTCCTTTTTTAATGCGTTACTAAATTGTCGAACATGTATAGGTATTATAGAGAAGAAATACAAAGAAACGAAAGAATCATTAAAATGATTTTATTAAAATAAAGATCAATGGTATAAGCGGACAGTTACTGAAGTTATTCAATTATTCTTTTAATAATTATAATATCCCTAGGACAAGTCCAGTCTAGGATAGTCTTTAGTTTGAACAGTTTCGGAAAAATAAAAACAACTAAAATATTAAGCGTTATGGAGAAGTGGAAGTATTATTGAAATACTTAATTAAAATTATTAATGGATATTGGTTTCTGAAAGGAATATTAGAGGGTATATTTCAGTCGTTATTATGGATTTTTTTATTTACAATTTAGGTGTGTATAATAATTTTACAAGCCTTTATCATTCTGTGTATCAATTTAATAAAAGATCTTGCGGTGGTTACTTGAATAATTTGAAGGTTGATCTTATTAAAGCCAACAAATAAGTTACACATCAAGTTTGATAATGTTTTAAGGTGACATATGAAATAAAGTGAAAGGAATTATTATAAGTCATTATTACTAAACAGAAAGGAGAACAGTCTATTCAAGGATTATTTACAAATCATAAAATAAACATGTTTACAACAATATAATTTTTAACTAGCTTTTTCAGCAATATTTATGGAACTAAGAATAAATTTTGAGACTGATTGCGAAATGTCTCAAATAACAGACAGTAACAGATTGTTAATCTATAATAGTTTTTAAGACGCCAAAAACGTATTAGGAAGAATAATGAATTAACTACTTTTTAAAAAGTATATTTAAAGTTTATTTATACCGAAGCGTGCCTTATTAGTGATTGTATGAAAAACAAGTAGTCAATACACGTTTAGAACAGTATGCAAAGTTGAGATATTATAGTAGCTACCTAGTAGCGTGCATTAATTTAAGTGTATTTTAATATAAAATATTGATATAGATTTCATATATTACCTGCCCTACTCTTAAAATCCTAAATTTAGAACACTTGTCGCCTGCTATAAATAATTATTTCATTAGAAATTGGACGGTGCATACTGTGGGTAATTAGGAAGTAGGTACCTACAATAATCAGGAAGGTAGGATTTACAATGCGTAGGTAGGTAGGATATGTAATAAGTAGGAAGGAAATACAATAAGTAGCTAGGTAAAGATGTTCGTATATTTATATGTCAAGGACAAGATCAGTCCAGGGTTTTCGTATCCCTAGTATGAGTATAGTTTAGAACATGCTTAATATTTGAACAATTGAAATAACAAAGATTGTGGAAAAACGGAAGAATTAACTCATAAATTTGTAAAGTATTTGAAATTAGTATCGGAATATGCATTACAACTAAAATAACAAAATTATGGAGAAATGAAAGTATTATTGAAATATTGATACATTGTGGATTTTCGTATATGTATGTCAAGGACAAGATCAGACTAGGATTTTCTGTAGTATTACAACACCCTATAAAGAAGCTAAAGAGTTACCTACTAAAGTTATATGCCTTTAGGACGAGTTCAGTTTCGGAATATGTTATTTAAATATAAAAAATATCCATAATGGAAAAGTGGGAGAGTTATTGAAGTGATTTAAATATATTAAATGATATTCGTACATGACATTCAAATGACAAGAACAAGATTAGGTTTAGGTTGATCTTAGTAATAACTACAGAGTATAGTATCGAAACATACGGTTTTTGAACTACTAAAATATCTAAACAAGAAAAGACTAAGAAAGCAAACATTAAGGAGAAACAGAAATATTATTAAAATTATGGACAGGTATACGCTAAGTATATTTATACGTGAAAAGACAAGATCAGTCTTTTAGTATTTATTATTTTATTAATACACACGAAGTTTGGACGGCTAATATATATAATATCGTGAAGGAGCACTTTAATTATTGAAATGATATAAATAAATTAATAGATATTCGTATATTTATACATCAATGACAAGATCAATGTAGGTTGTTGTTAGTATTGGAACAGCCAGGAATCTAATAAATTAATAGATATTCGTATATTTATACATCAATGACAAGATCAATATAGGTTGTTGTTAGTATTGGAACAGCCAGGAATCTCACAGGAACCTTTATACAACTAAAATATCAATCGTTATGGAGAAATTAATAAGATGATTTAAATGAATAAATGTTATATTCGTGTTTTCATATATCACGGACAAGATCAGTCTAGAATTTTCAGTAGTATTACAAAACATTATGGAGAAGCGGGCGAATTACTATACATAATGAAATAAAATAATAAAAATAGAATGAAAAATCTAAGAAAGAAATGTCAAAGACAAGAGCAGTCGCTTTTCTTTAGTAATACGTAACTAAAGTATCGAACATGTTTAACATAAAGAACAAACACGGAGAAACGAAAGAATTATTAACATAATTTGATTAAAATAATGGTTATTGGTATATGTCAAGGACAAGTTGGGTCAATCTGGGTTGTGTATTAAGTGTAGTATCGGAAAAAGCACATTATTTATACAAATAAATTGTGGAGAAGCGGAACAGTTACTGAAGTTACCCAAGTAATAATTTTACAAGCCCTTATCATTTAGTGTATTTACAAGATCTTGTAGTGGTTACTTGAATAATTTGAAGGTTGATCTTATTAAAGCCAACAAATAAGTTGTACATCAAGTTTGATTTGGTTTTTATGTCATATATGAAACAAGTCATTATTACCGAACAGAAAGGAGAAGTATTCAAGAACTAAGTATTTACAAATCGTAAAATAAACATGTTTACAACACAACCATATAATTATTTAACTAGCTTTTAGACGTCGTAATTAACAAATTAGTCTGTTGAGCAATATTTATGAAAATAAAATGATGAAGTTTGAGATTGATCGTGAACTGTGTTTTTAACTAACAAAATAATTAATGGTTGTTTTAAGACCGAAAAAACGTGTTAGGAAAAATGATGAATTAACTACTTTTAAAAGGTATTTTTTTATGTTTCTTTTTTATTTATTTTTACCAAAGTGTGCCTTATTAGTGTTATCAGTGATTGTATAAATAAATAAATAAGTTAGGTAATGAACGGTGCTTACCCTAGGTAGTTAGGAAGTACAACACTCACTAAGGTACATTATGTACGTAGGTAGCGCAATACGCAGATAGGTAGGCATTTCAATACGTAGGTAGGTTGGAATTACCATAAGTAGGTAGGCAATACAATAAATAGGTGGATAGGAATAACAATACGTAGGTAGGTAGGTAGGCACTACAATACATAGGAAGGTAAGAAGCACAATACGTAGGGAGATAGGAAATACAAAACGCAGGAGGTAGGCAGTACAATACGTAGGTACGTAGTAAATACATTAATTAGGTAGGTTGGCAATAAAATATGTAGGTAGGAAGGAACTATAGGTGGGTAGTCAATACAATACATGGTTGATTGGCATTACAATACGTGGATGGGTAGGAAATACAATAAGAAGGTAGATATAATAATACATACGAGTAAGTAGGTCGTAAGAAAGTAGGAAACACAATAAGCAAGTAGGTAGTCAGTAAAATACGTAAGTAGATAGGTAATAAGAGTTAGGTAAGAAATACAATACCTAAGCAATATATTGGCATTATATTGCATAGGTAGGAAATACAATAGGAGGGTAGGTAGGTAGGTAATACAATACATTGGTAAGTAGGAACTATAGGTAGGTAGGTAGGAAATGCAATACGCAAGTCGGTAGGAAATTGATACGTAGTCAGGTAGGCAGTACCATACGCAGGTAGATACGTACGTAGATTGATAGACAACATACGCCATAAGTATAAATGCAGGCACTACCATATAATATAGTGTTCTTTACATAGGTGAAAAGTATACTTTTAATAACAAAGTAATTTGGTACAAATATAACTAAAACAAAAACTGAACTTAGTTTAAGACTAAGGATAAAGCTACAACATATATAGGCACCACCAACCACATCATGTGCAACTACCTTAGAACTAGGGAACTAGCTAAGGAATACAAAGACGAAATGCAATAAATCTCAAAATTAACATTAAGAGTATCAATTGGTAGATTCGATCTAGACTCGTAGAATAAAGATATATATGGGAAACGAAGAACTATGTTAGGATTATAGACAGAAAACCAAAATAAGGCAAATATTAGATATTAAAGTACGTACTACGGAACATTTACGGAAAAGGTACTCAAAAATAGTCTGTAAGGGCCAAGTAAAAATAAAAATGATATGACTAGCAATGACCAAGTATCTAAATAAAATAATAGAAAACGTTTAATTTTATTGAAGCCTAGATATTATTTATAAAATGCGCAATGAACAGTTCGAGATTACTGAAAATATTGATATATACGATTAACGTTACGTTAACTTACGTTAATATTAAGGGGAAAGGTAAATTACGCATATTTAAAAACTGGCAACAAAACATGCTCACAATAAATAAGTCTGCCGTAGGTAAGGCCGTAGGTTATAAGAATGCAGTAGAAATTATGAAGACAATTTACAAAATGAACACTAAAGATACATATGATCTTAGTGGTCGCAAATAGAAAGATATATAATATACAAACTTAAAAATTGGCTTAGTATTGATGAATTAAATACAATACAATAATAAACGAATTTGAGGGAGAAGTTTTAGTACGATGTAAAACAATGCTCATATTTTTGACAAGATCATGTAATTTTTTTATTGAAATACGAATTGTAAGAAACAATAGAAACAGTAGTATAGTAAAGATATCGCTTTAATAGATATAAGAAATTGCAAAGGAGGTATTTCGTGATAGGAGAAACAAAGCAAATAGGCATAAGGCAAAATGAACAAATCGGGCAATTTTTGTTCGGACAGAGATGTGTACAAGAAGAGAAGAAAAACAAGTTAGACACGAAGAACCTAATTATTTAAAAAAAAAAGGTAGAACAAAGATAAAAGAAATAAGACATAAGTAGTACTATGCAAAAATAAATTTGATCAATTGTAAAACACAAGACTGTGTAGGTAGGCAAAAATGATAGGTAATAAAGTTAGTTAGTATTCAACTTCATCAAACCTTTATTATTGACGATTGAAATGAAACCAAATAGAAATATAATGGAATGGGAAAGATACTTAAGTTAGATATAAGAAAGAGTGAAAAAACATGAAACTCATTAGACTACGAGTACATGAAGTACCGTACCTATCGTACCATAAATATTATACCTACCGTACTGTCTATAAACGTCCCTTACAGAATAAAACCTATTCTAATGTATATTATATATACATACCGTACCGTGGTTCTCGTATAACGTATTACCGTGTATAAATGTACCGTTACCTATCGTACCTTAGATATAACTACCGTACCGTATACCGTACCTATCGTAATTATGTAAACAGTAATTTCTTTTCAGTTTTTTGTGGTTCTCGTAAACCGTAAAACCTTGTAAAATGTATTGCACTTACCGTACCATATATCGTATCTATCGTACCATATATATGTATATATACCTACCGTACGGTGTATATACCTACAAACTGTATATACACCTATCGTAACCCATACATAAATAATGTATATATATCCATATATGCCATATAGTATTCCTACCATAATGTGTACAACATAAAATTACGCCTGAGTGTCATACGTCTATTCCGCTTATCATTATATTAATTGAATCAACTGTGTAAACTGTGTTTTCTTTTCTGGTTTTTATAACTTCCTTAAATACATACGCATTCTCGTATACCGTAAAAATACACCATAGCTACCGTATGGTATGTTTACTTACAGTACCGTACATGTACTACTACTACTACCACCGTAGTCTTTATATAGGTACCTATAGCTGACATATCATATATTTATGCATCTTTCGTAACGTATATGTGCCTACCGTATCGTATATATACCTACAGAACCGTATATACCTATAAAACCGTATATATACCATCCGTACTATATTTAAACCTACCGTACCGTATCGTATATGTACCTACCGTACCATACAAAAACCTCCCGTAACGTATATGAACCGAAAGCTACCGTACAATATTATCACGTATATAGTATACCTATCGTATACTAGTCAGTGTTTTCGTTTCATTTACCTGCGTATTTTCGTGTAATGATCAAATCCTAATGCACATTTTAGTGTCTAAATTTTTAATGGCATTATCTACTAAAGTGTGTTAACGGAAAAACAAATATCTAGTAATGCTGAGTTTGGTAATTTAATTTGCTTATGCATTATTTACGAGTACACAATAAAAAGGTCAATTAGCATGAACACCTCACTGAATGGTTATTTTTAATAACGTGAAAGTCTTTTGTCTATGCTTCTCTGATAGCCCAAACAAATCGAGCATGGTCACAGTAGCAATAAAATATTGTGCACTTGGTTATAAGTTGGTGTAAAAGTATTGTTACGTGGTTTTGGTTATCTTAATCATTTAATTCGTCTGCGTATCGTGAACAACGTTATTTTTTCTACTGGCTTTATGGGGCCCGATGTCACACTGTAAATATTTGTGTAAAATGTACTTGAGCTTTTGTAACTAACTTATATTAAGAATTTATTACAATTTTATCCTAGGCATTTAATTATCTATTTATCTTATGAAAGCTAAAGCCACTAGTTTTAATCATCTATGTGGCCATTCACTCGTGTAATATTTTTTGATAATTTCAGGAGCTAAATCTAACTCGCACACATATTTATACTGACCGCTTTTCCTACAGACCCCGCGTAAGGTTCCGTCGTAAAACAACAAGGCCGCCTTAAACTATCGACAAAACTATAGATCATAGTTTCTTCACATAGTCGAGTCCTTTCGTGGAAGCCGCAGGATGGAATCTAGATTTGCATCAGTATTAGTAGCACTTCAGTAACGTTCAGAAAATTAATTAGAGTTCAAGGTATAAATACAGACTATACATATTTTATCTTCATTTTAATTAAGACATTCACTATCTGCAGGGGGCAATAAGTCTCCAAAATCTCCATTCGGTGTCAGATTCTGCTAAACTTTTACGTTATCGAAAGAATTGAGGATTTCACAGGCGTATCAAAATTAAAGTCGAAAACTATTTGTATGTAGTGAGGATATGTCGATGTAATAATCGTTCACGACTATGTTTCAGCGTAAAATTATTAGCAGAATTTTGAATATATTCATGAAGAATGCAAACACTAATAATAATTACAAATATATGATAACGCCTTTTGGTGAAACACAGCATGTTTGATATTAGACATAAATAATTTCGCATACTTTTAAATTTTTCCAAAGACATCATTTAGTATTTAGCTGGCCATAGAATTTGCACATGCCTAGCGGACACACTATAACCTATTTGTTACTAACTCACCTTTAAATAAATTCAGATCTATTTTCTTTTTAAAAGACACACAGAGAATGCGTTCTTAGATCTAACTGTTGCAAACTTATTTGATTTTTCAGATGTATTAGTATTATGTTGGCGGCGTCAGGCAGGCTTTTTAACAACGGAACTTAGGCAGCGATTAGTTACGAAAGTCTATGAAACAATTTCGGGAGCCGTAACACTACAGGCATGTTAAGTTTATCTATTTAGGTATAATTTAATATATATTTATTAGCTTGTATATATTTGTACAACATTTTTTATTAAATATTTTTGTCCTGTTACGACAAATCTTATTATGATCGTTTTTTTTCCATATGCAAAACAGTAACATTGATTCAAAAATGAATGAGGGGTCAGGAAATTTTTGAAATTACATCAGGTGTGACATCAATGAAAAATATAACATCGAATAGCTAAACGAGAGTTCCATGAATGTATATTAATTATCCAATAAGATTTGCTACGAAAAGGAGGCTAGTAAACCGTGCGATGACTTATTTTATGTATATTGTTGAATAATTATGATACGTATGTAGGTATATTTAATACATTCAGTGTTTGACATCTTATATTATACTAGAGTTGAAGATATAGTAAGGTAAATATTTTAAGGTATAGGTTATAGATTTACCTATTGCAGTATAAATATGTGTATACATACCCGGAAAGTATTGTAGTTTTATGTCGTAAGATAGTATAGTTATTGCTTCGAATGCTCTGACTAGTTAAGAAAAATAGCCCCTGAACTTTAGAGTTAACAGGCCGTAGATTCAGGACGTCCCTAACATAGACTCCATAAAACGAATCTGGAAGATGCCTAATTTGTTGGCAGGCTTAGGAAACTCGTAAGATATCAGGCGTGGCTTAGTGTAGCGTAATTTAGTTCAAGTGATAAGTATATCGTAGGATTGTATTTATGAAACGTTAATGTATCTTTTTACTAAAATTAAGTGATAATGAGTTAGTTGCTATGAAAGCATTATTTAATTGCAAATTTAAGGCTAAGTAATTACAAATTGCTGTATGATTAGTATTCTTAGATATAATAAAGTCATTCGCTTCGGATTTTATGCCCTTGATTACTATTTTCTTAAATTATATCTCGTAACGGAACTCAAATTTTCTAGTTTCGATTGAATCTCTAAATACTTTGTAAACTTTTTTTATGAAAGTAACGTATTTTTATACATGAGGTCTAGAAACTCTTAATTCATAAATAAATAAATTTAATGGTATCTGTGTGCCCCGAATACCATCGATGTTGTCTCAGAATATAATAAGGAAAATATAAATAGATGTGAATCGTTAATGTTTGTGTAATAAACTGTCAGAATCTATATTTTTTTTGATTTTGTTTCTTTTTTGCAACTCTATTTCCTAGACCACCATTCTGACTATTAGAAGACTAGAGATAATCAAAATAAAGAAAACAGTACATATTTAAAAAGTTGACTTATTAGTTGAAACATTTAATTTTTCTATGATTTATATCTATTCGAAGCCCTGACAAACAAATTTCAGAAGTCATGCGAGATTTTGCGAGTTAATTCGGGATCTTTTGGCGAGTAGCTAATAGAAATTAGAGATTAAGATATATTTACCTTTATTGGTCAAGGTTCTATCTACATATAATAATAGAACTCGATATAATGCACTACTAGTAGATGCAAATAGATCTAAAGGAAAAAAAACATAAAAATTTAGGGTGAATTTGATAGAGAAACAGAAAAGCTTCCTAATTTTTTTCTTGACGGAGTACGCAGGTGTTGTCTGAAGTAGGTAAATTATAGCATAACTTTTACTTTCCTTTAATCCCTTTTTACCTCATTTATCATTTCACTTTGATTACAAAACTCATTAAAAGTTGTGCATTCGAAAATCGACTGACTTACTTGACTTAGGTTTAGATGACCACCCTCTGCTTCCATAATTTGAAATATACGTGATACCTTTTTTCACTTGATAAATTGAAAGTTCTTTTGATAATATATTATAAGTTCTACATTAATCTGTCAATTTCTTATCAGATTAAAATGAATGCACTTTGTAGACCCTTGTCCCTTCCTCGACATAGGTAACTTAAAATCAGATTTGGATTTTAATTATTTTGTGGGTGAATGGGTAAATAATGGGTGGGTTACCCGAATATGTGTGCGTAGGTATATCTGCTGAGTTTCTTGCCCGTTCTTCTCAGTCGATAGTAGGTTGTGAATGGGTGGTAAAGAACAAAAATAAACTACATCAATTGTTTGTTTAAAAAACAAAATTGTAAAAGTTATATTTGAAAATAAATATTGAAACTGTTATAAACACAAAAAAAAGGCCGCCATAGTGTGGGTCACCATGCTGCATTGTTGCATTCGCAATGAGTATGGTGGCCACCACTCGTGGATTCTGCTTATGCTTTCCATCAGGCAGAGTAGAGTCATTTTGGCGGGCCAAACATAAAAAAAAAAAAAAAAAAAAAAACATTTGTTATAAATTAAGTTTCTCATTGTTAATCAAAGACAAACCAAATACAATTTAAATAATATTTATGAAATAAATAAATATCTTT
Source organism: Diaphora mendica (assembly GCA_949125395.1). Taxonomy (NCBI): domain Eukaryota; kingdom Metazoa; phylum Arthropoda; class Insecta; order Lepidoptera; family Erebidae; genus Diaphora; species Diaphora mendica. Next base: position 5,526,416 of record OX421316.1, read on the forward strand.
TTTAACCCTATCTGTTGTTTTATTTCCTTGTACTTGTGTTTCTAACAAACTGAGGCTGTATTTCTGGTAAGTTTTATGTCGCAGTTTGAGAGAAAATTTACTCAGAAACCTAAGAAAAATGCTTCTCGACATCTTGTTTGTTGCCATACATTTACAAAAGTAGGTACTAATGTTGCATATTAAGCCGGGTCTCCACCGAAGAAAAGTTGTCAATTTTTGTGTTGTCAACACGTGTTGGTGACAAAAGTTTCTGTATAACTGAGTCTCCACCGAACAAAAATTGACAATTTTTGTGCTGTCAACCTTTTTTGTGTTGTCAAATTTCGGTGGAGACGCGCCTTAAGGCACACAACAGCCTATAATAGTCCACTGCTGGACATAGATTGTTTAGGTAAAGATTGTTTCAAGTTTTCCTTCTGAATAGGGATGGTGACACTCCTTATTCTCAATCCGTCATCATACGGAAAGCAACTAAGCATATGGCATACGACTTTTTAGAAAACATACAGAATGAACCTGCATCTGCTTCTGAGCACAGCGGCATACCAGTTGATTTTTAAGGTAAAGTATAACAATAGGCATAGGTAACCTAAACAGACAGCTACATACTTAGGTCACATGACTCATTAGCTATAGACCCTGTCATCTGAACCGAAAGAATCTACCTACCTTATTGCATATATTATAGCGTTCAAGATGGTAACATCTACCATGGTTATCATCTTGAACGCTATATGCATAACTAGAATACTATGTTCGCTGAAAATATATTTTGATCGTAATTATATTTTTACCAAAAACAACACAACAACACAAACTCTAAGGCTATAACAACAGCCAGGTATAGTAGGCCTCCTTTCGAGGGCCTGCCTACTAAACAACGCCACAACATAAGCATATGTATGACTATTAGTCTGTTGATGTAATAATGATGATGTCATTATAACGAATGTAATTATTATTAACCCACCAAAAACCTTTTCATGTAAAATGTTGCCAAGACGACTGCATATGGCTTACCCTGTGAAAAAGATATCAGATCTCGTGTAGAGCCAAGGTTCTGAATCTACACGCCCTAACTCTACAAACCCTACCTTCACAAACTCTACATCTCAGTAAAAATGTATGGCTTCACCGTTTCGCTACCATACCGTCACGAAGGGGAAACGAATGCCTTTGTGTGTGCAAATATCTAGTTTATGAAGTAATGTGTTATACGAATATTTAGTTTCTGAAGTAACGAAACAGCCAAGCCATAAATTTTCAATGAGATGTAGAGTTTATGAAGTTAAGTTTGGTAGAGTTAGGGCGTGTAGATTCAGAACCTTGGCTCTACATGAGATCTGATATCTTTTTCACAGAGTAAGCTATATGCAGTCGTCTTGGCAACATTTTACATGAAAATGTTTTTGGTGGGATTTCATTTCTTTTTGTTAGTTGCTTAAGGCAGTTTTTTTTTCTTTTTTTGGGGTGTATTTCGCGTGCATCTTCTTTCTTCTCTCGAAAAAGTACGTGTACCAAAAATAAAACCTAAAAAAAAAAATTGTGAAAGTCTCATACAAACTTCCACCCCCCAAATTTGGGGGTTGGGGGGCAAAAGTAATAGGTTTATGTTTTTTTTTGTTGTTTGTATACTAAACTTAGTTTACATACCAAATTTCAGCTTTCTAGCACTTCAGGAAGTACCCTAAAAGTTTTGATGATCATCCAGTGTGTCAGTGACGAAATCGGTGTTTTTTAGGTATCAATAAAATCTAAAGTATTAGAGTTAAGCAATTGAAACTTTGCATGTTTTATTATTCTATTGGTAACATCATATCCTGAAAATTTGAACGATCTGGTATATCGGGAACCAAAGTTATGAGGGTTCAAAAAAACGACGAAATACTGTAGTTGCGCTTCGTTTGGCTCGTCTTGGCATTTTATTTGCAGAGCAGAGCTTGTGTTATGGGTACTAGACAATTGATAGAAATACATATATACTTTTTTTTGTAAATACATACATAAATTATACATCGAAACACCCAAACTCCGAAACAAATATTTGCAGATCATACAAACATTTGGTCCGACCCGGGAATCAACCCCGAGACCTCAAGCACAGCAGTCGTATACGCTACCACTGCGCACCTATAAAATAGGCGACTATACTATAAGTAACTAGTTACTATTGGTTTTAATCAAATCAAATATATTGATTGTGCTCCAATTGCTATAAGGGTGTTAATTCTAGTACATACATAGTTTAATATCGAAACAGGCCGCACACGTAGTATCTGAAAGAAAAGTTCAACTAAGTAATAATTTCATTCTCGGAGAGACATTTCATTTACGGTTGTAAGTAAATGATTCTTAAAATACAATAAAGAATCATTTAAAGTTCACAAATGTCTATCTACACAGTGCGACAAATAATAAATGTCGGTCAGGTCATCTTTTGTGAGCTGAAATTTTAGGACAGTCTACGGTACCTCTCTTACAATGATACAAATTAGTGTCAGTTAGGCTCTGGCTCAAATCTAGTAGGTACCTACGTAGCTAGGTATAATCAATTTAATCAAAGCATCAGAAGGTCAATTATTCATTTTTCTCGCAGTAAAATTTCAGTTTTGATCTACTCTCGTACACTCGACTCACTACCTTTTATGACGTTTTCGTTTCTAAAACAAAGAGCAGATCTGAACTGTATTTGAAGAATTTTTATTACGAGAAAGATTTCGTTTTCTACTGTATTAGTCAGATAACTTAGGGTTTGAGTTTTACTAAATTATTTAATATTTATAATCTATACTAATATTATAAACTCAAAAGTTTGTAAGTATGGATGGATGCATCCTTCACGCAAAATCTACTGAACGGGTTTTGATGAAACTTTACAGTAATATAGCTTTTACATCAGAATAACACATAGGGTACTATTTGCCGCGATAACCGACATATACGCGGGCGGAGCCGTGGTCAACAACTTTACCAATAAGTACGAGTACGCGAGTGTGACAGCTAGCGCCATCTACAGGATTTCTTAAAAACTAAATTATAGTCTAGCTATACAACCACTTTGTGTCTGTCGACATTTATAAGTTGACCCACAGATGGCGCTATAGATAAACCACTACGACTTGCCAAACTTTCAACTGTCTTTTATCTCATTGGTAATTCGACTTCCGTGATTGTGGAGCGACATTCGAGAATTAAATCACTACCTACTAATAAATGTCGTTATTATTCCATAGCTATAAGTTATACCAGTTATACCTCTAGTTGCCGGTATTTAAAATACGATGTAAAATTTTTCAAACAGTGGTGGAATTTCCTTTGTTATAAACCTACCTACCTATTGTTTGTAGGCCACTATTTTTCAGAAAGGGTGTTTTTAAAAAATATTACTAAAACTCCTGTTGCTAGATATATAACTCTAGCCTTATAGTAAAAATAAATATTAGGATTTAAATGCTTTGAGATTACTTTAGACTTCACTTTAAGTAACTATAAACTTTATTTTTCACGTCTTTTATAAACTTCTGATTAGTTCATAAATTTCTTACAATTATTTACTTTCAAGAATTCGTACGTAAGTTTTATTTAATACTAGCTGTTGCCCGCGGCTCCGCCCGCGTGTATGTCGGTTATCGCGGCAAACAGTAACCTATGTGTTACTCTGATGTATCTTCTATACTTATAAAATAACATGTCCTGACTGACTGACTGACTGATTCATCATCGCCGAGCGGAAACTATTAAACTTGGGAATACAAAATTTGGTGAGTATGATCGTTTCATTAAGTAGATACCCATTAAGGAAGGAATTTTGGAATTTCTACCCCCAAGGGGTCGAAATAGGGGTTGAAAGTTTGTATGGAAGTCCGTCATTTTTTAAGTTAGAAACATGAAACTTTATTTTTGGGCTACTGATTAAAAATGAGTAAACACGTATTTAAGCGTTTCTGATAGATAGAGCGGATATTCTACTCCTTAAGGGTGAAATAGGGGTTGACGTTTTGTATGTAGGTTAGTCTGGAAGTCCGTCATTTTTGAAGTTAAAAACATGAAAGTTTATTTTAGGGCTATTAAAGAAATATGAAACTTTATTTTTGGGTTACTTATAAAAGTTTGTAGATATGTATTTCAACGTTTCCTAATATTCTACCCCTAAGGGGGTGAAATAGGGGTTGAACTTTGTTTGGAACTGCGTCATTTTTAAATTAGAAACATGAAACTTTTGTTTCGGTTTCGGCTACTGATTAAAAATGAATAGATACGTATTTAGGCCTTTCTCGATATTCTACGCTGAAGGGATGAAATTGGCGTTGACATTTCGTAAGCGGGCTAGTCTAGAAGTCCGTCAGTTTTGAAGTTAGAAACATGAAAATTTATTTTAGGGCTATTGATAAATAAATAGGAGATGCGTATTTAAGCGTTTCCCAATATTCTACCAGTAAGAGGGTGAAATAGGGGTTGAAAGTTTGTATGGAAGTCCGTCTTTTTTAAGTTAGAAACATGAAAAATTATCTTTGGGCTAATAGTTAAAAACGCGTAGATACTAAGTGTCTCTGGATATTATATCTACCCCTTTTTTGTGCGGAAATTCCCTCGTATATCACCAACTGGTGGTTATGTCGGACTCGAACCGACTAAAAACCGCACACCGTCTCGGGTTCTAGAAACCAGGGAACCAGAGCGCCCTCAAAAGGAAATCTCATAAATGATATTTCTACCCCTAAGGGGTGAATTAGGTGTTAAAATGTCGTAAGTAGATTAGTTTGGAAGTCAGTCATTTTTAATTTAGTAGCCTGAAACTTTGTCCTTAGGCTTTTAAGTACAAATAAATTAATACCCATATCATCATTTATGGGAATTCTATTTCTAAAGGGGTAAAAATAAGGGTCGAACGTTAGTATGAAATCCTTTTTAATGGGCTATTGATTAAAAATAAATAAATAGGTACGTTTAAAAACATGAATAAATTATTCATACATACTTACACAGTTTTAATTAAATATATTGTAAATAATCAACTTCCACGCGAGCAAAGCTGCGGGCAACAGCTAGTAAGCTATATTACTGTAAAGTTTCATCCAATTCCGTCCAGTGCTTTTTGCGTGATGAAGTAACAAACATACACCCTCACAAACATTCGCTTCTATAAATTAGTGTGATGTGATAAAATCGAATACGAAAAACAATGTTAAATTTATCACTACAGTTAAATGAAAAATTAGACATAACGAATGAAGCTTATTTTCAAAGCGTAAATAAAACTAAAATAATTAAGTATCTACAACTAATTCAACGAAAAAAATGGAAGGTATTTACAACTTACTATAAGAAATTAAAACACCAACAAATAAGGCTAAGTAATTAAATATTTGCAACGAAAAACATCTGCTTACCTATGCCTATACCAATAACCTAACAAAATCCTATAAAAAAGTAAATTATAGGTACCTAGGTACCTATGCTATAACCTTACAAAATTCTAAAACTTATCATTTCATCATCATCATCGTCATCATTTCACCTAAATAACTTGAAAGAATACGACTAAAGGTAACATACATGCTGTATAAAATCGAAAGGACTTCAGGTATTTTTTTGTAATAAAATCTCAAATGGACTATCTTCTATAGGTTACTATAAATTCAAGTGATTTGAGGTAAACTGACTATCTGAGGTTAACTCTGATATCGTTAAGACCCGTTTTATATAGTATGAAATTAAATGATGTCTACAGATTATGAAGGCATGCAGACAATTGCTTTAACTTCATTACAGGCGCTTACATAAATTTTAGGGTTTCCTTCGATTTCCTTAGGATCCCATCATCAGATCCTGATATGGTGGCCATGGGACCACATGGGGAGCATACAATTTCGAATACAAAAAGAATTTCCAAAATCGGTCCACAAATTGACGGAATAATCCGTGTACATACATAAAAAAAAATATACAGATAAAATTGAGAACCTCATCCTTTTGGCAGTCGGTTAAAAAAAATATACCGATGAAATTGAGAACCTCCTCCTTTTGGAAGTTGGTTAAAATACAGAAGAAATATTATAATACCAAGTAATATTTATAGAATCGAACTATTTAGACGAAATTGTGTGTACCTATATGGCTCCCCTAATATACAACACAATACCCAAGTGGATAACTGACCTAACACTCAATAAGTTTTGTGTTGCTCTTAGAAAATGGTTGGTAGAAAACAGTTATTACTCCATTAAGGAATTCCTACAAAAAAATTCGTGTCCGTCTTATCATTTTAGAAATGCATTGTAGGTGTGTATTGAATTTATTAAGTAGTTCTTGTATGTATTTTCAAAGTGTTACACGTAATCTTTTTAAATTGATTCTGATTTAGTTAATTCGTTATTGCTAATTAGCAATTAATATAGTTTTAGCAATTTAATAACTATTGCTGAAATAGTTATTAAAGCAGTCTTTCGTACAAACGAAAGACTTCAACACTAAATTTGCATGCCTATTACTGGTGAAATGTGTTTCGTGCATATTTCATTTTTATTTTTTACCATCTTTTTGTACCACATTTAAGCAAATAAAAATTATATTATTATTTTTATTATTATTATAAGTATTTTAAACTTAAAATAAATATCGTAAATATAAATGACCATTTAACGTTTATGGCATTCTAGTTTTTGGTTCAGTATCAATAAGAGCATCCTCCCAAAAAAATCTAAATTTCTTTAATGTACAGAATTGATCTTATACACTTTTCTTATGCGTTTAAAAGTAATCATATTACGTACCTATTGTAAAGTTAGTTACTTGATTCCAAAAGATGTCGCTGTTTTAAGCACAGAAACAATTTTCAAGAAAATGTAATTGCTTCAGTATCGATTAGAGAGCCCTCCCAAAAAATCATCTAAATTTCTTTAATGTACAGAACTGAACTGTTACATTTTTATTATACGTTAAAAAGAGTAATCATATTACGTACCTATTGTAAAGTTAGTTACTTGATTTCAAAAGATGTCGCTGTTTTAAGCAAATAATTTTTTCAAGAAAATTTAAAACAACCTTTTCTATGGAAAGAGAGAACATAAAACAAATACCTACCTATCAAATACTAACTACATACCACATTAATCACAATGCTTGTGCATAAAACGTTCCCACGATTATTTTGAATATTTAAGTCATGCGGGCACAACCAAACACACAGATTCGACGTCTACAGAGAGATATAGATATTCTTTTTCCTATGGATAGAGAGATTGCGATAAATCAAATACTTAATGCTACACCGAATTATACGTAATACGTTCTACGATTATTCCACGATATATTAATCAAAGTGTTATTAATTACGCATGTCTTCCAAAAGATGTCACTACGTGTCGTATTTCGTAATGATAAATTCTTTATATTTTTTTTTCCAATAGATAGAGAGATTGTGATAAATTAAATAATTAATGCTACAATCTTCAGAGTATCTCCTTTCTAACAAAAAAAGAACTATTGCAATCGGACTACTCGTTAATGAATTACAATTAATTACACATTTTGACTTTCATCCCCCCTCACAGGGAAACCGTTCGTAATTTCGGAATAAAAAGTATCCTATGTCCTACCTCGGAGTATGAACTCAAATCATGCCAAGTTTCATTTGAATCCATTCAGTAGTTTCGGCGTGATGCGCGGCCAAGATACAGACAGACAGACAGACAGACAGACAGACAGACAAAAATGAAAAAAAAAATAGTTTTGGTTTCAGTATCGATAACAGAGTACCCTCCAAAAAAAATTTTCAAAATATCTTCAATGTACAGAATTTGACCTGTTACATTTTTATTATAAGTATAGATACGTTATGCTCATAGCCCAGTTGCACTCGGTGATTAGAAACAATCATAATCATACAAATATTTGGTTCGACCCAGGATTTGAACTCGAGACCTCAAGCGCAGGAGTCACAAACACTACCACTGCGCCAGCATTGCGTCTGCTGTCGCGGTAAGATTAGCCTATATCCTTCCTCAAGAATCAAAGTATATCTATGACAAAATGTTATTGAAAGCGGTTCGGAAGTTAAGTCGTGAAAGCGTAACAGACAGACAGAGTTACTTTCGAATTCATAATATTAGATGGATGGAAGAACTTCTTGATTCAACACATCTATGTGTTGTTAGTATCTAGTTTTTACGAAAGAGCTTGAAGAATACACATCGGTTCCTCTATAATATCTTCATCGACATGAAATAACATATTATTTTTAAATAAGGAATGTAAAATAAGATATGAAATTGATTAATTTATTCTTATTTTCTTTAAATAGTGTTATTGTAGTAGTAGTTATCGTTTTTTAACCCCTTGTTAATAAATATTATTTATTAAATTCTAGTATCCTATTCTAAGTGTATCGCACTTTGCATTTGTTTAGGAAGGGGGCAGTATTGGTGCTGACGCCATATTCCTTCTTCTATAACATTTTGATCCTGCGCCTATATTATAGGTATAGCAACCTTTTTTTAACGTGTGGTGTGTCGGAATCGGACCGACTAAAACCACACGGCGTGCTGCCTCCTTATGCGAGATTATGTCTTCGCAGAAAGTTGCGACCGCGGTAAAACATCTGTCACTGCCGGCCATGGAGCGTATGACGGCCGGTAGCGAGAGATCTCCTCCTATGACTGCAGTGAGGGCAGAGGGGCCCAGGCGGGGCAAACCGCCAGCGTGTGCTGGGCCGAGTCTTCTCTGCAGTCGCAGTGGTAGCAGGCGGGACACAATTCCCTTCTAGCGACCGAGTGCAGGTACCTCCCGAAGCAACCGTGGACCTGCGACAGTCGGAAAGAAAGGGTCCCGTGCTGCAGCCCTACCCACTAGAGGATGACCGGCTAGAAAGCCTCCACGGCGGCAAACCAGCGTGTCATCGGCGTAGCAAATGACGCCCAACCCATGAGACGACGAAGGACCCAGTCATATCCCATGTTCCACAGGAGCGGTCCAAGGACAGACCCCTGCGAAACACCGCACGACATGGACCGCCAGCGCTGTCTCAAGATGCGATCTCGTTCCTCGTACATGACGGTGCACTCCTTTAAATAGTCTGCCACTAGCCGCCTCAGGTACTCTGGCACCCCGTGGTAGTGGAGTGATTCCCTGATGCAGCTAAATGGAAGATTATTGAATACGTATGCGATGTCCAGCGACACCGCCAACACCACGCCGCCACAGCTCACTGCATCTTCAGTCACGTGCCTCAGACGCAACATAGCGTCGACCGTCGAACGCTCTTCCGAAATAGGTATATCAGCCTACCGCAGTCCACAGCTGGACAAAGGCCTCTCCAATTGCACGACATTTGGTTTCGATACTTGGCTTCTTCTGAGCCGAATATGTGTGTTTGTATTAAATTGCGTTTTCGTTGGGTTAAAAGCAAGTATGTGGGTATTTTCTTTCCATTCGGCATGTGTGAAATATCCCATGTGTTTCGGAAAGGCGACTAACAAGGAAAATTTGAAATAAACCCTATGCTGACCAGTATAACCAGTGTGGCACAGTAGACCCCTTCCTACGGCGGCTCTTAAAGACTGTTGATCAGAAAATATAAGTATAACTATGTATTTTATAAAAATAAATTTCTTTAGGATAAACTGATATTACTAAGGAATCACTTAAAGATTCACTCATTGCTGCTAAAACATATTCAAGTAAAATGTTGCCAAGACGACTGCATATATGGCTTACCCTGTGAAAAAGTTATCGGATCTCATGTAGAGTCAAGCTTCTGAATCTACACGCCCTAACTCTATCTACCTTAACTTCACAAACTCTACATCTCAGTAATAATGTATGGCTTGTTTCGTATTACATTAGTTTATTAGCACATTACTTCAGAAACCAGATATTTGCAAACATAAGGGGCTTTCGGTTCGCATTCGTGACGGTAGCGAAACGGCGAAACCATACATTTTTACTGAGATGCAGAGTTTGTGAAGTTAGGGTTGGTAAAGTTAGGGCGTGTAGATTCAGAAGCTTGGCTCTACATGAGATCTGATAACCTTTTCACAGGGTAAGCCATATGCAGTCGTCTTGGCAAACATTTTACATGAAAATGTTTTTGATGGGATTATTACTTTTAAAACAACTTTAAAAAAACTTTATTGAAGTAGGAAAATATAGAGTTTATCATTGAAAGTTTAAAAGATGATGCAAATATAACAACTAAGTATATATTAAATTAAAAGAAATAGGATTCGATTTTTGAACTCGGTTTTGTAAATAATGCTTACCTAAAATGGGTTATAAAGAATATACACTCAGAAATGTGTAAAATTATTTATGTTGCATTATAATAATTAAAAATTGTCACAACAAGGAATTGCCACGAGCCTACCTTACACAATTGCCACTTACGAAATACTTACACTACGTACACTTAACTTAGGCGACTTAACGTTACATCACAAGTAGAACGAGATATCATTTATATATAAGTAACATAAGCCGAGGATATTGTTGACACATAACTCCGTTCTCACCCCACGTGGTAAATTAACCAATTTCCGTCCATCCAGCGCCACCGAAGCTTACAAATCTCTGAAGCGATCATAATCTGATGTCATTACAACTAGAAGGATTCACAAGCAGTACATAAGTGTAATATTATGCATAATAAATGTTTAGTATGTAAAGTAGATCAAAAGTTCACTACTATTCAATACAATGATCAAAAACTTTACAATAAATACAATTACCTAGCTCATACGTTGTCTATTCCAAACAAATTTATTTACATATACAATTTGACATACGGCAATAATAAACCAATTTGCTATTGACTTAGTCCATTCTCTAATCATCCATATATCCAACTTAAGATTAACCAAATGTCGTTTCGTTCAAATGACCAACAAATTCAATGTCAGCATTTCAGCCATAAGACGTACTCTCTAGGACTTCTTTAATGATTTCCATTTCATGGAATGGTTGTTCAGCATTCATCTACAACCTCCAATATTGACGAAGTCGTCCACCTGATTGTTGGACTTGCTACGCTGCGCTTTCTCGTCGGCCATCTGTTCTGATGTGTTATATACTCGTACCTGGTCATGTAATATAACAGGGGGTAGATGTAGTATAATACCGCTTCTTGCTGAAGTTGTACGCCTAGTTTTAGGAAGTTACGTCCTAAAGTTGTATAGAGAGAAATGAATTGATAGATATTGTTAAAAAACTGAAATTATTGTCTTAGCATCTGTCCTCAATCTCATTTTAAACATTTATTATTTCCTTACTGTGTTTTAAATTTCTCCACATTTTCAAGTATGAATATCATCGAGTATATCCGTTTAAATTGTATTTCTAACATGGTAAGGTTTCAAATATAACACTATTAGTTGGTGATTATGGTAACGTTCTTTATTACCAATCGTCCCACAGTTATTTGGCATATTCTCATACTTAAATATAACCAATAAATTTATTTGGATCAGAAAATATATAATTAGGATATTTTCTCGGCAATTGTGTTATGTCTATCTCTGTTTTCTATGCAAGAAAGTAGAGACAGCATGAGACCTTTCTCAAGAAACTATCCTCGAGAAAATATTTATGACTGAGCCATTTCGATAGTTAGCGCACGAAGTAGGAGTTGGTCAGGACGGAGCATAGCGCCATCTGCACACGGCGCACAGCTCGAATCTATCTTTTATTTTTATTCTTCATAGTGAGACGTCGCCAGAAGCTAGCCTTCTCAGCGGGCGGCTGCTCTTCTCTGGCCTCCTCACCCCGCGTCTCACCCCGCAGCATATCCAGGAATGTTGGATCATTTTTGCGGACATTTTTCTCAATTTTCACTGATTCTGCGCTCAATTCTGCCTTCAGTTTCTCAGGGCTCGTATTCTCGACCTTAAACTCGTTAGGGTCTTCAACGAACGCCTGCTGAAGGTCACGCATGATCTTTTTCCTTATAGTCTTCTTCATACTGAGGTGCCTCTCTAAAGTTTTCACGTCGCCGTTGCCATAAGTACGATACTCATCCTTTTTCTTTTTGGATTTCTTTGTTTTATCTTCGTTGTCGTCGAAAGTTTTGGCGTCGTACTGCTGGTTGAGACCGAAGATGTCCCGCAAATGGGGGATTGCTCGTTCCGACGTCATTGTGAACGCTGGAAGCACCCGCCTGAAGTTGAGATCACAGACACCTCATCGTGAGATCTGGAAAACAGAAAAAGGAAACTATTAATAATCACACATAATATCATTTTGCAACCATAGAAACAAAACTCAGGATGAGAATCAAGTACATATTTAAAATCAAATTTACAAATTCATAAGCTCTGTTCCTAACATTTCTACTTGAAAAAAAATATCGTATAAAACAGTTATTACATACATATTTAGATAAAGGACCATGATGTTTCATAGCGTAAACTATGTTATGAATGAATAAGGCAAATAGGACCTTCATGTACACAGAATATAGCACCTTTTATATGTATGGGCGCGTGCCCCATACCCCTACATATAAAAGTGTGTGATTACGCGTATCATTTTCGAGAATATTGCGTTTATCCGGGATGACTAGAAAACGATTTGCGTCTGATAGGATTACTGTCTAACCAAATTGAAATTGGCGTCGATAAAATTGCAGTTATGAATATCATATGAGGTGCAAACTGTGGGGTTAGAAGGTGCATCTTTCGTGGAACTTTGGAACCGAAACCTGATGGATTTAATAGCGTTTGCGTTGAGTTTGGGTGCTTATTGATTGGACAGGTAGCTAATGAGGCTTTTTCAAGGTGTAAATGTTTGGAAAAAGACCTTATTAGAACTAATGAAAAATCTAATCAGAACAATAAGCTTAAGATCTTATACATGACGTGTTAATTTTGCGATACACTTCTAAGATTTAACATATTATTTTAGATCGCAAACTAGTTTCAATAATTAGATAAGAACTGGTTTAACATTTGTTTAATTGAATTAACATAAATCTGTATACAAATTGCTATATTTACATTTTTTAAGAAGTAAAGTGTTATAGGGACTAACAAATTACCGATTTAATTTTCAAGTTCAATACGAATCACATTAGAGTCAATGTTCGATGTTTAAAATACCTATCTACGAAAGTGACGGACTAAGAATATGGAGCGTCACGACTCCTATTCATCCCATGGGTGTCGTAAGAGACGACTAAAGGGAGAAAACTACGCAGAACAACATCACTGCAAAAAGAGAAGGCAAACTTGCTTTGCAAACGCTGATTTCAGCACGAACGGGCCAGCTGGACCGGGGCGGTACTACCCTCGCACAGAAGATCAACGTAAAATGACAGCGATCGTGCTGTCGTGTTTCGTTGGTCAGTGCGAGACCGGAGGCCCAATGATGCAGAAGCATCACTAGCCCACCATGGTGTGGGTCACCGTGCTGCATTGTTGCACTGTCTGCATTCGCAGTATGGTGACCAGCACTCTTGGATTCTGCTTATGCTTTCCATCAGGCAGAGTAGAGTCATTTTGGCAGGGCAAAACATAAAAAAACCCTATACCAACCCGTCTGACCAACGTGATATTGTAGACCAAAACTTCCTTTCTAAGAAGAGACCTTTGTCCAGCAGTGGACATGTGACGAATACGAAAAATACTAGTAGTAGTTGGTACCTTATATTTTTCACTTGCCCATTTATAATTTCATTGACCCTGACCTATCTAAATAAGATGCCCATCACGTGGATAGAATGATTTTAAATTAGGTAGTTATTTAAATATTTTATAACTTTATATTTAAATCTGCGCCGTTAGTCACGTGGCATAAGTTTGTTTGTGTACGTTCGTCTTATGTGAGTTGTGGGCACATTGTTATAAGATTCCTATATTTAGAGTTTTCTGTAAGAAAAAACCCAACGGTACTTGGTTTTACAGTCTGATTGTTGTGTTGTTTTATGACATATCGGTACACAATAATCAATACTTATAATTATAACAGAACGTGGTAAGGCAAAGCAAACATTTTATGTATTTTTTACAATTGTCTCATTGCATTTGATAATTACCTATCGTTTTAAAAAGGACATCTGCTCTACCACGGAGCATCATTATTCATGCCATCATCTTGAAATCAAAATTAATCATCAACCAGACTAAATCCTTTGTCATTTATGGCCGTGGCCTACCTGCAAGACACCTAGAACTAAAAGACACACAGTCATCGACTGTCATTTTGTCCTAGCGAGTGCTGTAAATATAATTATGAGCGAACAAAGTAAAGTCAATCCAAGTAAAGTATTAAACATCCATCGTTGACTGTAATGTTTTTATATCGTGTTACGATACTCGTAGTTGTAAGATCCAGAATTGATTGCACCTGATTTATTTACCGTCCTTTATGCGAAAAACAAATGCAAAGAGTCCTCATCTAAAAGGCCGCAGGGTTCTCTAATATCATCATCATTAGCCTTATGCCGTCTATTGGTAAACAAAGATCTTGCCCATTGCTAACTACTCCGATCTATTTTGTCCTACTTGCATCCAGCGCCTGCCACCCATTAATATATCAATGCGCAATAAATTGTCTCAATCGGGTTTGTGAAAGTGAATCTACAAAGGAGGTTAGTATTCATTCATACATATGCCAGTCCTATTAATATTAAATAAGTCTAGAATACAATAACTCGATATAGAACAATGGCCACGATAAAGAACAGAATCTTTGTACCGTAACCGATGCACTGGCAGGTTCAGCTAACTACTTCCCTTCGCAGTGCGGGTGAAAAAGTTTAATTGTTGTTTTATGGTTTTACAAGAAGTCGAGAACATATTCTGTGGAGTTATATAAAAAGTTAAAACGCTTACGAAAGCTCAATTAAGGTTTTTTAATTGGTGTCTTTGGCAAAATCTTTTAGGTACTTGTAGAAAACTTTGCGTTTCGTTTCATTAAATTGCTATTGATGTTCTGTTTCACCAAGCTACTATGGGTTAAAAAAGGCCCATTTTTATATTGTTAGTCTTGTTCATATCTCTATAAGCACGGAAAAATACATAAAAAAATTCTGTAAACGAAGGCAAATGTTCCTACCAAAATTCAAATAATTCAGCAATACTCTTTAACGGTAATACCGTATCTTCCTCTCTCCTTAGTTGAAACAATCGCTAATATTCTAAAAGTATTCAAACTAGTTTCAGATCATTAAATAGCGTTGAAGCGTTTTCCAACTACAACGGTGTATACAGCACAGCATCCGCAGACTTCATTGTGTTAGAATATAGTGCAGTGCGCTTGACTGCATCACCGAGTGCCATTCTCCTACAGGGCTAGCAACCAAAAATGCGATTGTCTTAAAATAACTTCCGAGCTTGGCACGGCATTCCTATTTCGTCGGTTACTTATTTACATGTAAATCATGAACATTATTCGTATCTAGATTAAGATCAAGACAACTGCTAGCTTCTTTTTTTTGTCTTGGTTCAAACCAAGACAAAAAAAGCATTTGCATATTGCCCCGGCCGGCATTCAAGTTATGATTATATTAAAAATTCAAAAACATGAAGATTTATACAACATTACTATAATGAACTAAATAATTGTAGACTTTGTGTTTTAAAATACAAATAAGTTATAACACCATGCAAACACAAATTTGTCTGTTTTAATAAGATTCTAAGTTGTACTAAATTTTTTTGAAATAAGTAATCTTATTAAAAATTACGATCACAGTCAGTAACGAGTTTTATGAGTCAAATACTAATTATGAACCTCTAGGCGAATCCACAGGCGTTATCTATTTAAATGAAAGAGGAAGGTGTTACTGACTGACTGACTGACATACCCAGAGATCAACGCACAGCCCAAACCGCTGAAGCATGCATGCATATAGGTTCTTTATATAACGTAAGTGAGCACTAAGAAAGGAATTTTTGAAATTCCACCCCTAAGGGGGTAAACCAGGTTATGAAAATCTGCGTGAGCGAAGCCGCGTGTAAAAGCTGGTCATTTTATATTATTATTTCTAAAGTTGTAGTATCATTGATCAATTATAAAAAGCGGTCGACGAATTTGACAATTGAATTACTGCGAACTCAACAATAACTTTTTACATAAAAAATAGTAAAACTGATTCAAACCATTTTGTTGCCAACAATTTTTTTTGCAGTTAAGTAGTTTTTTATGACACTTAAAAACTTAAAATAATAAAAAACTTAATCTTAACATGTTTTTATTACAGTAATCAAACATTTTTCTTTTCAAAGATGACATAGTTATGGTAGCATAATTTTGAATGAAGTTCAACACAGTATATTTGTTGTTTGAGTTGCATTTTTATCATAGTAGTACTTCTGTAGTCATTGAAATTATCCGAAAAATTACATTATTTGAAGAAATAAAGTCTTCCGAATATGGTAGTCTGTACAAACGGTTTTTTTAAGATCGCCGAAGTTAGGGAGAGCCGTCAAAATAGACGATTTAGTGGATATGAATTTTGTGAAGCCACTTCGGGAGCCCTAAACGAGTTGAATTTATGATTGGTTAGCGTATAAATTTCTCCAAGGCTAGGATCGTCTCACTCCCGAGGGAAATAAGGCGAATCTGTTGAAGCTCGACACCTATATTTATATCCTCATTAAACTTTTACAGGTACTATAAATAGCGGTTATCTCTAGTTGTGGTATTTAATCTTTCTTAAATTAATGAGTACTTATTTGGAGTAATTAAACCATAATAAAATATGGTCCAATTACGCCAAATAATAAGTTCAAGGAACTTTTTACATGTCTAGATGGAGAACACCATTAAAACGAGGCTACTTTTTATGCTGGTGTGTATATGTATGGGTGAAATTAAGCTAATTGACATCTACACATAGTTGACAATTTGACACACACAGGGACAATGGAAAGGCACTAGTGCTCAATAGTTGAATACAATTTTTTCACTGTTTATACAGTTAATATATCTATATTAACTATCTTATATTATTGAGTTAAAGTAATTTATTTGGTATAGGTAAATACAAGAAGGATTATTATTGATATTCAAATTTCTGTCCAACGCTTCAAAGGGGTAATTTATCCTTTAAAACCCCGTTTAACTATAAATAGCAAAAGCTGAGTGATTAGTTTATAAAACTGTATTTGTATTTCAATCAAGTAACTTATCTGTAAATAATTTCTAAAGAAATAGGTGCAAAGTTTGTCTGCACTGGCAACCCTACACTACACAATGCGAGCCGTTCAACGCCATTTCGAATCTTCAAAACTCTACTCTACCATAAATAGTTAAAGAGAACTTTCTTTCCTTTACTCGCTAAACGTGCCAGTGTACTGTAATGTATAAAACCTGATTTCTTTTAAATTAGACCATTAGCCGAAATGTTTAAATTTACAGATGAGTATCTAGATGAGTAACGTGGGCCGGAACTCTGGATAACATCCTTGATAGTTGTTTACAAATATTGTTAACTACATAGATAACAATATAGTATGTCTTTACATTTCCCATTTCGCTTTTTTTTAGGTATGAACCAGTCAAGGTGACTCTACTCTGCCTGATGAAAAGCATGAGCATGATCCAAGAGTGGTGGTCACTATATTCATTGCCAATGCAGACAACGCAGCATGGTAACCCACACCATGATGGCCTAGTGAGATGCTTCTGCGTTATTGGGCATTTCCACGGTTTACGGAGTCAATCTTGAGTCCGATCAGGCCTGTATGTAGTCCATTAGAGGCCCAGGGCTAATTATAGTAATGGGAACTCAACAAGCTTGACTGAGCTCTATTTTGATAGAAAAGGAAAGAAAGCGATGTAGTCAGTCATAATTATCGCTGTATGTGTAAATTGTATGTGTTTAGAAAAAAATATTTATCTGGGGACCTACTGGGTTCCCTGGCCAAGAGTGCCCAGTAGTAAAAGGTCTTGAGTTCGACACTAGTTGACTGTAAAACAAAGTAACTGTTTGTATTACTTAGTCTCGTTTCTTTCAACTAAAGTTTTTATTGTTTTTCATAGTTTTGATCATAAGACTAACGCAAACGTAAGTACAGCCACCGCCCTAGTCATAAATTCACAGTTCGTCAATACATCTCACCGGTGGCCGTAACAGCTGACATTAACATTGGCCGGGGTCAGTGCTCTTTACCTAACTCTAGGCACACAACAACACAGCACACATGATCGTGGGCGCCATCTTGTGAGTGTGACGTCAGCGACGCCGGTTGTACAATATTTAGTGCTGAGCTTGTGCTGAGATTTTATTTTATTCCTTTTGTCATTTAAATTTCTCAACGGTTCTGTTGTCACTAGAATGTATTTGCTACTATTTTTCGTGCTGCTACATATTTTTTTGATACTTACACAGTATTTTGTACTGTGAAACTGCCTCGTTGGTCTCGCGGTTGGCGTGTGCGACTGCTGATCATGAGGTCTCGGGTTCGATTCCCGGGTCGGACCAAATGTTTGTATGATCTACAAATATTTGTTTCGGAGTTTGGGTGTTTTCTATGTATAATATGTATGTATTTACAAAAAAAAAAGTATATATGTATTTGTATCAGTTGTCTAGTACCCATAACACAAGCTCTGCTTAGCTTGGGACTAGATGGCGTTGTGTGTTAGATGTCCGAAATATTTATTAATTATTATTTTACAATATGGTAACTCTGAGCACCTTTTGCGTAGGTTTAAAATTAAGTACCCCTTGGTGACCTGCAACACAGGTTATCTTTTTATAACCTATTTCAGGCACCAGTCTTTCACAAAGGTGGAATCCGGAAGCCAATTCACTATTGTACCTACCATCAAGTCATATATTTGTGAAAGAGAATAAAGTTTATTATTATTAAAAAAAAAAAAGTCACTTTTTGTTCTTGTAGTTCTTTCAAAGTAGCGGATTTTAATACGGTTTTTACTTAAAGAAAAAGTGATTAAGATAAAGGTTTATGTGTACTAGTGGTCGCACATTGGTCGAAATTCGCCCATAATTCATTTTTACTTTGTTTTTTTTTAGTTTTGTAGCCTCCTCCCTAAAAACTCCAAGAATTTGCGTAAAAAAGGTTAGGGATCATACATGAAGCAGAGAAAATAGAGAATTTCAAAGATTACCGTAAGAAGCCAGGGCGGGTCGCTATACTCGCTATTATTCAATAACAATTGATTTCCGTTCATTTTCAGGTCATACTAGTTTAAGACTCTCGTGAATGAACAGAAAAGCTGACGGGGACTTAGACCGGCCCACCGTCAATACCGGTTTCCTCTACAGCTACGGACCCCCCAGCTATTTTCAGGTCATATGACTCATAGATATACTTACCAAAATGTTTTGATAGTTCTAACAGTAGGTGATAAGGTGGTTTCTGAGGGACACATTAGGTACCTATATTGATTCATAGTATTTCGTAGTGTCATTTTTTTAATAAATATTCACTAAATAGATAATTATTTATGGAAACAACGTAATTTTTATATGTCACTATTTTATATAACACTAGCTTTTGCCCGCGGCTCCGCCCGCGTTTATGTTGGTATTAAAATTTAAAAAATCTCTATAAATTTTAACTTATTATATTATTCCGATGTCTAAGCTATATCACTGCACAGTCTCAAGAAAAATTTGTTCAGTAGTTTTTGCGTGAAAGAGCAACAAACACACATCCTTACAAACTTTCGCATTTATAATATTAGTAGGATAGGATATTTGTTTAAATTATACCGAAAATCCTCATTTAATATCTACTGGCATTACGTATTTATTCAGAATCATCATCAACAGCTTTTTAACAGCCTACTGCTGGACATTGACCTCTCCTTGGAAAGAAGGTTCTGGCCTAAATTTTCAATATGTATTTATTATAACTAAACTAAATGTTCCACTTTAATAGACAACCTCTTTACAAGTTGTGAGAAAACATTAACAACATCCTCTTTGCTAACGGAAAACAAGTCGTTTCAGAAAAGTATGTATCAGGAATCGGAAGAAGTTATTTTTGCACTTTCAAGTTTATTTTCCAGTATATTCCAGTATTACAGAACTAGGCAGAATTTCAAACTTATGTCTGACTTACAGTTTTCTGTTATCTTATGGGCATTTTCAAATCTTTTGTCCACAAAATTATCAATTAACTAGTTTAATAATTATTAGTGAAAATTTCATGTTTAAAATTTTAACAAAAGTAAATTAAAACAGAAAATAAAAAAATCTAATTTGAAATTAGAATTTTATTTAAAAAGGAAAATGTAACTACAATATGTTCTCCGTTTTCACTATGTCCCATGCATACCTTCCTAACTTTGAAGTAATATAATCCTCATTAATGTCTACGTACTCCTTATCTCCCATAAAAACCATCATACAACAACAATAGAAATTACTTTTCCATAAAACACTAACCACGGCTGGCTGTGTAACCTACCTACTTATGAACTTCAGGTATAAACAAAATATTAAAAACTTCTCTCAGAATTTACCTCTTCAACTAAATACCTTCACTGACTTTGCTAATTCTGATTTGGTTCTCTAAAAAAGCGGCCAAGTGCGAGCGCAGCAGCAAGTAACGTATATAAATCTTATTTTATTTTCATATTTGTGTTGATTGACTGAAAGGTAAATTGCAGTTTACGATTTATGACGTATTAAAAAAAAACTACTTACTAGATTTCGTTCAAACCATTTTTTGGTGGAAGTTTGCATGGTAATGTACATCGTATATTTTAGAAGTTACAGGGGGGGGGGGCACACATTTTACCTCTTTGGAAGTGTCTCTCGCGCAAACTATTCAGTTTAGAAAAACATGATATTAGAAACCTCAATATCATTTTTGAAGACCTATCCATAGATAGGTAGGGTAGGTAGGGAGGGACACGTATGGGTATGATGAAAAAAAAATTTGAGTTTCAGTTCTAAGTATGGGGACCCCCAAAATTTTTTGTTTTTTTTTTCTATTTTTGTGTGAAAATCTTAATGCGGTTTACAGAATACATCCACCTATCAAATTTTAACATTATAGGTCTTATAGTTTCGGAAAAAAGTGGC
Source organism: Diaphora mendica (assembly GCA_949125395.1). Classification (NCBI taxonomy): domain Eukaryota; kingdom Metazoa; phylum Arthropoda; class Insecta; order Lepidoptera; family Erebidae; genus Diaphora; species Diaphora mendica. Next base: position 5,547,411 of record OX421316.1, read on the forward strand.
TGTGACATACGGACGGACAGACAGACAGACATGACGAATCTATAAGGGTTCCGTTTTTTGCCTTTGGCAAGGAACCCTAAAAACATTACAATTACAAACCATAAATAATTTCGTCTATACCGGTACATCACTTGATTTGAACCGGAAGGCGGAAAGAATACATTTGTTATGCGTAAATTGACTACGAAAGTGAGCAGAGAGCGTCAAGTTGTCGATCTATTCGGAGATACACTAATCGTTGGTTAATCGCCGGTTATAATGTTCAACATACAACCATCACATCGGGTAAACACCGCGAATCGCTGACACGATTGTTACGCCATATTATGTAGCTCATAGACAACTGGGCCACAGATTGTTTGTCCGACAACCATCGGGGACCGTATTCGAAATTGGAACACTTTTTTTAAATATTTACTCTTTTGTTTTCGCGTTTCTGTTTTAAGCGCTTTCGTATTGTTTTTTATTGATCTTTTGTTCGATCGTCGTTCCCTCAATTTTCAAATTAATGTTTTGTCATTTGTATTTTTGTTATTATTGGGTCATTGAAACTCTGGCCCAATTTTTAGACAAGGATTATACAGCGCGAAGTACTCTATGGATCTAGCTAGAATGAAGTTGGGTGTATTGTTGAATTAGACTAAAAGCTAGAGGTTTTATTTCACATAAAGTAACATGCGTAGGTAAGAAGATTATTAAGTTAAATTCTATGACCTAAGTTACTGCTTCGTTTAATAGTAGATTAGCTGTTAATAAACATCATTTTATATCACAGAAAATGGGGTATCATCGTCATTCTATAATTTACAAAAAAAAAATCGATACACTAGTAGGTTCCGCCATCTTGAAAGTGCAACATAATTGGCGACTAGCGTCGTCGTGCGTTTTGCGCAACGTATAATAGATTAGCACCGTAAATTGCATGTAATTGATTGTAAGATATAATATTGTTTTGTTGTACGAATATTAAGAGTAAATTGAAATCTTCTTTACCATCTGAAGAATAGTCAAAATGTGCTAGAGAAAAAATACATGAAAGTAACATGGACGGGCAGTGGAGGGACATAGTAGAGAGAGAAAGAGAGATGGGCTCGCTGATAAACTAACGATTGATAGAGAAGACCCCAAATAATTTAGGAAAAAGGCATGAACGTGAAGACTAGTAACATATGTTACAAATTAGTGCTATTCCTTTGAACGTCTAGAGCTATACTAATTTAGTTTATAGTTGTAAGAAATCTCGAGCTACTACTAAGACGAAGATATATTTGTCTTAAAAATAAAATTGAAAATACCGATTCAAGTTAGAGAAACATAAGCTATTATCTTCGACACGCTCCGATAATGATTGGTTGACGAAAGTCGAAGATGCTTGGAGAAATGTACTGCGAGTGTCTGTCACGGGATGAATCAGATCTATAACTAAATAGGTAGACTTACAAGCCGAGAGATTGATGTCTAACATCTAGTGTTAATAGAAGATACTCGCAAAAAAAATTATGAGTGTATTGATGTTAAATCAATACACTTATAATTTTTGTATTGCCAAACATAACTAGGAAATAAACGAACAATCACCCATAATCTTAATGGCCGATTGCTTAAGCGTTAATGGAGATTGTAGCCGAAACAACAATTTCTTTTAAAATTGTATAAATGGGAGTACTAAAAAGGCATTTTGATGAATTAATTAGAACAGCTGAGTGAAGCAATAATTTCTGTAGTTGGTCAATTCTACTGGAACTTAGGAGTGTTGCCAGTGAGTAGGTATGTCCTTTTTTTTCTTATGTGGATTTCATTGTTTGTATGTAATTGTGTGCCAAAATAAATATTTTATTTATTTTTACTGTTTTAGATAAGTTTATAGAAGACGATTCGACGTATAGAATTCTAAAAGTTTTAAAGCCAGAGAAAATATAACACAACAAAGCAACAAAATATTGACGGCAAACGTGGAGTTGTGTGTCTTACATACAGCGCATTTATCAGTATCATGCACAAGCACAATTCTTCTTCACCCACTACGAAATATAATATTTGCCTCGCTCATGCATTGGTGCTATTTTTTACAATCCCACGCTTATAAGTTTAGTCAGCCAACCTGGATGGTTCTTTGTTACAGTCATTGCGCTCTTGAATTTATTACTGTTTAGAGTTTCAGATTCATAGTTTTTCAGAAGATTATTTTGTAGTTTCTTAACAATTATTAGCAGTAGGTACTTTGCCATGAATGACTGGTTTAATAACACAGAGGCCAATGCATTGAGGTTTCAAACTTGAAATTTCGGCAGCGAATGTTTTTTATGTTTTCAATATCCACAAAGAAAATATTTTGGGAATTTCATCCCTAAGGGGGTATACCTACCTAATAAAGGATGGACGGGTGCATAGAAGTTCATGATTTCAAAGTTAGAAACACGAAGTAAGAAAAAATAGGGTAGATGACACTTTAGTCAAATTAGTTACTTTTATCATCTGTCAAAAAATTAAAAATGTACTCAATACAAACTTGTGACGTCATGTTAAACCACTGTTACTGTTACGTCACTGTTAGACCACTCAATGTATTTCAATGTTTATAAGGACTAGTTTTTTTTACTTGTTTCTGAGAAACATGATTATGTGTCTTTAAACTTTGGTTAGTTGTCCCTTTACAAAACACGTACCTACTGTAAACTAAACGCTATCGAAAATACAATGTTGCACTCATATCTACTAAATACTTTTACGGCCTTGTGGGATTTCACAGAAATATATTAGCTTATTATTTGTATTTAAACAAGTGAAGCTGTAATAGTAAGTTTACGATCAGCCCAACTCTGTTTATTTAAATACAAATAATATGGAAAACGATTTTGAAACGGGTGACATCATAAATACAGTGTAACTAAAGGACTGGAAAATATGTTTCATTAATCGATAGAACAATTTTTTTAAAATTAAAAAAGTATATTAATAGTTTAATACTAACAAGATAGATTTTATTCCATTTCTGAATAAGATTTGAAAAAACAAAAAAATATCATGAATATCAAAATTTGAACTTTGAAATATAGTTTTGATGTCAAATGCATAACTTGGATTCTGCAGATTCTGCTAATGCCCTCCATCAGGTAGAGTAGTCATTTTGGCATCTCTTTAAGATTTAAAAAACTTCTTAAAAGTAACCTACTACATCGTGTAGGTAGTATCTGTGTGGTGACGGATTGACCACCCCTATTTATCATACATACTAGAATATCGAACCAACGTGGTATACACGTCAAAATGTACTTTTTAAAGAGAGACATGTAACCAGCAGTAAATTATTAAATGGTATTAACGATGATACCAAGCCTCAAGACGTGGCTGAATGTGTAACAACATATAACCTTAACACAGCCTAACTCTTAAATCGTAAGACGAAACAATAAATTGAAATGATGATCATCACGCTTCGGAATGCATTGGTCTGCTCGACCGAAGTAATACCACGGCCTCACAAAAAACCGATGTGAACCAGCGCTTGCGCTGTGTTTCACTGACTGAGTGAGGATAACGGAGGCCCATATCCCAACCCCTCCCCCTATCCCTCTCCCCATCCCCCAAAGGCCGGCAACGCACTTGTGACGCCTCTGGTGTTGCGGGTGTCCATGGGCGGCGGTAATCGCTTACCATCAGGCAAAACGTCTACTCGTTTGCTCCTATTCCATAAACAAAAAACAACAATACCAAACAAGGTTAGAGAGAAGTGGCAAGTCTACGGAGGCTCGATAATATCGCATATTTAAATTGCACGTCCCATCGCGATCTATCAATGTCACAATATGGCCACAAACTTGCCTCTAACTAACAACTTTCTCACGCCTCACAAGAAGCAAAAAGTTGTGAAATTGTTATCACTGTACAAAGAGTGTATGTGTCGTGATGTCCATCAGTTATTTATCTTGTTTAATTAATGAATGCTGGAGCGATGGCGGTAGCGTCGCGCACTAATTGTCGCACAACGAATGTTTACCACGCTTTAGCGCGTTCGCGGGATTCTGAGCAAATTACTTTTATTTTCTGTATAGATTGCCATACTTAACTACACATAGTTAATTCACTCAAATCACTGTCACTCCGGTAATTAAAAAGTAATTACAGTGCCTGTTTTAAATAGAAATCATTAAATTTATCAGAGAGTTCAGCACCGGCAGTGAAATTATTCTCAAATTCAGTGTAGAAAAAAACTTGACAGCTCTAAACACAGCGTCAAGAGCACTTAATACTACGAAGGAAGTTAAAACAAGTTGATTTTTTTTATTCTCAGCATAATACACAAAGTTCAATATTAGTCACAAGATTAGGAACTTGTTTTGAGAGTTATACATATTAAAATTTGATTAAGCTACTAAATAATTATTTGATTAGTAGGTTAATTCGTAAAGTAAATTGCCGAGTGGAGATAAGGGGATATAAGTTTGGACTCATACACACCTAGATTTTAAATTGGTCAGAAAAAAGAGCACAGAAAAGAATATAAAAGTGATCATAATTAATTTAGTACTGAATGATTATTTATATTAGGTCTTTACCTATGAAATTGCCGTTTTGTATGCAATAAGTGAAAGTATTTATTTTTTCAAACTTTTTTATTTCTGTTATTCGAAGTAATCACCCATGCAATCGACACATCTTTGCCAACGCATTGGCAGTTTATTAATGCCCTTCTTATAAAAATCAGCTGGACGGGAGGCAACAAACTCTTCAAAGGCATTTTAAACTGCCTCTCGGGAATTGAATTTTTTACCTACTAAAAAGTTGTCTAAATTTTGGAAAAAGTAGGTAATAGTCGGTAGGTGCAAGGTCTTGTGAGTATGGCGGATGAGGAAGAGCTTCCAACCCCAGCTCTTGCAGCTTGGAGACTGTCTGTTGCGCAGTATGGGGTCGCGCGTTGTCGTGAAGCAGCTTCAAGAGCTGGGGTTGGAAGCTCTCCCTCATCCGCCATAATCACCAGACCTTGCACCTACCGACTATTACTTTTTCCAAAATTTAGACAACTTTTTTGTGGGTAAAAAATTCAATTCCCGAGAGGCAGTTTAAAATGCCTTTGAAGAGTTTGTTGCCTCCCGTCCAGCTGATTTTTATAAGAAGGGCATTAATAAACTGCCAATGCGTTGGCAAAGATGTGTCGATTGCATGGGTGATTACTTCGAATAACAGAAATAAAAAAGTTTGAAAAAATAAATACTTTCACTTATTGCATACAAAACGGCAATTTCATAGGTAAATACCTATTATTAGATATGTATTTTCGACTAAGAACCGAGTCCGTTGGTATTAATTTCATCGTTAACAACGTAAATATAAAAAATCTCAAACATGTTTCAGCCACACTTTCAGTTTAAAGAAAGTTAAAACACATATTATTCTAAATAAGAAAAAATATTAATTGCTTTGCTGACAGACGGTGTGAATAACACTTTAATAATTTGAAATTAAATTATATAACTTTAACAAAGTGTTTATTTTACTAAAATATTTAAGACTAAAATTAGAAAATCATTCTTTAATTTATATACGTGAACAAACAAATCTATACAATGGTAGTCACCCTATGGAATGACGTCAGTGGCACCGCATACGAGGCACAGGATGTTGCGTGTACGCATCCAAATCATTTATTTTCCCTTTTTGTACTTAACGTTTGTTCTAAATACTTCATCATCAGCTGTTCGCTGTCCTTACTGCCCCAATAACAAAAGCAGATTATATTATTTGATTCCGTGTGGTGACGGATTTAGAATATAGAGTGACACCAGGTCTATTTACCTGTGTTTAAGAGCCGGTAGCCAAATTCGCGAGTCAACAGCACTGCAAAGAGAAGAAATACTTGAAACAAACCCTGTCTACTGGTCTAGCCAGGGTGGTAGGCCAACGCCTCCTTTCCAGGACAGTCCTTGTCCAGCAGCACATTAACAAAGGCTTTTGATGTGAGTACATTGTCATTGGCTGTTTTAGATGAATAATATTTATGAAATTAAAAAAAAAACACCGGTTATTTTGTTCCACGGTCAGCCTTCGCATTACAACGGAACACATCCTTTTGTGGTGAAATATTAATCAAAGCTTATTTATTGTAATTACTTAAGATAAGTTATGGAATCAGGCGTTACTTTGCGGAAATCCATGACATTAAATGCTATGAAATATATTTAGCTTTAATTCCGCGAGACAAATATCCAGGTCTGAAAGCAGGGCACAAATCCCACCGTCATGCATACTCACATGCACATATGGGTATCATGCATATGTAGACATACAAAACAAGTGAGAAATAATTAGCATGCCATGCAACCAAACCTATACTCGACACGTGTTTCGCCCCTCCACGGGGCATCCTCAGGAGATTTTGAGATTTGAGCTCAAACGCTCGACGAGTCAACATCTCCTGAGGATGCCCCGTGGAGGGGCATAATTAATTAATTACTTAAGATGTGTTATTTTATTTTTACCGACACAGAACATTATTCGATTTTGTTTAAGAATCCAAGAATTTTAAATGAACGAGATGACTATATTTTTTGAATTAAATATTTAGTTATGAGTGTCGCCCAGACATCGAAATTCGATCGTAACTAATAATTTTTTAACACTTCGCCATATAAACTTTAACTGTGCCAAATTTTATACTTCTCCGATCGCATAATTTTCATAAAAAAGGGGTACAAAGTTTTTACTTCACATATTAGTTTTTCTTCAGAGATTTCTTTAGAAGGTAGCCTGTTTACTACAGGATATTCTCAAGGTTTGCTCCAAAAATCGGTAGCATTAAGACACTTCCTATTATTCTCTAATTAAGATATCTTAAAACTTATTTAGTTTTATAATGACGCGGAAATAGTTTTATGACCTAACTTCAAGATGCTTTTTGTGTGATTTGTTTTTAAATAAAACAGTTTCTTATTTATTGCTTGTTGTATGTCTGAAATGTGTGTTATTTACATACAATGTAGTAATTACCGGTTACAATACATGTTATTGACAATGGCATACACCCACGGTGATTTATTTATATTACATACAATGTTAAGTGGACTATTTCGTGTATCTGTTTGATTAAAAACCGCTATGAGAGAATATAAATCAAACTGGGTTCATCTAAGTTTAGAGTATTTTTAAGGTTTTCATCATCGTCTTGGCCTCTTGGTGTTGCGGTTGGTGATCCTGAATCTTTAATGACCGTGGCTGACTTTGTCATAAAGTCAGTCAAATATACTTGTTCTACCTTTGAATTTAGTTCACTCTCAGGATTGCGGAGGTCCTGTGCCAGTCGCTCCGTGGCAAAACTGATATTCAGGTAAAACCGTTTCAACTAGTAGGCGACCGATAGATGTAGGTGATTTAAGGGTGTACGTCCGCCTTAACGTACGTGTTTATTATGTTTGTCAGCAGTACCCGAATACCAGATCTACGTGTAGCAATAGTGGTGGCCGTCATTCCATTCGAACCTACTATAGTTTACAAAGAAAACCCCGTAAGAAGATCATATCACCTACAAGAACAATTTAAAGCAAGTTAGTACTTTAGTATAAAACATAGATAAACCTTCGCGAATTCTTTACTTTGATATTACATGTTGTCTACTTCATTGACGTTCTAAATGATGAAGTACCATGTAGATAGATAACATATTGTTTCTGACACATGTAGTTCACCTATAAAACTGTTGATTAAGCAACAATAGTCCATTCCACCTACGTGCTATATTTCCAAAAGTCAATTGCGTAAATGTATTTCACAACGCAGCGAAAAAATCCTTGGAAAAATGTTTTAATTAGTTAAAATTAATTATGGGCCTCGAGTAACGAGCGCTCCTGTTCTACTTTCATTTCAAAAGGCTTTTGTAGAAATCATAAATATTCGATAGCACATTTTAACAATGGTTCGACATTAGTATAAAATATATATTTTTCACGATACAGCTAGTAATTAAAATAAAAGCTGATTTATCAACGCGGAGTTTAAGCCACTGTCGCTACATACAAGCTTGATATTTTGACAGTTGATCTTTTTATGCTATGAGCATCGACTAAATAATGAAATTTGAAAATTATAATTTTGGGTGAAACGTGTGTAAATTCGTTATTTCTAAAGTTAAAAATATGAAATAATCATGCAAGCGAAACCATGAATAATAGCTAGTAAGTGTTAAAAGAACTTAGAGTTTACATTTCGTGCGCGGATGTTTTGAAATCATCAAATCAGATTGTGGATTATCTAGGGCACACAGCGGGATGTCTGCAAGACTCATCTGTATGACTACTAGTAAACTTGATAGCAAATAAATATGTACTAGCGTCGCTGGGTATTTCTTCTCGATAATATTACTTTTATATCCTTTACATGGAATTTATTATATGGGTAGTTCTACAAACTAAGGAAGAATTCGAGTCTGATTTCGGCCCGACATTTTTTATACATTCTGGTGGCGAAATTCAGTATAATAACTAGAGTACAGTGTCTTTTAGCTCACCCTAAAGGGAACAGTCAAAATATTTAATATTTTTTGATTTATGGCCATTTAAAAAAAATCGAGCCACAGGAAACTGAGAGTGTCACCAGGAAACTTAGGAAAACAACAAAAACCAAGTATCTTTTTGTTTCATTGCAGCCTTTTTTTGCTTTTATTGACTTCACATCTTTTTATAAGTTATTATAACCTTGTTTTTAAACTTCCCAGCCTTATTTGCATTCACGAATTGGCACAAAAGTAATTGACGAGTCTTCAGATTAGACATATTATCTGATATTTGCTTTTTCAACACATCACCAAATAAAGCCTTTTTGACGACGTCTATCCGTGTCGTCTTACCTTCAGCAAGTTTGTTCATTGCGGTTTTAAGCTTAAGCTCCAGTGGTTTCTTTTGTTTTTTCAATCTCTGAAACCTCTTTTTATATTTGCCAAGTTTTTGGTTCAATTTTACTATTAGCGCATTTTTTTTTGTTTTATCTCCTGGTTTCTCTTAAGACGCTGCTTCTGTGGCCGTTCTCGTGCTGATTTCAATCTTGGATTTGGCTTTGGCGATAATGTTTGATTAACATTTATCTCAAAATTTACTTGCTGAGGTTGTTCATGATCACGGAACTCAGGACCTACAGGTTCATCATCTAAACTAGGCAGAGTATTTTCTCTAACAAATTGGTTTATCATATTAGTTATTAACTTTTTCTTTTTGTACGATTTGTCTGAGCATTCCCTCCAACTTTTGCGAGCTTGCCTTTTTTCACGACCCGACATTTCAGAAACTAGTTTATTTTGCCAGATTCTCGTAGCTTTTTATACTTTTGATTTCTTTTTTCTTTTTCAGTCGCTAATCTCTGAGGGTCGTTCTTAATCTTTTCATATCAATTTTTTCAGCTATCCTTTTCTTTTCTAATATTTCTTCTTTGGTCTGTTTCTTTTTTGGCGTCATTTTTTCTGTGTAACAAAATATAATATTTGTAAGATCGATTAAATGTTTGTTTATTTTATACTTTTAATCCGACACGTTTCGAAACAATTATAAGAAAACTTTTACTTAGACCACCACTAAAACTAAATACCTGTATATAAACAAATTTCGAAAGTAAGTTCAATTTATTTATTAAATTATTTATTTGTGGTTTAATATTATGTGAAAAAAAATACTATTATTACACAGAAACAATATTTTTACTATGATCTGCTCAGGATCCTGGACGGTTCTCAGTATCCTGAGTACCAATTGGACAGGATCCTGAAGCCATGTTCCTGATAATTTCTGTCTAAAAATAAAATAAATACACTAATTTATAACTTTCAACAAAAATTAACCTAAACTAGACCTATGCGCTAGCATCTTACACATCAATATGCAAAAATTAGTCATATTCATTATTTATTTCGTAAATAAAAATCTTACCAGGATTCTGTGAACTCCACTGATTATGACACCACTTCACTTGCCAAACGCACTCAGCTCACTAAACAACGTGCTAGGTGAGAATAGAGAGATGACAGTCTTTGTCTCTTTCGTAGGTACTATCGACTCAGCGGAACGGTAAAGACGCACGGCAAATAGTTTAGTGAATATTTGCTAATTCAACAGCGAACAGGATACTGATATAAAATGGTGGGGACAAAATGTAAACAAGATTTATTCAACATTTTTTTAAGGAAATACTATCGTAATTGTTCTACCTAGCCAGGAAAAATAGTAAACTTATTAATTTGGGATTCTTTTAAGACCCTAATGGAGAAGTAAATGTACCACGACGCACTTTGAACTAAAATTTGTATGAGGGACACTGCAGGATCCTGAGAATTCCGCACTTTGAACAGTAATTTTGTTCAGAAAAGAATTGTGTATCTTAATTATTTTTAGTGACCACCTAGAAACAATTGCAATTAAGAGTATTCCATTCCCAAAAAAATATTTTTAACAATTTTTTTATCATATTTTGGCTGAGCCGCCAAAAATTCCTTAGTTTGTAGAACTACCCATATGTTTCGTTTAGGTTTCGATTCCAGGGTCGGTGCAAATGTCTGTATGATCTGCAAATATTTGTATCGAAGTTTTGGTGTTTTCTGTGTATAATATTTATGTATGTACAAGCTCTGCTTAGTTTTAAGCTACTTGGCTTTTTGCCTCAGATATCAGAAATATATTTATTTATGTTACTTTAGGAACAGTACTTTTAATTTACATCTCTCCCCGACACCGAGACTACGTAAGTACTATTAGTTATTCTGTGCCGAGACTAGATGAAGGTACTCCAGCCCTACATCTCAATTTTAACTAACAGCAGATGTGTTGCCCTTTATAATCGCTTATTTGATCCAAGTGCTAATTTTGTGTATTTCACATTTGGAACAGCGACATTTACTCCGTTTGACCGAATGGTCTTTTGAAAACCCTTTGTTTAATAGCCTATATTGTTAAAAAAGCTTTGTTATGTATGAATAAAGTTAATTAAAAGCAATTGCGGAACAAATTTTAAGAGGTTATTTCAAAGACTGAGGAAGTCAAGTCAGCTTCCCTAGTAGCTCGTCCTACACAATTTAGGAATTTCGGAAAAATAACATAAAACAAACATTATTTTGCTCTGTAGGTATGTTTGCCATCTCTAGCGTAACTAATTGTTTGTTTTCATCGTAGTGTGTCACCATATTGTTTTGAAACTAGGGCTTTACAACTTGCATTGCTGACGGCTACCTGACTCAGCTGTGAAGTAAGCGTTGTAGTGCGTGTTTGGCTGTTCACTTTTAAGATTATAGCAAAGGTTTGGACTATGTATCAATTATAATTTTGTCAAGTGTTTTGGTGAGTTTACAATGGAAACAAAGTCTTAAAAGACAATACAACTATGGGTAAATCGGTATTATTATTATGATAACATAACTGGGAAATTGTGAGTCAAACTCGAATGGAAAAGGTTCCATGATAAATTGCCAATGTAACATGTTTCGAATGTTTGAAATTTTCAAAACAGACCTTTTCATGAGTTAAAATGAAATAATACAACGGTAGTTAATTTAATTTTATAATTTTGCCAACAAAAGTAACACTCGTATTAAAATTTTATTTGGGTCATAGGCAATTAAAATGCGTAGGCACAGTAATAAAGGCTCTGCCTTTTCATTTGGAAATGTAAAAAAGGACTGAATTTGTCCAATTTTAATCCACATCTACCTAAATATTTATATGTAAATGAAAACGAATTTGTTAAATTTCATAAATAGATCTCGGAATGGCTTAAGAGGTCTAAATGATCTTAGCATTGGTTTAAATTGTCCAGACACTCCAGGGTAAGATAAATATCAAGAACACATCCAAGGAATTTTTATTAAAGCCCTTGAATTAAAGAGGTTAATTTCTCGTGCCTTGACACAGTACCACAAATAAAACCCTAACAGACATTAACGCTATCTTGGGCTTGCAGTGGCAACACTGACAATTAAAACGTATAACAGTTAGTTTCGATAACAGATCTCTTCTTGTGTTCATTATGCTTTGTGTGGCAACATTGCAAGGTTACACTAATCTTTGGCGCGTAAATTGTTGATTTTCCTTCCGGGCGCTTTGTTATAATGCAATAATTAGCACATATTAAAATTGTCTGTGAAAGGGGCAGTTCTGGTATTGTGCAATGATGTTTTTTACTATTTAGATTATAGTGAAGTATAAATTAGAAAAGTGATTCGATTTGTATTTTCATAAAATATTTTGGAACCTTCCAGGCAGGAACAATGGAGTCTGCATTAAGAAATTGTCGATTACTGTGCAAGGTATGGTGGTATAACAACCCGGAACGTTGGATAATGCTGAAAGACACTAAATATGTATTAAATAATGTCAGGTGGCTTACTCGTACTTTCAGCTTCGCTGATTACTAAACGACTGCTCACAAACCACATCTGTTTCAAACATTACTGAACCAAATCTACAGCAGTTACCAACGCCCACTCCAGTAATTAAAGTCAAACCAAATATACATTAGTAATTCTCACAACTTTGACAATAGCCTTCCAAGTTTGCCGACGGATAATAACTCTTGCCGCCATTTTTGACGAATGGCTAAGCTTGAGGGTCTTTTAAAACCCGAGCAATTAATCATAAAAAATAGGCCAGTTCCAGAATGACTTTGGAAGTTGACGGATAAAGTTGAATAAAAGAAGGAATATTATTTTTCATCAATTTCTATTACGGTACTTGCGTTTCAGTTTTTGTAATGAAGTTTTATTCGCTTAAATATTTTTAATAAGAGTAATAATAAATAATAAATTTACTACAGTGGTGTAAGTTTTTCCTATACAAAATAAAGCAGATGGTACTTTGTGTTACTTTATTCTAAGATACGTGACCTAAGAAAATTGTAATTGTTCTATTGAGGCTTGAAATGATTTCACAAAACTGGCGTTATAAGGTTATGAGGTACATTTCTGGATACGTAACCCGGCGGGATCAGGCGAGTTTGCTGTTTCTGGAATGAGGACGGAACTGTCGACGGGTCTTGCCAGAGATTTTTGCCACACTCACATTAAATAAAACATACATTCAGGTGATATTGGGTGGGTAAATGTTGCATGTTCACGTTTTTTTCCATAGTTTAACTTGAAAGTGCGAGATTCCCTATACGAGAAGGTCACACAGCCTCACACGAACTATCTCCGGTTGACAAAAGCATTGTGATCATGATCACACGTCTTGCGTCGGGTTGCGCAACCATTCAATGAGCATGGTTAAGTAACTCGTTATTATCCAACTCGGGTCGAGCCGTGGGAATCGTCACAAACATGACTTCTGTTACTTCGGCACGCTGCACTCTTTGCGGTTTGGTTTTTATTGAAATGTCAAAGATGCCAAGAGAACAATCAGAGAAAGGGATGGGGACAGGAATGTTTCACTTAATAATTAGATAAGTGTGAATTCTTTAAGCAAAGTGTTTAGTAGAACATGAGCAAGATTTTGCTGAGATGTTTTAGAACTCACTAATTTCATTGTTTTTGAAAATTCACTATTTCTTTTAAAGTTCGGTATTGCCATTGTAGAATTTTTAATTTTATTACATGATTTTATTATTTCGTTGTATTTGTGCTGTTTAAAAATTTAAAGGGTTATCATAAATTAACCTGGCCTGGCCTGTTACCTTAACTTGGCCTGTTTAAAAAAAAGCTTCACTGAAGATTTAGATGAAGATATTTGATTACTCAAGGTTTGGGTAAAACCTTTTCTTGAGCTAGACTTGTTGTCAGAACACTAAAGGCTCCTTTTATTGAAACATAAAAGTTTTGCTGAGAATATCAGCATCACACGTATTTTTTTCAACATACATACATAGGTTTACGAGTAATAAATATTTAAATGTGCCACACGAAACTACAAAAGAACTTTTATAACAAAGTACATAATACGAAGAATATTACCGGTATTTTAAATATAAATATTTTTCTAGTAATAAAATCAACAAATCAGGGTTGAAAACAATGCTACAGAAATACGCTACAAGTACATTTGACGCAAGCTACAGAACTTGGTAGAAAAGGTTTGAGATATAGGGCTGTTTATGGACAAATTTTCTGTATGCTATTATTATGCTTTTTGCAACAAAAAGCTTTTCTATTAGTATTTTGCTGAAACAAAGCATATACATGGTATGGAAGCCACGAATCGGCCGTCTCGAGCGGGGCAGTACTACCGTCACACAGAAAATCAACTTAAAATGACAGCATTCGTGTTGTCGTGTTTCGTTCGTGAGTGCGAGACCGGAGGCTCAATCATGCAGAAGCATCATCAGGCCCCCATGGTGTGGGTCACCATGCTGCAGTGTTGCATTGTCTGCATTCGCAATGAGTATGGTGACCGCCACTCTTCGATTCTGCTTATGCTTTCCACAAGTCAGAGTAGAGTCAATTTGTCATACATAAAAAACAAAAAAATATATAAATATACAAGAGAGTCGCTTACCGCCACGCAAACCGAGCCCTAGTTTGCCGACTTATTCGACTACTAACACTGAAAAACACAATAAATATGTGGAAAATAGTATTTTCAATAAAATATATCTTTGTATGGTGTATTAGAATGGAATACTAATTAACAATTAAGTGTTGAAGACGGAAGCAAACTCTTACTAATACGCATAATCTAATTTCAAGAGATTGAATAGACATAATCGGTAATTGATCTGTTCCTTGATTAGTCCTATCAGTATCTTTATTATGTTTAGTTACAAATTTGCAAGTAGATTATTGGAAGTGACGTATTCAATCGATTTTTCTATTATTATGTAGTTTATCAATCTTTTATTAGACACGATTTCGAAACTATATGCCAAAAAAATGAATTATGTTTTAGCCAGAATTATTTACGGTTGCGTTTAATAGACATGCAGTTGTTGAAGTCTAGAATCTATTTACTCATTTTAGAATAAAAGGAACAGCGAGTTCAATTAGTGAATATACCATTTAGTGAAAGATGAAGTACCTTGTAAATGTCAATCCTACTAATATTAGGTCTTTACCTATGAAATTGCCGTTTTGAATGCAATAAGTGAAGGTAAAGGTTTCATAGGTAAAGACCTATTATGTTGACTTATCAGCTATCACCGGACGTGATGGATTAGGAATATAATGTATCACCAACTTTAAATTATCCCGTGGGTGTAGTAAAATCCGCGTAAAAGAGCTTACAGTGCAGGACAACAGCACATTTCGATCACTATAATAGTATAATTATTTGAAAAACAAAACATACAGAATCTGCATTGTCATTGGCAACAAAAAAATAAGTATATTCCATATTTCGAATATGGAATGTAAGATTTTTTTTATTAAATTAGGCAAATTATTCCCGAGAACACAATGATAGTAACGTCAAAACAATGACAGTTGCAAATTTCTAGCGTGTTAATGTAAAAGGTTGTCAGTTTTTTTTCATTGTAATATACATTTTTTATCGTGTCTCAGAGGACAACATTAATTAATATTTTGCTCTTTTTCAGTATTTTTTTTAAATGTTAAAGTGTAACCTAAAATACACTAATTGACTTTCGTTTTAATTGTAACTTCATTGATTATTCTGTGCGGACTATTATTTTTCTTCCAATAGTGATCGAAACCTCTGGATACTACACCAACGAGGCAGTCGGCAAAATACGAGGCAACTAAGTTATAATAAATTGAATCAGTAGAAACGAGTATAGCAGATTCTTCTTGTCGTTCCACATTATGTATAAATTAGCCATTAGTTCCACTATACCCCTTATTCACTTAAATAGAAATTTCACACTCAGGGGCCGCATAATCATTATGTAATTTATTACTTTTTACGTTGATTGATTGTCTTAAGTGTAAAGTAAGCGTAAGTTGTCGCTTGAGATTGTATTAGCCTATAAATAGCGTGATAGTAATCTATTATTGGAATATCTACACTTCATTATAACATAGCTGACTGCTTTTAACACTACGCTTAAGGGTTACAAGGTGTCTTAAACGAATTTTTATGCAAATATTCTAACAGCCGTTGGAGTAATATATTTAATTTTAAAACTGATGCAATAAAAAAAATACTTTTTTAATGTTCGATATCAATTTCTTTTCGTGTTTGTCAAGTGTGTATATCGGTATTCATGCCAAGTGAAAAATACATCAAATATTTATATTTAATCAAAAGATTTGGGCTTTAAAATATTAAAATTTGGCATCAAGAATGAGTTACTTTGTTACTTACTCATTTTAAACTTACATTTGGTTTCACGTTAAAACTGAACGTCCGTTGTAAAGAAATAGTTGCACAAAATAATGTTATATTACAAGTTTCAAACGAACAATCAGTAGAATTGTCTAATAAATTTGAATTCATAATGAATTGATGCGCAGTTCTATTGCTTTAACGCTTCGGTCAGCGTAACCACATAATCGTCAGTTTGTGAAAGAAGAATTCCTATGCAAATACATACACACATCAAAAGTGTCTAGGGATCAAGCATTTTTATGCGGATTTCTTGAGATTGAGATGTGGCTTTGGCCCTGGCCTGCTCAGTCGCCAGACTTGAACCCGATTGAGCATGCATGGGATATGCTACAGAGAAGAGCTCTGCAGAATATGGAGGGTATCCAGTCGCAAGAAGACCTTTTTTTGCTGTTGCAACGAACATGGGCGGCCATTCCACAGCGTGATTTGGATGAACTCATTTTGAGTATGCCAAACCGATGTTCTTGTGTTAGTGTTCGCGGTAGAAACACGGATTATTAATTGTTTAAGTTACCTAATAAAATTTTAAAGAAAACTGTTATTTCAGTCTTTTTTTCGAACTTTAATGTTAGTGGTTCAAATGTCAAAAATCCTTTTATTAGGAAAATGGCAAATTTCTTTATTAATGCAAAGGTGACTTGGTTTATCGTTACTGTGACAAACGAAAACACTTTATTTGATGAATGCTTAAAGAAAATTTTAATTAATATCAATCAGGAGAAAAGTTATTGCAAAAATATATGTTGATCCCTAGACACATATGTTGATCCCTAGACACTTTTGATGTGTGTACATTGTTACAAATTGGTAGGTACTTCTTATCAATAAGGTTTTCAATTGTTGTGTTATTTAGGTCATCTATACTTATAATAAAAATGTAACAGGTCCAATTCTGTACATTAAAGATATTTGGAAAAACATTTTTGGAGGGCTCTCTATAACCGATACTGAAGCCAAAACTGTATTTTTTTTTTCATTTTTGTCTGTCTGTCTGTCTGTCCATCTGTCTGTCTGTCTGTATCTTGGCCGCGCATCACGCTGAAACTACTGAACGGATTCAAATGAAACTTGGCATGATTTGAGTTCATACTACGAGGTAGGACATAGGATACTTTTTATCCCGAAATTCAGCACGGCTTCCTGGAGAGAGGGGATGAAAGTCGAAATATGTACTTAGTTGTAATTCAATAACACTTGTCCGATTTCATTCATTATTTTTTGCTAGAAAGAAAAAAAAAAAAAAAAAACGGGAAAAGTGTTTTTTTTTTGTCCGCGACTGTACACTGCCTGTGGGAAGCTGAGACAGATATGTGAATATGGCGGTACGAAGTTCGCCGGGTCAGCTAGTACTCAATATAATTGTATACCAGAGAAAATATTATTCTCATGCGCGAAAATTACTTAAAAGGCGGTGCAAAGAATTCTTTTATCATATAAATTGATGGTCCCCATTAATAATGTCGGATTTGCAAAAAGGTTATTTTTGATAATATTTCTAATGTTGTTTTAACGATAAAAAAAACAATCAAAGAACTGTGGACGTCCAAATTTTAACTGACGTAAAAAACAGTCAATTTGCAGATCCGTCATATTATTAACTAGCTGACCCACGCAACGTCGTTTGCGTCTCCTATTGCCCGTACCGTAATAGTTGCCCCCCGTTTTTGAAACATTCTTCATTGGTACTCCGCTCCTATTGGTCATAGCGTGATGATATAGATAAACTCGATAAACTTCCTCGATGAACGGGCTATCTAACACTGAGAGAACTTTTTCTAATTGGACCAGTAGTTCCTGAGATTAGCGCGTTCAAACAAACAAAAACTCTTCAGCTTCATATATTAGTATAGATAAACAACGTCGTTTGCGTCTCCTATTGCCCGTAGCGTAATAATTTCCCCCCGTTTTTGAAACATTCTTCATTGGTACTCCGCTCCTATTGGTCATAGCGTGATGAGTTTGAGTTTGAGTTTAGATATTATGTTGATAAAAACTCTTTGACAAATAACTCAATAATAGGTACCAACTCTTAGCGTCTTATACTCGTGATAACTTCTAAACGAAATGTACGAATAGGATGAAACAAAAAGTATTTTACTTCTACATAAATACCCTTGATAACATAATGCTTTATTTAGATAAGGATTAATATTACGATACACATTTAAAGTAGTTTCTTTCTTCAGACGATTTAATAAATTTTTTGAACACAAAAGCGGTTATTGTGACTAAACCATGATAGTTAGATATATGCTCTCGCGGACTTTTTTGTAGATCTTAATGGGACCTACAAACCCGTAATACATTATTTTGTTCTATTGTCAATACTTTTTGCAGCGCACGCAAAAATAGGTTTTCGATTTCACACCTTGGGTTACAAAATCGCAATTTTCTTACGGATCTCTATTTTTTATTAAAATAAAATATAGCCTTCCTCGATAGATGGACTATCCAACACTGAAAGAATTTTTCAAATCGGACCCGTAGATCCTGAGATTAGCGCGTTCAAACAAACAAACAAACTCTGCAGCTTTATAATATTAGTATAGATAGGGACATCGAATTAGACTTTTTTTTTTTTGAATAGGGGTCAAACCTGATGGTAAGCGATTACCGCCGACCATTGGACATCCGCAACACCAGAGGCGTTTGAAGTGCGTAGCCAGCCTTTGGGGGATGGGGGGGTGGAGGAGTAGGAGAGGTATGGGCCTCCGGTATCCTCACTCACTCGGTGAAACACAGCGCAAGCGCTGTTTCACACCGGTTTTCTGTGAGGTGTTGAAATAAGGTTTTAGTTAACTTAGAACTTTCCAAACGTCTTTTTCGCGTATTCTCAATTTTGAATCTGACCTAGGTTTTTGAAATAAAACACCATTAAGTCTTCAAAGCTTGGCAAAATTTAAGTTTAAATAATTTCATCGTATCCTGAAATTATTATGAGTAATTTTTAGGCAGGCAGTTATTCTAAAAATAGGTTTATTATATTCTTCACTGTTCAACGAATACAAACCGTACTATATTAGGTGTTTCGATCGTTTGTGATAATTTTAGTACAAAGTACTGGAGAGAAACATACTTTTGAATTTTCAGTTTCTCAAAATTAAAATGAGTTTCCTTATAACACGTAGGTATTATAGAAAGATTTTCAGGGAAGACTTGGATTTTTTCAATATCTATACTAATATTATAATCGCGAAAGTTTGTAAGTATGGATGGATGGATGGATGTTTGTTACTCTTTCACGCAAAAACTACTGAATTGATTTAGATGAATCTTTACAGTAATATAGCTTATACATCATAATAGCACATAGGCTACTATTTGCCGCCATAACTGACATATACGCGGGCGGAGCCACGGGCAACCACTAGTGTAATATCTATATATATAAAAGAGTAAGGTGACTGACTGACTGACATACCCAGAGATCAACGCACAGCCCAAACCGCTGAAGCTAGAATCCTGTAATTTTGCATGTAGGTTCTTTATATAACGTAAGTGAGCACTAAGAAAGGAATTTTTGATCTAATAAATCGATCTAGCTAGAATCCATTTTTAGAAATTTAGCAGAAAAAATACCGAACAAAGTTAGGTCATGTACTTAGGTACATATTACATTAAAAGATTTAATCTTGTCACCCGTAAATAATGTGAGACTAATTAGAAACAAGGGCTATGCAGTAAAAGTTATGGGCATTTCATGGTTTCTAACGTTAACCAATCAGTTCAGGTCCATTTCAAGTCTACATATTATTTTGTTTTTCTCTTATTTCTAAGTAAAACAAACTTTACCACAATAACGTTGATTTTGTGCCTTGTAACTCTATTTGTCTAAATATTTTGGAACTAGCGACCCGACCCGGCTTCGCACAGAAGTCTTTGAAATTTTGCTTTGAAAACTTTCTTTTCAATCACTCTATGTATTGTTCAAAACTACACTAAAATCTGTTGAGTACTTTAAAAGATCAAAGCGGAAGCGACTTTCTTTTATACTATGTAAAGACGAGTATTGTAAATAAATTTATAAATAAATATAATTATGATAATATTTCTACTAATAAAAAGTATTCCTTATGTAAAAGACAACTAAATATAAAGAACTAACTAAAAATATTAAAAATGCTTGGTAGAAGGAGTAGTCCTTATTGCCAAGGTAAAAATGTTGATAGATGACATGTAGGCATTACCTGAAACAATGAAACAAATTATTAAATATGGATAAATTACAAAAACATAAGGTAACCTATAAATTAATAACATTCATACTACACACCTAATATTATAATTTCAAAGTCTGTCTGTTTATTATTCTTTCATGGCTAAACTACTGCATCGATTTCAACGAAAATCGGCATGAAGATACTTTGATTCTTGAGGAAGAATACTAGACATTTTGTTTCGATTTTTTCGAGTAAAAAAAAAAGAAAAACATGAGTTCTAGTAAACCCAAGTGATCTTTATAGTGATGGTTATGCGGTAAAGTCCCAAATCAATTATTACTATATCAATATCTCTCCTTAAAGAGGTAAACAATATGAATAATATTCTTGATATTGCATGAAATTTCTTCCTCGAATCAGCTGATTAATGTTTGGTTAGCTGTGTTAAACAACTGTGACGTGATCGGTGCGAGCACAGTAACTTGACGCGTTTCGTTGTAAATGATTGATGGTTTTCTAATAGTTAAGTGGAAAATTACTCGTTTTTTTGTGTATTTAGTAAGTTATAGGTACGAAGATGTTTATTTTGTCTAATTGTCTTTGAGTTTGTGCCGCGTAAGATATTGACGGTATTTTTTTACAAGAAACACTGCAAATTTTTGGATAAAAGCATGACCACGCACGGTCTTTAACCCTCTTCTTGGGATTAAAACGGTTATCAGACCTTGCCTGCACCAACTCTGGCTTCATGAAAATATAATGTCTGTGTCCCTACTATGCACACACACACATATTTTCTATTGTATAGAACGTAAACAAGGAGGTAGATCACCTGATGGTTAGTGATAACTGCCATCTATGAACCTACAACTGATGCGAAATAAGGTATTTGCTGTTCTTATACCTAGTTCCTCTCCCCAGATCTTCACTTGAAATTAACTGTTTCTACCTCTTTGTTGGAGCTAAGACTGGAAATTTTTAAACAATTACACTTATACCCATATATCGATGACGACTGACATGAATTTACTCCTCATCCAAAACTACCAAATGTTCTTTAGTGATACTCAATTTCCTAAAATTCTTTTGAACAGTGGTCAGCACGATTGACTACTAAGCACTTCATATCTATTTACAAAAATACAGTACCATATTTTTAATTTACTAGAACGTAATAATACTTTGTTGCACAAAACAATAAAATTTACAAACGTAAATCAAGCTTTCATTGTTACTTACAACGCCTTCTGTTACGTTCTATTTTATGAGCCCATTACCCCTTTAGTAAATGGAATGCCTTTGCAACAAACTAACCAAACTCTTTGTAATAAATTTTGTTCATAAAAAGGATTGTAGATACATTTATGGCTTCTTCTTGAAAGTGACTTCAAAAACGTCAATGAAAATATCGTACTTGAGTTATTGATACCGTGATTCTAAAAGCCCAAACCGGCTTCTTATAAGAAGTCAGGGAAACAACCTCCATGTTATTGACCTCGTAGCGTTAAATTTGAAAAAACAATGTATCTATGTTTCTATGATTGTGA
Organism: Diaphora mendica; assembly: GCA_949125395.1. Lineage (NCBI taxonomy): Eukaryota > Metazoa > Arthropoda > Insecta > Lepidoptera > Erebidae > Diaphora > Diaphora mendica. The sequence continues at coordinate 5,569,356 of OX421316.1, forward strand.
CTAGTCTAGAAATATCTTTGGCAAAAGTTACGGGTAGTTGAACCCTTGCAATAGTCTTTCTGCAGAACTTCGACACTGCCTAGTATAGTCCATTCGTTTATATAGTGGCGGTGCACCCGCACGCGATTGTGGTTATTTTTGTGAAATACGAATATAAATATAAATATATATATATATATATATATATATATTCATTCAACAGCGTACACAATGTGACCGTATCTAAACGAATCCTACAATCACACTATCACACTAATATATAAAGGCGAAAGTTTGTGTGTATGTTTGTTACTTGAAAACTACTGAACGGATTTGGATGAAACTTTACACTAATATAGCTTATACATGAGAATAACACATAGGCTACTATTTACCGTGATAACCGAAATACACGCGGGCGTAGACGCGAACAAAAACTAGTGGACTACAATAAAGGTCTGATGACAGTCGCTACACACAAATCGAAGTTTAGCGGTATCGTAGAACACTTAAAGCCGACCCCAACCTAGTTTAGGAAAAGTCTCATTTTCTTAGAAAGCCATAAAAAACCTATTGAAATAAAAAGCGTATTATAAAATGGTGCTCATATATTTATTTGTACCAATGCAACGCCTGCATGACCTGCATCCCAATCGAGTCGCGATATTGATTAAAAAAAAACTTGTTTATTCTAAATTATATTACATACGTATTAAAAGAATTGTACATATTTTTGCCATTTACGGTATTAGCAATAGAAAAATAAACAGGTGTAGGTATCACAGGATGTGCTTTACAATTCCATAAATTACAATTATTTTATTATTAACGTATTTCCTGTTCATTAATAAAACGTTAATTGCAAATACTTGAACTTAATGTCTTCTATATTGCAATTTTATTTATATCTGAATTACAGAAAAACTAGCACATTACGGCTAATTGCTATATTCGTAGGCTGAAAAACAGGTTTTAATAGGGTAGATGACTGTATCGTAAATAAATATCGATGTGTTCTTCGTTAAAACGAATATTACAAAACATGTCGGAAAATATAATTATTACAGCTTTTCATTTCTATTACAAATTTTAATGAAATAAACATTAAAATATATTGCTCAATTGAGTAGTCTAAAACAGTGACGTCACAAGTTTGTATTTAGCAATTTTTAATGCAAAGTTATCGTTTTGACAGATGATAAAAAGTAACTAATTTGAAGAAGGTGTCAACTACCCTATTATATTTAGTAACTCTTAAGTCGAGTCTCCACAGAACAAAAGTTGTCAACTCTTGTGTAGTCAACACGTGTTGGTGATAAAAGTTTATGTAAAGCCGAGTCTCCACCGAACAAAAGCTTGCAACTTTTGTGTTGTCAACCTTTTTTGTGTTGTCAGATTTCGGTGGAGACGCGCCTTTAGTTCTCCGTATGGTGATAGCTTAAGAATACGGAGTGTTAACACCCCTATTCAACTCATAGGTTATAGGTCGTAAGAGCCAAATAAGGGAACAAACTACACAGGACAACATCACTGTAAAGAGAAAGGAAACAAGAAACCAAAGAACCCGTCTGGTCTATATAATACATGACGTCAAAAGCTTCTTTCTACTGAGAGGCCTTTTTACGGCATAAAGGCTGTTGATTATTAAATAACTACCAATCCTAATTTATCAATGATGTAGAAGCATCACTAGGCCGCCACGTCATGGTGTGGGTCACCAGTCACCACATGGGCATTGATGCATTGTCTGCATTCGCAATGAGTATGGTGACCACCACTCCGGGACTCTGCTTATGCTTTCCATCAGGCAGAGTAGAGTCATTTTGGCAGGCCCATACATAAAAAAGTGGTTTTCTTATCTTAATTGAACAAATAAGCACAAAGCTGGGAAACAGACTCGTTTTATATTATTATAACATTGTTGTGAACTTAAACATTAATCTCAATATAGACATTGTTTGTGTAATGTTATGATTAATGGTGATTAATGCTCAATTATAAAATGTTTGACATAACATTGCAGAGAATGCCTTCACATCCACGCAGTAATTGTTTTATTAATTATTAAAAATAATCTTTTGTAATAAAGAAATATAAAATCCAACAAATAAAGATTTAAATTCAATTGATATTTTGAAAAACGTTGTTAAATATTTCCAGTAAAAGATTTTAACGTGTCTGTGATTGCGTAAAACCGAATTAATTATTAATGTTATATATCAAATACTTTTATTATGTGAAATAGTATTATATCACAAATTTATCGCCAAAATAATTAATACGCAACTCCGCGTCTGAATTCCAAAATTCCAAATCAGTTCAATAATTTTGAACAAAAGCAGTGGGTTTCTTATTTTCAAATCAGGAACGAAAATGTTTTTCTTTTAAATTAGGCCGAAAACCTTACAAAGAGTACGGAAGATTACAATTTTATTCGATTCGATATAAATAAAGGTCAGGATAATTATCTTAAAACATCATGACAGGTAAACGACCATAAAATGTATTATTCAAAGCTTTCATGGTTTAGGGATTAATTGTAATCAACATTTGTTTATAAATTTGAACTACCTTCTTTTATCTTATGCTTTTAAATTTTAACTATGTACCTACTTAAATGCCATAATAGTCATCATGGAATGTTGTATATTCCTAGTTAATTGTTTTTTTGGTAGGTACTAGCACCAAAAAAACAATTAATAATACCTAGGCATTATTTAGAAGAAAGTAATCACTATTTCTTCTAAAAACTAATACTCAGTCGTTTGTATGAGTTCTGGCGAGTTCGTTGAACTGTGCCAAGGGTATTTTAACTTTTTATACCATAAATTGAAAAAAGAAAAAAGTCATCATCTTGCTAGCCTTCATTAATCCCAGGATTATTTGGGGTCGGCTACTAGTTCAATTTTACCTGCATATCAGTTGTTCCACGAAAAGACTGGCACCGGAACTCCGTAATCCTGAGGGCGAACTGAATTCCAAGATTAAACTAGTTGTCAGTATATTTGAGGGCAATGATTTCCCAAATACAATTACCATAAATGTACATGACAACTGGAATCGACGGATTGGTGTGCTGAGCGAGGCACGGGAGTGAAACACCGCCAGACTTCCATATGCTAAGCTTTTAAACTTTCGCGTTCCATGATATAATAATTATTATTTTTACGGGAATTAACGCGATCACTATTTCAAGGTACTACATACCTCTGTTTTGCCTGACGTACCTTGAAATAGTGATCGCGTTAATTCCCGTAAAAATAATAATTATTATATGCTAAGCTGTTATCAAGAATTTTTTTTAAGAAAAACCATCAATAGAACCTCTTGATTAACAGTCACATATGCGAACCACTAGACCAACGTACCAGCAACAAATAATAAGTGTCTAATCTTAATTGAGCAATAGGATAGGAATAAGATACAATACTTCTACTGTTGAATTGAAGAAAAGAAAACAATGGGTCCATTACGAAAATGCCTTTTAAAAACGTCACCACTTGTGAATGTGATACAATATTTCATATTATAATTTATTGGTAACCAATATTCAATGTAGTGATTTCAATATTTACATATATTATGCAAAATCAATATCTACACAAATAAATAAAATTGAAGTATCCGTTTGTCATTTCAAATTAACAACTTTTCGCTAAATACATATGAAAGTATATAATTATACGGAACTTACATCAAAAAAGCAATTTTTAAAATGTTTGTCTGTCTGTTTGTTTCGGCTAATCTTCTTAACGACTTGACCGATTTAGACGGGACTTTGACTGGCAAATAGTCAGGAGTAACTTAGGCTACTTTTTTGTAACTATAAAGACCTGTACACCGTAACTGGTTTTCACTCAAGATTTAATCATAAAAATCAATTGTTTATCGCGAATCCCACAAATTAACACAATAAAATAACTTGTTAAGTATATTTATTTGTTTAAACACAAAGTAATTTTATTATTTTGTGTTGGTTATGTTTAACCTCTTGTTTAGCTTCTTTATTCGTAAACAGATTTAGCCTTCATTTTTTTCTGTGAAAAATCTTATCCAATTATAAATCTTAACACAAAATATATTTTATATATAGTTGCGTGAAGATTAAGATCTTTTAAAGATAATGTGGACCATGTTCATGAACTCTTTGTTCAAATCGTGCGTATTTTTTTAAAATAATTATAATAAGTTAACTTTTGCCTTTGACTCCGCCCACGTGTACGTCGATTATCGCGGTAAATAGTAGCCTATGTCCTTCCTCAAGCCTCAAAGTATCTCCATGACAAATTTTATTGATATTGATACAGCGCTTTAGCCGTGAAACGGTAACAGACAGAGTTGCTTTCGAATTCATTATCTATACTAATATTATAAAGCTGAAGAGTTTGTTTGTTTGAACGCTCTAATCTCAGGAACCGCTGGTCCGATTTGAAAAATTTCTTCAGTGCTGGATAGTACCTACATTTATCGGGGAATATATCATCACGATACGACGATAAGATCAATAGGAGCGGAGGACCAATGAAGAATGTTACAAAAACGGGGGCTTTTTTTTCGCTACGGGCAATAGGAGACGTAAACGACGTTGCGTGGGTCAGCTAGTATTAGTATAAATTACTTTTTGGTGCGGCTGGCGGTGGCTTTCAAATGGTGAAAAAAAAATAAAAAAAAATAGTTTCGGCACGACAGAGTTACAAAAAAATTGCATACGAGTTTCACTACATAGTATAAAACAAAGTCGCTTTTTCTGTCCCTATGTCCCTTTGTGTGCTTAAATCTTTAAAACTTCGCAACGGATTTTGATGCGGGTTTCTCTAATAGATAGAGTGATTCAAGAGGAAGGTTTTTATGTATAACAAATGCATAATATAGTATGGGAACACTGTTAATTTTCGAGTTTTCTAATGTGATGTAGCAAATAAACACGTTTTTTTGCGCTTACATTGCAAACGCTGGTTGCACCCTACGAGATAGATCAAAATAATGTACTACAGTATTGTACATCTTAAAAAGTACTACAAAAAAGTCCGCGACGGTATATGTCTATCTCTTAGGGATAACCCACAATAACCATTTTTTATTCCTTTCTTTTTACGAGAAATCATGGCTTATTTACGAAGTGATTATAAGCAAGTCGTTAGTACAATATAAGCTAGGAATAACCATAAAACCGTGAAGTTGCGGAAGAAGCGAGTTTACAAAAAATACGTGACGCACACAATTTTCAACGGATTAAAAATATGAGTTTTCAAAGAATAAGCAAATTGTATCATTGTTTAAATTTGAAAACAATTTTGCATAACAAGTTTTAAGCCCGGCATTTGATAAACCTAAGCTTAATAATGTAATTTTTTTATCGACTGCACGGTTGGCCTAGTGGTTTAAGCGGTCGCCACGCCGCTTCCTACTGCGCCAAGTGTTGTGGGTTCAAATCCCACATGGGACAGCACTTTGTGTGATCCACAAATTATTGTTCTGAGTCTGGGTGTTCTTTGTGTCCGTTTCATGTATGTTTGTAAAGTCCCCCGCGACACAGGATGTATATTCCAAATGCGGGAGTTGTCTTTTTAAACAAAAAAAAATGTTTTCGTATTATGTGGTCTGTTTATTAATGAATTTTTTTTTAAAGCATCTTACGTTTGTATTGTAAGATAAGAGCTTTTATCAGACAATCCGATAACAGAAGTAAGACTTTGATATTATGGTAGAATATCTATCACAAAAATTTATAAAAACGTAACCAATTTTCTGAATCCTTAAATATAATTTACTTACATAAGGATGGGAATACAATTATCTTCGCAAAGTTCTTTTTTAACTTCGAGGCAATGATTTGATGGAAGAATAATTTTCTGAAACCGTCTGTCTCCAGTTAATATTAATCTTCGCGCCAAAGTCCAAAAGACATTCGCGCCATAATTAATTAACTATAGACTCAATTGCGTTATCTATCATCCAAGTGCCACAGTCTTTGTCTCGCTGTAATCTTAAGTCACTCGCTGTTATTAATTTGACTATGCTACACTTTTATTAATTATTTTTAATTCATCACTCATGCTATAGTCATTAACTGCGTGCTCCTCATCACAAAAGAACACTATGTATTTTGCAATATCATGGCTCTAACTGTCATTTGTACATCATAAATATAAAGATGGCTACGGATGTGCGACATTCGTCATGTCATCTCCACCTTTCACTTCCTGACTGCGTCGCAAATGGCTGAGGTCCAAGTTTTTACTTTATAAGGTCCAAGCAATATTTCCTTGTCATACAAAGATCATCATTTCAATATAATTATCCTTAGTGTCTCTGAATCTACAAACAGATGTGACTTACTTTCTTAATCAAATAAAAAATGTATGTTGCACTGGCCGGCTGACTTTCCTGTTTTAGTGGCTCTTTCAATGACATATTCACAAACTTCCATACGTTACATTTTCTCTAACGTTGATTTCATGTTAACCTCAGATAACTCTCTTTTCTAATCTGAGATCTTAACGTCTCATATACTAACCTATTGTTTTCATATACTGGCGCTTCGTAATTGTGCCAACTCAATGTTGATAATTTGTAGTCAGAATGCGAGCAGATAAATGACTAACAGCCCTCATGGGTTTTACTAAGTTGAAACGGAATGAACTGTATGAATTGAATGTATTTTGCAAAAACGTTTTAAATGTTTTATATTTCGCTTAAATTCTTTTTATTTTTGTGTTAGACGTCACAATCTTGGAATGCCCGTTGAATTCAATAGATGTATGTATACCTAGTACATAGTTAAAGCCTTTGTTGTATGTAACGATTTTTTTACGAATAAACTACATGGGTATGGTTAGTATCAGTAGAAAATAGGATGTTTTAGTCTTTTTTCTTTTAAGGGCCTACCTCCCTTCAGATGCGTAAAAATGGTTGCATTCTAAAGACTACTCCTCCTTAACAGCTGCATCAAAAGATTCGAAAAAAATATATGTTTACTGCAGATTCATGTGCAAGAATATGTAGATTTAATTTTTTACATACGATAAATAGTATTGTCATAAAAAAAAATTTAACAACACTCTATTTTGTTCGCTTTTTTGCCTAAAGCTTTTAAACGGCTTTGAAGCAAAAAAATATTTTTACACAGAAATATTGGTGGTTGAATTAGCTATAAACTAGGCATACTCATATTTAAATCAATCAATATTTTGTAAAGAAAATGATCAATATTGCGATTCCCAAAATTAAAAGTACAGCGGGTCTCTGTGCGGGCGCTGGCGGCAGTCGTGCGTTGGCATTCAGACGGGAAGGCTGTGTCGCTCGCTGCTCTGCTCACGCTTACGACTAACTATGCTTAGACGTTTGTGTTTGTGTAAGTATTTAGGTACTTTCTGAGTTAGTGTGCATTAGAGACTAACTCGCTGCAAAGGACTCAAAGTGATCGTGCGCTTGGATGATTTTTGGTGTTTTGACTGCCTCGATGGCGCAGTGGTAGCGTATGCGACTGCAGGCTATGCTTGAGGTCTCGGGTTCGATTCCCGGGTCGGATTAAATATTTGTATGATTTGAAAATATTTATTTCGGTATTTGACTGTTTTCTATGCATAATATGTATCTACTTACATATTTACAAAAAAGTAATATATTAGTAGAGAATACGATTAGGAACGCCCTTCACCCATCTGTTTATTAGATGAAAAGTATTTTAATATATCATATTTAATATTATATCGCGGGTGGGTTGGCTAAAAATCCCTGTCTGAACTATTATAATATGTTTATATATCTAATATTTATATAATTATCATTTATTTATTATCATATTTAAATATTAATACGTGTATCCGTGTATGCATTTTACATAGCATTAATATTATTATTGTTACTTATAAACCGATAAATTAAAGTTTTTCTTCCCTTATCTCTTTTTCTTATTACAATTGTATGATAGGATAGGCACCTGCCTTGTCCCTTACTGAACCAACTCAAGGTTGACTGAGAGATAATACCATGTGGCATAAAGTCTATAAGTCTTATAAAGGCGGACTTATCGGTTTATAAGTAACAATAATAATATTAATCACTACATAGTATAAAACAGAGTCGCTTTCTCTGTCCCTATAGGTTTCTAATGTGATGTAGCAAATAAACACATTTTTTTGCGCTTACATTGCAAACGCTGGTTGCACCCTACGAGATAGATCAAAATAATGTACTACAGTATTATACACCTTAAAAAGATCTACAAAAAAGTCCGCGACGGTATATGTCTATCTCTTAGGGATAATCCACAACAACCATTTTTTATTCCTTTCTTTTTACGAGAAATAATGGCTTATTTACGAAGCGATTTTAAGCAATACAGAATGAATCCTTATACAATTAAGTAAATTAAATACATTGTGCATTTAATATAGATCAAAATAGCCCTTTACAGTATCTAATTTAAATGAATATATTCGAAGATATTACAGATTTAAAATGCACGAATCGTGTCGTCGGCGGGGGCATCTGAAATCCACCCGAGCGAAGCCGGGGCGGGTCGCTAGTGCTATATAAAATGCATACACGGATATACATATTAATATTTAAACATGATAATTATATAAATATTTGATATATAAACATATTATAATAGTTCAGACAGGGATTTTTAGCCAACCCACCCGCGATATAATATTAAAGATGGTACAAGAGTATAGAGGTCTAACTTGTAAAATACACACACTCACATTCAAAGCTTTGAAAATAATAATCAATATATATTTCGGACATCTGACACACAACGTCTATTAGTTTCAAACTAAGTGGAGCTTGTACTATGAAAGCTAGATTGACTGATAGAACAATTATATGCTTTTATTTGTAAATACAAATATATCATACATAGAGAACACCCAAACGAACCTGAGACCTCATGGACAATAGTCGCGTAAGCTATCACTGCACCAACGTACATGTAAAATCTCTACAAATAAAAAAAATGGAGTGTCTGTTTGTAATATTAAAAAAACCGCTTTTAATAAAAGCATATGTATGTATACACGATACATGTACCATTTTTTTTTTTTACAATTTTTGTCTGACTGTTTGTTACGGGTAATCTCTGCAACGGCTGGACCGATTTTGACGGGACTTTCAGTGATAGGTCGTTACCCGCGGCAAGACGATAGCCGCGGGTAACACCGCGGGGTTCAGCTAGTTAAAAATAAATTCATGATAATTATCTGTTCGACACGATTTTATTTCAATTTGTAGACATTGCAGGTGACTTCGGAACCTTATTCTATGGGTGACCTGACACGTAACGCATTTACCTGTTTTTAACCGACTTAAAAAAAGGAGGTTTCTCAATTCGACCGTATATTTTTTTTTTTTTATGTGTGTTCGGGGATAACTACGATTTTGATGATTCCTTTTTTAATGGAAAGGAGATATCCCAACGGTGGTACCATGATAAGGACACTAAGATCTGATTATGGCATCCAAGATAAATCGAGTTGAACCTTGAAGTCGGTTTTATTTTGTTAAAATTTTACTTGTTAATTTATTTAAACATGCTAGAAGTTTTCAGAAATATGATAATTTTTACTTTTTTCTACAAAGGGTAAAATGAATTAATTTATTTTATCAGATTTCTTACCTAATTTAACATACTTTTTCGTATTTAGTACCTACCTATGATAAAATGTGTTAATTTTAAATCTTACTAAACTTTTAGAAATACCCCTTTCTTATGTTAACATTTTAACCATTTATAATTATGTTTTGAAGTTAAGGCAAAAACGTCAGACAAGCGCGCATGTCTGTCTCGCTCCCTAGTCTTTGATCATCGTTTTGAAGTAACGCGTAAGGTACGGAGATATGAATGTGTGCGGTGCAGATATGATACTATGCGTTTAGCTCCGCCCAGACGCTCAAGGTCATTGAGGCTACTATAAACAGTAAATATTTGTATGGAAAAATAAGTTTTATTTAAAAATTTGGTCTCGGAACATCCATAGACAATTTGACACATGTATATTTTTTTTCTAAGAAGTGCTATAATTACTAGAATATTAAATAACTCAAGTGATTTAGATTTCAAACTGAGGATATTTTTAATGAGCATCAACATGATAATTTATAATCAATATTATTCGAATAAAAAAGTCCATTCAATCAATGAAATGCAATGTCGTAAAGGAACCTAATTACCTATTAAGGTTTTTGAAGTGTAGGTATAAAAGGTTGAATAGTTTTTTAACGTTTGCAACTTATTACGATTCCCTCGTGTGCTTGTAATAAAATGTTACCTGTACAGTACATGATGTATAAAAAAATTACGGTTATACTTGTTGACCTTAATTAAAATAATACAATAGATACAGTTAAATTTGAGCTCGAATTAATTTCATAGTTGTTTTTATTTATGACGTTCTTCCTGTTTTTAAATTGTGTTCAAAAAAAGTTTTTTTTTATTTAATTAGATTTTTCATAAAGTATGTTACAATGTTTCAAATAAAAACCTTTGAAATATTTATCAAGCTTGATATTCTCTAACACGTATTTAGTAAACTGAGGTTTCTTCGTCAGCAGATAACGACCGATAATTAAGACGTCTTGAGTGCGTCGATAGTTTTGATAATTTTAATTTTTAGAAACATGTAATGAGCAGCTGGAGCATCTTTATGATTTTTCTTTTTTTAAACTCTAACTGATAAATAATTTACTTTTTATTAGCAACCATAGACAAAATTTACTTTAGCATTAAAAATAGAACGATTATTCTCTAGATATTGCAATACACGAACAAAAAAACGATTGTTCATAATAATTTAAAAGCATCATATCTTTCTAGTCGATTAGAAATACAAAGGGGCATAATAGAATCGAGTAACAATATAAAACCAGGGTATTGCACAACACTTTCTGTAACGTGAACAAACGATCGGTAGGCGATTTAAAGGTGGTCTTGAAAGACCTAGTAAAACATTTAAATACTGTTTAGATATGGCTAGATAACTGACATTACATTGAACAGAAAAAAGGTAATCTTCTAGTGAAAGTGAGAACGCCAGACAATTTCTCCGCCATTATTGTACATTAGGGTTGAAACACATTGAACTATAATACTAAAATATTAAAACACACTTGTAAGTTTATAGTGTCATTATTATGTTATAGTTATAGTATTCAAAAAAATTGCACTCAAGGAGCTGAAATTTTGACACCATGCGCTTAAATGCCAACCACAGTGTAACACAGTGCAACGTAGCTGGGTACATACAACTAGTAGGATATTACTGAAATATACGTATAACATAAAAAAAAACAATAAACATTACCTACCTAAAACGAATCAAAAATACGTCATCGTTTGACACTTTGTTTCATATTTAAAAGGTACATATCTATCTTATTGGTTTAAAAACAAAGTTGGTTAAGTATAAACCTTAAGCTTTAAAGTATGGCCCATATCATATTTTTCTATCAAACAAAAATAATACTTATTTTAGCTCAGAGAAATAATATATTTCTCAAAATAGACGTCGTGTGCCACCAACCTAACTGTCTGTCTGTCTAAGTTTTTATACAATAATATCATTTTGAGAGCAAATCTCTTCATAGCGGCTGTCACAGTCGACAAATTAATTAGCCACTCCTAACTGCGTGAGATTATTTGTAAATAAAGCACTTTTTGTTTTAGACATTGGATGATGAGATGCTTTTGAATTGATTATGAGTACTGTAAGATAAGTTAGAAAGATAAAAAAAAAACTTTTGTGAGAGGCTTATGATTCGACCTTTCATTTTCATTCACTAGTTAGGCTAAGATAAAGATAAATAATACAAAATTTTAACAAAAAAACAACCGACTTCAAGAACGACCAAATTGAAATGGGCCCATACGAGAATATTGAGTTATTCGTTAATTTGTCGCGCACATACTTAATGCAAATTGAAGACTTATATGGTTTTCTCATGGATGACATGTCAGAACTGGACCAAATTAAAATGGGACCACATGGGCAGCACCAGCTTTCAAATAAAAAAAGAATCATCAAAATCGGTTCACCCAGTCGAAAGTTATGAGGTAACAAACATAAAAAAAAACAGTGGAATTGAGAACCCCCTCCTTTTTTTGAAGTCGGTGAAAAAGATGATTAATTTACCATAATATGTGTAGGTACACTTTTGTGTTGCATAATATTGCAATTAGAAGATTTTTTTTACATTTCTATACCTGCGAATGTTATCATTATCTCTTCAACAGTCTTTAATAGTACTTCTCGATATAAACCTCTGTTTATATGAATAAACATTTCGGACATCTGTCAGTCATTTTTTTTTTTTTAGTTTGGCGCAAAATGTTAAATGAATTTGTGGAAACTGTTCTGGATTATGTGTAAATTACTTGTATATTATTTTTATGTATTTTGTTTCTGTTTGTTTCCCTAATAAACTAAAATAAAAAAAAAATAAAAAAAAAACTGACACACAACGCAATCTAGCTTCAAACTAATCAGAGCTTGAACTATGAAAGCTAGGTTGACTGATAGAATACTAATATACTTCTTTGATAAATACGTATTATTTCATACATAAAATATACCCAAACCCCGAAACAAATATTTGTCGGTCATACAAACATTTAGTCCGGCCCGTGAATCGAGCCCAAGACCTCAAGCACAGCAGCTACATACACTTTCAACTACAAGTTACGACACTGAGGCAGTCAAAGAATAAAGAAGTTTCCCCTATTATACCTATTGTTTTATATATTCTACATGTTTTAATACTGTAGGTATATGTACTAAGTAACTTGAGGTGGTTTATTTCTTGAAATTTGAGTTGGAACGAATGAGAAGTAGAAATTTTGGAGTTCTGGAGTTATAAACATAAAACAAAAATGAATCGAATTGAGAACTCCCTCCGATTCTAATGTCAGCTTAAAATGATATTGGTTACCACAAACAACGTCACCGAACGCGAACATTTTATTTCGACACAATGAACTAAAAAGCAATCGCCATCTTCAATTTCCTAACAAACCGAATACAAGATGTTACAACGCAATGCTTTTTATTTCAATTTTCAATAGACTCACGACACTACCGTGTCAATAAAGAGCTAACAATCTTTTTGAATAACCAACTATATTGTCTCTCAAATACAGTTGAAAATCGTAAAACATTTTTAAGTAGTTATGACGTAATTAGTTTACTCTTTCAGGATTATATTTTTTGTATGTTGCAACTCAGTGTAAGGAAACAGAACTAAGTAGATTCTGTTTCAATGCCTCTGTGTACATAACTTTACATTTGCCAAGGTTGAATCTTGTCGAGGTTTGGGGTTTTTCCCCAAACCTCGACAAGCGTTGTTTTTGGTTTTTGAGGAAAAAAATAAACAGTACAGTCGCAATGAAAACCTTTGATTAATCGCAACTTTTTATTGTAATGATTCAATTTTATTTTATTGTAATAATTGCCTTGGATTGGATAATCTTAATTATTTTAAGACAACTCCCGCACTAGGAATATACCTGTGTTGCGGGGGACTTTACAAACATACATGAAATGGTCACAAAGAACTTCCAGACTCAGAACGACAATTTGTGGACGTCCACACACAAAGTGTTATCTCGTGTGGGGTTTGAATTTGAAGCCACAAAAATCAACTCAACGCAGCAGAAAGCGGCGAGATGATTTCTTAAAGCACTACGGTATCTCTGCAGTCGACTATTGGTGATCTTTTTGGAGTTCTAACTACCAAACTTACACAAATACACATACATCTATTACTCTTCAAACTACACAGCATATGGATTTCCATTGTGTATTTAACAATTTTATGCTTGCAATGTAAAGGCGCGTCTCCACCAAAATTGTTGATAATTTCAGTGGTTCCAACTGTTTGCAACGCTTCCAAAAATCCATCAACTTTGTTTCCATTGTATCTACACCGAGTCGCCAACAATTTGAAAAACATTCGAACTAAGTGTCACCATAGAGCCAATAAAGATTTGCCACAAGCCTAGTCTTTTGATGTTGTCCGCCAATAACGGAAACACTGTTCTCAACATTTGCTGATAATTTTTGTTGCCAACACAAGGAAATTACAGAAACTTTTGTCACCAACACGTGTTGACAACACAAAAATTGACAACTTTTGTTTGGTTGAGACCCGGCTTAATAAAAGTTAAAACCCACCCCCTTGGTAAAGAGGCAAGTATTTCGTGTCGATTCTCTTGTTACAACCGTTAACGTCTCTATTCTCTTGTATTATTGGTTAACGTGACTTAGCGTCGAGATTGACTGCCTTGATGGCGCAGTGCTAGCGTATGCGACTCGAAGGCTTGTGGTCTCGGGTTCGATTGCCGGGTCGGACCAAATGATTGTCCTATGATCTGCAAATATTACACGTTCAAGTATACTTGCGCAAATTCAGACTGTTTGATGTTTTGATCGAGATGTTTTGTAGATACAGATACAGATAGGCGGTCTTGCGCAAGTATACTTGAACGTGTGTGTCGCTTAAAGAAATTTTCATCAATAAAAAAAAAGATTACGTCATTCCCATACATTCATTTGTTAGTTTTCTAATAACGTCTACGTTTGTAGAATTTCAACTTGGCTAGAAGGGGTGGTATTCAAAGCATGCGTCATCATGTATGTAAGCGGGGTGCCGCAGGCTATAGCATAATGGCTAGGGCGTCGGACTTGCGATCAATCGGCTGCGAGTACGAGCACCACCCTATGCACTTACTCCTAACGTAAACATTTAGCTTGGCCGGGTTCACAAGCATCATAACGATATCTGTGTTACTAATATTATTAAAATAAATAATTTAAAAAAACACAGAAATAGCTTACTATGTGTGACTAATGCTTAATGCGTACGTGTACGTAATCTCAGCGATCATAATTATAATACATATTTGGATTTTGTTATTTTGCATAGCGCAGTTAAAGCTTAACAATTTAAATATGTATTTTGGTATATAGAACGAAATGTAAGATTGGCATTAACTACTGCTTATGTGCAAAGAAGGAATATTTTTGAAGAGACACAATCAAATACTTTTAATTTACACATCAATAAAAGTATTAATACTATAACTTGGCCATCCCACTGGAAACTGTGCTTGTACTATTCAGCGAAAATAAAATTGCTCTCAAGTATTTTAAAAGTATCTGAATATTGTTTAGCTATTACAGAATATTATTTTTGTTATAGATGGATATTGTTATTATACAAATTTTTGATATCACCTGCATCTAACTATTTTTTGTCTATATAAGAATATACATATCCAAAAAGGTGGTACTTCTCACCAAATGACTCAAGGAAATAAAATACAAAAATGCATTTAAACATCATTTTGCCTCGTATTTTCCTCGATTAGTCAAGGCAGCATTGGCCTTTTCTGATAATTGTTGTTTAAAGCGCCATTGTTTTTATCGTGCCTCTATAAAACATCTAACGATGTTATGTAATAGCTTAATGTTCTGCACGTAAATGTCGTTTAATACGCTTAATAACTATATAATATTTGATTGTAATAATTCCCCGGCTATGTATTAAGGAGGCTAGGACGGAAATATACTTTATAACCAATTGATTTTAACAATCTTTTCGAACAGTCATCGTCACACCTATGCTATTTTTATTTAAGTTGTCATCTTCTATCTATATCTATCTATCTATATATATAAAAGAGGAGGGTGACTGACATACCCAGAGATCAACGCATAGCCCAAACCGCTGAAGCTAGAATCCTGAAATTTTGCTTGTAGGTTCTTAAGATAGAACTTCATTATCAATCCAGCTTTGTGGTTATATGGCAAATTAATTTCCGAAAGCCAGTAATTCTCTTAGACACGGTAACGTAACATATTTATTTGGAATGGAGCAAATTAAAAAAATGCGTTAGGAAGGAATTATCAATATCGATAAGAACTACTTCAAAAAGTAAATTTATGTTGCAGAAGATGTTCTTATTATCACAATTTATTTAAATTATATGTGGTGATGTCACATATCTTCTTCAAGCGAATGAACTATACTGAATTGATGTGATGTGTGTAATGTTCTCAAGTTTTTGTAAGAACGATTGTTGATTGATCATTTTCAATTCGACTTTTGTGAATTCTTTTGGTGTCTGAAAGGATGTTATATCTTTTCAGACCCCAGAAGAATTCACAAAAGTCTTAAAATAATTAATCCAGTCCCCTATTTATTATGGTATATACTTTATTATTATAATTATAGGTGTACAGTAGAAGCAATCCATGCAAAATATCAAACCTACTAAAACTTTAAACTGTGTCTTTAATATATATTCTAAAATAAAAATATAAACTAATTAGGACTAACAAAGTATAACTTTCATTTGTTACTCACAATAATGTGGCCCGGCCCTACTTACCATAAAAGTAATCTTCTCTGCCCTAATTTAATTACGATTTCCCTTCTCAAATATCGAGTTAAAGTAATTTCGATGTTAATTGAAAACCAATCGTTTAACATTTAGGCCAGAGAAAGCCAATTTAAAATAGTTTTCCGATGTTAATTGGACTTCCAACGACTCATAACAAAACAATTCATTGGAGAAAAACAAATACGATTATGTAGGCAGCAATCAGTATGATTTTAATTTGGAAAGTTTTTTTTTTAAATTTCGTTTAGCTTAAACCAACACCTTTCTGCGACATCGATAAGTATCGATTAAAAAAGTTTAGTTCCAAAAGTGATGTTTCACTTTTAGTATTAATACTCAATTTATTTTGAATGCTATATTTCTATAAGTAAAGTTACGAAATTATGAATAGAAAGCACTTGGTTTTTTGTTAAATTAATTTCTTATTTAAATATTGCTTTTAATTATTTAAACAATTAGTTCAATTAATTAGCAGTTTCTGTCAGATTTTGTTTTTGAGTGCATTCAAAAGTATGTTATTTACTTTTAAATTATTTTATTGTATAAGTTGTTTATGCCAAATATATTTTGCATGCAAGTATGATTCTTTTAGTAAAAACGGCGTGACATGAATAAGAGGTAAGTTAAAAAATAAATAAGTTGGTTTTTTCGCTAAACATTCTTTGAAACGTTACTTAAACAGGGCAACGAATCAATTAAAAACGTAATTATTACAATTTATTTTTTAAGTAAAGACAACTCCCGCATTAGAAATATATACATCCTGTGTCGCGGGGGACTTTACAAACATACATGAAACGCCAGACTCAGAACAACAATTTGTGGATCAGTGGGATTTGAACCCACAACACTTAGCGCAGTAGGAAGCGGCGTGGCGATCGCTTAAACCACTAGGCCAACCGTGCAGTCATATTGCACTATATTTATCAGATAAAACAAGTTAAATATAATTGACATACCTAAGGGCTCCTACACATAACTGCCAATTCGCAACGCATCGCAAATATCTGCGAGCTCGCACGATGCACCGCAAGAACTTCACCCCGCATCGCATCGCATCGCAGTTATGTGTGGGAGCCCTAAGCCAGAGATGTAGAAGGTCTAACGAAGTTGTGGGCGATTTGGACAGTTGGAAACCTACTCTGCAGTCTTTTATTTCTAACCGACTTCAAAAAAGGAGGTGGTTATCAATTCGACTGTTTTTTTTTTATGTTTGTTGCCTCATAACTTTCAACTAGGTAAACCGATTTTGATGGTTTTTTTTTTATTTGAAAGCTGGTGCTTGCCGTGTGGTCCCATTTCAATTTGGTCCAGATTGAAGTCGGTTTTTTGTTGTTGTTAAAATTTGTGATTATTAGTATTCGGCCCCTATCAATTATCTTTCTACAAACGCCAACGTCTCTATTATGATAAAGTAATGGCTTATATTCTATTTTAACCACGTGACTTTGTGTTGAGATGACTTACTGTCCTTACACATTTGACTTCTTGACCTCGGGCAGGTTTGTACCTAGTAGTTGCTAAGCATAGAACTTTCGCTACGAGGGAACCAAGGCCTTAAAAACAAACGGTGCTAAGCAACTTTGTTGATGCTTGAATTGTAGATGCTTTTCGCCCATATGCCTTTCACAAAAAATGCCTTTCTGAACCACAGAGTATTAAATATAATGGTACCGTACCACATAATTTGAATATCGAAGGTCCTTGTGTTTCAAACACGGAACAACCTTCTATTAACTACATCATTTATGAGAGGATACATCAACATGATTGTTATATAACTATATACATATAGGTCATCCATTGATCGAAATTATAACAATTATTATGTCATAAGTACCCGTATTATCATGCGAAATGACCTTAAAACTCGGTTATATATATATATAGGTACCCATTAAAGTCTAATACTGTAATTTTCAAGTCATTGACATTAATTCAATACCTACCTACCTACACAAACATATTGGAACGATCACTTTTATTAATTTGAAATCCCACCTTCTCCATTGGAAATGATTTTTTTTAAATAACTGACAAATACAACTTAGAAAAGAACACGAATAAAGAACACAAAGGAAGTCTCGAAAATTGACAAATAAATAGGTACATTTAAACATGTATTTATCCTATAAATAAATATAATTGAAGTCTCTTTTTAATTTCATTTACAGGTTTTATAAAAAAAAAACTGTCTGCATATCTGTTTCTACCGGCTAATCTCTGGAACGGCTGGACTGATTTTGACAGGACTGGCAGATAGCTGATGATATGAGGAGTAACTTAGGCTATTTTTATTTTAGACTAGCTCTGCCTCGCGTTTTTACCCGCGGTTTTGTGGTAAATGTGCCGCGGGGCTTAGCTAGTATTCAATAAATTGATTTATTTTCAATAGTTGGGTGCAACTGCAACTTTACTCTATTAATAAATTAATTTTGTAGACAGCAGCAAAAGCTGCTATTCACTCTATACATTTTTCGTTCCCTGTCTCTATATCTACACCTACACTATTGTATGTACATAATGGAAACAGGAAAAAAAAACAAATTATACATTGACGTTCAACTTTCACGGAATTGTTCTTAATTTTTTATGACGATATGCAGTTAAATATCTCGATCTTACATATTTATTGCTTTTTAACAGAAATTACTGAATCCATAAAAATGTTGCCGTTCCGATCTTCGTACGGTTAACGATACATGTTGTTGCACAATAAAACGAATAACAACTCAATTAAAACTTCTTACGGTGCACTTTTGCAATATTTTATTGCCATCTATAAAATTCTATGAAACGTAAAAGTTAGTATTGGGGTTCGTCGTTATTGAGGTTCCACAGTATATGGACACAGGAAACTGGCTTAGTATGCCTCTAGTTCTATCTGTGTTTGTTACCGCCAGAAATTTGCATTAAGAACTCTGATAATTTAATTTTTTTAATTATGAAAGATACATCCAAATAAAGGCATTAGGTACATGTGCAGACCATAGACTGTAAAAAATAGAAAAAGTTGTTTCACGAAGAAATTTTAGTAAATAGGGTACACTAACTAAAACAAATTAGAAAGGTGGATTGTGTTTACATGCATGATTTTAATATCTTCATAACCATAACACGCTAACAGTAAATTATTTCATAATAGTAAGAGCTTCCTATTTTAGTATTTAGTTTAAAGAAACCGATTCAATTATTTAGTTAACTACTGCGCATAAAGATGATATAACAAACAAAAAAAAATCTTATGTATGTTTCAAAGAGATTTGCGAAATCATAAGAAGATAAGTTCGACTCACTTAGCCTGCCATTTTTAGGGTTCCGTGCCAAAAGCAAAAAACGAAACCCTTATAGATTCGTCATGTCTGTCTGCCTGTCCATCCGTCTGTCTGTCTGTCTGTCCGTCCGTATGTCACAGCCTCTTATTTCCGAAACTATAAGAACTATAATGTTGAAACTTGGTAAGTAGATGTATTCTGTGAACCGCATTAAGTTTTTCACATAAAAATAGAAAAAAAAACAATAAACATCAAACCCATACGTGTCTATGGATCATCTCCATCATCATACCTATGGATAGGTCTTCAAAAATGATATTGGATGAGGTTTCTAATATCATTTATTTCTAAACTGAATAGTTTGCGCGAGAGACACTTCCAAAGTGATAAAATGTTTCCCTCCCCCCCCCCCTGTAACTTCTAAAATAAGAGAATGATAAAACTAAAAAAAATATATGATGTACATTACCATGTAAACTTCCACCGAAAATTGGTTTAAACGAAATCTAGTAAGCAGTTTTTTTTAATACGTCATAAATCGTAAACTGCAATTTACCTTTCATTCAATCAACACAAATATTAAAATAAAATAAAAAATATATTAAGTATGTTACTTGCTGCTGCGGAACCCTTCATGGGCGAGTCCGACTCGCACTTGGCCGCTTTTTGTTTTAACCTCAATACAACGGTAAGTGGCGGTTATAAAATAACAATAACATAATATATATAATTTAGCTTACATTAATATAATATACTTAAAATTTCTTTCTTCCTGAATAATTACATAAAAAGCGAACATAGAAATGATTAGATCATGTCATTGACGAATTCCTGATTAATATTCAAACACTTTAGAAATAAATATTTATTGTAATGGCGTATAAAGATTTAAACATAGAAAAAAATAGCCCTATTTGCAAGTATTATAATAAACATCTCGGCTTAACGAATGAGGTAATACCACAGATACAATGGTATTAAAAGCCTAAAAAGCAATAATTTACTCAGATATGTTCTTAGAGAATTTCATTGTTGTTTAGGCCGTAGCCCGTAGCCTAATATTATCTGAAAACGTATTATAAAATTAAATAAAAACATCGTGATTATGTCGCTGAGAGTTAAATTCATAAAAAGATGGTAGGCGGAATGAAAATCCAACATTGTGTGGCACAAGTCAAAGCATTTTCAATTGATAAATTGGTGTTTATATCAGTAAATTTAATTTTAGCTAAGTAGAAAGACTAAATTATTGTTTAACATGCAACACTCAAAATTGTATCAACTTTAAATAGAGGTTATAAATTGCATTAACTAGCGTTAAAACTAAAACAAAAAATACTTAAAACTTAAACACTGTTTACTTAGCTGTTCTCAGACAATAATAAAATTAGGGTTATGAAAAGACAATTTAACACTGTTTTATTGACACTTCCCGCCATGTGCAACCATAGCTTAGAAAAATGACACTTTACTTTGTCTTTGGTCTGATTTCTAAAAATAAATATGTGAAATACGGGCCAGTCGGTCAAGTGCGGCGAGATGAGTGAACAATATTGGGCTAAGGAGCAAAGACATTCACCTTACAACCAAATCTCGAAGGTTAACCAACTTAGGTGTAGACAATGGACTTGTCATGGGCATTGAGTCCGATAGATAATAAAAATAAACAATTCTTTGGAAGAAATATTTTTAAATTAGAAATGTGTAGAAAACTACAACAATTTGACATCTTTAAATCTTGTAGGTAGGTACATACACCGTGCCGTGCCGAATAATCTTATGCAGTGAATCAACAATAATTGTGTATAATTATTCTCTTTTTGAACACAAAACGAAACGTCTTATGCTCATGAACACCTGCAACTAATAAGGCACACGTGCATTACCTCCTTAACCCACCCTTTCAGATTTAGGGGAGAACGTGTCTTCCGGAAAATCACTCACTTAAGTCGGACCATATGCGACAAAGCATGGATCTGCTTTACATTTGTATTCGGTGTTACACTCTGAATTGACTCCGCTAATTTAAAAAATCAAATACGTAATTAAATACATAAGAAATGGTGCCGTTATATCTATATATTCATCGAGCAAATGGAATGATAAATTGCGTAATTGACATTGAAGCTTCAGTCGTATCCAGATGAGATAGAACAGAATAAATTTTAAATTCTAATTCTGCATTTTAAATATGGCATACTATAGATTGTAGAATCACGACAATCTACTTGTCTATTGTCGATATGATAATGTTTACGACTTAAGAGTTTGTTTGTTTGGTTGAAGCGCACAAGATCTTGTTCGAATTGAAAAATTATTATAATGTAGAAAATGCTGTTTTATCGAGAATAGAACAGGAGGCGAGGATTAATGAAAAATATCGTAGTTACGGGGATTCAATCCTTTTGAAAGACCCAGACGAAATTGCCCTAGTATATTTATTTGGGAATGAAATTATAAACAAAACAAAATACACACTATCTTTATCACCCGTAGAAGGATTCTTTTGAAGCAGAAGTTCCAAATCTAGTTATTTTTAACGACCGGTACTTATCTTAAAGTTATCGATAGAGACAATCGCTCATGCATAATATGATATGTAAATATCTGAAGCGCAGATAATATCAAACACATAATTTATTATAATGTTATAGTACGTACCATCGGATAACCCGTCAGTTTCAATAAATCAAATGCTATCTTATAAGGAGAAGATAGAAATAAATCCTGAGATAGTTCAATGTCATTCACATGTAATGAATAGATTTACATATTGATTAGTTTGAAATTCAAACACATACTTAATACTTTCTCTTGTACTTAAAAACTTCATATTTTACATTAACAATAGTCTTCTGCTGGACCTGAGAGACCTGAGAGCAGAGTGAGAGGCTTATGACTTTCCTTAGAAAGAAGGTTAATAAAAACACGTAATAAAACCTAACTCGGTTCATAGTTCTATTCATTTGTTTAACAAATAGTCAAGTATGTTTAAACTATCGTTAATACTTTTTGACTTTTCGAAGTTTTCGAGCGATCATTTTATGTGAATTTATCAGTTTTACCAACCTAGACCTAACATTGCTAATCGTAGATATATGAATTACTTACAAGTCTTTTAATTTCGAACTGCTACTAATTAGTAGGTATTACTGATAGAAGTAAGTTAACAATATTCAGTAGGATTTTAGTATTTGGATAATACTTTAGGATCTAAATTAGAATAAGAAAAAGCATGATTGACATAACTACTCGTAAAAGTATCTCACCATATCTCTTTCTCTGCTATTACGTATTCCGTCTGCCACTGAAGGAAGTCGGAGAATTGATTTAAAGTCGTTAATGTTACTACGTCTTTCATTTAAGCGTGATATCTGACAATGAGTGATAGGTTAATAGTTTGGGGAAATCTAATTTTTTATCTTAAGTAAATAGCTAGTGATTTATAAAGTGATAAATTGAAAGCAATTTCTTAAGAGCAAAGATTTCAACCGCCGATAAACAGAATAAATCGTTAATACGTCGATAAATCATTCTAATTTTATCTACAAACACATAAATATTGAAAAAATCGCGTATTTTATTCAAGAGTCGAATTTTGATAAAAAAACGAACATTAAAAAAGGAAATATAAATACCCAAGACATTAGAAAAACGATTATTATTTAAAAAATATAAAAAACAAAACGACTGATAACAGCGATTTGGTCAATTTAACGTCGTCGGCAGCTGCACAGGACTGGTTTACGAGAAAGGTGGTTATGACGCAGCGTCTGACATAACGTAGCCTTCGACCATTTGCCAGCTCGAGCTAAACTTGGAATCACGCTTTTATCCTTTGCTAGAAGGTCTTAACGCAACCCAGCTTTTGCTTGCAGTCATAAAAACAATATTGATGTATCGAATCTATTTAACTTTTCATTTGACAATGGCATTTGAAACAATCACCGAGGGTAAGCAACGAAGGCGCGGTCAGTACCTGGATGGATGACCGCTGGTGGCATGTTACCATGAGCGTCTCCGTGATTCGGAGGTCACGTTAAGCAGTCGGTTCCGGCTGTTATCGTAGGATAACAGTCGTGAAGCTTAGTTGGAGGCCTTTGGCGGCAAGATTACGTAGTCACAACGTTGTCTTGCCAGTCCCCAACCCGCACTTGCCCAGCCAAGCCCAGCAGTGGGACGCTATGGGTTTTTGATGATGATGATGATTTGAATTAATTCGATTAATCTGAACATTTATATTACGTTTTTGAGCAAGAGCAACGAGAGCAACAACCAGGGAAAATTTAAGCATAAAAAAGGATTATACAAGCAAACTTAAGGCTCCTTTAGATTTAAAACACGCATTTGAATCACAAAAATATCAGTATCCTTGGTCTAACAAGATTTCTAAACCATCGTCAATTCATAGATGAATATTTAATTTTTTTAAAACTAAAATTGTTTTTAAAACTAGATCAACTATGGCGTTGTCGTCGTTGTTGTGAATTAGTTTTTTTATATAAGTATTTAAAAAAAGTAGGATTCTGAAAAATTATTTCTTATACATAAATATTATTAAATATGTTAAGTATAAAATAGAAACTAATTAAGAAAACACAGTAATTAAATTTAAGTAAAATATTAGCACAAAAAAAATAAAAAAAAACTTCATTTAACTGGTGACCTGTAACTACAGGTTTTTTTTACACCTATTTCAGGCACCAGACTCTCACGAAGTTGCTCAAATATGTGTTATTTTGTAACGTATCTTAAGAATTTTTGTAAGAGAAAATAAAGAGATTATTATAAGAGATTATTATTTAAACTGAACCAGTGCAAAAACTAACACTAGTTGAAACTAGATTTCCCGTTTTTTAATACAAACAATTATTTTTCCTTTTTTATTATTAAACAAGACCATTATGGTTGCCTTTTTTATTTCAAAAACATTGCTACGTTATTAATTGTACTAAACATATTTTATAAAACACGAAATGCAAAAAGGTCAGTATCCTGAACACTTATTATGTAAGTCAAGTTATAAGGATGACCAGTGAGTGTGCAATTTGCAAGAATTATCTGAGAACAGGTTACTAACTTGTTCTGACGATGTACCAGTAACCCGATGCAAGTTATAAATCTTCGCCGTATCCCATAATATATAGTGGAACACAGTTACACAGAGATAATTATACGACTTGCTTGCATAAATATTTGTCTAAATTCGTTTAATATAAATGGATAATAATCATTAGATAAAACTCTTGAGCTATTTGTTTAAGTAATTTATTTTACCTTAACCACAAAGTTTTTTAAGGCATTAATAACAAAACCAAACATCACCCAAAGAGTAAAAAAACAGAAACGCAATCGCAGAACAGTTTTTCCAGTTTAAGTTGTCCGTTCCGTTTTAAGCTGTTATATGAAGAGATAACCGCTTGAAAAGGACACACACACACATCATCAAAAAGTCGTAGGAAATGTCACATTCTGATTATGAGAGCCTATAGGCTTCTATTACAACCTTTCGGAATCCACATTAAATTACAATTCACCTGCTGAACCTAAAACGACATTTAATGTTCTTGTTACTAAGAACAGAGTTCAGTTCGAATCATATAATTATTTACATTTATGTAATGGTGTAATGCTGTTTCGATTGATATTTGATTATGTTGACGCGCAGCAGTAATGGCGTCTGACAATCATAGACAACTATTTGATACACGCATTGTGGTACATACTAATTATTGTGAATAATTTACGTATGCTACACCATATCTTGTGGCGTCTATTTAAGATTTAATTAATGATCGCGGCGTATTTCATGTCATAAATATGTCTATACTTTTTATATATGAGCTCAACATGCCAAAACTCGCCTGGCCGTTCTGATGATGGATCAGAACAGGGCCAATGTAAGAAATTTTGTTTCAATGCAGAAGGCATACGGAAGGAGGATTCGTTCTTATTTTAGAACTTTGGGATGAATAGCTAAAGTTCTAGAATATGAACGAATCGTCGAATTAAAATTCATAAAGAATCACATGATTTTTGAGCAATTAATTCAACACCACACTTAACTATGTCCAAGTAAATAAATTAAATCGGATCCCTACCATTTTTTAGTTACTACATATTTCTAATCTTCAATCTTGTTGTCCAAAGTTTCTTTGTAGCTAATTAATCTATGTCAAGCGGATTATGTTTTTTTTTTTCTGAACAGATAAAAGAAGGATCATCTAATAATAAATAAGAAACTTAAAACAATCTGTACGAGGAACTAACACAGAATAAAAATAATTGATGGTAATTGTTGTATGCAATCACATAAATCTGAGATCATCAATCGAAATAGGTTTGAAGCGTGATGATCGAGGCCTTCTTTAGAGATTATGACATGTGTCATGTATAGATTGTTTTATACCTTACATCCTGCTAAGCATCTAAATCCTAAGCTAAGCGAAATTAACAGAAACTCAGTAAACAGGTATTCAGCAAATCTTTTATTGTTTTTCAGGGATTGACTACTACGGCTCAAAAGGCTACCCCATTATGTCACTTGAGCACTCAAAGAGCGGCAAAACACTGTTTATACTTAAATCGTTTGATGGTGGTAACAGATTAAAACTACAGAGTGTCAACTCCCCAATTCATCTCATGAGTGTCTAAAGACGCGACTAAACCCGAGTTTCCACCGAACAAAAGTTGGCAACTTTTGTGTTGTCGACACGTGTTGGTGATAAAAGTTTCTGTAATTTCCTTGTGTTGGCAGCAAAAATTGTCAACAAACAGTGCACGGAACAGTGTTTCCGTTTTTGGCGGTAAAAGTCAAAAGAATACGCTTGTTGCAAATATTTATTGGCTCTGTGGAGACGCTGTTTCGAATATCAGTTCTTTTTTAAATACGGCCCTGTGATAGTGAAAGGCGCGCGCCTGACAATTTTCTTTTTTTTAAAAAAGGAGTTGCATTATGTTAGTACAACATTTCACTCGTTTGGATGATATTATGGTTACTATGACAGGATATTTTAATGTTGGCAATAAGCAAGCTGTTTCAGAAACTTTCACAGAGGATTTATAGCATGGGTGTAGATAAAGGTCATTATTACCGCCTATTAAACCATTTCCATTGAGGCATAAAAAGTTCGTGATTTTAAGCTAAACGTGTTTGATTATCACGACTCTTCTCTATACTTCCGCAGTCGACCATCAATGCAGCAGTTCCTATTTTTAATTTATTATTAATGAAAATATTAGTAATGAAAACCTGTTTGAGTGTATTAAATAATTTGAAAGGTTTTGTTACGCTTCCGGTCTGTGCTTCCGTTAATATAATACAGATATCTGGATACATCTTAATAATCATTAATCATCACTATGTATTTGCTAAAATTATATGAATTGCAAGTTTATTAAGCACTAGCTGTTGCCCGCGGCTCCGCCCGCGTGTATGTCGGTTATCGCGGCAAACAGTAACCTATGTGTTAATCTGATGTATCTTCTATACTTATAAAATAACATGTCCTGACTGACTAACTGACTGATTCATCATTGCCGAGCGGAAACTATTAAACTTGGGAATACAAAATTTGGTGAGTATGATCGTTTCATTAAGTAGATACCCTTTAAGGAAGGAATTTTGGAATTTCTACCCCCAAGGGGGTGAAATAGGGGTTGAAAGTTTGTATGGAAGTCCGTCATTTTTTAAGTTAGAAACATGAAACTTTATTTTTGGGCTACTGATTAAAAATGAGTAAACACGTATTCAAGCGTTTCTGATAGATAGAGCGGATATTCTACTCCTTAAGGGTGAAATAGGGGTTGACGTTTTGTATGTAGGTTAGTCAGGAAGTCCGTCATTTTTGAAGTTAAAAACATGAAAGTTTATTTTAGAGCTATTTAAGAAATATGAAACTTTATTTTTGGATTACTTATAAAAATTAGTAGATATGTATTTCAACGTTTCCTAATATTCTACCCCTAAGGGGGTGAAATAGGGGTTGAACTTTGTTTGGCATTTTTAAATTAGAAACATGAAACTTTTCTTTTGGTTTGGGCTACTGATTAAAAATGAATAGATACGTATTTAGGCCTTTCTCGATATTCTACGCTGAAGGGATGAAATGGGCGTTGACATTTCGTAAGCGGGTTAGTCTAGAAGTCCGTCAGTTTTGAAGTTAGAAACATGAAAATTTATTTTAGGGCTATTGATAAAAAAATAGGAGATACGTATTTAAGCGTTTCCCAATATTCTACCCGTAAGAGGGTAAAATAGGGGTTGAAAGTTTGTATGGAAGTCCGTCTTTTTTAAGTTAGAAACATGAAAAATTATCTTTGGGCTAATAGTTAAAAACGCGTAGATACTAAGTGTCTCTGGATATTATATCTACCTCTTTTTTTGTGCGGAAATTCCCTCGGATATCACCAGCTGGTGGTTATGTCGGACTCGAACCGACTAAAAACCGCACACCGTCTCGGGTTCTAGAAACCAGGGAACCAGAGCGCCCTCAAAGGGAAATCCCATAAATGATATTTCTACCCCTAAGGGGTGAATTAGGTGTTGAAATGTCGTAAGTAGATTAGTTTGGAAGTCAGTCATTTTTAATTTAGTGGCCTGAAACTTTGTCCTTAGGCTTTTAAGTACAAATAAATTAATACCTATATCATCATTTATGGGAATTCTATTTCTAAAGGGCTAAAAATAAGGGTCGAACGTTAGTATGAAATCCTTTTTAATGGGCTATTGATTAAAAATAAATAAATAGGTACGTTTAAAAACATGATTAAATTATTCATACATACTTACACAGTTTTAATTAAATATATTGTAAATAATCAACTTCCACGCGAGCAAAGCTGCGGGCTAGTAAGCTATATTACTGTAAAGTTTCATCCAATTCCGTCCAGTGCTTTTTGCGTGATGAAGTAACAAACATACACCCTCACAAACATTAGCTTTTATAAATTAGTGTGATGTGATAAAATCGAATACGAAAAACAATGTTAAATTTATCACTACAGTTAAATGAAAAATTAGACATAAAGAATGAAGCTTATTTTCAAAGCGTAAATAAAACTAAATTAATTAAGTATCTACAACTAATTCAACGAAAAAAATGGAAGGTATCTACAACTTACTGAAAGAAATTAAAACACCAACAAATAAGGCTAAGTAATTAAATATTTGCAACGAAAAACATCTGCTTACCTATGCCTATACCAATAACCTAACAAAATCCTATAAAAAAGTAAATTATAGGTACCTAGGTACCTATGCTATAACCTTACAAAATTCTAAAAATACCGAGAAAACCAATTAGTAACTACAAAAGACTATTTGCTAATTATTTAGGTACAAAAAAAATCGCCTGCTTATACCTATGCTATAACCTGACAAAATCCTAAAAAAAAACTTCGTTTAAAAAAACTACCATAACCTATCATACCTATACCTATATACCTATCATAAAGATGTTTTGTATCATTTTCTGGTAAATTATGATGAACTATTATGTTATATGTTTACTCCTCTTTCAAGTATTTTAAACTTAAAATAAATATCATAATTATAAATGACCATTTAACGTTTATGGCATTCTAGTTTTTGGTTCAGTATCAATAAGAGCATCCTCCCAAAAAATCTAAATTTCTTTAATGTACAGAATTGATCTTATACACTTTTCTTATGCGTTTAAAAGTAATCATATTACGTACCTATTGTAAAGTTAGTTACTTGATTCCAAAAGATGTCGCTGTTTTAAGCACAGAAACAATTTTCAAGAAAATGTAATTGCTTCAGTATCGATTAGAGAGCCCTCCCAAAAAATCATCTAAATTTCTTTAATGTACAGAACTGAATTGTTACATTTTTATTATACGTTAAAAAGAGTAATCATATTACGTACCTATTGTAAAGTTAGTTACTTGATTCCAAAAGATGTCGCTGTTTTAAGCAAAGAAATTTTTCAAGAAAATTTAAAACAACCCTTTCTATGGAAAGAGAGAACATAAAACAAATACCTACCTATCAAATACTAACTATATACCACATTAATCACAATGCTTGTGCATAAAACGTTCCCACGATTATTTTGAATATTTAAGTCATGCGGGCACAACCAAACACACAGATTCGACGTCTACAGAGAGATATAGATATTATTTTTCCTATGGATAGAGAGGTTGCGATAAATCAAATACTTAATGCTACACCGAATTATACGTAATACGTTCTACGATTATTCCACGATATATTAATCAAAGTGTTATTAATTACGCATGGCTGGCAATAGGTGTCGCTACATGTTGTTTTACGTAATGATAAATTCTTTATAATTTTTTTTCCAATAGATAGAGAGATTGTGATAAATTAAATACTTTATGCTACAATCTTCAGAGTATCTCCTTTCTAACAAAAAAATAATTATTGCAATCGGACTACTCGTTAATGAATTACAATTAATTACACATTTTGACTTTCATCTCCCCTCCCAAGGAAACCGTCCGGAATTTCGAAATAAAAAGTATCCTATGTCCTACCTCGGAGTATGAACTCAAATCATGCCAAGTTTCATTTGAACCCATTCAGTAGTTTCGGCGTGATGCGCGGCCAAGATACAGACAGACAGACAGACAGACAGACAGACAAAAATGAAAAAAAAAATAGTTTTCGTTTCAGTATCGATAACAGAGTGCCCTCCAAAAAATTTTTCAAAATATCTTCAATGTACAGAATTTGACCTGTTACATTTTTATTATAAGTATAGATTTGGGTTTTTTATCTATACACATCTTTACAAATAAATAAAATTGCAGCTTCCGTTTGTAATTTCAAATAAATACTTTTTCATTAAATGCAATTAAAGTTTAAATACACTACTTATACCAAAAATATATTTTTTTACTTTTTAACTGTCTGTTTGTTACATGCAATCTCTGGAACGGCTGGACCGATTTTGACGGAACTTTCACTGACAAAAGACAGATAGCTGTTGATATAAGTAGTAACTAGTAGTAACTTATGCTTTTTTATTTTAGACTAGCTTTGCCCCCTCCCCCCCCCCGTGTTATTGTTCTATAGATATAACGATAACCGCAGGTAACACTCCAGGACACAGATATTTCCAATGTAATTCATTTGTTATTTGAAACCTAAAGAAATATTTATCACTTGCAAACGGAACAGTCACCCAATCCATTGAATGACTATAAAGTGTAGTAGAGGTTTTAGGGTTCTGTAATAATGACACGAAACCCTTAAATAACAGTTTCACCATGGTCGCCTGTTCTCCAGCTGTTTACTTGGAGACTGCTAATACCAAAAAGCTGTAATTTTACCTGTTTAAAACATATCGTCTGCACGCCGTCAAGTAATGAAATAAAATATTAAAAATTTAATTTTCAGGCCATAACCTCTATGCCTAAAACAGTGGTATGTCTTCTCTGTCGTCCTTTTATATAGATATCATTAAAAAGTAATTCGGAAGCTAATTATTCAACTGCTGACTACACTTACAGTTTGTCCAACTCATGCAAGAAGCCATTAAAATGTTACAAATATGATAATAAATACTAATGTATACATACGTATATTAAATAAAACCTAAAACTTAGGAAAAGTATACAAAATTTAAAAAATGTTCTTAAACTCAAATTAGTATAGCATTGAGAATAATAAAGCGAAAAATATTTTTTCTTTCAGAGATTATACTGAAAAATCATCTAAAATATAAATACAGTCAAGTGTTTT
This sequence comes from Diaphora mendica, assembly GCA_949125395.1. Lineage (NCBI taxonomy): Eukaryota > Metazoa > Arthropoda > Insecta > Lepidoptera > Erebidae > Diaphora > Diaphora mendica. The sequence continues at coordinate 5,600,749 of OX421316.1, forward strand.
TACACTACAAGCTCAACAGTTTGCTAAAACACCTAAAAACATCATTATTTTAGTACCTATTTAAAACGGACAAAGAAGAAAAAATATCACGGCTAAGATGTGTTAGTATAGAGTAATAGTCACCCCATAGTAAAATGTTCTTTCATACAAAATACAAAATCGTCAGACAAAAATTGCTTGGACACAGTTGTTACATATATATTTTCAAATAAGGTAGTAATAAACTGCGGAACCCTTAACAGCCCGTGGCCCAACAGCCCAACACACACTTGCCGGCTTGCACTCCAGTAAATGAAGGGGCTTTTACCCTAATAGGCGGTTTACAATAATAAATTATATGATTTACTAGAATGGATTAAGTAAATAAATAACCATTATTTTTTATTGAGTTAAATGAAAAAGTTACGTTGTAAGTATATAATCCGAATTATCAATTTTGCATGATATCTTAAATAAGTAGGGGTGTAGGTCAATTTAAAATGGAATAGAATAAACTTTACTGTACACCAATTAATACAATTAAACTTTAGGAGCAAATCAATTTAATGACAATGTACAAATGGCGACCTTATCGGCTAAAAAGCGGCCAAGTGCGAGTCGGACTCGCCCAAGAAGGGTTCCGCAGCAGCAAGTAAGATAATATAATTTTTATTTTATTTTTATATTTGTTTTGATTAAATGACGAACGAATTTACGATTTATGACGTATTAAAAAAAAACTACTTACTAGACTTCGTTCAAACCAATTTTCGTTGGAAGTTTGCATGGTAAGTACATTATTTATATATATTTTTTAGTTTTATTATTCTCTTATTTTAGAAGTACCAGGGGGGGGGGGTACACATTTTACAACTTTGGAAGTGTCTCTCGCGCAAACTATTCAGTTTAGAAAAAAATGATATTAGAAACTTAAATATCATTTTTGAAGACCTATCCATAGATAGTATGGATACGTATGGGTTTGATGAAAAAAAATATTGTATTTCAGCTCTAAGTATGGGGACCCCTAATTTTTTTTGTTTTTTTTCTATTTTTGTGTGCAAAGTTTCAACATTATAGTTCTTATAGTTTCGGAAAAAGTGGCTGTGACATACGGACGGACAGACAGACAGACATGACGAATCTATAAGAGTTCCGTTTTTTGCCTTTGGCACGGAACCCTAAAAAAAAGCAATTTCTTACAGGCAGCCTTTAATGAACTTCGGCATGGAGACACTTTGATTCTTGAGAAAGATAAGGCTACTCTTTAGCGCGGTAACCACCATAAGTGTGGGCGAGCCGCGAGCAAACGCTAGCGTTAAACATAAAATCATTTAATTTTAAGATACCTAATAACTCTTTTAACTTTTCAACTCGGTATTTTTAAAATAAACTCATAAATTAATTATTTTGGTACATCCAATAAAAATATCACGTAAGTCTTTTCCCAAAATTCGCTTTTCGCAAACATTTTTCAAACCTTTATCTATTAGTTATTCTGTGCCTTTATGTCTTAATTATTGACTTCTAAAGTGGAGATTTCTATTGTTTTTTTATCATTACTAGGGAAGAATTTGGGTTTTACAAATGTTTTGAAATAGTTCGAATATTTGTTCTGTGAATAAGTAACTTTAAAACAAAATCATACATATACATACTTACTCGTATATACACTCGTATATATAAGTACAAAAATTAAGAGTATCGATCAATACTGCGGTAAAAGAGAAATGTGTAATAAAGTAATAGCATATATCGTGCACATAGCTGAATATATACCCGTATTTATTAGAAACGTCTCAATAGTAAGAACAGTTATGGATCAAGAGCCCACGATGGCCAGACCTTCGTTATTTTATAAAAGCTGAAAGTTTTTCTGTGCATGTCCCCTATACAGGTAAGAACGACTAGCGACTATAGAGTTTGGGTTGTGGTTACTTGGGCAGGTAACTGGTAGTAAAGGTGTATAAAATAGTACCTAATTTTCGTTAAAGTATAAAGCTCAATATTTTTGTATTTTCTTCGGGATCGCTTTAGAAATCTCGTCATCCATTGCCGGACACTTATGACAGTTGCTACCCCCTGCCAGACACCCCTAAACTTTAATAAATTATGGTTATACTTTCGTACTTTTTAATTTCTGCTCTTGCTCTATTATAGTTATGTTATTGACATACCTAGGAAGAAGAAAGTGCACCGCGATCGTATATCAGCTGTTTCTGCGCAACACCATGGACCTGGAACAAATAACATGTTTTTTTTTAAGGAAAATAACAAAACAAAGAGTCTTGATAAAGGTAAATCTAGAACATTCCTATGCATATGTAATTATTTTACTCTGTTCCACCAGGACTTTGAAGGTGAAGGCTTGAAAGTCAACCTAAATAGGACGTGTAGTGCTGAAAGAAAATCATTATCATTATAATCTATACTATAATAAAAGAGGTAAACTTTCTAACTTTGTATGGTTGTAGGAGGTTAATCTTCAGGAGAGTACTGATCTGATTTTGAAAATTCTTTCACTAACAGAAAGCGACACTATTCAGGAGTGACATAGGCCATATTTTATTATGATTGAACAAAAAATTTATACCAAAAAAATTACCGCCAAGAGAAGTGGGCACGGGTCGGCTAGTCGTCTATAATCCAACTGATGATATGATCAGTATTACGTATAAGGCTATCCGCAGTCTGCAGAGAGGCCTATGTACATGTTTTTTGTTTTTTTTGTTAATGTTATCCCTTGGGATAACGCTGCGTTCCCCCGTCCATAATAACGACGGGACCTTTCTGCTAGTCATATATATATTTTGCTGTTCATTGATGTGCCTCGCACCAAGTGCCTCCCATCCATCTCTTTGCTTTTGTAAATTTTTCCATTTATTGTTTGATTACTATACAGAATTTATACAATACAGCGTTAATTTCTAAAATTTTACGATACGACTATAAAATTCCGTTTTCTATCTTTAATGCAATAATTATAATACAAAACAGAGGATTTTTACGTTGCAGGCTTTATTTTTAGGTTTGTTAAGAGTCTTCTAAATTTTTAATTTATAATCAATGTATTATATTAATCTCTTATATCTCTATAGTGTTATTCTGTGTGCATTTTTCTATTGTTATACTATTGCTACTACTACTACTATATATACTGTTTTATCTAAGCTATCTTCTATTTATACCTTTCATGCTTTGTTTTCCTTTTATTTATACTTTTTTACTTTTATCTAATACGTTTTACCTGTTGTTATTGTTTAGTCTGTTTATTCTGCAAATGGCTTTTTGATTGTCGTCTCCTAATCTGTGAGATCATGGCATTTTGTGACTTTGTGTATTTTGTTTTTTGTACATGTCCAGTGTTTAATTATGTGTGTATAGTTTTATCTAAGGTGTATTTTAATTTGTTATTTAATCTGTGTGTATATAATCTATATGTGATGTTCGTGTCTGGTTGTGTTTTTTATTTTTAGCATTAATTCCACCTCTGTTAGCAACAATGTGTATATATGCCTAAATATATGCAATCATTGTAATCCTGGTCGTGAATTATTTGTTATGCTGTTCCTTTTAGTTATGTGTGCGTGTCTGGTGTTTGTGTGCATGTTCCTATGTACATGTTGCACATAGGCCTCTCTAATTGTATGCCATGCTGATTAATTTTCTTCCTCTCGCATCCAGAGAAAATGAATCAAAGAGCATGGCAGAAGAAAAATCATTGCACCGACTTAATAAATTTGGGAAATAAAGATGATGTTAAAAAGCTATGCTGGTATTTGATTGATTGTGAAACCTGATAATTTCATAGACTACAATATCTTAGTTATGTAATGAATTGTTGCAATACCATATCAGTTGTCATAACAGTCCTACATACCATACATAAAAGTGGGTCATAGCGTAATACGACGAGATTAATCCATACCGATCAACAAGATTTTGTTGTCAAACTGAGTACAATCTAAAGCCGAGTCTCCACCGAACAAAAGTTGGCAACTTTTGTGCTGTCAACACGTATTGGTGACAAAAGTTTCTGTAATTTCCTTGTGTTGCAACAAAAATTGTCAACAAATGTTGGGAACAGTGTTTCCGTTTGTGGCGGTAAACGTCAAAAGAATACGCTTGTTGCAAATTATCTCAAAGGTTGCAAATAATTATTGACTCTGTGGTCTGGTGACGCTTTAGTTGGAATGTTTTTCAAATTGTTGGCGACTCGGTGTAGACACAATGGCAACAAAAGTTGGCATTTTCTGAAGAGTTGCAAACAGTTGGGAACAATGAAATTGCCAACAATTTCAGTGGATACGCGCCTTTAGACAGTGATATCAGAGATCTGATAACAGCGGAGATTGTGTAAGTTGCAGATTGAGTTCAGATAGAATAAGATTCGTTTGGTGACGGATTAGAGTGTCCCCACCCCTATTGCCTATTCCCCATATCGCGATTCCCAGCAAAACCAAAACAGAGAAATATTCTAAGTATACCAAGTATAGAATGTTTGCCCAAAAGTAGACATTATAACTAATGATAAGTTTATAGAAGTTAATATATATATATATACATAGATAAAGTTACGTAACATTTCGGAACTTAAAAAGTTTAACCAACCAGAATCAAATACACATAGAAAATATAGGTTTTTTACAATACAACAACAATATTTGTACAAAAGTTTAAGGTGTTCTGTCTGATTTATACCAATAATCAGCTCTTTTTTGTCACTTCTACTTTGGGGACACGCTAATTTTCGAAATTTTCATAATTTTTTTGTAATCCCCCCCGCCCTCAACAAAACACGACAGCACGAATATAGTTAAGTTGGTATGTCTCTGAGAGGTTAGTACCACACTACCACCCCGGTTGAGTTCTACTATCTACACACATCTCACAATTAAGCCACTCTTTAGAAGCTTGAACGCCCCTTTTTTATCAAAATTTGCCGGTACCTCTATGCAAAGTTTGCAACCTAAATTCTGATCTTTAAAACACAATCAATCATGTCTCTATCAAAATTCGTGTTTCCGAAACATCAATGTTGTCATGATCTTAGTCACTATGGGGGCACTGCGTGCCTCCGCGTGCCCCCACAAAAAAGGCCCTGCCAATAATAACAAGGCACACTTTTATAAATGACAGCGTTCCTGCTGTCGTGTTTCATTGGTGAGTGCGAGACCGGAGGCCCAATGATGCAGAAGCATCACTAGGCCGCTATGGTGTGGGTCACCATGCTGCATTGTTGCATTTATTATATATATCAACCTTTCTCTTGAGTCACTCTATGTATTGCTGGAAAATGCATTAAAATCCAACAACTAGTTTAAAAGATCTAAACGAACAAACAGCGGTAGCGACTTCATTTTATACTACGTAAAGATAGTTTAGGATTACTTTAATAAAAGTACATAATTCTAATCCAATCAAATCTAATCTAATTCCAAATAATAATGATATCTGAACTACCAAGACCTGCTCTAGCTTTGAACAGTTTTGGTAGACGACAGCAAAATAAATTCTCGTCCCCTCTACCCATCACAATTAATTCTTACATAAGTAGCTAATTCATGGGAACACTTACAGAATGTATTTTTAATTGTTTTATGGATGAGAGATGTTTGAAAGTCGTTAACTTATCACAAACGTTCGTTGCAGCTTCTTACTTTCTTTGTAGATGACTTGCATAATGATGTGAGAAAAATAGCGTACAAGTGAGGTCATTTCTCTCACGTATATTAACTAAAAATTTAGTTTATCTCTTTGACATGCGAATGTACATGTCATCTTAGAAATACGTGTATGATTCCTTTTATACTGGATACTGGGGCCTACTTATAGAAACACACATTGTCTTACAGCCTGTAGAGTCGTTAATATTACCAGACTTATTATTAATAAGTATAATATTAAGTGTAAAATAATGTAAAGAAAAGTAAAATATTAAAAAGTATGAAAGTCTACTAGTTTCTTTCTTACTACTAGTGCCAATTAGTTTAAGGATTATATTTAGTGTATTGATCTCAGAAACGGCTTAACGCCAAGAAAAACGCCTGTGCGTGTGTTAATAAACTAAGTATTGTGATAAATATAAATATTTGCAGTAAGTAATGAAGACTGTATTATACACAATATATACTATTCAATCTTAGCATTTACTTTCTTAAACACAATCTGGAATGGAATATATTGAAAATATTTTTATGATCATATATTATATCAACACACAACAAATATTACACCCAAAATACATTCAACTCAAGCTCAAAATACTCAACTTTAAACGTTCTCAGAAGAATAATTGGTTATGCCAATGTTTCGTCTGCAAGAGATTGTTCGCATTTGTCAAGGTTTTAATAAATGAAACATTCGTTTTTGTCTATGACTGTGTTGAACTCAACTGAGACGATACGCTTAGAAAGAGACACATAGAATAAAATTTACAACAAACAATTCAGGACTTTCCAGATATGAGAAATTTCTATAAGTACCTAAGACGAAATGTACATTTGATTTAATAAATGTAATGCCTTATTTTAGCCTGCCAACCCTAATTGAAATAATAGCTATTATTGGGTAAATTTGATGTTAATTTAAGACTAAATAATAACTTGTTTATTGTTCTTTGAGGCGATACTCATCATTATTAGATAGCGCTGGGCGAGTTACTGCTGTTGGAATAAGGATGAAATAGGAATTCAGTTTTCAATTATCAATCAAGGTCTCTAATCACTGAACTATCCTAATGATTAGTTAGTTTATTGAAGAACAATGGCTACTTTAATATGTAGTCATTGTTCATGTTTTTGTCAGTCAAATTAAAGACTAGCTTTACTACGTCATCTACTATTTTTTGTTTCCCTCTTGCATCTTGATGAATTTCTTACCCGAAAATCCATCTTAGTCTTAAATAACACTAGATAGCCCGGTCAAAATAGACATTTATTTAGGCTTTTTCTCAGATATGGTAAATCTTAGAGAAAAAAGTATAAGAACAATTTTAGTAGATAATTACCTGATCTACACTATTGTCTAAGCTACTTTTATTGTAAAACTAACCGATTGGCCAGAAAACCCAAAAAATCCATTTGTGTGACTTTTGACCTCCGATTAAAAAAATTGGGGACTTTAAAGGGTTTCATTAGAGTGGTATGCCTTACGTGCCTGTAAATTTTCAGCTTGGAATTAAAGTAAGGGTACCCCTTATTTTTTGGGTTAATTTGACCGGGCTATGAATAATAAGAACTTCATACATTGAGATGTATGAAGTTGTATGCGTGACTGTATAGGTGAGCCTATGGCAGTCTTGTCCCAAAGTAGGCAGAATCTGTGCTATGGTAACCAAACTGCTGGTAAACATACTAAAACATTTCTAAATACATGCATATTTATAGATAAATTACACCCAGACATAGATCAAATGCTCAATGCTTTCCTTAAGACAATTATCTGTAACTTGTTGTATAAATTCTGGGACAAAAGTACTCTAGAAGTTAGGTTCTTGAAGTTAGTAAAGTTAGTAAAAGGTAGAAGAGCCACGCTGATTTCAGCACGAACGGGCCGGATCGACCGGGGCGGTACTACCCTCGCACAGAAAATCAATGTGAAATGACAGCGTTCGTGCTGTCGTGTTTCATTGGTGAGTGCGAGACCGAGTGGAGGCCCAAATAGTCTAGTCAACAAGTTCCATACTTGTTGTCTGTTGACTAGACCAAAAGATGCAGAAACATCACTAGGCCGCCATGGTGTGGGTCGTCATACTCCATTGTCTGCATTCGCAATGAGTATGGTGACCACCACTCTTGGATTCTGCTTATGCTTTCCATCAGGCAGAGTCGAGTCATTTTGCCGAGCCATACAGAAAAAACAAAAAAAAAGTTATTCTTATGGCTTAACCATATTGCTTACTCAGATGTATTACATTGTAGTATTGATCTGTTGTAATATAATTCATATTTCTGCAACAACTTTTTATTTGTACAAACATTGTTCCATGGTTGTATATCGGTTCAAATTTTAGATGTAATTTCTCAACCGGAGCGGTGAAAGGCGTTGCAAGGCCGAACACACAATAGATTGAATTATAGCCGATACAAATAAGTACACAGAATACAGACGGACACACCGGAAAGAGCCTCCATTCATATTAACGAACTCTTTGTTCTCAGGTCCTCGGACAGAAATAACTGGCTATCTAGATTTCGTCTGCTTATTGGAAAATATTAATTAAAATGCGACCTGAAGGCTTTCACCAACTGCTTCGGTAGTTATTTTCCTATCCTTTCTTTTCTACGTCCTGTTCTTTTCTGTACTCCTGGTAGTTCGTGTACAACATATTGAAACAATCGCTAATTTATTGATATAAAAAGAAGATAATAAAACTTAAATATATCTATGCCTTATTCAATTAGTTTATTAGTGATGTGAGACATCTCTGACAGTGAGAGTGATTTTGTAACCAGATAATTATGTAGTATATGGAGAACGAATCCAGAACGCTTAGCGCAGTAGACAGCACCGAGGTGTATGCCATTACGCTATCTGTGCTGTACGTGCGTCGTTTATCACAAATACACAGTTATATTAGACAAAAGTTAACTTTGATCTTCACAAACCACTTCATAATATCTACAGTACCTTAAAACCGAATAGTTAAAAGCACTGGAAACTTAAATAGAGCATTAAGTAAGTAAGCCGAGACAGTTACTTTTAACCGACATACGGTTGAGAGTTTGTCTAATTGTAAACAAAGTTCTTACCGATGTTAATAAAGCTATTAACGCGACGAAAGTAAACATTGAACTAAAGAAAACACGTTTGGGTGTAAAATAAACTTCAAACTGTAACCTTTAAAGTAGAAGTTTTAGGCCAGGATCACCGGTTACAGATAAGTTTCTATATAGGATCTGTCACAATTATTTTGACTGTAATGAGTTAATGAACCAAATCTACATTCGCATACCAAGTAGTTCTTAAAGCATACGAAACACACACAAACAAAATCTGTTTGCTCCTAAATTGAGTAGAACTAATGCTGGAGATCGAGCTCCCTTAAGAAGAATTATGAAATCTTATAATGATAAATTCACTAACATAGATATGTTTCACTTGTCGATCTCAAAATTTAAAAGAAGTATTTTAGAACATTACCAACATGTACCTAGTCTCGGCCTATGTATAGTTTCAATTGTTATTTGTAATCGACAACTACGTTAACACTATGTTCCTACTATTAATATTATTCTGTGGATAACAGTGCTGGTTGCGTGATTAATTTAAGAGAACATTTTAGAAATAAGGCATATTTTGTAAGTTATTATCGCGCAATTGTTTGTTGTCCTGAATAAAAAATAATGAAATATAATAAAAAGTTTCGGATAGCTTATATGACAGACTAGCTTTTGCACGCGGCTTCGCTCACGCAGAGTTTCATCCCCTGATTTACTCCCTTAGGGGTGTTATTTCCAAAATTCCTTCCTTAGTGCTCACTTACGTTATATAAAGAACCTACATGCAAAATTTCAGGGTTCTAGCTTCAGCTGTTTGGGATGTGTGTTGATCTCTGGGTATGTCAGTCAGTCAGCTTCCTCTTTTATATATATAGCTACGATAATTTAACGTATCTTTCTTATATAATTTGACAGTAGTAGAGCCACACTGATTTCAACATGAACGGGCCGGCTCAACCGGGGTGGTACTACTCTCGCACCGAAGATCAACGTTTTTACGTTGATCTTGTGCTGTCGTGTTTCGTTGGTGAGTGCGAGACCGGAGGCCAAATGATGCAGATGCATCACTAGGCCGCCATGGTGTGGGTCACCATGCTGTATTGTTGCATTGTCTGCATTCGCAATGAGTATGGTGACTATCACTCTTGCATTCTGCTTATGCCTTCCATCAGGCAGAGCAGAGTCATTTTGGCAGGGCTATACATCAAAAAATGTGTCAAACCATCTGGCAGATAATCTATTCGGAACTTGTCTGTAACCGGTGAGTCAGGGCCACAGAACAAATGAATATACTGTTGTTCTTGTACTTGTACTTGTTCTGTGGTCAGGGCCTTATTCTTCGACAGATTTGTGCTATAAGATTAGATTTGTCTAATAATAAAGTAAGTGAATATACAATAAGGACTGTAAACACCCATTCATGCAAGAGCTGAGTAAGGGTCCGTTCACACAGACCGGCTCGGAGAGGAGAGCAGATTTTATCACATTGGAAACCGAGGTTTGAGTAATTGTAGTAAGGTTTATTTTTGCATGTGCACTTCTTTTTAACCGACTTCCAAAAAGGAGGAGGTTCTATGTTCCACTGTATGTTTTTTTTTTTTTTTTTTTTATGTATGTTCACCGATTACTCCGTCAGTTGTGGACCGATTTTGACAATTTTTTTTGTATTCGAAAGGGTATGCTTCCGAGGTGGTCCCATTGCCAGCATATCAGGATCTGATGATGGGATCCCAGGGAAATCGAGGGAAACCCTCATTTTTTATAGGCACATACTATGTTTTTCATATAGTTTCTGAAGCTACACCGGTATTTGCGTCTGGTAGTCATGATTTTATGATGATGAGCTGATGATGTAAGGTACAACTCCTTAACGGTTAGGAGTTGGAGGATAAATCTTTAAATATCATATGTATATATGTTACCTTTAGTCGTATTCTTTCAAATTATTTAGGTAAGCTGATGATGGAAGGTACAACTCCTCAACGGTTAGGAGTTGGAGGATAATTCTTTCAATTTCATACGTATCTAAAGACCTTCAGTCGTATACTTTCAAGTTATTTAGGTGAGCTGATGATAGAAGGTTAAACTCTTCAACAGTTAGGGATTAGAGGATTATTTTAATATTACACGTACGTATAGACCTGAATTTGTATTCTTGATGATGAAATTTGATGAAATAGTTCAACTTACTACTGACCTACGATTGATTGCACTAAAAACTGAAAAATAAAAACTTTTTGTAAAAAAAAAAACCGACTTCCAAAAAAACATCCAACGAAAGCTCTCTGCCAAAAAAACACTTAAAAGCGTAAAATAAACTGCTTCTTCATAAATTAAAACAGATTCTAGGTACCTAGCACACATTATAATACTACTATTTAAATGAGTAAAGAATTAGGTATACGCAATTTATGAAGAAGCAGTTTATTTTACGCTTTTAAGTGTTTTTTTGGCAGAGAGTTTTCGTTGGATGTTTTTTTGGAAGTCGGTTTTTTTTTTTACAAAAAGTTTTTGTCATCAAGAATGCTTGAACGCACTTAGTGTGAAATAATAAGAGGAGCCGAACGGCTCCGATTGCGTGCTCTTTCTCGCTCGCGCAGCCGATCGGCTCTGATTCTCTTCTACAGCCGGTTTATGTGAAATAGTTGGCGGCTCCGCTCCGGCCAATTCCAAGCGTGTACGATCCGGTCTGTGTTTAAAGAAAAATCCGAGCCGGTCTGTGTGAACGGACCCTAAGGCAGCAAACTATGCGGGACTACATCACCGCAAAGAGAAGGTAAAAAAAACATACCCTTATCAACCCGCCTGGCCAGCATGGAAGAGAAGGCCAAAACCTCCTTTCTACGGAGAGGCCTATATCCAGCATTTAACTATAAGAGGCTGTGGATGATGACGAAGATAGAATAGAATATAGTAAAAAATATTATGACCTACTTATGTGGTGTGATGTTACAGCAAACACAGCTACGTCGGGAGCAGCGAGATTCAATTACAGTTTAGTGCAAATATTTGTATGCGATGAAGATGTTTATTTGTGCTGCTCTGGAAGTCTATTTCATAGATAAGTAATATTTTTTGTTTACTAGAACCCATAGTAAAAGCTCTTAAGGTGCAAAATCACTCCTAAAAGACCCTTAGAACTCAGATTGTATATAGACTTCTTAACTTGTATAATAACTTAGTGTAAATATAGTTACCGCTGTTCCGCATGAACTCGGAACAGCGGTAACTATATTTTTAGATTAACCTTACCATTTTCATAATAATTAAAATAATGAGTAACACATAAAATAAAAACTTTTCACATAAGTTACTTTATTATAGCGATCGAAAGATAAATAATATACTTTATTGTTATTCTATTCGCAACAAGTTTCAAAACAAACATTACATGTCTTCCTAATGCGTAACTTAATTGCAAATCTACTTTCAAAACACAGATTTGTATCAATACATTTACATTAAGTACCTACATAATAACAAATATACTTTATTTGCGGTAGTAGAATACAGCGTACAGAGCAATGAACCAATTCTTTTACACAACCATATTACTTCGTTTGTCGGGTTTATTGAGTAACAATAATAACATTTAATAACATTTATTGCATAAAAACAAAAATAAATAAATGTAAAAGATTTGAGTGTTAGCAATGTGTGATAAGCGTTTACATTTCGCGCCCATATTAGTATTAATAATAGATTATATTTTTAACCCATTATTTTATCTTTAGATTGATTTACACCTTAAATTACATTCAAGGTAAATTACTTACCAAGAACAAGCATTAGAAAATAACTTATTAGGTACTCTATTTTTGCTGTTGGAAAGCAGCTAAAGCTAAATGTATTGTATCTGTTCTACGTATATCTAGAATCCACAACATAATAATAATTTGTTTCTCTGATAGACCAATACGATAGAAACACGAAATAATATTTATTTGAGTGTTTTTTATTACTAAGAACACTTAAAGTATCTACCATTTCTATAATCTTGTAATTACATGATTTTTTCACCCATAACCCCTTTTTTATTCAGATAAAAAACAGTTTCAAAACATGACGCTCAGTTTTGTTATCACACGTTATCAAAAAAAAATAAAAAAAATTGACGTAAAAGTATGGCATAATAATATATCCGTAATAACTAACATCTTTTAAGTATCATTGTTACATGTTTAATAGCATTATTATAAATAAAATAATATTTTTTTAATGTTACATGAGCGTGTCGACAACATACCTAAACGTGATCTATTTCGACATATCTAAATATCCTTAATAATATTTTACGATCGCTTCTATATCGCCATTGTATCGTGATTTGTAGCATCATTATAGATAAAAAAAAAGAAATTAAAAGTTATTATTTTGCTAGAATATGTTATTTAATAGATAAATGTATATTATTCTATGTATTAAACGACTAGCCCGTAGTTTTATTCACGACTAGTTGTTGCCCGCGGCTCTGCCCGCGTGTATGTCGGTTATCGCGTCAAATAGTAGCCTATGTGTTATTCTGATGTATAAGCTATATTACTGTAAAGTTTCTTCCAAATCCGTTCAGTAGTTTTTGCGTGAAAGAGTAACAAACATCCATCCATCCATTCATCCATTCTTACTAAATTTCGCGTTTATAATATTAGTAGGATTAACACCGATCTGTGTACGGTGGTACTGAGCGAGAAAAAATAGGATAAGAATTGTACTCCTGCCGAATTTTCCTAGTAACTAATTTTTTCAAAATGTTACTAGTGATTCTATCAATAAGTTAGTCTACCTCACTCTTCAAATTCGTTCGTGAACCTCCATCAATTACCAAATTATTCAAATTCCGGTGTTTGATTGAAGAGGTTGACAATGTTATGCGATACAACACGATTGCTACGAATGGTACAAATTTATTGATGGCTTCACTACTTTGTTAGAGCAAGCATTTGGCTTCCAGTCTTCAGGAATTCGGCCATAATAATGATAATACAACCATTGTGTCATGAAATTTTAGAATACAAAACAAATTGGAGTTATATGTATAGTAGGCACTTACTAATTCCTCTCAAACTTCCACTACTGCAACTCTTGTACAACGAGATCAACACTAGTAGAAGTTTCAGGAAATGTCTCTCAGTAAACTGTCTTGGGGCCCGAACTTAATTGCTCAAAATTCATGGTCAAGTCTCCAGGCGAACTGATGGTCGCTGAAGCCGAAATGTGCTAAAGTAGAGACCGCGATTAGTAAAAGGTAGTGAAGGAGTTTTAAAATGATAAATCCGTGTCGTAGATACTGTTACTAGTTGCAGCTGCAAAATATGGTGTACCTACTGTCTGTACTGTAGAAGCTAGTTTTCAACGGATAATTCTTACAGATTCCTATCATCTATTACGTGAATGTAGCAGTCAGTTTAAGTCGTATCTTGCCGCGTAACAACAGTTAAAACAATCTTTTCTTCACAGTTTTACGCTCTGATAGAATCCATGACCTTTCTAATCAATAGTAGGTACAATGGTTAGTAACCTCTGATCGAGGCTAGACCTGTCATCATTTTAGTTGTATTTCCATTTTGGGTGAAAGTATTTGAGTATTTAAAACCCATTGTTCTTTAAAGTACTTTGAACTTTTGTGTGGTATATTCACTATTTGTTATGCGTAGTGTGTCTATTCTAAGTTACTAGGGCTTCATTAAATCGCAAACCATATCCTGGTTTTTTTTTTACCGGGAATCGAAAATAAACTCGTCTGCATTAGACTCTACTTTTTGGTACATGAGTTAAATAGGTAAACTTCCTAAATCAAACCTCCTACTTTCTCGTGTTACTTTTAAAAGTAACCACGACACCGGTTTAAAAAAATCTTATTTCTTATTCTTTATCGTGTATTTGACTTGAACACTTGACAAACGTACGTCAAAAGAACACCCAGACTTAGAACAACAATTTGTGGATCACACAAAGTGTTGTCCCATGTGGGATTTGAACCCACAACACTCAAAGCAATAATAGGAAGATACGCTGGGAATTTTTTTAATCAATGTTGATGATGCATCATCATTTAATATCATTATTTGGCCCATTACTCGGTTGTTCTAAACAAACCAAATACTTTCAAGATCGTAGTACTTAGCGTGTAAGTGGCCTTTTTACGGCATCTTGCGTTTTGAATGGCCTTGTAGCAGGCTTGGAGGTTTGTTAGTAGTTGGACTCACGACAGACACAAAATAATTTGGTTGAATGTGAAGGTAAAAGACCTGTAGAAAACCGCCAAGGACTTTGAGTAACTTTACAAATCGTTATTCTCTCTATATAATATAATTATAGTAAGTTGGTTTGTTTATACTTCAAAAACTATAAAACTTCTGTACCGATAGAGCTAAAGTTTCCCACTTCTGAGATTGTTTAGTTCTATTTTTTGGGCCAATTTTGTTTGTAATTTGTTATCAATATACATACAATGTATCATATACCGAGATACAGTTATCCTAATCCATACTTGCATACTATTATTATAAATTCGAAAGTAACTCTGTCTGTCCTTCTATCTGTCAGTCTGTTACCTTTTACGACTAAACCGCTGCACCGTTTTCAATGAAATTTTGTCATGGAGATACTTTTATTCCTGGGGAAAGACATAGACTACTCTTTACAGCGATAACCGACATACACGTGGACGGATCCGCGGACAAAAGCTAGTTAGTTAGGTTTTTATCGATATCTGTATGTAAGCCACTTCGACCTTATAGTTAACTAGCTGTTGCCCGTGGCTCCGCTCGCGTGTATGTCGGTTATCGCGGCAAATAGTAGCCTATGTGTTATTCTGATGTATAAGCTATATTACTGTAAAGTTTCATCTTAATCCGACCAGTAGTTTTTGCGTGAAGAAGTAACAAACATACACACAAACTTTCGCCTTTATATATTAGTGTGATTATATATTAGTGTGATAAGTGTGATGTGACTAGTTGTTCCGGCTCCGCCCGCGTGTATGTCGGGTATCACGGCAAATAGTGTGTGCCTATGTGTTATTCTGATGTATAACTACATAGTATAAAACAAAGTCGCTTTCTCTGTCCCTATATCCCTATGTATGCTTAAATCTTTAAAATTACGCAACGTATTTGGATGCGGTTTTCTTTAATAGATAGAGTGATTCAAGTTCAAGAGGAAGGTTTATATGTATAATACATGCATAATATAGTAGAGAAACATTGATAATTTTAGAGGTTTCTAATGTGATGTCGTAAATAGAGGCAGAGTAGAGTCATTTTGGCGGGCCAAACATAAAAAAAAAAAAAAAAAAAAAAAAAAAAAAAAAAAAAAAAAACCCATTCTTTTACGCTTACTTTGCAAACGCTGGCTGTACCCTACGAGATAGATCAAAATAATGTACTACAGTATTGTACACCTTAAAAGGTCTATAAAAAAGTCCGCGATGGTATATGTCTGTCTCTTAGGGATAACTCACAATAACCATTTTTATTATTTACTTTTCACGAGAAATAATGGCTTATTTGCGAAGCGATTTCGAGCAATACAGCATTAATCCGTATCCAATTGAGTACCTTAATACATTGTGCATTTAATGTAGACCAATATGGCCCTTTACAGTATTTAATTTAAATGAAGATATTACAGATTTAAAATGCACGAATCGTGTCGTCGGTGGGTGCATCTGAAATCCACCCGTGCGAAGACGGGGCGGGTCACTAGTAAGCTATATTACTGTAAAGTTTCATCCAAATCCGTTCAGTAGTTTTTGCGTGAAAGAATAACAAACATCCATCAATCCTAATAATAATAATATTAAGTACTGATAGTTACATCTACACAACTAAAAAATATTAAAAAAAAAACAAATATCACACGAGAAAGTTGTCGAAACAAAAAAGTCAATTCAAAACGAAGATGTAGGTACTTTAAATTATTTGACTAATTACTGCTATTAAATGGCTACCGTAATCAACGTCACCATTTTGAAAAAATTAATCGACAATTTTGTCGATTAATTTACCAATAATCCTCAGGTTTTAATTGGCTGTCCAATTAGAAAATATGTCAGTCAGACCCGGAAAGATGTATTTGGACTAACAGACATATGCCAGTTTCAGAACAACATACCTACAAGTCTATAGGTTTAGACAATTTAATAAATGATTGCCTCAGTGGCGTAGCGGTAGCGTATGCGACTGCTGTGCTTGACGTCTCGGGTTCGATTCCCGGGTCGAACCAAATGTTTGTATATTAATCTGCAATGTTTTGGAGATTGGGTGTTTTCTATGTAGGTATAATATGTATGCATGTATTTACAAAAAAGAAGTATATTTATATCAGTTGTCTAGTACCCATTACACAAGCTCTGCTTAGCTTGGGACTAGATGGCGTTGTGTGTTACATGTCCGAAATATTGATTTTATTTATTTAAATACAATAGTAACTGACTGTTTTTGGTAGATACTAAGACAAAGAGGGCCTTGAATAGCACAAAGCCAACTTTTGTGGTGATAATTTCGACGGGCCTGTTCGGGTCTAGTGGTAAATGACTCTGACAGCTAAACCTGATATCATGATTTCGATTCCCATCCAGAACATAGTCCGCTTTACACAATGTAACTGTAGGAAGACTAAATAAATAATTGTGTGTTAAGCTAAGTATAAATCTATGGGTGCAGTTGACAGGTAGATATAAACCGTTTGAGATAACCGTAATACTTGTCAAGCGATGACGAGGTGGCAGTGATTCAATAGCCAACATTTAACCTTTCAGCTTCGTGCGAAATTCATTGTTCAGGAACCTGGCTATTATTTTAGGCGATGCAGTTACGTAGTTTTTACTGTCGAAAATGTCTATTATTAACTAAAAACGGTTGGTGATACAGGTTAATGCATCAAAAATACTTTTTCTCGGTAAGCTGTAGTAAAGTTAAACTTTTTTTTCTTTGATTTACATATAAGGATGTGCGTTCGTAAAACATTGATTATTAAATATG
This sequence comes from Diaphora mendica, assembly GCA_949125395.1. NCBI lineage: Eukaryota > Metazoa > Arthropoda > Insecta > Lepidoptera > Erebidae > Diaphora > Diaphora mendica. Next base: position 5,618,435 of record OX421316.1, read on the forward strand.
TTGGCTGCTTTCATTATCATCATATCAAGAACTTTTAACAGTACACTGTCTTAGGTGTAGTAGAGTATAGCTGGGCAAATCCAGCTTTTTAGGAGGAGGATTACTTATGTCCAGCACTGGTTTAATCAATGGCTGCTTTCAAATTTTAAAAAATAAATAATTACTGTTTAAAAATTTCAAATAAGTGGCTGTTGAACTCAGAGGCCAAACTAGGGGTAAATAAAAGTTTGGCGTTAAATAATTGAGATAAAATTAAACGGTAAATGTTTAAAAGATTATGTAAAAATACATAAATTGACGAAGATTTGCACTCTTTTGTCCAAAAGAAAAAGTGTGTCTAATGCTAAATTATTACTCTTTATACAATTACGAGATAAAGTAAATATGAGGGTTTAGTGCTGTACAACAATTAATAGGAAAGTTACGAGGTCTCAGGTACTAGGTAGGTATCATTTATTTGTCATTACCACAGAACAAAAGAAGTGGTTATTACTAAGTTTGCAATATAGGCGCTTAATTAAACTTTTTGTTATTCTAAATTGGATTAAGCTAACATATCAATAAGTAATAACAAATATTTCATACTAAAAATCTTTAAGAAAGAGTAGATATAATTTTTTATTGAAGAAACAAACGGTCCAAAATTGTATTTCGAGAAACTTTCCCACGCGATGTGCAACGTTTCAAAGCAAGTCAGGTTGACTGCTTTCCGCATCGTTAAGATCAGTAGTGAGAACAATCTATTACGACTGATTTTAATGTATGCTGTGAACCTGTTTTGGATAGTCTTAAATCCAGTTATTTTATCTAATACATACAATTACAGTAAACTCAGTCCTTAGCCCTACCATCCGTCACGATTTGAAATAAAACTTTCTGAGTTAAGCTCGTGACTACGACGCCCCACTTTATTGGTTTCTCTAACTTAATTCCATGGCAAAAGCAAATATTTTTAAACCTTATTCCAACCTTCATAACGCTTAAACTTCTTGCAAAATATAAGGAGTTGTTACATTTTAGCTACAACAAACATTGGTGTTCTACTGGGCACGATAGCAGATCCAGTAATTAGAGTGTTTATCAATAGCAGGGAGAAGTTTGTGTCGATGCTAGAGGCTCTTTGCACCTGATCTCATTGAGACTTAGTATACACAAGTAATTTATGTTGTTTCCTTAACAGGTTCTGGTCCTTAGAAAGTGAAGAAGGGAACAGATAAATTGTTAGATTGTCTGCGTATGGAACTGAAGGAAAGTTTAAATTAAATCGATTCATTCGTTCTGAATGATTTATTTTGTTTATTTATGTTACTAAACTTGTTTCTATTAGGTAGTGAGAGTCCACTGACCTTGTACTTTAAACACCTACCTTACCGATAAATTACAGTATATTGAAAGGTATAGGTTTTATGTTAAACTGATTTCAGTATGGTATAATAGTCCTTGTTCCCTCCTTTCAATTGACATTTTAATTTAACTTTCTCGATTATTATACTCCACATTTTTCTACCTATAATCTCTAAACAGCTGTGTTTACGACAGTAGGTTAACCGTTTCTACATTAGTGGAACTAATTTTTAATATACAGGCAAAATTATGAGTGTTTTATGGTAGTAATGACTGCCTACTCCTTCAAAAGAAAGGTTTCAGTGTACCCGAATTGTCAGAATTCTACTATAGAGTATTTTAAGAGTCATGGTTATGTTCGAAATATGGACGAAGTAAAACAGGTGTCTCAAGACCATTGTAAGTGGAGATCAATTATCTCAGCACCGGCCTATAGACGTGACAATATATTATTTTATGTTTTTATGAGATATCCCAAGTCCATTCAGATGTTCTAGTACCTAAAGATATTCTCAACAAAAATTTTCAAGTTACCATATTATCTTACTTGGGCAAACAGATAAGATATATCACGAAGTGTGATAAATTTAGAAGCTACCTACTTTGAAACATGGAGCACGTACTTATAGCCGTTCATGTTATAGTATACTGTTTGTCATAACAGTGTTATAAAATACTGTCATAATCTTCTTCCTAGCCTTTATTATTCTCAATATTAATTAAGGTTGACTGCTAGTTCAACCGGTTTTACCTGAATATAAGTTTTTCCACGGCGCAACAGGCCGGGCCTCCGCAACCCTGAGGGTGAACTGAATTCGAAGGTTATACCAGTTGTCAGTATTTTTGAGGGCACTGACTTCCCAATAACGATTATCATAGGTCTTCATAGCAACTAAAAATGTGTTTATAAAATGTTTCTAAAGTATACTAATATGCAACATTTTGTGGTGATGTATTAAGAATACTAGGTATCATGAGTGCAGGACTCATCACGTGCGAAGAGGAAGAGAAGGAAACTTGAAACAAATAGGGTATGTTACTGTTTATGACAAAAAATATAAAATTTAATACCTAAGGCAATAAGAAGTCTAAAAATGTTAGTTCATAAAATAGTAAAATATTTTTTATAATTTATTTCAAAGGGTTCACTTTTTAAATCTGTTCTTTAACACCATGAAATAGTAGCCGCCCTGTTATTACGTCAAACGACTTTGTAAACTAAAGTGTTAACTGTCAACTGACATTGGCTAAATGCACAACTCGTGCGAAGCCAGAGAAGAAAAAAAAACTGTCAACTGATCAGCGCATTTGTTTTTGTTTACAAAGCCAACTGACGTCAATACCACAGAGCAATACAGCGTCTGCTGCGTCCAGCGTTTTTGACAAATTACGCGCGAAATTTGAATATGTAAAATTTAAATGCACTTTTAAGGCACTTATCGATAGTTTTTTTTTGTGATTTAATAGCACTATAGAATCTAATTAAGTCGTTTTTTTTAAATGGGTGTAATACTCTATTGTATACCAACCCGTCTGGCCAGCGTGGTATAAAAATAACCTCCCTTATAAGGAGAAGCCTATGCCCAGAAGTGGCCTGTTAAAGGCTGTTGATAATGATGATAGATCTACATAGCATAATAAAAATATGTTTAAACACGAAATGTTCATAATAATATTACTTCCAAAACGAGAGATGAATTACAATTTAATGGTCATGATCATAGCGAGTGTGTCGTAATTTCACAAATTGTAATTGCTTTATAATTTTCTACTTTATATGTTACTAGTTGAGGATGAAAGTTCCAGAAATTGAGCAACCAACAACTGACAGCATGAAGTTTCTAAGCTGAAATGTCTTGAATAACGTGCTCCACCGAAGTGTGACTGTTTCGCAAACTGTTTGTTAATATTATCAAGTACTTGCTTGACCTTATTTTCGTTTATACAAATGTGTAAATGTAAGTATTCATGTCATTTTTGCTACACACCTGTTTATATTACTAAGGGGAAGGAAAAAAGTTTACCATCTGTATCGTTACCGAAGCAAATTGAGGAAAACTCGTTACGATTTACGATGTTGAGTCAAAAAGTAAGTAATAAAAAATTGGGTTCTATTCCAGTAAGAACTTTAGATAAAGAGAATTATAACTGTATGTTAGATTATCGAAAATCATAATATTTTGTTAACTGTCTCTATATAATGCAGTCGATTAAGTTTATTGAGTTTTTCTACTAATGAGACCTACCGCAATTTTTCTCTTCATGTTTTAATTTCATATTTTTTTACATAAAATAAACAGTTTTTTTTAAATTAGTCCCCAGAGATTACTTTAAAAGGTACCCATTCTAATCAAAAAGCAACAATTAAGTTGAAATTAACAAATGAAAATAGTACTGTAGACACGTTACGCCTGCTAAATAATAGTAAGACTTTGTCAATTAAAAAATTATGAAATCCTACAACGTTAAACTGAGTGAGCTACACCATATTTTAACGTACCTATGTCTTGCAATAAAAATACATTCATCCATTGCTAAATGCGAGGCATTTTTATTATTTACCTAGGTTCTATGTTCCACTGTATGGGTTTTTTTTATATTTTTTTTATGGATGTTCACCGATTACTCCGTCAATTGTGGACCGACTTTGAAATTTTTTTTGGTATTCGAAAGGATATGCTCCCGAGGTGGTCCCATTGCCACCATATCAGGATCTGATGATGGGATCTCAGGGAAATCGAGGGAAACCCTCATCTTTGTAGGCACATACTATGTTTTTCGTATATTTTCTGAAGTTACACCGGTATTTGCGTCTGATAGACAACATTTTATGATGATGAGCTGATGATATAAGGTGCAACTCCTTAACGGTTAGGAGTTGGAGGATTAATCTTTAAATATCATAAGTATGTATGTTATTTTAGTCGTATTCTTTCAAATTATTTAGGTAAGCTGATGATGGAAGGTGGAAGGTACATCTCCTCAACGGTTAGGAGTTGGAGGATAATTCTTTCAATTTCATACGTATCTAAAGACCTTTAGTCGTATACTTTCAAGTTATTTAGGTGAGCCGATGATAGAAGGTTAAACTCTTCAACAGTTAGGGATTAGAGGATGATTTTAATATTACACGTACGTATAGACCTTAATTTGTATTCTTTCAGTTATTCATATGAACCGTTTTATTGAGTAGACACCCACTAAGGAAGGAATTTTGGAATTTCTATCCCTAAGGGGGTGAAATAGGTGTTGAAAGTTTGTTCGAAAGTCCTTCATTTTTGAAGTTAGAAACATGAAACTTTATCTTTGGGCTACTGACTAAAAATTAAAAATGAGTAGAAATGTCTTTAAGCGTTTCTGAATATTCTAACTCTTAGGGGTAGAATATTCAGAAACGCTTAAAGACATTTCTACTCATTTTTAATATTTTGTTTTTTTTAATTTTTAATCTGTTTGAAGTCGGTGCCAAACCCAAAAGAATACGGACGAATAATCACAAAAATCTAAGCGATAGTCGCTTGCCACCGACTTCAAACAGATTCTAGGTACTTAACACACATTATAATACAACTATTTAAATGAATAAAGAATTATGTATAGACAAGAATTGGCACATAGCAATTTATGAAAAGCCAGTTTATTTTACGCTTTTTAGTGTTTTTTGGCCGGGAGTTTTCGTTGGATGTTTTTTGGCAGTCGGTTTTTTTATCGATTGTAATTGATATAGCGAATTCAATATGAGTTCAGTTTCCGAAAATAGTTGATAAATAAAAATAATTACATTTTCATCTCTTGCATTTTGAAAACGATTGCTTTAAAGCACAAAAAAAAATTACAAAAAGAACTAGTGTAAATTTAAAATTCATTTGAAACTTAAATGTTAGTGCTAGAGGTATCATAATACTCACGGCAGGACAGGGCATTCCAATCAACCTTTGGGGGTGTAGAGTAAAAAAATAAAAATTATTAAAATTATACTTGCAGTTACGACTTGGTAATGTAATAAAATACCTACTTTAAGAAAGATATGCAGTAAACTAACAAACAATTAAGTTAGTTCTACTAAAATATTTTATAATTTGCATCAAAACGATGCTATAAAATGAAAGTGAATTGTTACTTGTAGATGTCTGAATACTTTTAGAGATAGTGTACACAGTTTTGTTTTTTTTTACCACGGTGTAATAGCTTCTTTTAAACATGCAAATTAAAAAGTAGTCTTATTCACTTTTAAATTAGACACAATTACTCTACTTGAAAGAGGTCTACACGAGGCAAAACTTTTAGGATGATAACTGTTAAAATAATTTATTTATGATAAAAATTAAGACTTTGCGGATATAGAAAAAAATATTTATTAATTATTTATTTTCTATAATTTTTTGACAGCTTAGTATGTGTAGTATGTGTATTCCGTTAGATCAAAAAAATAGAACTAAAATCTAATGGGAAAATGCCATGGAAAGTTGAGAATATTATTGCCTATTCAGTAATCATACACAGCAGGTTGCTTCGTAAAGACGCATTAACATAATTACAAATAACACTTTTCAATTGAGTTCACTTGCAATAAGTTAGCCTTCGGGTTTCGGGTTTTTACCAATCTTTACATTAAGCGGTTCGAACTCTTCATTTAAACATGTTTAAAACATTTTTGGGATAATTCTGGAGACCGAAATTTATAAAAAATAATAAAAATAAAAATAATCGTCAAAATCAATTTACACAGTAAACTAAAAGTTTCTTCTATGTCTTATAGAAACTTTTAAATCTTGTAGTGTACCTATGTGTGGTTAAAAAACTGAATGTAAACTGAGGCATTTTCCAAAGTCATTTGTGAGAGGAAATTCGTAAAATCAGGGAATGTAATAATTTCTAAGAAAATTTAAAATATTCTAACACTAGAACATGAAGTGTTTAAGTATAGGATTTATCGGTGCCAATAATTTTAATATACAATTGTAAAGATTGGTTGAATAATTACATCTATGTTTTTAAGTAAGTTGCTGAACAATGTGCAAACTTAGATCTTAATTTTTCTATTTATACATCACTTGATTAACGGTATTAAGACCAATCTTGAAAATATTTTACAATTCAAAACATCATACTTCGACAGGAGTAATAACTTAACGGATACCATTTTATTAGGTATTCTTGAACACAACAATGGATGATTTTAAAGCGATCACGATATAAATATACCTAGCTGAATAGGCATGAGCTGCTATACAAAAGAAAACATTTAAAAAACAACTCAATGCTTATTTTTGATTTGAATATTACAATTGTAAGAAATAACCTTATAAATACATACAATGTGATCAGGCAGCCATCTTGTTTGAAAAAAAACGATCATTTTATAGCTGCTTCTTGTAAACTTTGACATAAACGTCATCAAGGAAAACCGGTTGAGATAAATTGTGTAAGAACCTTCAAGTTGGCGCAGAGCAACTCTTAAAATAGAACTAATTTGAACAATATCAATTTATTAGCACTAGTTTGTTGATTTAGTGCGTTCGTTTTATTTTTAGCTCTTGATTTCAATTCCCTATGACGTAACGGTGTACCTAATACGTTTATAATTTAATTCCTATTTTTTTAATCGACTTACAATTTCACGCTGTAGAAAATCTTATATATAAAATTCTCTCTCTCTATATATAAAATTTAAAAAAAAAATTTAAAATGTTAGTTACCATACTCCTCTGAAACGGTTGGACCGATTTTTATGAAATGTGGTGTGCATATCGGGTAGGTTTGAGAATCGACCAAAATCTATTATTTATACCCCAATTTTTCTTTATGACAAAATTACGTTTGCCGGATCAGCTAGTTATCTAAATTTTTATTTTTAATTGTTATTAAATGATTTTATAATGAAAAAATTCACCTATATGCACTTTATAATGTAAAGGTAACCTAGATATTATTTTAAATAGGTAGGTACTTTATAATTTGGCATTTGTGACATTAGGAAGCGTATGACCCATGCAAGCGTTCCTTCAAATAAGTTACTTTAAACGTCAAAACAGAAGATTCTATAGTTTGCGTGAGATAATGAGCTATTACGTCATGTATATACGTAAAATATTTTATTTTTAGTATATTAATAAACTTAGAAATTACTTAATATAGTTTTTATTGCCTTTTAATGCTTCTTTTTGGGACTAATACCGCGCACACGCCCACCACTGTAACTCCTGTACACCAGGATCAACAGCAGTGACCCACGAACACACCGAGTTATGACATTCGGGAAGTCCCAGGAAATATTAAACTGTCTTGGAACCTGCAAAGAAATTAATCAGAAGAAAACTGGAGGAGTAGGAAATATAATAAGTCCACTTCCCCCCTTAGCAAAGCGGAAGACAAAATGAAGTCAAAATAGGCAGACACTTTGTTCAAACCGGGAAGCATCACGGACAAAAAATATTATGGGTCATATGTGAGCTATATCTTTACTATACTTAGTATGTTTGGTAGAATCGCCTAAACGCTCGGAAATTTACCGCAGTTGCCACAAGATACCCATAGCATACCGCCCCAGATGTCATTTGTAAGCTATTCAGTATTATGACACGTTCATTGTACCAAAGACTATTTTTATTGCCATATGGCAATGAGTTCTAAAAACTGTTAAACAATTAATTTTAAGGAAAGGAAATTATCCTATTATCACAATGATACACTTCGTTGACCCTTTACCCCTCTGTAATTTATGGATTTATTTTGTTAATTTTAACTATCAAATATTTATGATAGATTCCTCATTCGTTTCACATTACATAACCTAAAAAAAACACTTTTTTTAATAATGTACATAATAATTAGCTAGGTACAAGAAAATTAATAGAATCATCTTTTTAATTAAATAATTGTTATTTGTCAATTTTAACATGTCATTTTAATTTATAATTTTCCGACATCTTGGCATCGCTTCCCATATTTCTATGCAATTCCAAAGACTGCAACCTTGCAGCTTCTATTGTTTCTGTAACCGGTTGCAACTTGTATCGCATAACGCAGAAATAAACTTTTTATTTATTCATTATTTGATAGAAAAATCTGTTATTGTTTTGTGCTGAAACCTCCTTTTTATTAACAATAAGGTTTAAATTCCTCTACCTTCCTAGCTGTTATTTATCCCACGTTTACTTGGGATCGGCTACTGTCTGCTTCCTGTGAAATAAATGTCTGGAAATCAAATATGAACTTATTAGGAAATGGCAAATGGCACGAAAAACATGAATGCAAAGTAGACCGTTGAAATTTCTAAGGTTGAGAACTTCTTAACTTAGTATTTATAAAACAAATCTTTTATGAAAACTTTTCATCCGAATCAATGAAATAATTATTCTTATAAATTGTATACTAACGACATTAAATTTATAATATATGTATTTCTATAACTAACGGCTAATGTACTCGTAACTATTGCTGAAGTCTTTTGCGAATATGTAATACTGATTACACGACCTTAAACTTCTCTTCTAAAAATTCTTTCCAATCTAAATATTATTGTTTAAGTTAGTAAATATTTTACTTTTTGATGTGATTCGCTTTAATTTACAGATAATATAGTTGTAAAAATAAAAGTAACTAGAAAACGAAACGAGAATGTCATCGGCGATGTAATTCAACTCCTTCGCAACGGGTGCATGTTACAGAAACCAGCGCAAACCGCAACATAGGGATGAGCGATATTAGTAAAATATCGATATTGAAATCGATATTGATATCGATAGCTAGATATCGATAGTTCGATATTATCGGGCACAAAATATCGATATTTTAAAATATCTATCGAAAACCATGGTCAATGTATGTTATGTGCAAAAAATATTGTGAGAAATAATATACATCACATTTTTTATCACAATTTATTAAAAAATACAGATTGAAAATGCAAGTTGTGTTACATTCAATTTAAAGCGTTCAATCTTCTGATCAATCATTTTTGTTGTTTTTGAATAGTGGGTACAGTAAGTTGCACATCAATACTTACGTTTTCGTGGTTGCGTTCGAAAATTCATCTCAAACTTATACTATACTACTATACTATACTAGTGGTTGACCGCGGCTCCGCCCGCGTATATGTCAGCTAGGCGGCAAATAGTAGCCTATGTGTTATTCTGACGTATAAGCTATATTACTGTAAAGTTTCATCCAAATCCATCCAGTAGTTTTTGCGTGAATAAGTAACAAACATACACACAAACTTTCGCCTTTATATCTTAGGCTGAAATTTATAAAGCGTGCTTAGACTTTGCTCAGACTTTGCTTACGCTATACTTACTTAAGTTCCTGCTCAGTGTAATCTATAGTTCGAATAGCGTTCGAATTTATAGTTCTTTGGGCTAAGTATTTACTGAGTGTATGCTAAGCAAGAGCTCAGGAAAAAATGTTTGACGTTTCAATTTGCATAGCATATTTATTTAAATTATATAGGTATTTCAAACACATATTATTTTTAAAATAGCTGTATTAAACTTAAATATTAGTAATTTTATAATCTTTATCGTATAATTGTAGATCAATTAATTTAAACCGTTATTTTTTATTGATTTTAAGTGAAAAAGGGCCAAAATAACACATGTACAAGTAAAATAGAATGTATCTTTGACTTGTCATAAAAAAAAAACCGGATTGACACCGTGGGAGAGCAACGCTTCGGCATAAATGGGCCGGCTCGACCGGAGTGATACCACGGCCTCACAGAAAACCGGCGTGAAATAGTGCTTGCGCTGTGTTTCACCGAGTGAGTGAGGATACCGGAGGCCCATCCCTCAACCCCCTCCCCTCCCACCCTAAAGGTCGGCAACGCACTTGTGACGCCTCTGGTGTTGCAGGTGTCCATGGGCGGCGGTAGTAGCTTACCATCAGGCGATACATCTGCTCGTATGCCCGCCTTTTCCATAAAAATAAATTGTCAACAATTATTTAGATTGACTCGATTTCAATTACATATAATTAATTATCAATTTCTAGAAATAACTTTTTACTTTGACTCTGGCATGCCCTTACGGACTTCTGTTATAAAGTTTTCAAACTAGATTACGGTTTTTTTACCTGCTCAATCGAACCATCTTTACGATTACGTAAGTATTCGCTAAGTCAAGGATTTCGGTGACTTAGACTATGCTAAGCATTTGCTCAGCTTGAGCTAAAATACTACTATATATACTATAAATTTCAATGCACACTTAACTCGTGAGGTAAGTCTAAGCAAAGCCTAAGCACGCTTTATAAATTTCAGCCTTAGTGTGATGTGATATGATACCACTCGAAAATATTGCACTAAATTCTTTTAAAATAACACAATGTTTATTAGAACTGAGCTGACTACTAACTGACTTGTAATAAATGAATGAGTGAGAATTGACTGACTTTATTTTCATTTCATTTAATGAGAAGGTAAAATAGAAATGCTACTCTGCTGAGTTTGCTCGTAAAAAAACTATATCGATGTTTAAGAATGAATATAAACATTTTTTTTTACATAAACAAGAGAACAGAGATGGAAGTTTCGATATTTCGAGAATAACCCGATATCATTTTAAAAATATCGATATAGCGATATTTCAAAGTTACAATTATCGATATTTAAATATCGATATTTCGGAGATTAATATCGATATTTCAACGATATCGATAAATATCGCACATCCCTACCGCAACACGTTTCAATGAATCTTGTTACACGTGCGCATTTTACTTCTCTTTTATAGAAACAAAACTAGCTGTTTTCAATCACCTCCAAAGAGATTATGCCATCAAAATGTCCCGTTCGTAGTTTTTTCTCCTAATCTGTCGTTGATACATAGTTTTTTTTATGTTCCTACCGTTAGGCTTAGTCATAGTACAGTAGTTATCAAATTATACAGCCCGGAAGCGGTGATGACTGTTTGAATGACAATTTGTAAGACAAATTCGCAAAATTTTGACCGACTCGAAATTATCTTGGCAATATTTAAAATAATAACATGTTTAAATATTTCTTAAAAATTAAAAATGAAACTACAATATGGCCGCTTAATGCAGTTTTGATTGTTGAATATCTGTAGTACAAAATAAATATTGGTTATTTGCACAAAAAAAATATTTATTCTTTTATTTGGATCTAATAATAAAACTTTATCTTATAATTAGTCAAATTCTCTTTATCTCCTAATGTTTTTGCAACCCATTTGCTACCCATAACAATAATGTTAAATTTAAAATACAGTAACAAAAGCATAAAATTAAAATACTACATTTCGGCAAAGTCGCAAGCATAGGTCTTCTAATCGCTATAGTTACTTAAGATTATGAGTTTTGCTAGAATATAATTGTTATCTCTGTATCTGTATACGCCTATCATGAGCAAACTGCGCGGGAAAATATTCAACTGTAATTAGTTTTGTTTTACATTACCTAATGGTAATCACAGTACATATTTTTTTGTTTTCATCACAGATTGTTCTAAAGATTAACTAATTAAAATTACTCACTGCGAACTTCATTCCATAGACTATAATTCACAGTTAATCATTTTAGTCTGTGGGTAATCATATGAATGAGAAATGGGTCAATGTAAACAGAGGGGTGGGTTTCCGTGACCAATACACTATGACAGGCCCCGTAGAGCATTAAAAATAATTGTATTTAATCTATGGTCACACAAAAAAGGGCGGGTGTTTTTTTTTGAATGATCAGTTAAGTTAATTAAATTAAAATAATTAATTAAATTAAGTATAATAAATTATGAGGATACACAATAAATTAGAAGTAGTAGTTAATTATAGGTCACTATGTTACCCAATTACATAATATTATTCGTATTAAATTAAATATTGGGAAGAGTGGTCATTGTCACATCACGTTTGTGCTTATGTTATATAATACATATAGTAAAGTAAAAGATGGAAGAATTTCTCATACCCTTAGATCATATTGATTAGTGGAAATCCCACTGTTATTTTAAAGGCGAAAGCTTGTATGTGTGTTTGTTATTTCTTCACGATCGGTAATATGGACTTTTTATTAGGAAAAAATTTAGTAATATGAAATGAAAAAAAGGGTCACACAGCTTCTTTTCTCGTGAACCAAACCACCAAGATCGAATTATGGCTCTAGTGATTCCAAAGTACATTAGAAAAACACGTGCCCAGTTTTATGATTAAAGTAAGTGTATTAAATAATGCGTAACCGTCAGTCATGGCGTTAAATCGAGAATCAATTAATCGCTCCGCGAAGCGTACGGTATTGGAACTTCATTTTTTTTCTTACCTAAAGTACCGTAACTGCAACTCGGCTTTTATAAATTTAAAACTTGAAACCGGAACAGAACAGAAATTAATTTAATACATATTACAGTATATGTAGTTTTTAATTGCGCAATACAGGACGGAGGTCTCATAAGGCAGATCACGATCTGTGTGATATCCGCAAAATTATAATACAGATTCTAAACTCTTTCTATAGTCCATTGAAAAGTTACATTTGGGGTTGCGTTTTTAGAGGACGCAATTTTATTTTTTTGATGTGTAGGGGGGGTCAGTGTAAAGCTAAAACCAAGTTTGTGGGGTCGCCACCCTTGTCCCACGGCCGCCATCTTAAAATTAGGGGTTGAAATGGTTTTTACAATATATCTCTTAGACTATTTATTTGATAAAAAAATTGTTAACATTTTTTATTGCAAATTAAATTCTCTACAACTCTGATTCAGTAACTTTTTGTCGTAGAACTATAAATAAAAAAGTTATAAGTGAAAATGTTCAGAAATTCGAGTTTATTTTTATATTTTTCGATATAACTTTTTTCTTAATCATTTTACGAAAAAATGATATCAGACCATTTTTGTAGATCGTTTTTTGAGGAATAACTTTTATTCGCAACATTTTTTTATTAAGTCAATAGCTAAGGTCTTACAGCGCTCCGAAGTGAGTACTATTTTTCAGTACTCTTAACCATACCTATATTATACGTGTGTACTAATAATGTGTCATCAGTTATTGTGTTTTATTTTTTTATTTTGCTGTTATACTTTTTTTAATTACAAATTTAGCAATATTATTAATAATTAATTATTGACTCTTTTCCACTGCATTACAGGATTTTACAATTATTGATTTTTAAAATAATTTTAAATCTGATGGCCGTTACCGAGAATACTGTTCAGGTAGTAAATACCCAAGTGACCATGAATGAGTAAAAGAACAGCTCCCTGCTATTATTATTATTATTCCTAACCTCTCTTATTGTAAGAATAGCTAATAATATTGTGTTGAAGTTGTCGTTCCACTTATATCTTTTAGTTGTGCTACATATTTCTCTACGTGCGGATGTATTTTATTCTGTTTTTTTTGTTTGTTTTTTTTCTGTTTTTTTTTTGTTTTTTTTTTGTTTGCACCCCTCGAGCTTCTAAAATTGATCTTTTGCAAATGCCAAAGAAACTGGGGAGCGATGTGTGGATGTCGAAAAGCAGGGCTGAAATGTTCTGCAGTGTGCTTCCATTGTTCAGGAAAGACTTGCAGCAACGTAATGGAACTCTCAAAATGAAAAATGAAAATGACTTTGATGATGAACCGCCTACATTAACACCCATTCCAGTTCTCCCACTGGTATTTAATTCAGAAAGCCGTTCAGATGCTGAGCCGCAGCCTGGTCCATCGAAAAGACTGAGGAAGGAGTAGTTCTAATTTAGAAAATCACCGTGGATGCGTATTGGGGATACCACGTAAAAAAAACGCGCCTTCAGACTCTACCTCGTGTGTGGTGGGGAAAAGAGTCAATAATTAATTATTAATAATAGTGCAACATTTATAATTGAAAAAATTATAACAAAAAGAAAAGACAATAACCGATGACACATTATTAGTACACACGTATAATATAGCTATAGTTAAGAGTACTGAAAAATAGTACTCACTTCGGAGCGCTGTAAGACCTTAGCTATTGACTTAATGAAAAATGTTGCGAATAAAAGATATTCCTCAAAAAACGATTTACAAAAATGGTCTGATATCATTTTTTCGTAAAATGATTAAGAAAAAAGTTATATCGAAAAATATAAAAAAAAAACTCGAATTTCTGAACATTTTTACTTATAACTTTTTTATTTATAGTTCTACGACAAAAAGTTACTGAATCAAAGTTGTAGAGAATTTAATTTGCAATAAAAAATGTTAACAATTTTTCTTAAACAAATAAATAGTCTAAGAGATATATCGTAAAAACCATTTCAACCCCTATTTTCAAGATGGCGGCCGTGGGACAAGGGTGGCGACCCCACAAACTTGGTTTTAGCTTTACACTGACCCCCCCTACACATAAAAAAAATAAAATGCGTACTCTAAAAAACGCAAGGTAAGGCCTAAAAAATGTAACATTTCAATGGACTACTAGACGCTATACATAGACACCTTCCTAAGATAACCAATAAATATTAAGATTAGTTTGCCTTTAGAATATGCGTTCTCTTTCGATAAATTAACTACCTACAAAAGATAGGAAAATATAATCAGTATTGAATCTTGATTCACGACGAGCAGCTGACTCAGTTACTGAATATACCAATGTATATTATCTACAAAGTGCAGCCGGTGAGTCGCTACCAAGCAAGCATTACCGATTGTGCTCGGACTACGTTTCTGCCACCCTCTCAACATGAAAACAATGTAAAATCAACGCAAACCGATGCGATAGCTGCTATTTACCAGGTGACTCGTGGACCGGTTTTATCTGTTTCAAGTTTACTGTATAAATATCGATGAAACATTGAGAGGCAAACTCTTTAAGTGTAACTTTGCTACAAGCTGGTTTGGTGAAGGGGCTGTCTGTATTTTTGATAATACTTATAAGGCAAGATCAATAAAACCTTGATAGTATGCATTTTTTTAAAGTTGGCAAATACAAGAGATTGGAATAAAGTTTATGTTCAATATTTACCTACTTAGCTACCTACTTGATGATTGAATAACTTCCTAGTCTTTTTAACAAAAAAAAATTAGTGTTTATTTTGGACCACTTATTCGAAAATGTATCTTCTATACTAATATTATAAACGCGAAAGGATTTGGATGAAACTTCACAGTAATATAGCTTATACATCAGAATAACACATAGGCTACTATTTGCCGCGATAACCGACATATACGCGGGCGGAGCCGCGGGCAACCGCTAGTTACGAATAATTTTGAAGCTGAAATATGTGTGTGCATCTTTACATAAATGTGAGGAAAAAAAAAGGCACAAGGGCAAAAAGTCTTTAGGTATTCTTTATTCTTACTGGTATTGTATGTTGTGTAACACAGAAGTTAAGTTCAATAAATTATCTTCTTAGAAAGAGTTTAAACACGTTTGTCTGCACGGTTGGCCTAGTGGTTTAAGTGGTCGCCACGCTGCGTCCTACTGCGCCAAGTGTTCTAGGTTCAAATCCCACATGGGACAGCACTTTGTGTGATTTACAAACGCGACACAGGATGTATATTCCTAATGCGGGAGTTCTCTTTAAAAAAAAAACCTTTACAGTTACTTAATGTTTATAACACTCAGGATCTGATTCAAACATAGTATGTAAAACCAAAGAGTACTTAGATAAAATGCCCTTATTCATTTTTTAGTTAGTAATTAGGCACATTTCTGATATAATAATCTATTGAATACAAGTAAAATTGACATTAAAATGAGTTGTTTCCTAGATTACGGTCGGCTTATAATTCAACAGGATACGACTGAACTTCAAAACTACACACATCAAAAGTGTCTAGGGATCAACATATGTGTCTAGGGATCAACATATATTTTTGCAATAACTTTTCTCCTGATTGATATTAATTAAAATTTTCTTTAAGGATTCATCAAATAAAGTGTTTTCGTTTGTCACAGTAACGATAAACCAAGTCACCTTTGCATTTATAAAGAAATTTGCCATTTTCCTAATAAAAGGATTTTTGACATTTGAACCACTAACATTAAAGTTCGAAAAAAAGACTGAAATAACAGTTTTCTTTAAAATTTTATTAGGTAACTTAAACAATTAATAATCCGTGTTTCTACCGCGAACACTAACAACACAAGAACATCGGTTTGGCATACTCAAAATGAGTTCATCCAAACACGCTGTGGAATGGCCGCCCATGTTCGTTGCAACAACAAAGAAAGGTCTTCTTGCGACTGGATACCCTCCATATTCGGCAGAGCTCTTCTCTGTAGCATATCCCATGCATGCTCAATCGGCTTCAAGTCTGGCGACTGAGCAGGCCAGGGCCAAAGTCATATCTCAATCTCAAGAAATCCGCATAAAAATGCTTGATCCCTAGACACTTTTGATGTGTGTAGTTCGTACTTTGAAAAGCATCTACAATTTTACTGTCTTGCATTTGAACTATTCAAATTCGCAAAATCTTAGAATTTTAAAAGCACCTACTTTTGCGAAAATAATATTTTGCGTATAATAAAAACAAGTAAGACAATCAAATGTTATTGAACCGTAGCCACAACATTAAAAAACAGAATATTAACAAGTCCAAAACTCGTTTTGTTCCATTTTATACTTTGGTTAGCCTCATCTGATAGCCAGACAACTCTGCGTAGGCGAATAGGTATTAAGTTTTATAACCTATTCAAACTAAAATGTTTTATTGCTATATTCTATACAAATTATTAGGAAGAGGTCAAATTTATTACAGTTTTTTTTTGAGATTTAGGTCAACAGCTGACCCAGCGAACTTCGTACCGCCATATTTACATATCTGTCTCAGCTTTCCACAGGCAGTGCACAGTCCGCAAAAAAATTGACTTTTCCCGTTATTTTTTAAACTTTCTTGTACACAAACCTTGTCCTAACAATAACGAACACATAAAAAAAGAATTATTAATTTAGGTGCTACCAATCGGAAGTTATGCGCGTACATAGATTCCGGCGAATCATTTTACATATTTATATAGATTATGTGTGAAAATTTACAATCACTTATATTCCTTAGCAAGCAGGTTTCGGCTTACTATACCACCCTGTCTAGACAGGGTAGTAAAAGGTTTGTTTCAGGTTTTCCTTCTCTATAGGTACAGTGATGTTGACTTCGTAGTATGCTTCGTCTTATGTCTCATTCTGACAATTTAATACTTCGATAAAGATTAATGTAAAAAGGTAATTATTAAAAGTTCTTATACGTGATTCTATAACAAAAGAATAATGTTTTCGAACGACCTTCATTTATTTATGTAAGTTTTTCAACGTTCCATTCCTGAAGACTTAAGGTGTTGTATTACTAACAAGGCTTTAAATATCACTGTTTCTACAAGTAGCATAAGTTATTGTTTTCGTAGTGACTAGTTAAGTCAACAGACTTTGGCCTGTCCGAATCCTAATATAGTACCATAATTGGTGACTGGTGGTGTTGGTTTTTAATTCCCAATTAAAACACAATTTTGTAACGTATAAACATATTATAATTAAGGATTCTTAATATTCCAGGGATCTCAAACACTTACGAAGCTGATTTCAGCAGCTGTCCAGAAAAAACGAAAGCACCAAAATATAATCCGCCAATTTGGTTAAAGCCATTCTAATTTGATGTTCATATAACGACTGCATTTTTTTAAATTGATTTTATTACTTTTGCTTGCCACTAACCAATATAAATACACTTATATCATAAACCATGTTTGTAATTACACAAAGCAGTGGTACATTAGCCAGTCAATTCTCAAATTAACCTGCTACAGGGACATTTTCACTATGAAAGAGCCGACCAGTGCATATAAAAGCCGACATTATTATAAAATTATTGTATTAGCTATTTAACTGTTATTTCTATTACATTGCATAGTGCCTACATTACTGTACTTCCTATTGTAGTAGTCCGGAAAATTATATAAGTATATATAACGGTTTGTTCATAATTTCTCGTATAAGCTATAATATAAAATTAATGATTACTAGTTTTTACGGCGTAGCACGTTTCAATGCAGATTTTTTCAATCATGTTACTCTGTTCCTTCGAGACTAGCACCTTATCCTATAATGAAAAAGTTGAATGAAAAGGATATATTTTCAGTACCAACTAAGTAATTAAGGTGTTAAGAACTAAGACATCTTCTTTGCCTGTAATAATATCTACTACCCACCCTACCCATAGACTTCCCAAAAGATCCTTTAAAAATATCCGTACGAAGGTTGTCTGGAAGAGATCACCGTGAGCGATAAGACCGCCTATTGTAATACCTGATGTTGATCTCCGTATATGTATATCTGTACAAATGTTTACTGTAGTGGTGTGCAATAAAGTTTTGTAAATAAAAAATAAATAAATAATATTTTAAGCTTCAAGAGTAACAAGATATAAGCTTAGACCAGAATATTAGACATAGAATTTGCTCAAAACGCGTTTTCTTTTTGTCCATTACCTGTTTTTTTTTGTGTTACGGCACCTGAAGATTGGAGATGGCAACATTGGAGTAAGCAAACAGGCTGCAAAATGGCGGCTGGATGCATATGCACGGCAGTGCACAAATTGGCTTCCTCGTGAAGAGGCCAATAGGTGACTAAATCCTGAAGATATACAATGCAATAGTTTTTTTTTATAATAAGATGCACTGATTGCCTCGTTGGTCTAGTGGTTAGCGTAAGCGACTGCTGATCAAGAGGTCTCGGGTTCGATTCCCGGGTCGGACTGCTGTTGAGTTTTTCTTACAAGAAATTCATAATAGCAGCCCGGAGTAGGGAAGATGGCGGTGTTTCCCGCCCGTGCCTCGGAGAACACGTTAAGCCGTCGGTCCCGGTTGTCATGAACATCTATGGCAATCGTTATTGGAAAGTCAGTACCTTCAAATATACTGACTAATTGTTCAACCTTCAAATTCAGTTCACCCTCAGGGTTGCGGAGGTCCGATGCCAGTCGCTCCGTGTAAAAAACTGATATTCAGGTATCACTGGTTGAACTAGTAGCCGACCCCAAATCTTGGGAATAATAAAGGCTAGGAAGATGAAGATGAATGAAGATGCACTGATTTCCGCCAGACACAGGTTTATTATTATAAGCATGTTGTTTCATTGTACATGACTTGATTTATTATTGACATCTCGTCTTTCGTCCTGACTTGATTCCCATTATAAACATGTAGGAAGTATTTTCATTACATATTATTTTTATTAAATAATAATAACTAATGAAGTAACTTCAATACAAAATAATTCAATTAAAATTCCTATTTAAGTTGTAAAATAAATATTACATAGAGTTACCTATTACTTATCGTATAAAATTACATAACATTATATTTGCAGTTTTTAATAAAACTCATTTTAAAGTAGAATATTAAATTAAAAATAACGTTAATAATTTAAAGGCCTTCTTGTTTAAAGTTACGTCACCTCGACATGATTCGATTAAATAAAAAAATTTAAGCAGGTGCGCCAAGAAACGAAAAAGCGACGAAGATTAGAGAATTACTCTTCTTTTTTCAAAATATTTGTGTTAAAACTATAGTCTATGCTTGTACCTAGTAGATATACAGTATAGTACATGAAAAAAAATGAAAACATGACAGACACCCTTTCCACACTGATGCCAAAATGATTTAAGGGGTGACGGCCATTTTCCATCACGTGAACACAAATATAAGTGTGGATATATAGGCAATTTGCGTCCATTAAAAGTTCACACGAAACAGATCATAATCAGCTGATGTGCTTTTAAATTATAAATTAAGAGTTAAAGCCTCTTTGGTCGCAAACATTAATGGTGCTCTCTCTCTTATCAGTTTAAGATCATAATATTTGCTTCACTGTTAATACATTCAAATGCAGTAGGTTTAAGCAAATGAGTATTATTGTTATTTTAATTCGAAATACAGATATTAACATAAGTTATTTATGTTTGTAGTTGCAAACGCAAATAAAACCATAAAAGCAACCTCTTGCGCGGATTACTTCTCATAAGGAAAGTGCACTTCGTGGGCGGTGCGTGGGTTCCTTGCAAAGTTCACCATAACAGATTTTATCTTCTATTTAATATAATACATGGAATGATTTAGTCTAGCAATAGGTATTTGTTATGCTGGCTCTATTTATCATGTTTTTGTATGTGTATTGAGAATCATTCAATTTAGACATGGCGTTAGATTTATTGTAGATAGGTATATGTTTATACATTTATCATTGAGTATAATATTAGGAATATGAACTTTTTCGTATTTCTGTTTTAAGTCCCCTTCCCGCGTCCTACTGACATAAAAGCACCTTTAATCCCAAATACCAATCCCCCTAATTAATGCCATATTGCATATCACTGACAAAAATCAGCTTGTGTAAACGCCCCAGCTTTCAATTTGAATTTAAATTAAGAACCCGCATCCCTAAATAAATACAGTTTATAAAAAAAACATCCCGATATTGACAAAAATTAACAAAGAATTTTGAACCATAGAGTATTTATTAAATACTTTTTATAAACATGTGACGAGTCATCAGTGCCGTGTGCATTTGTACAAACAAACTTATAAGGTGTTTTGTCGTTCATTTCGAGCTAAATTAAATTTTAAACTTATTCAACATAATGCACGGATATTGGTGGACTTTTGTTATCATTTACATATTTTACACATGTTGTAATTTCATAAAAATAAAACGAAAATTCGTGAGTAGAATAACGTAATAATGAACAAAATTGCAGAATTTATTCTTTTTAAACATACATACACCATAGGAAGTGGTTAAATTAGATATAATAAGTAACTATACTACATTGATCAACTAATGTTAAAATCATACTTATCTTGTCATTAGGTAGGTACAACATGCCCTTACATTTTTAGAATCTTAAGAACTATGTTTCAATTTTCAAAAACTGAATAATTAAGCTATGTTTTTATTATCATAAGTGAAAATATAAGCCATGTTCCTGACCTTGCATTTTTATTTTTATGAACCCAAAAATAAACGAACCATTAACCGAATAATGAAAAGCTTTCAAAAGTTTTATATGATAATCGGAGTCTCAAGGAAGAATACCAATCGGGAATAAAAAAAAAATGTGACGGAACTAGCCGAATGTCCCTTTTCCCATCAAAATGCAAACGTCTTGTGAAGAAATTCTTATAAGTTATTCTAAAGTTAGTTATACGTGTGTAAAATTAATATTTCAATAACAACTGACGCTATTACTGGATGTTGCAACAGCTCATCACTTATAAATGGATATTCTTTGTCTATTGCAATTGCGGAAACTATAAAACATGTTGGATTGAAGCCCAAGAATGTCCCACCATGAATAGCGCAGTAGAAAAAAACGAAAGCAATCAAGGAAAACTCCACACCACAAATCCTCACGTTAGTACGACTGTTACGAAGTTTGGTGAACAAATAGACCCGACCCGCCATTTCGCGATAACCTTCAATAAAAACCTATAATTAATGGTGTACACTTAGCAGTTACACTTCTAAACCCTTGATAAAAGCTTTTGGTAATATATTTTTATTTTACCACATTTTATAAGGGACATTTTTATTTTTATTAAGCCTTTTGCAGGCTACTATTTTCTGGCATTATTTTCTTTTTTGCCTTGTAGGGTTAATGTACACACATTGATTGCATTTGTACTTAAATTTATTGACTAGCGACTTCAAATGGTTATTTAAACTTATAAAATAATAGATTAAGATCCTAACTAAACTACTTCAGATCCTAACCCAATCTATTTTTCATTAAAAACTAGAAAGCTGATTTAAAAGCTTAATTTTTTTTTGCACACATCGTAGCTTTCGTACACACTACACGTACATGCGTTGATTTAAAAGCTTAATTTTTACACCTTCAAGAGCTCTGAGATTAACTAGAGTTTTCTCTGAGCGTTTTCCTATAACGGAAAGCTGAATAGCTTTAATATATTAGAGATACAGAAAAAAGTGACAATTCTCATGTACGAACTTATAGCACCACAAATTAATAGTTTGCTCCCTCGACTCACACTTCAAGAAGCGAAATCTTCAACTGACTAATTAAATACACAAAACTTAATTTAACTTATGTTCAGAAACAAATTATGAATAAAGAATCCGTTGACAGCTCATGATACGGGTCCCCACTCGGCCTTAAAATAGACAATTTCAAAAGATATAGGGGTGAACACTGCAGCATAGAGAA
The DNA here is from genome assembly GCA_949125395.1 of Diaphora mendica. Classification (NCBI taxonomy): domain Eukaryota; kingdom Metazoa; phylum Arthropoda; class Insecta; order Lepidoptera; family Erebidae; genus Diaphora; species Diaphora mendica. The sequence continues at coordinate 5,640,910 of OX421316.1, forward strand.
TGAATCTCAACAGTAAAGCCCCGTTTTCACTAGGGGACATTTGTCCCGCGACCTAGTCGCCCGACACTAAATTTACGTGTCCGGCGCGATGTCGCCTGACGTCGCTTGCGACATTTACGGGCCGCGGGACTTGTCGCTAGTCGACGCTCTGTGAGCGTCGACACGCGCGACTTTCGTGTCTCTCGACAGTCGCTCGACAGGTTTTGAGCTGTGAGGACGCGTGTCGCTTTATAATCTAAAATGGCAGTAGTGTGGTCCAACGAGAATATATTGACCCTCATCGAGTTGTACCAAAATTCTCAATTATTGACATTTCCCATTGTAATTATAAAAACAAAATAAAAAAAATGATGCATGGGAATCTATCGCCACTACACATTCGACGTCTTTTCTCAGTATATTCAATACCGAGAAAAGACGTCGAGTTTGAAAATACATAATCTAAGATCTCAATTTCTCAGGGAGAGAAAAAAATTTGCGAACACAAAATTAAACAAAACACAAAAGTCGATAGATTTCCAAAACTTTGTATCTTGCTTGACTATGGCCGGCCCGATCATATTTAATAGTATTTCGAAATCGGTTCTAGACATTCTAGTAAAATTTTCGAATGATCCGCTTATTTAACTCGAGCTTGCCCGTCGCAGCAAATATTCTCGAACCCACCACCTTTTTTTACGTTTTGTCAAAGTTTTATAAATAATTATGTAAGCTGCACTGAACAACACTACCTCTTCGGGCGACATACTGATCACCACTGGTTAGTGTGAACAAGTAATGCGTCAAGCGACATTGTCCCACAAAGTTGCGGAGACTTTTTACGTGAATGTAGGGCGATTAGTCTCCGCGACATGTCCCCTAGTGAAAACGCGCCTTAAATACATACGCATACATACAGTGGACAAAAGCCCTAGTCTCATATACAATTCAGGGCATAAAGTATGCATAGACTACGGTAACCAGAGGCTGTCAGTCTGTCAATGAAAGGGGAGCTGCAAATAAAGCCTGACTGACATTCTCTAATTCAAAGCATATTGTAGAAATACTTAGGAACACACCATAGATCTACACTACCATTCAAATTAGTGGTTATTAAAAAAAATGTTATTTTTTATACTTTTTCTATAATTATTATTTTAAATTATTATGTTTTAAATTAAGGCAGAGATCCAGATAATTTTAAGCTATTTTCTAAAGATCTACGTTTTGTCAAATAACATTCAGATTGATTAGTTTTTAATTAACGTTCGCATGATTAAGTAAATTGAGAGATTTTTTGATAACATGTACGCATGGTACGAATCATGTCGTCGGTGGGTGCATCTGAAATCCACCCGAGCGAAGCCGGGGCGCGTCGCTAGTATAGTAATAAAGTAGCATTATGTCCAAGTAACGTACATATCTAGCTACTTAATAGCGTCAGTGGATATGCACTTCCCGGAATGACAACAAGAATATTTGAATACATGAACACGAGCGAGCGATGCGCCTTCGAACAGCACACTTGCAGTTTGCACTAAGCATTTATACAAATATGCAAATGTGTGTTTCTATTTTTGTAAAGTGCGTTTTATTATTACACTAGCTGACCCGGCGAACTTCGTACCGCCATATTTACATATCTATCTCAGCTTCCCACAGGCAGTGTACAGTCGCGGATAAAAAAATGACTTTTTCCGTTATCTTTTACTTTTTTCTTTCTAGCAAAAAATAATGAATGAAATCGGACCATGTGTTATTGAATTACAACTATGTACACATTTTGACTTATATCCCCTCCCCCCAGTTAACCGTACTGAATATCGGGATAAAAAGTATCCTATGTCCTACCTCGTAGTATGAACTCAAATCATGCCAAGTTTCATTTGAATCCATTCAGTAGTTTCGGCGTGAGTTCCATGCGGTAAAAATTACAGTTTTGGCTTCAGTATCGATTATGGAGAGCCCTCCAATAAAATTTTTCAAAATATCTTTAATGTACAGAATTGGACCTGTTACATTTTTATTATAAGTATAGATATATTTATGTGTGATGATTGTCCACCATTTTGTTATTAAGTTGTACTTAGACATAATAGTGCCGTAGGTTGAGAGCTAAAAAATACAGAGTATTAACACCCGTTTTCATCCCATGGGTGTTGTAAGAGTTGACTAAGGAACCAAACTACGCAGGACGACATTACTGCAAAGAGAAGAAAAACATGAAACAAACTCTATACCAAACCATTTGGCTTACGTGCCTATGTTCAGAAGTGGACTTTTAAATGCTGTCTCTTTTTTTATCATAATTTGAATAGTGTTTAGGTGTTAATGCTGCCTAGTCTTTAGGCTGCAATTTTATGTTGTTACTTCGGTTTTTATGCGTTGTCTTTTGACGTAAAAATAGAGTAATAACTTACTACAGTACGCACAAACTTACTGCAGAATTATGAAAACTAGTGACGCTATTTGTTAAAAGTAAATCACAGCAGAGTCTTTAAAAAAGGTTTAAAGTTCATAGATGGATGTTATTGTTCTAAAACACTACTGTGTACCCCTCCCTGTACACTACGAAGAACACTAGATACTCAGAACAAAAATTTTTGCAATAATAAATACCAACTGCGCTAACTCCAAAATGAACTGGCAACAAGACAGGAAGATGATGGGAAATAAATAGCCGAAACAAAAGCACTGAGTAATATAAATATGTTAGAAAATGTATACTTATTTCCAAATTTTTATATCCTATACACGTGCTAGCCATAAACAGGTTCTTTATGGCTATAATATTCATAAGGTAAGTATAATACGTAAGTATAATAAATTTATATGATACCTTTTGTTTACTACTTCGACAGTACACTTACACAATCTTATGATGCCAATGTTGAAGACAGTTTGAAAACTTTAAAACAGTCGGAAGATATGGCTAGCGATCTCAAACGCATGAAATAAAATAACCATGCAATGGTGCTAAGTTGGTCACTCTCTTTGGATTTCATATTGATATTCTAGAAAGAGCTATAAATTCTCCTATCTACATTTGCAAAAGGATTAACAGATGCTTTTTTAAAACCTATTTTTTCTGACAATAACTTTAATCACATTTTCCTTAGCTGGCAATATGCTTGCAGAGGGCAAGCAATCAACTTGACACTTTAGAGATTAGTTAGAAAAAACTGGGAGTTTATTGAAGGTAATTATTTAGGAAGGGAAGACGATGTTAGAAAAGGGATCTTGCTTTATACGGATTTTATGGGTTTGAGCAAAAAGCTGGAACAGGTCCGAATATCTCGAATCAACCCTCTGAATTAAAATCTACGTCTAAGTTCTTGGTATATTTGGCAGAGTTCTAGATGACTTTTACCAACGTTTCCGACTGCTTGTTATTCTGTAGTTGTCGCACGATTACCATTGAGTAGTGTCGTTCTGTCTGTGTCAACGAACTAATTGGCAAACAAAGGATGCCTCGGTAATGACGATCAAAAGTCAATTACATTTCTTTTTATTAACTTTTGGTAGAAATTTAATTTATAAAGGAAATATTTATAAGTTTGAATTTATTAAAGGCAAAAAATGGTTTTTCAAGTTTTTTGACACTATTTTGACTATAAATTTAAAAAGGATTTTTATAACTCAATTAAAATACTTTCTAAATGTATAAAATATATATTGTTAGGAATTTCATGTAATCAAAAAATTATTGTATGTAACGTTTTAGCTGTTGTAATACCGAGATATGTGCAGTTGCTCTACGCGGTTAGGTTTTGCCTTGATATTGACTATTTTATGGGAATTTATTTATTGTCTTCATTGTTGATAAAAAAAATCTTAACATATTTATGTTATAATTTAACAAAATCTCCACAAAATCGTTAAGGATACAAATGTAAAGTAATAACATCGTTTTAGAGAGACACCACACTTTGAAGCTCAATTTATTTGACAGTAAGCGATAAGATTGTCATGAGCCGTGAAGAGGAAACGATAACTCCGTAAAGAATTGTATTATTATCGTACCAGCTAATCATATCTAAAGTATGTGGAATCACGTTTACGTAGTCTTGCGTTTTCGAATATTGAGGACACTACTACAGTAAGTGTTTCTTCATTTATAAGCTTTTCGAATATTGAGGACACTACTACAGTAAGTGTTTCTTCATTTATAAGCTTTTATTATTATTTAACTTGCAAAGTTTGTCAGTAGGTATGTCTGTTCGGCACGAATCCTGGAAGCTAAATAAGAACCACTTCCTGTTGTCCGATTTGGCTCAAATGTGTTAACTTCAGTTATAATACAATAATATGGTACTATAGAGCTGTTGAGACAATGAAGCTGGAAGATGGCCATAGGAATTAGGAACTTCTCAAATAACTGAAATAAATCCACTGAATAACGCCCCATATCTTATGTCTTAAGAAGTACTTTGGTGCTATAAGATATAAAAATCTATAAAAGCTTCTTTTAAAACAAAACTTATAAATAACTTTTGGAGTAAAATCTCGTAACTGAAGCTAGCCACATAAAAGTGCGTACTTAAGTGTGTGTTAATGTGCAAGTGCGTTTGAGTCTATTTTAAAAGTAACTAGCGACCCGCCCCGGCTTCGCACGGGTGGATTTCAGATGCCCTCGCCGACGACAGGATTCGTGCATTTTAAATCTGTAATATCTTCGAATATATTCATTGAAATTAGATACTGTAAAGGGCCATTTTGATCTATATTAAATGCACAATGTATTTAATTTACTTAATTATATAAGGATTCATTCTTTATTGCTTAAAATCACTTCGTAAATAAGCCATTATTTCTCTTAAAAAGAAAGGAATAAAAAATGGTTGTTGTGGGTTATCCCTAAGAGATAGACATATACCGTCGCGGACTTTTTTCTAGTACTTTTTAAGGTGTACAATACTGTAGTACATTATTTTGATCTATCTCGTAGGGTGCAACCAGCGTTTGCAATGTAAGCGCAAAAAAATGTATTTATTTGCTACATCACATTAGAAACCTCGAAATTAACAGTGTTCCCATACTATATTATGCATTTATTATACATAAAAACCTTCCCCTTGAATCATTCTATTTATTAAAGAAACTCGCATCAAAATCCGTTGCGTAGTTTTAAAGATTTAAGCAAACAAAGGGATATAGGGACATAGGGACAGAGAAAGCGACTTTGCTTTATACTATGTAGTGTTGTGTATTTATTTTTAAACTTATAAATATAATATACCTATATCTCGTTAATTTTACATACAGAGACAGCAACAACACAAGCACTTAGACAGCTCTAGCCACATACAGAGTGGTTATCAAATCTTATCAATGAGCGTTTGTCTGTCTGAAGTAAATTTAACGGTTCGAAGAAGTATCTAACCAAAACTTATGCCTTTATCCCCCAATTAAATAGAACCTGAATTATTATCTCTAATAAGATACCAGTTATTGTGAACTTCTAGATTTATAAGTAAGGGAAGTTAAGGGAAGACTTTATGTATAAACCGCTATTCTGAATAGACCTGACAATGGGAATAATTCTTTTGTATTGAATATTTTTAAATTATTACAGCGTTCAATATTCTCATGATACTGCCTAAAACCCAAGTCATGCATGCATACGCACAATTAATTAAATTGGTGCCAAGGGATGCTACCACCTCAGTTAAGTACCTACAGGTAATTTAAGGGTTACTGTTTATAAGTTCAAAGTTACTACGTACTCTACAAGTATCTATACATTAATTAGTGAAGCAAAAACTTTGTACCCCATTTGCGAAAATTATGCGTAATGAGGAATATGAAATTTAGCAAAGTTAGTTTTCATGGAGGAAGTGAGTAGAAAGTTAAATAATACAAATTCAAGCTTTCAAATTAAAAAAGAACTATCGAAATCGGTTGGCGTGATATTGAGTTATTCGTCAGTTTGTCGCGCACATACTTAATGCAAATTGAAGACTTATATGGTTTTCTCATAGATGACATTGTCAGAACTGGACCTGAATTGAAATGGGACCACACGGGAAGCACCAGCTTTCAAATAAATAAAGAATCATGAAAATCGTTTCACCCAGTCCAAAGTTATGAGGTAACAAACATAAAAAAACATTCGAATTGATAACCTCCTCCTTTTATTGAAGTTGGTTAAAAAATAAGTGAGATTAGGTCGAATTTTGACTACTAGGCGACCTAGTACGTATAAGTATACTAGTAAATAAGACTACCTTCTCTAAATTACATAATTGATAGTGTTGAAACTAATATTAGGTTGTATTTGCAGAGGAGCTTGATAGAGCTCTTTGTCGCGATAACCTACATACATACGCGTCCGGAGCCGTGGGGAAAAGCTAGTAAATTAAAAAAAAACAGTAAGCAATCTTCTTGAGATTTTTTGGTCAAAATATAATTATTTAAAGTTGAGGTGAGAAGGTACAAGGTTTTTATTTTTAAAACAAAAAAGATCCGCGCTAAAAAATATAAATATTTACACGCTAGCGAAGAAGCGTTATTGTTAAATAAAAACGCAATGTCTTTAAGAAAAATAAATATATTTTCTGAATCTATGATATTACTATCCGTATTCCAAGATTGATTGATTTTACTCGTGATTCAGTAAGACGTGCAACGTCAATATCAAAATACCGTTAAATTTCAATGCAACATCGGCAAAATACATTCTATTCAGTCTAGATTCTATACAAAACGTATGATAAACTGGTCAAACTTATAACATTTTGTTTATAGGTATATCTAAAATAAATTTAATGACGACTTGTATCAAGAGATGTAGATAATATACCTATTACTTAATTAGCTTAAAATGTGATGTCACTCCTAGCGTATTAAGTTAAGAAAAAACCTGTATTCTCAACTAATAAATAATAGCGAATCCGTCAAGCTTTTTACTTATACATACGAACATAAAAACGCGTAGAGATCTTACATTATAATTATGTGTATTGTTTTATGTAATTAATTAGGTGATTTATATTCGTCGTGTAATAAAAGCAGCATAATTGTAGATGATATTACCATAAATATATTTTTAATCTACGTTCTGCTTTCGCCGATCTGAAAAGAGCGGCAAAACAGCTGATGCGTTACGAATACGAAAAAAAAACCTTTACTTAGTCTCAAATAGGATTTTTGGAATATATTCTAGTCACTTAAAAATCAGTTATGGCAAAAAAACCTTAGTTTGTACAATCAAATAGATCACAACAATAAGCAGCTCACCCTGATTCATTCACCTTTCCAATGGTCTGTCTAAGCTAAACCTTCAAAGCTCTAAGCTTTCACTCTTCAAATAAAAATAATTTATAACAATACTTACATAAATAAAAATCCAAACTTCTCTTAGAAAAATGTAAAACACAGCACGGTTTTTTCTATAATAAAAAAAATGCAACTGCTTTTATCGACACTCCGTTGCGACGCAAGAGGCGTGCGCTCCGTACGAGGTTTGAGAGAGGACTGAGGAACGCCCTCTCTGTGAGGGAAGCGGGGCTGAGTGACTCCGTACCCACGCCGGTCCTCTCGCGATACTTACTTATTTTATATATCGATTACGGGTTTGTTAGCTAAATACTTTATCTAAGTTTGACCCAACATGCAATGTCTGTTTGAGTAGTTATCAATGCCTTTATCCCAAATAATTAATAATAAGAAGATCACCAACATAAAGTTGAAAAGTCCTTTTAAAAAAACAGATTTCATTTGAATTTGAACCTTTAAATAGCAAACTATACGAATAATGTAACAGCTTCCTATTAAAAACTAAAATCATCTATATATTGACCGCATTATCCAACAAAATATCTTTACACACTTAATAGATATAGCTAAACAGAATCGTCAATGTAACTCGCTCAATTTGAAACGGCCGCATCAGCTGGCAATGACGTAGTCCTGGTGAGGCTGCAAGTAAGGTCGGCGGACTCGTATTTCGACGGCTGGAGACGGCCGAGTTCCGCGACGCTGCATCTAGGTGATTGCAGCAGCCGTTCTACTCTCCTAGCTTAGCCGACGGCTGGATTTCTTATTGATCTGAAAATTTAACTGCATTTTCTTTTAATTGTAATGGATTTCTAATATCTGTATGGTGACAGACTCCTATTCATCCCGCGAGAGAAGGAAAACTTGAAACAAACCCAGCACCAACCCGTCTGGCCAGCGTGGTATAGTAGGCTAATACCTCCTTTTTAAGGAGAGTCCATGTTGAGAGATCAGTTGAGAGTCCAGCAGTGGCCTGTTAAGGCGCGTCTCCACCGAAATTGTTGGCAATTTCAGTGTTTCCAACTATTTGCAACTCTTCAGTAAATCGCCATCTTTTGTTTCCATTGTGTCTACACCGAGTCGCCAACAATTTGAAAAACATTCGAATTAAACGTCTCCACAGAACCAATAAATAACTGCAACAAGCGTATTATTTTGACGTTTACCTACAGAAACACGGTTCCCAACATTTGTTGACAATTTTTGTTGCTAACACAAGGAAATTACTGAAACTTTTATCACCAACACGTGTTGACAACACAATAGTTACCAAGTTTTGTTCGGTGGAGACTCGGCTTTAAAGGCTGTTGATGATGATGATGGGGATAGAAGCATATTTAAATTTGACAGAAATCACTGTTATGAATAATGATTTTCGGGTTCACTACTGTTATGAAAGATGTGTAATAATAACTTCTTATTTTTTATAATTAAAATAATTAAATTCACTTTTTATGTTCATTTTACCGAAGACTTCAGTTAACCTACTCTACTAGCGTCGCATTGTATTTCTACTGGTAATTGCAATGAATAACGTTCTACATTCGCGTTCAAATGACACCACTGATTGCAAAACTGCAGGTTTTGTGATCACCTCAATCACCTGTGAAAGTTCCCCGCAATATTATCATCGCCATCTTAGATTCAGCTGCTAAACATTCGATGCTGTGTTCAACAGTATTAAATTTTGTCTTGCATGATGTGGGCTGATCCTCTCTAGTATCGAATTAACTGAACGACGTTTGCGACTACCAAAAAAGAAAATTATTGGATGATAGTACAAACAATTATGTCTAAAAAGCATTGTTTTCAGTTTCGGGTATTGCGTATTATTATTTTATTATTGCGTATTCTGAATATGATAGAGCAATTTTTCAGTTAAACTTTAAATAGCTTTGAAATAGTATTTCTATCTCTGTTGTGTGTGTATGATAGGTCGTTCTTTATCAGTAGATAGGTATTAATCGCATTTTAAAAATCAATATTTTTTGTGCGCTACCATTTTACAAGTTTAATTTGCGTATTTAAATCGGCTCTTTTGTTTCTATATTTAATTATGCTACTAATATTATAAACGCGAAAGTTTGTAAGTATGGATGGGTGGATGTTACTCTTTCACGTAAAAACTACTGAACCGATTTGGATGAAACTTTAGAGTAATATAGCTTATATCCTATCCTACGAATATTATAAACGAGAAAGTTTGTAAGTATGGATGGATGGATGTTTGTTACTCTTTCACGCAAAAACTATGAACGGATTTGGATGAAACTTTACAGTAATATAGCTTATACATCAGAATAACACATAGGCTACTATTTGCAGCGATAACTGTCATATACGCGGGCGGAGCCGCGGGCAACCACTAGTTTGACATAAATATCAAAAGATCATGTGTATCGCCGCCAATCACTATTGAATATCACAATGCGGGTAATTATTTTGTAACTGGCAATCACCTCGACTGATAATAACTAAAGAGAAGGTTCGTTATGCACATGGAGTATAGACCTATAGACTCCATAGTTATGCAATTGTGTCCACAGATTATAATAATTTCAATTCAATTCAATTCAAATTATTTATTTCGGACTTATTGATACATCCATATTTTGTTATATTTAATTGATATATAATATTTGAATTGAACTAACAAAAACTTAATATTGAAAGTAGCGACCTCACGGATGATCCATTTCGCCAACAGATTCAAAACTGCACATAAAAATAGTGCAGTATTGCCATTAAATAGAAAAAAATTGAATAAATACTCTTCATCTAATTTCAATTTGTAAATAAATGGAGGCTGTGAGTTAATTGCAGACACACATAATAAAAAAAACTAACGCCATTACATTCAGTATGTGAGCAGCGCTTTCGCCCAAAGTCTAATCTGATACATTTGGTAAAAGATTGTCATTTAATGCTCTCAAGAAGTCGTGATACAACAATTAGCCAATGACAGTAGAAAGTGGCACTCCTTTTTTTTCATACTGTATAAGTGTATAACTGCAACGCATCGGATATACATACAAACTTAAGAAGGCTGGCTGGAAAATATCAAGAGGTCGAGATAAAATTAATTTATGAATGTATTATTCTCTCTACCTTTTACCTCGTCTGTTAAAGATAAAAGTTAGCATAATCGATTATGATACCTTTATAGCTGTTCAATGACCTCTCTGTTAGAGTCTTCCTCATTCAACTGTAGTAGAAGTATGGAATTTTATCTGTAATTCTCTAGTTACTTGTCATCCCTATATTCTAGTATTGAAAAATATTTTTTTACTAACCACTTAGTAAAATATGGACACTGAAGCTACTAACTCCACAATATAGTCAGTATCATTAAGAAAAAAACGTAATTTTTACCTAAACACCTACATGGTTAGAGTTAAATATGGACACTGCAGCTACTAACTCCACAAAATTAGTCAGTATCATTAAGAAAAAAACGTAACTTTTACCTAAACACCTACTGCCTATTTTCTATGCAACAACCGATGGTTGACTGGTAGAGAATGCCGTCGGCATGGGCAGGATGCAGGTTTTGACCACAGAAAATATATGAAGCTTTTAATATATTTTCTGTGGTTAAAATCTGACAACAAGCAATAGAAAGTTGTGTGAAACTTGTTTTAAGCTTTACGCACTATTTTTTGGTTCAGTTAACGCGTAAATAAATATACCCTACACATTTACACACGCTGTATATGTGTGTAGAGTCACTATAAATTATTCAGAGGTAAACTATTGTCAGATTCTGTGTCAGTTGTGCAGTAGTCGTAATATTGTTGACCATTGTGCTCAACTATACTTAGGTACTATATTTGGATATGGGGCATACCGAGTGTAGACTTAAATGGGTTTAATTCGAGTTTTACTATTACTGCCTCTATAACAGCGCCATAAAAATCTTTTTTTTTGTAATTAATTGTATAGTTTCCGCGGTTAAAACTACGCATTTCCTTATTACCTTAGGTACCTTATATCCACTAAGTTGCGTAACAATGATTCTCTTAATTCTAAGTGAAACACTTATTGTACCTAATTTTAAGCATGTTTGTTGACGTTTATGACTTAACTAATCTGTGATTATCGTAAAATTTTACAATTTTGCGTTACTAAGAACACAGAAATGGAACAGTACTGTAGTACCTACCTTTCATCTAGAAAATAATTACTGATCTTATTTTTTATAATTAGTTTAGTAATTAATTTGATTGTAAAACACAATACCTATAGTATAAAAAGTAAGACAAAGATATCCACTTGAATTTACAAGTAAAGAAAATATTTAACTTCATTTAGTGTATAATCGACATTTTTAGGGAAATAAAATTATTTTCTATTTTCCTATTTTTTGTTTCGAAACTACGGTGCTATGCGACACTAGGGCATAATCTGAAATAATTTCTTAAACGTATTTATATCTATAGGTAACTAATATTAGTCATAATTATGAAAGTATCTGCATCCAAATCCTAAATATCTTATCTGCTACATCCTTTAGCAAAACAAGGCCTTAACAAAAATTACATGCTGTGCGATAATCCGTGCATAGCTGACATATTTCATAAAATTCTTGACTACCTGCGGGCATCGGGCTAAATATTACAAAAAAGCCATATTCCTTATCCGACTACTTTTTATGCTTAAATGCCTAATTTCAACTAGCGTGTGTATTTTATTGTGTTGCATTTCTTCTATTTCTGCAATGTGTGGCAGTATTTTCCTGAAAAGGAACGTAACTGTGCGAAAAGGGGAAGGGCTTTTCATGAGATGTCAAATGTCACACGTCATATCCCACTACTGCAAGACTCATTAATTAATAATTTTTTTTCTATCCCTCAGAAAGGATACTTTTTCTATTCAAAAACTTCTCTTTTAAGAGTTACTAGCTGACTACTGTTTTGCCTGCGTGCTTTTTAACCAACTTCAAAAAAGGAGGAGGTTCTCAATTCGACCGTATATGTTTTTTTTTGTGTGTTCGCCTATAACTTCGTCGTTTATGAACCGATTTGAATGATTCTTTGTTTAATGGAATGGAGATATCCCAACGGTGGTACCATGATAAGGACACTAAGATCTGATGATGGCATCCAAGAAAAACCAAGTCGAACCTTGAAGTCGGTTTTTATTAAAATTTTACTTGTTACTTTTTAGTTTTTTTTTTGTTTTTGCGTATCCCAGTTTTTGTAAACGTCAAATCGATAAAAGATTTTTGAACGAAATACTATGAAATGACTGCGTAACAATTATCAAATATATATACTAATATTAAAAATAGGTTGTGAGTTTGGGCTTAGCTTATAGGGGATAATCTCAGGTATGTGATATCAATGCGTGAAATTACTCGAACGAAGGTATTTTTATAGTATTTGACAGGCTTGACCCAATTCAATACAAAATTCACATATTTAGTAGATAATATCAAATATTGTTAACCATAAATATTCTAATGATTATTAGCATACAATTATTATTTGATAATACAGGATTGTGTAACATTAAAGATTTGATATGAAATATAAGTCGCGCCGGAAGCTGACAAGCGGAAGGCGCCAAGATATTAATATGAATCAACTATTTACTTGTTTATAAAATCACCAATTGAATTATAAGTTTATAATATATTTTATTGTATGCCTAGTAATTATTAAGATTTAAACAAATGAGGCATTTATACGAGGATGGAATCGTTACTTATAACAGGTAGTACCTACTGAGTGAAAAAGTATTTCAATGTTAAATAGAAAACATTGAATATTGATAATGAAAACAAAACAACTCACATGATTACAATACATATGATGAACAAACCTAAAAATCTACCTAATTACATGCTCATCAGTCGAGTCGTAAAAGCGTAAAGTCGTTACAAACAAACGAACTCACATTCGCAAAAGCAGTTTCCCCCGCATATGTGATCGTTTTACTTCGATGTTTTATGGCTTTATTAACCGACTTCCAAAATGGAGGAGGTTCTAGGTTCCACTGTATGTATTTTTTTTTATGTATGTTCACCGATTTCTCCGTCAATTGTTTTTTTTTTTTTTTTTTTTTTTTTTTTTTTTTTATTTTATGTTTGGCCCGCCAAAATGACTCTACTCTGCCTGATGGAAAGCACAAGCAGAATCCAAGAGTATTGGTCGCCATACTCACTGCGAATGCAGACAATGCAGTATGGCGACCCACACCATGGCGGCCTAGTGATGCTGCTATGCTGCTGCATCTTTTAGTCTAGTCAACAAGTATGGAACTTGTTGACTAGACTATTTGGGCCTCCGGTCTCGCACTCACCAACGAAACACGACAGCACGAACGTGGTCATTTTACGTTGATTTTCTGTGCGAGGGTAGTACCGCCCCGGTCGAGCCGGCCCATGCGTGCTGAAATCAGCGTGGCTCTACTACCTTTGGACCGATTTTGCATATTTTTTTTTGTATTCAAAAGGGTATGCTGCCGAGGTGCTCCCATTGCCACCATATCAGGATCTGATGATGGGATCCCAGGGACATCGAGAGAACCCCTCATTTTTTATAGGCACATACTATGTTTTTCGTATATTTTCTGAAGTTACACCGGTATTTGCGTCTGGTAGTCATCATTTTATGATGATGAGCTGATGATGTAAGGCACAACTCCTTAACGGTTAGGAGTTGGAGGATAAATCTTTAAATATCATATGTATATATGTTACCTTTAGTCGTATTCTTGCAAATTATTTAGGTAAGCTGATGATGGAAGGTGGAAGGTACAACTCCTCAACGGTTAGCAGTTGGAGGATAGTTCTTTCAATTTCATAAGTATCTAAAGACCTTCAGTCGTATACTTTCAAGTTATTTAGGTGAGCTGATGATAGAAGGTTAAACTCTTCAGCAGTGAGGGATTAGAGGATGATTTCAATATTACACGTACCTAAAGACCTTAATTTGTATTCTTGATGATGGAATTTGATGAAATAGTTCAACTTACTACTTACCTACGATTGTTTGCACTAAAAACAGAAAAAGAAAAACTTTTTATATAAAAAAAAACCGACTTCCAAAAAACATCCAACGAAAACTCTCTGCCAAAAAAACACTTAAAAGCGTAAAATAAACTGGTTCTCCATAAATTGTCTATACCTAATTCTTTATTCGTTTAAATAGTAGTATTATAATGTGTGCTAGGTACCTAGAATCTGTTTGAAGTCGGTGCCAAAAGGAATACAAACGAACAATTACAAGTCACTTGGCACCGACTTCAAACAGATTCTAGGTACCTAGCACACATTATAATACTACTATTTTATAGAGACATATACACACTATATAACAGAGAGTTTTCGTTGGATGTTTTTTGGAAGTCGGTTTTTTTTTTAGGTTTGAACAGTTTATCCTTAAATTTTGGAAACAGAACTACTGTAAAATTGTACTTCCCTTGGGGAGAAGCTCCATGGCAAAAGGAGTCACGGTCAATATTTCATAGTAAAATCATTTTATTTAAAAACTTTTTGAGAAAGTTTTCCTTCTTTTACTACACGCGTTTCTATGCATGAAAATGCAGTGTGTTTATACTAGCTTATAGCTACTTGGTTTTGTACTTCTAGGGAGCTAATACTCTTTTATTAGCTCATCATCATCAGCTCGTCGCAGTCCACTGCTGGACATAGGCCTCTCCAATTGCACGCTACTTGTTTAGAACCTCGGCTTTTCGCATCCAGCTCCTGCCAGCTGTCTTGCCTAGATCGTCACTCCACCTGGCCTGTGGACGTTCCACACTACGATTGCCGAGAGCGGTCTCCACTCAAGAACCTATTTACCCCAACGTTTATCAGTTCTACGGCTAATATGGCCAGCACACACACGCCACTTCAGCTTGCTAATCCTGTGGGTTAGCTTGATACCAGCTTGATATAGTATGCCAAAGCCTCTCTTTTAAAGAGAGAGGACTATCTCATATCATCTAGAGATAGAGGTTGTGGATAATGATGATTGGTCCACCGGTTTATGCCAAAACGGATAGTTGACGCTTCTTGGAGAAGCCTTCGTTCAGCAGTGAACAGAACAAGGATAGTGATGAATGGTTATCATTCGTTAGCTGGATTCGTTTCTGACGCAACCTATTTCTTGTTGTGTGTTGATGTGAATTAGACATATTAATGTGGTCTATATGGTCTATTTTAAAACATACGTCATCAACATAAAAATCAGAATGACATCACGCCTAAAGCCACGACACGTGTAAAGCAGCCTTAACTTCACTTAACTACAAAACAATATCTAGACATAATAAAATTGTAGTAGGTCGATGTTTATACGATAAAGATATGAGATGAAAAAAAATACATACAGTGGAACATAGAACCTCTCCTTTTTTTGAAGTCGGTTAAAAACTAATAAAGGGGGTCTTTATGAAGGTAACAAAACATAAAACAACTTTTGTCTGTGTGTTTGTATGTGCTTATCTCAGCGGGCGGAGCCGCAGGAAATAGCTAGTAATATATGTACACATTGTAACATCGTTTTTTTAGTATTCAATGTTTAACAAATTTTGTTTCAGCGCCCTCTCGTTCATTGTAGTTAGAACTACAATTGGATGATGTGCACGATCGAAGTATCGGGCTGTTGGTACACCTAGGTGGCAAGAGGGGGCGTATTTTATGAAGGATATGTAGTTGACATTATGACGCTTAGAAATAATGAGACATTATCATATGTGTATCATACGATTCTCATTACTTCTTAAATTTGATCTCAAATAAGCAAGGAGTATGGAAGTTGTACGTCCTGTTCTCACATCCCGAAATGTAGTAGGGGAATCATCTAGATTGTTCGATCAAATGTCTATATAGCAGGCTGCATTGCATATTTCTTTTTATTTCTTAAACCTTCTCTCGTTAACTCTGAGGAAGCTTTGCTTACAGTGTACATTAATATTCTTGTTGGTAGTGTTTGTGAGTGTTCAAGTCCCACTGTCTGTGGTAAGTTAACCTCAAAAAGGTTTTTCCTTATTATCTTAATGTATGTAGAATATGTTCTCAGGCTATTTAATTTTGTTTATAGGGTCGTTAGATTACCGCAGAAAGAATCCTACCTCTTGCCTGTCTTGTGGTTCAAGATTTGTGCTGAGTACGTTTGACGATTGGCAGCTCACGGCTCACTCCTCAAGACCTATCTGCCCTACCTTGAGGGAAGTTCATATTATATATATGGAAATTAATTATTACTTTTTTACCTAGCACCCACAAGTTGGATCACTGGTGGACGTCTCTGTAAGCTACCTTGAGCTGGAGAGAGTCTACGGCTGACTACTGTGAGTCAGAGAGGTGACCAGAGGGTGGCTATCCTGTGCAGACCAGTCTACAGGCTTAAAGAGTGAAAGAAAAGACTGTATAATTTTATTTTTTATTTTTAAGACTACCTCTTAAGTTTATTTGTCAATTTATTAAAGTAATTAAAATACTTAAATTTATATGTGAAATAGCAGGAATTTGAATAAAAGTTTATTTAAATTGTAAGCTGTCTTCTTGAAGTCTTCCTTGGACCCTCCGCACCCTCACCATAAATTTTATCTAAATTCTTACGGCGCCCTGAGGTATCATCTTCTATCCTGAGTCGAAGCCGGTGAGTTTCCACCTGACAAGTTCAGGGGTTACAAATTGGCGACCAACGTTCGGCTAACCTTTCGAACCTTGAGGGTGTGCTGAGTGTAGTTCCCGGGAGGACTTTGGATGAGACGCTTACTATCCGTCCGAGACTACCCAGGACGTTAATTGGTTTTGTGAAGTGCAGTTCACATGTAATAATTATCTCATTGCATTTTTCAGCACTTTATTACCATCTCTGCGGTGTGGAAAAGCATTGAGCAAAATTCAAAATTAAATCAAAATTTTAACTGCACAAATTTTGGTAAGTCTTTTTGAATTTATTTTGGCAAGAACATTTTTTTTCTTTTTTTCTTTTTTTTCTTTTCCTGTTGTTTCACAGTTCATGTGTGTGTTCCCTAAGGGATCAGCACATACATATAACTTGTATTTTGTTCAGGTTTTCCTTGAATAACTTTATTTTTACTTTTTATATTCCTACCTACTTACAACTTAAGTAAATAAATGTGAGATTAACTTAATTTTATTTCTATAAGTGGGTTTGCATAATATAATTAAAGGGATATTGTGCTTCCCTTTAACTTGTTTGTAATTTTAACATAATAATTTAACCTTTTAGTGTATTTAAATTGTGTATTTAATAGTGTAATTTAAATTTCAATCTAGGACACTTTGCATAAATAAAAGTAGGGTATACTTTTATCTATAGTAAAGAAAACTTGAATTTTTTTGTTCATTGAATGTGGATTGTTAGCAACTACTTTATAGTTGTGGAAACATGAAGCAAACATAATTAATGTATTAGAAGTAAATTTATAATTAACTTAGAGTTTGAAAGGGGATTAAAGAAGAAAAAAAAAGTTTTCTTTTGTTACCCCACAAATGAGGAAAAACTGCTTGGAATAATTGTAAACTTGAAATTAAAAGTAACATTTGAGAATAATTTTTTGTTTTGTGTTAATATAATAACACATTATTTTTATACAATTCAGCTAGATCTTATTGTAAGACTGAATCTTTTAATTTTTTCACTAAGAAGAACTTAGTGCTTTGTTTTAACTTTGGTAACTTGTCATTAATTTTAATTTTGAATTTTAAAACATTGTGTTAAGAAAGTAACACATTATTTTTATAACATTCAGCCTAATCGTTTTGTAGGACTGAATCTTTTACTTTCTCACTAAGAAGAACTTAGTGCTTTATATATAAATTTTTTAATTGTCAACAAATTTATTTTTGAATTTTAACATCATGGCCCAGCTGATTAAATGTATAAATTATCTAAAGAAGGATGAACTTATTAACGAGTTGTCTGCCATGGGTGTTTCAGCGAATCCCGATGACACGGTGGTCAGTTTGAGGAGTGAGCTGCGCACTGCGTTGCGCCTTATACGGCGTGGCAGCATTAAAGCCAGCACTTTCGTCCCTGCTTCTGCTGCTTCTGAGCTGTCTTTCTGCGAGCCGAAGGTCATGGAACTGGAAGGAGTCCTTTCTTCAGGTGATTTCGTTTCTAATAAGACTAGTCGCCTAAGAGTTTCCTTGAGGGCTAATTATCTTCTCGCTAGGTTAGCAAGATGTGGTAATGACTAAACTATAATATCATGTTTTACAAATGTATTTCAGATATAATTTATTAACTTTTTTTTGTAAATGGTTTTATGTGCTGAAGTCTATTGTGTGTGTTATAGTGAACCACATCATAATGTAGTAATCTTTTATCTATGCAAGTATATTCCATTCCACTCCTTGCATAAGACCTAAATCAACATCAGGATGTAGTTGGGGAGGCAGTACATATGTTATCGCCTCGTTTCTACAAGTACTAACAGAGGACTTATTATGTCAGCTGTTACGAACGAGAACAGGTGCACTGGACGGTGTCTATAACGTATTGTTCCTTCATTTAGGTATAAGGTGTTGATTAGGTATAGGATATAGGCAGTGCATAAGATGTCGCCTCGTTTTGCAAGTACTAACTGAGGACTATTTATGTCCACTGTTACGAACGCATTCAGGTGCTCCGGATGGAGTTTGCAATGTACTGTCTATATTTATAAAAAGGTTGTATGTGTTTGATTAAGTAATAAGTGGTTCCATTTTAACATTCAATAGCTTTAGCAATACATCAAAGATTGTGTCGAGCGGTTCCTCTTCGACACACACCTTATACTCGGGTGCTCATATATGTGTGCATTTTTCCTTGAAATAGGGTGTGATGTCATTAGAGTAGTTTCATTAGGAGTTAAGTTTTTCTTTCTTATACTACCTATATTTTAGTTTAAATTTTCTTCTTATAAACTCTGTGTGTCCTAACATTTGAGGGCATCACAGCTTTTTCTTAGTTTGTTGTTGTTTTGGTTATTCCCTTCGTCCTCTACTCAGGGAACACTGTGGGGAGGGGGTGGTGTAACATCGTTTTTTTAGTATTCAATGTTTAACAAATTTTGTTTCAGCGCCCTCTCGTTCATTGTAGTTAGAACTACAATTGGATGATGTGCACGATCGAAGTATCGGGCTGTTGGTACACCTAGGTGGCAAGAGGGGGCGTATTTTATGAAGGATATGTAGTTGACATTATGACGCTTAGAAATAATGAGACATTATCATATGTGTATCATACGATTCTCATTACTTCTTAAATTTGATCTCAAATAAGCAAGGAGTATGGAAGTTGTACGTCCTGTTCTCACATCCCGAAATGTAGTAGGGGAATCATCTAGATTGTTCGATCAAATGTCTATATAGCAGGCTGCATTGCATATTTCTTTTTATTTCTTAAACCTTCTCTCGTTAACTCTGAGGAAGCTTTGCTTACAGTGTACATTAATATTCTTGTTGGTAGTGTTTGTGAGTGTTCAAGTCCCACTGTCTGTGGTAAGTTAACCTCAAAAAGGTTTTTCCTTATTATCTTAATGTATGTAGAATATGTTCTCAGGCTATTTAATTTTGTTTATAGGGTCGTTAGATTACCGCAGAAAGAATCCTACCTCTTGCCTGTCTTGTGGTTCAAGATTTGTGCTGAGTACGTTTGACGATTGGCAGCTCACGGCTCACTCCTCAAGACCTATCTGCCCTACCTTGAGGGAAGTTCATATTATATATATGGAAATTAATTATTACTTTTTTACCTAGCACCCACAAGTTGGATCACTGGTGGACGTCTCTGTAAGCTACCTTGAGCTGGAGAGAGTCTACGGCTGACTACTGTGAGTCAGAGAGGTGACCAGAGGGTGGCTATCCTGTGCAGACCAGTCTACAGGCTTAAAGAGTGAAAGAAAAGACTGTATAATTTTATTTTTTATTTTTAAGACTACCTCTTAAGTTTATTTGTCAATTTATTAAAGTAATTAAAATACTTAAATTTATATGTGAAATAGCAGGAATTTGAATAAAAGTTTATTTAAATTGTAAGCTGTCTTCTTGAAGTCTTCCTTGGACCCTCCGCACCCTCACCATAAATTTTATCTAAATTCTTACGGCGCCCTGAGGTATCATCTTCTATCCTGAGTCGAAGCCGGTGAGTTTCCACCTGACAAGTTCAGGGGTTACAACATATGTAACTATACAACGTTATGATGAATAGGTATTTACGTGACCTTGGATTGGACGCTTGTCTTATCCAACTTACGCGAGTCAAATGCTTTCGCTACGCGGCGCAGGCGCTGCCTGCATGTCATTTAAATGACACTTGAAACAATACAACTGAAAAATATAATATTACTCATTCTTGTATTATAATTAATTTTGCATTACCCCTTGGTTTAAATCGATCTCTTAGTCAGAATTTTTGAGAAAATCAAATAAAAAAATCTCAAAAATAATATTACTTAGTAAAACCCAGCAATCATCTTAAAAATTAACACATTCTTTAGCAATAAACATGTGACGGATCATAATAATATTGTGAATAATAAGCTATGCTTCATAGTTAAAACAACTTTCAACAACAACACAATATTAAAACAGGTGAAGATTTTTTTGAATAGTCGGCCCCTATTCAAACAGATACCTGGTTTACTACACCTCGTGCCATACAAGACGATATAATATCTAGGTACATCACTATTTCAATATTTTAAGTTTAAATTTTTTTAACCAAAACCGACTTCACAGTTCGATTCGATTTCTCTTAGATGCCATCATCAGATCGTGTCATAGTGGCTTATCATGGTACCACCGTTGGGATATCTCCTTTCGCTTAAAAAAAGAATCAATTAAATCGGTTCATAAACGACGAAGTTATCCGCGAACACACATAAAATATATATATATATATACGGTCGAATTGAGAACCTCCTCCTTTTTTGAAGTCGGTTAAAAAGTAGGATGGTACTTCTTAATGTATGTATAGTATGTACAATGATTAATGATTTCTGAGAAATGTCTCTGATTGTAGCTATGAGTCAGACTGTCCAGAATACTAACTTCCTAATTGAATATTTTGATATTTTCCTTATCTATTGTATGTAGATATAAGTGATCTTGTGCAATTCAAGTCTTTTGAGATATTCAATCCAGTATCATTAGGTATCTCGTATAAGGCTGGTTCACAAGTTCAAAGTCGCTCAACGTACTATGGAAACGTTTCTCTAAGGGCTGATTAATATCAGCCCTTAGAGAAACGTTCTGATCTGTCGGATCACCTCATTCCTAATGGAATGAGGTGATCCGACAGAACCGACGATAAATCAAGCTCATCGACATAGCCCACAGGATCTGCAAGCTGAAGTGGCAATGAGCTAGCCATATTAATTAACCGCATAACCTATAACCATTGGGGTAAACGTGTTCTTGTGTGGAGACCGCGTCTCGGCAAACACAAGATGGCTGTCAGGTGCTGGATGCGAGAACCTGAGGATCAAGCCAAGTGACGTGCAATTGGAGTAGTCTATGTCCAGCAGTGGACCGCGAGGCTTGTTTTTTTTTCTGTATGAACCTGCCAAGGTGACTCTACTCTGCCTGATTTAAAGCATGAGCAGAGTCCAAGAGTGGTGGTCACCATACTCATTGCGAATGCTGACAATGCATCAATACAACATGGTGACTCACACTATGACGGCCTATTAAGATGCTTCTGCATCATTGGGCCTCCAGTCTCGAACTCACCTACGAAACAAGACAGCAAAAACGAAAAACGTGCTTCGTTGTAACAAAACCACTTTTTAAACAAAATATTTTAGATTAGGTATTTCACTTTCAAATCTTTGAAATTGACTCTAAACATTGATATAACTTTTAAAAACGTTAGTAACTATCAACTGCCTTAAACCGATAAACGTATGGTAGCTATGTCTCGTTTTACAAGAATTCCACAATTTCCACGATCGGAAATCTACCCTGGGGTGCTAATGGTGTCCGTTCCCCTAATCGTGTTAGCATCGATTCGTCCCTACGCTCCCTACCCGGGCATAAAAATGTCATAACACTGCCTTGTACCACAAGCTTACTACTGTAGTTAATTGTCGTTCGATAGCAGAATAAAGGTTATTAACATTTATAGATATAGTAAGTAAAGCCGCGGGGCGAAGCTAGTCTAAAAATGGCCAAGTGCGAGTCGGACTCGCCCATGAAGGATTCTGAAGCAACAAGTAACATAATATAAAAATTATAAAAGTTCTTGTAGTTCGTTGTATCTTTGATCGATGTTAGTGTATTTTTTGCGGTTTACGATTTCTGACGTATTAAAACAAAAACACTTACTAGATCACGTTCAAACCAATTTTCGGTGGAAGTTTGCATGGTAATGTACATCATATTTTTTTTTAGTTTTATCCTTCTCTTTTAGAAGTTACAGGGACACACACACACATTTTACCACTTTGGAAGTGTCTCTCGCGCAAACTATTCAGTTTAGAAAAAAAAAATATTAGAAACCTCAATATCATTTTCGAAGACCTACACGACCTTTCCACCCAACACGTATGGGTTTGATGAAAAAAAAAATTTGAGTTTCAGTTCTAAGTATGGGGACCCCCAAAATTTATTGTTTTTTTTATTTTTGTTTGAAAATCTTAATGCGGTTCACAGAATACATCTACTTACCAAGTTTCAACAGTATAGTTCGTATAGTTTCGAAGAAAAGTGGCTGTGACATACGGACGGACAGACAGACAGACAGACGGACTGACAGACATAACGAATTTATAAGGGTTCCGTTTTTTGCCTTTGGTACGGAACCCTAATAAAAGTAGCCTAAGTTACAACTTATATTATCAACTATCTCCAATGAAAGTCTAATCAAATCGGTTCAGCCGTTTCAGAAATTAGCCGAAATAAATAAAGAGACGGAATTTTTAAAAAAATGGGTTTTTGGTGTAAATACTGTACCTGTACCGACTGCCTCGTTGGTCTCACGGTTGACGTGTGCGACTGCTGATCATGAGGTCTCGGGTTCGATTCCCGGGTCGGACCAAATGTTTGTATGATCTACAAATATTTGTTTCGGAGTTTGGGTGTTTTCTATGTATAATATGTATGAATTTACAAAAAAAAAAAGTAATATATGTATTTGTATCAGTTGTCTAGTACCCATAACACAAGCTCTGCTTAGCTTGGGACTAGATGGCGTTGTGTGTTAGATGTCCGAAATATTTATTTATTATTATTATTATATACCTACTTTAACAAGTTTTACATGCATTTAGAAAAAGCTGTGATTTTTAAATTACAAACTGGGACTTCAATTTTTTTATTTGTATAGATTGAGTCCGCCAATGCACATGAGTACGTAAACCTTTTGAAAATAAATAGAAACTTATTGTAGTAAACGTTATCTGTGGTGTTTTTAAACTATAGTTAATTGACGCCTGTAAAAATAATGACAAGCAAGTTTGTTGGTTAATTATTTGAACAGCAAAATAAAGACAGTATTATTTTATAAACAGGCGTTGTAGAGCCTCAGTATTAGTTCTAGCGGTTGCAGTATGTTATTCAATACCGAAACTGTGCTCTCTCTAGTACAGAAAGCCGAGCTGAGAACACTGTTTGCTGGAAATGCATATACCATGTGTCCCAAAATTCAACGATAAGCGGGCGCCAAAAGGTAGACCTGCTCATGAGTACATAAGGAAAAATAATAAAAAAAATATACCTAGTTTTTTTTTTAGTGACAAGAAAAATTTAGAATTTCTTTGAAAATTTACACCCTTCATTTTTTTTTTATTTATTTATTACGTAGTGGTGTCCATACTTTTTTTTTACAAGACCATGAGTCAAAGTACACTAAGAGTAAAAATATTTCAAAATTTTAGGGAAAAAAATTATTTTGAGCGTTTTTTGTGTAAAAACTGCGGGCAATTTGGTGTTTTTAAGAGTTGTGGTGAATAAAGAAATTCTAAATTTTTCTTGTAACTAAAAAAAAACTAGGTATATTTTTTTTATTATTTTTCCTTATGTACTCATGAGCAGGTCTACCTTTTGGCGCCCGCTTATCGTTGAATTTTGGGACACATGGTATATATATATATATATCTTAATATATATATTTCTTGTGTGCGTGTGTATGTGACTGAACTCCTCCTAAACGACTGGACCAATTTTGATGAAATTTTTTGTGTGTGTTCAAGGGGATCTGGGAATGGTTTAGATTCACAAAAACGTAAACGATGTTACGTGGGTCATAAATATGGCGGTACGAAGTTCGCCGGATCAGCTAATATATATATATATATATATATATGGGTAGTTCTACAAACTAAGGAATTTTTGGCGGCTCAGCCAAAATATGATAAAAAATTGTTAAAAATATTTTTTTGGGGATGGAATACTCTTAATTGCAATTGTTTCGAGGTGGTCACTAAAAATAATTAAGATACACAATTCTTTTCTGAACAAAATAACTGTTCAAAGTGCCGAATTCTCAGGATCCTGCAGTGTCCCTCGTACAAATTTTAGTTCAAAGTGCGTCGACACTTACTTCTACATTAGGGTCTTAAAAGAATCCCAAATTAATAAGTTTACTATTTTTCCTGGCTAGGTAGAACAATTACGATAGTATTTCCTTAAAAAATGTTGAATAAATCTTGTTTACATTTTGTCCCCACGATTTTATATCAGTATCCTGTTCGCTGTTGAATTAGCAAATATTCACTAAACTATTTGCCGTGCGTCTTTACCGTTCCGCTGAGTCGATAGTACCTACGAAAGAGACAAAGACTGTCATCTCTCTAGTCTCACCTAGCACGTTGTTTAGTGAGCCGAGTGCGGTTGGCAAGTGAAGTGGTGTCATAATCAGTGGAGTTCACAGAATCCTGGTAAGATTTTTATTTACGAAATAAATAATGAATACGACTAATTATTGCGTATTGATGTGTAAGATGCTAGCGCATAGGTCTAGTTTAGGTTAATTTTTGTTGAAAGTTATAAATTGGTGTATTTATTTTATTTTTAGACAGAAATTATCAGGAACATGGCTTCAGGATCCTGTCCAATTGGTACTCAGGATACTGAGAACCGTCCAGGATCCTGAGCAGGTCATATTAAAAATATTGTTTCTGTGTAATAATAGTATTTTTTTCACATAATATTAAACTACAAATAAATAATTTAATAAATAAATTGAACATACTCTCGAAATTTGTTTATATACAGTTATTCAGTTTTAGTGGTGGTCTAAGTAAAAGCATTCTTATAATTGTTTCGAAACGTGTCGGATTTAAAGTATAAAATAAACAAACATTTAATCGATCTTACAAATATTATATTTTGTTACACAGAAAAAATGACGCCAAAAAAGAAACAGACCAAAGAAGAAATAGTAGAAAAGGATAGCTGAAAAAAAAATGATATGCAAAGATTAAGAAGCTCGCTTCAAGCTTCTCGCAGCGTCTTAAGAGAAACCAGGAGATAAAACAAAAAATGCGCTAATAGTAAAATTGAAACAAAAACTTGGCAAATATAAAAAGAGGTGGCAGAGATTGAAAAAAAAAAGAAACTACTGGAGCTTAAGCTTAAAACCGCAATGAACAAACTTGCTGAAGGTCCAACGACACGGGTAGACGTCGTCAAAAAGGCTTTATTTGGTGAAGTGTTGGAAAAGCAAATATCAGATAATATGTCTAATCTGAAGACTCGTCAAGAGAAAAAAGTTGCAAACAAATTACTTTTGGGCCAATTCGTGAATGCAAATAAGGCTGGGACGTTTAAAAACAAGGTTATAATAACTTATAAAAAGATGTGAAGTCAATAAAAGCAAAAAAATGCTGCAATGAAACAAAAAGATACTTGGTTTTTGTTGTTTGTAGTTTGTAGAACTACCCATATAAGCGAAATACCACTCACTGATTAATCACGAAATCTCTGAAACACATACAAAATTCATTTTTTTTTTTTATTAATTTCGATGTACCCCGTTTCACTCTCAATCTATTGACATCACTCACATAAAAATACGACAAACCGTTTAGGCTCTAGGGCGTGTCAAAGAAATATACATACATACATACACTCGAAAAACATAACCCGCCTTCTTTCGGAGTCGGGTAAAAAATAAATTACGATTTCGACCACTGGGCTACTACTAGTATATTTTAAACTTTATAAGAAAACTAACTGACCCACGCAATCTCGTTTACGTCTCCTTTTGCCCGTAGCGTAATCATTTTCTCCCGTTTTTGTAACATTCTTGATTGGTGCTCCGCTCCTATTTGTCTTAGCGTGATGATATATAGCTTATAGCCTTCCTCGATAAATGTACTATCCAATACTGAAAGAATTTTTCAAATCGGATCAGCGGTTCCTGAGATTAGCGTGTTTCAACAAAGAAACAAACAAACTCTTCAGCTTTATAATATAATATTATAGTATAGATAGATAATACAATCTTTAGATGTTTCGTAGTACGGAGGAGTGCAGGACCACACGGTTCGACGATTTACGAGTTAGGTAGTAAAACTGTTGCCTTAGCTCTTTGGCTAAATTCTGGTTACCTGTACAGAGTAATGCCCTTAGGGGGTTTTGTTGCCATAAACCTATATTAAACCTGCACCGTTTTATTCTTTTTTTGTAGAAAGAAAAAGGACGCTAAGTAGCATTAATATAGTCCGTAGTAACTACGATTTTATTACTTAACTAGTGGTTGCCCGCGGCTCCGCCTGCGTGTATGTCGGTTAACGCGGCAAATAGTAGCCTTTGTGTTATTCTAATGTATAAGCTATATTACTGTAAAGTTTCATCCAAATCCGTTCAGTAGTTTTTGCATGAAAGAGTAACAAACATCCATCCATCCATACTTACAAACTTTCGCGTTTATAATAATAATATTAGTATAGATGTTTATTACTTTCCTTAGATACTACTATGATAATGTAATTTTCTTTAACTGTAAAACTATACTAATCTATACTAATATTATAAAGCTGAAGAGTTTGTTTGTTTGAACGCGCTAATCTCAGGAACCGCTGGTCCGAGTTGAAAAATTCTTTCAGTGGTGGATAGAACATTTATCGAGGAAGGCTATAGGCTATATATCATCACGCTAAGACCAATAGGAGCGGAGCACCAATGAAGAATGTTACAAAAAAGGGGGATTTTTTTTTACGCCACGGGCAATAGGAGACGTATACGACGTTGCGTGGGTCAGCTAGTACCTAACCAATATAAGTTAATTATAAAGCGCCCCCGGGTCTGAACGGTAACAGGCCAGATAGGTTGACTCTGGAGCCCTGAAGGACTAGGACCCCACTTCCTACCCTTCTACTGTCAGCCATCTGAACCGCACCGTCCACTCCCTCCCACTCGAACAGGCAAAAAATTGCGGCTTTGGTGCATCATGTGACCATGTCGTTCTTGTGGCGGTTTTTTTTTTTTTTTTTACGTGTGGAAATCCCCTCGGACCGTCACCCCACCGGGGCTTGTGGCGGGGCGGTGTGTCGGACTTGAACCGACTAAAACCACACGGTGTGCCACTCTGCGCCTGTGAAGGGACGAGTACGGGAACTGCAGTTATTATCACATCCGGACCCCTCCCAGCGCCTGCCCGCACAGAAGCGGGCACCGTCTGCTGGCAGACTCTCAATTAGGCGACGTACGGCACACGCGTACGTCGCCCCCTCGCGGGTGGCCACTAGAGCGGATGGAGGGGAAAGCCCGTCCTGACAATCCGCGGCCACACTCAGGGCGGCATGAGGCGCTGATAGGCGCGCCTCCGCCACCCGGTCCGCCGGCGGCGGATTGGGTCCGAGTGGACATCGTCCTCCCGGGCCTTCTCCGCCACGTCCTTCTGCGAGATTACATCTTCGCAGAAGGCTGCGACCGCGGCCGTGCCCGGAAAGGACCTGCGTCAGTCGGAAGGAAAGGTTCCCGTGCTGCCGCCCTGCCCACTCGAGGATGACCGGCTGGAGAGCCTCCACGGCGACAAAGCCAGCGCGTGGAGTCTCCAGCCGGAACGACCATCTGTCCATAGTGGCTCGACGAGCGGCTTCACGCCACTCGCGTACCTCTTCGGGCGGAGGGAGGTAGCTATACTCCGCCCGATATCCAGCCACCCGTCGATAAACTTCGGCGAGCACTTCCGCCTCCAAATCCCACGGGGGTGTCCCAGCTAGGGCGCACGCCGCCTCGGTCGACACCGTGCGGTATCCACGTATGGCTCTGACCGCCAATACCCTCTGAGGCCGCCAGAGACGCGCCTTATTCAGGGCGGTATCACGGCATCGACCGTCGAACGCCCCTCTCGGAATCCGAATTGGGCGTCCGACAGGTTGGGCCCCACCTCGCAGAGGTGCCGGACGATGCGGGCAGAAAGTATCCTCTCAAAAAGTTTACCCGCCTCGTCCAGCAACACTATAGGCCGCGACCGAATAGGCAGGCCGTCCCGGCTTCCTTAACAGGACCAGCTTCCCGCATTTCCAGCACTCAGGGAAGCGTCCGGACGCCAAGCTAGCGTCCAACACTTCCCAGAGGCGGTCCGACATATGGTCAAGGGCTCGGGCCATCACTCGGGCTGGTATCCCGTCCGGCCCAGGGGCGGTGTCCTTGGAACGGATCCGAAGAACAGCCGCCCCAACCTCCGACTCCCTAACGGGCGGCACATCGTCCTCTCTAGCCCCGTCGTCTCCGACCGCGTAGGCCATCGACGGGGGTGTGTGCTCCGCCCGCTTCCGGAAAAGGCCCTCGACCACTTCCTGCAGGAAACTGGGCTGGAGAGTCTCGGTAAGGGGGGGGGGGCGCGACGTGCGGAGCTTCTGTCGCACCGCACGGTATGGGCGACCCCAGGGGTCACGGTCGAGACCCTCCAGCATCTCCTTTCTCTTATCCTCCTTGGCGCGGCAAATGGCCAGCTTCAGAGTCCTCCGCGCCTCGCGGTACTCCTCATGAAGCTGGTCCCCGCCACCGTCTCCACGGTGGCGTCGCCGGCTGCGGGTGTAGGACCTCCGGGCACGAGTACAGGCCGCACGGAGGTCCGCCAACTCCTGGGACCACCAGTAGACCTCCTTCCGTGGAGGCCGACGACCTTGGATGCGGGGCATGGCCGTATCGCAAATTTGCGTAATCGCTTCGCGAAAACGGCCAGCCCCCACGTCCACGCCGACCTCCTCGGTCGGGGCCTGCGGAGACAGCCAAGATTGAACAATGGCCGCCTCCTCTAGTAGGTCCTGAAACCATGGCAGCTGGGCTGACGATATGTGTGGGGGAACTGGGACGTAAGCTTACGGAGGTTAACGGTGATTGAGAAAAAAAAATGTAAAGTATAAGGTAATGTGAGTAAAAAACTTTCATTTAATTTGTACAAAATCGAAAATGAATTAATAAAATAATACAAGCATAAAAACTGTGTTTAATTACATGTAAAATGCAAATGAAAATCAAAATATAAATTAAAAATTAAAAAAATCACAAAATAATTCAAATCTCCAATTTGCAAATCACTCATGATAGGTACTAACATCTTCAATTATTTATTTCAACATGTAGGTATACCTATATGTTATTACTGTGGAACTAAAGAAAAATACACACACATACATTAATTCGAAAAACATAACCCTCCTTCTAAAGGATTCGGCTAAAAATAGGGCAATATTACTTTCATTTATTTCACCCACATATTTGTTTAAAGACGAGAAACGGTCGTGTCAGTCAACGGCGGATATCCAGCGGTGCAACGCAAATGTTGACACTTTATGTTAACACCCCGCCTTAAGGGAAACACCACACCTTTACCCCTAAACTTGCTATTTTATACCTTATTTCCTTAGAAACAAAAGCTGTAATCATAGTTTACAGTGATAAAACAAAACTGGGATGGTTAACCTAAGGGTGTTTGTTAAAACAAAGCTGTGTTAGGGCGGCTTCTATTAAACTGAAGTTAAAATAAACTTGTAAATAAGAAAAATATTGTTCTTTGATAAAACTTTGGGGCTTTCTAACTTATACGGAGTTCTGTTTGACATTTCACAACCACAACTAAAATAATAACTGGTAATACAGTAGGTTTATTTAATAAATGGACTAAATATATTTAATAGGTAATTTTAATTGTTTGGTAAAATTGAATAAAAATAAATGCTAAGTGTATTCTGAAATTCTAATTTGATTTTAGTGCTTTATAAATTGTCTATAGAGCATAAAGATATAAAAATAAATATCATTTCTAAGGACTATACGTTACTAAATATTTACCTAACGTATGGGGGTTGGTGATATATTTCAAGAGCTTTCTGTCTTAGGAAAAGTACCAGATCTCACTAATGCAAGGAAGTTAAAAGATCGAAATAACATAACATTTGTTTTCACGATTCAAATTGTTACGAAGAACGTGAACGTGAAGAAGTAGATAGTAGAGCCAGGCTGATTTCAGTACAAACGGGCCTGCTCGACCGGGGCGGTACTACCCTCGCACAGAAAATCAACGTAAAATGACAGCGATCGTGCTGTCGTGTTGCGTTGGTGAGTGCGAGACCGGAGGCCCAAATAGTCTATTCCATGCTTGTTGACTAGACTAAGAGATGCAGAAGCATCACTAGGCCGCCATGGTGTGGGTCGCCATGCTGCATTGTCTGCATTCGCAATGACTATGGTGACCACCACTCTTGGATTCTGCTTATGCTTTCCCTCAGGCAGAGTAGAGTCATTTTGGCGGGCAAAACATAAAAAAAAACATGAAGAATAAATAAAAAACGCAGATCTAAAGAAACGAGGCAATCTATAAAACGGCAAAAAAATGCATTAGACGAAATGGAAGACTTAGAAAACAAACTTTCATTAGCAAAGATGAATGATGAAAGAAAGATAAACCAGTGATCGTGTTTACCCAGGGTTAAGGGGACACATGCCTGGGGCGGCAGGTCGTCAGGGCAGTAGATTGGACCCGGTTCATAATCGTATTCTACTTATTTTTATTAGATAACAATCGGCAATTGAAATTAAAGTAAATTTTCACACAAAAATCTAAAGTTTGTTTTAACTGCTAGTTTGCTTTGACTTGACTTGTGACACACGAAGGCTATACCAACGCGGATCCCATCTGGTCAACGTGGTGATAGGTATAGTACGCCAAAATCTCCTTTCTAAGAACTCAATGTCCAACAGTGGACTATCGAAGG
This sequence comes from Diaphora mendica, assembly GCA_949125395.1. Classification (NCBI taxonomy): domain Eukaryota; kingdom Metazoa; phylum Arthropoda; class Insecta; order Lepidoptera; family Erebidae; genus Diaphora; species Diaphora mendica. The sequence goes on from OX421316.1 coordinate 5,672,302, forward strand.
GTGTGATGATGTTGTTATTTACTCTAAATTGGCAGTGACGCTGTCGGAACTCGTAGAATAGATCTCTATTGAAAACAATTTAAGACATTTATTTCAGTTTTAAAAACACTAGAAAATAGACTACATGGTACATTATCGTTGAAAATTTAATATTTTCTTTTGTAAAACGTTTTCATGAAAAATCTAAATTTAGCAATTGTTTTAAAGAGTCTTGGGAGCCGAATTTTAAGAAACACCCCTCAATTTGAACCCCATTAAAATTTGAAAAGAATTGATGCATAAATGTTTTGTAAGGTCGCGGTGATGAGGCTCGGTGCCATCTGAAAGAATTAAACGTTTTTATTTCATTGTATTCTTTGATTAAAAATACGATAATATTTTAGATAGAGTCCAAAATAGCAAATGAAGAGCAGCAAACCCAAAAAACAATTGCTTCAAAGTTTTAAGGAAATGGTAGGTAGGTACGTAGAAGTATCTACTTTTTAACCGACTTCCAAAAAGGAGGAGGTTCTATGTTTCCACTGTATGTTTTTTTTTTTTTTATGTATGTTCAGCGATTACTCCGTCAGTTGTGGACCGATTTTGAATTTTTTTTTTGTATTCGAAAGGGTATGCTTCCGAGGTGGTCCCATTGCCAGCATATCAGGATCTGGTGATGGGATCCCGGAGAAATCGAGGGAAACCCTCATTTTTTATAGGCACATACTATGTTTTTCGTATATTTTCTGAAGTTACACTGGTATTTGCGTCTGGTAGCCATCATTTTATGATGATGAGCTGATGATGTAAGGTACAACTCCTTAACGGTTAGGAGTTGCAGGATAAATCTTTAAATATCATATGTATATGTGTTACCTTTACTCGTATTCTTTCAAATTATTTAGGTAAGCTGATGATGGAAGGTGGAAGGTAAAACTCCTAAACGGTTAGGAGTTGGAGGATAATTCTTTCAATTTCATACGTATCTAAAGACTTTCAGTCGTATACTTTCAAGTTATTTATGTGAACTGGTGATGGAAGGTTAAACTCTTCAACAGTTAGGGATTAGAGGATGATTTTAATATTGCACGTACGTATAGACCTTAATTTGTATTCTTGATGATGAAATTTGATGAAATAGTTCAACTTCCTACTTACCTACTATTGTTTGCACTAAAAACTGAAAAATAAAAATCTTTTTATAAAAAAAAAACCGACTTCCAAAAAACACCCAACGAAAACTCTCTGCCAAAAAAACACTTAAAAGCGTAAAATAAACTGGTTCTTCATAAATTGCCTATACCTAATTCTTTATTCATTTAAATAGTAGTATTATAATGTGTGCTAGGTACCTAAAATCTGTTTGAAGTCTGAAGACTGAAGACGAAGAAGAGTTCTCTGAAAGAATTTTCAAAATCGGTCCACAATTGACGGAGTAATCGATGTACATACATAAAAAAAATAAAAAAAAAGATACCGATGAAATTGAGAACCTCCTCCTTTTGGAAGTCGGTTAAAAAGATCTACAAAAAAGTCCGCGACGGTATATGTCTATCTCTTAGGGATAACCCACAATAACCATTTTTTATTCCTTTCTTTTTACGAGAAATAATGGCTTATTTAGGAAGCGATTTTAAGCAATACAGAATGAATCCTTATACAATTAAGTAAATTAAGTACATTGTGCATTTAATATAGATCAAAATGGCTCTTTACAGTATCTAATTTAAATGAATATATTCAAAGATTTAAAATGCTCGAATCGTGTGGTCGGCAGGGGCATCTGAAATCCACCCGTGCGAAGCCGGGGCGGGTCGCTAGTTAATCTATATAATAAAAAAAAAACTTCGTTTAAAAAAACCGACTTCAAAAACTGAAAAGTATAAAATAACTTAATTTGAATGTGCTACCTATTCATAGGTTTGAATTCGGCGCCAAGCCAAATGTAATAGTAGGTACCACACTCGCTATATTTCGAGACGAACGTCAACGACGTCACCGACGCTTCGGTTGTTTTGTCCTACGCGAAGAGCAGCTATCCCGCTCAAGGTCACGCGCGGCGAGTCCTACTATTACATTTTGGCTCGGCACCGACTTCAAACCTATGAATTAAGCAATTAAGCACATTCAAATTAAGTTATTTTATACTTTTACGAAGTTTTGTTTTTATTTTTCGCTTTTTAGTCTTTCTCAAGTCTCTCATCATCATTTCACCTAAATAACTTGAAAGATTACGACTAAAGGTAACATACAACATACTGTATAGAATAATAAATAAATATTTCGGACATGATGTTTACAGAATATGAAAGCATGCAGACAATTGCCTTAACTTTATTGCAGGCGCTCACGTAAATTTGAGGGTTTCCTTCAACTTCCTTGGGATCCCATCATCAGATCCTGATATGGTGGCCATGGGACCACATGGGGAGCATACCCTTTCGAATACAAAAATAATTTTCAAAATCGGTCCACAATTGACGGAGTAATCGATGTACATACATAAAAAAAAAAAAAAAAAAACCGATGAAATTGAGAACCTCCTCCTTTTGGAAGTCGGTTAAAAAATGCGAGTCCACGGGAGGTTCACAGAACGAAGTCGGTCCGGGCACCTAGTATGAAATAAAATTATAAAGAGAATGATAATCATTTTAAGGTAGATTTCAACACAACCGGGCCGGTTCGACCGACGCGGTACTACCCTCTCACAGAAGACCCACCTAAAATGACAGCATTCGTGCTGTTGTGTTTCGCCGGTAGTGCAAAACCGAAGGCTCAATGATGCAGAAACATTTCATTAAGTCGCCATAGTGAAAGTCACCATGCTACATTGTTGCATAGTCTGCATTCGCATGAGATTCTTCTCGTGCTTTCCATCAGGCAGAGTAGAGTGACTTATATCTAACGGAGTCCTTGGGGTCTCTCTACGAGATCGAATCATAAATGAGGAGACCCGTAGACGAACTAAAGTTACCGACACAGCAGAGCGAGTCAGCAAGCTGAAGTGGCAGTGGGCAAGGCACATAGCTCGGAGAACCGATGGCCGATGGGGCAGAAAGGTTCTTGAGTGGAGAACACGTGACGGCAAACGCAGCGTAGGAAGGCCTCCCGCAAGGTGGACGAACGACCTGGTTAAGATCGCAGGGACTCGTTGGATGATGGGGGATTGAATGGGGAGGCCTACGTTCAGCAGTGGACTTGTTACGGCTGATATAAATAAATAAATATTTTCGTACATCTAACACACAGCGCCATATAGTCCCAAGCTAAGCAGAGCTTGTTTTATGGGTTACTAGACAACTGATACAAATACATATATACTTCTTTTTTGTAAATACATACATAATATACATAGAAAACACCCAAACTCCGAAACAAATATTTGTAGATCATACAAAAATTTGGTCAGACCCGGGAATCGAACCCGAGACCTCACAATCACCAGTCGCACACGCCAACCGCGAGACCAACGAGGCAGTCGGAAGTCGATATGAATCCTATGAATGAATGAATATCTACCTCTACAATTTTCATCTATTTACACGTCATACCTATATATTAACACTAGCTTTTGCACGCAGCTTCGCTCACGCAGACTTTCATCCCCTGATTTACCACCTTAGGGGTGGAGTTTAGTAAAATCCATTCTTAGCGGATGTCTACACTCTATAAGGTACCTACCTGCCAAATTTCAAGTTTGTAGGTATTATAGTTTCTGAGATTTCGTGATTAATAAGTGAGTGGTATTTCGCTTTAGTATTTTATATATAGATGTACGTACCTACGGAATTTAAACGACATTTGTTTCAACCGTGAAACGGCGGGAAGTGTTCAGAATGTTCAGATCATGACGTCACATTATAAGCAGAACTATTCCACGACAATACCTTGACAAAATGGTTAGAAAAATATTCTCTGGCACATTCTACACCAAGAGCTCGTGTTAATAGGCGTGTAATGGACCGTGTCAGTGGTGTTGTTCTGCGAAGATATAAACATAGAGGACACTATGACTACCGCAGTGCTATTAGTTCTCCGTACGACAAATATATTAAGTATAAATCATGCAGACTCTTTCGTGCTCCTTTGCTGTAGTTTTGGTGAGATTGACTTATTCCATTCAATACAATATTGACAGCATTTTAATAATCTGACTTACGAAATGGTATAGTCGTTTTAGACTTCCCTTTTGTTTTCATTTGAATTGAAATGAAGATATCCCCCTACTGTTGAAAATAGGAAATTATAAATACAATTTATTATAATTCAACTCTATGTAGGCGCATTGAAGTCAATGGTTCACCACAATCGCAACTTTACATTGATACCAATGTAATTAGATCTAAACTTTATCATTTACGTCGTTATTGGTTTCATTCAGTAAAAAATTCTCTTAGATTTATAGTTTTACAGACGTATTAATAAATAACAAATTATATTCATAAAGCAAAAAGAGCAGAGCATTTTCAAAAACTGTGCCTTGACCTGTTGAAGGGATTATCAGATTCTATCTGATTGTTATGATTGATGAGAAAAATGTTTCAACAATATTGTCCAAGTTGCTTGATACTTTTAATTAGAAGCCCGATCGTGTGGTGACGAACACTATCCCTATTCATCACGTTTATTTACGTAGTGGATTCTCCTCATGAATGTAGCCGCAGGATTGCTCATTTAATTTTGCACCTGATCCGAGAATGGCAATTTCATTCATCCGCCACCCCTGACAGGCCAACCCATCTCACCCATAACTATAGCCAACTATAACCGTCACCTCGGTCACGATAATTTATATTACGACATAGAACGCTATCTCGCGACGCCAGCACAAGTTACTAGAAAACCATTTGGCTAAAACCCACTACTGCTACTACTATTCATTTAAATAATTATTTATTACTACTTTGATAATTATAATCATTGTGGTGGAGGACAAATCGTATTGTCTTAGAAAACATTAAAAATAATACGAAAAACAATTTTTGTAGAAACGAATGAGGCGCAATCTAATCGCAGGGCGCAATCTAAAACTAATAAAGGCGCAATTCCCTGGGAGGGTGAGGTTTTTTTTTTTTTTTTTTTTTTTTTATGTATGGCCCGCCATAATGACTATACTCTGCCTGATGGAAAGCATAAGCAGAATCCAAGAGTGGTGGTCACCATACTCACTGCGAATGCAGACAATGCAGTATGGCGACCCACACCATGGCGGCCTAATGATGCTGCTGCATCTTTTAGTCTAGTCAACAAGTATGGAACTTGTTGACTAGACTAATTGGGCCTCCGGTCTCGCACTCACCAACGAAACACGACAGCACGATCGCTGTCATTTTACGTTGATTTTCTGTGTGAGGGTAGTACCGCCCCGGTCGAGCCGGCCCATTCGTGCTGAAATCAGCGTGGCTCTACTACCTACAAAGGTGCCTATAAATTGCGTTTTATGAATATTTTGATAGAAAAAACTTTATAATGAAACACTACAAACATCAATAAAAATACACTGCAGCAAATATCACACGTCGGAAATGCAAACCACAATACCTAATTGGGTGTTCTATCTATCAAAATACGTAACGGCAAATGCAGTTTTTAAATACATTTCTGGTTCTGTAACATTCTTAAATTGTGTTACTTCTGCAGAACCAAACACGAAATTGTAAATATTCCAATAGTAAGTTCAGTTCTTATTCAAAAATCAATAGGTAAGTGTACCGATGGCAAAACTCTTATACAAAAACCTGTGTGTTTCAGATTTTAATCCTGGCTACTCATGAAGGTAAGATTTAAAATACTTACGGTAATAAAAAGGCTTAAAATTTACTGGATGATGAAACCTTTTTACCAAAAACATCTAAAATCCACAAACACTCCCACGATCTTGATTTATTAATAATAGGTCTTTACCTATGAAATTTCCGTTTTGTATGCAATAAGTGAAAGTACTTAGTTTTTCAAACTTTTTTATTTCTGTTATTCGAAGTAATCACCCATGCAATCGACGCATCTTTGCCAACGCATTGGTAGTTTATTGATGCCCTTCTTGTAAAAATCAGCTGGACGGGAGGCAACAAACTCTTCAAAGGCATTTTGTACTGCCTCTCGGGAATTGAATTTTTTACCCACTAAAAAGTTGTCTAAATTTTGGAAAAAGGAATAGTCGGTAGGTGCAAGGTCTGGTGAGTATGGCGGATGAGGGAGAGCTTCCAACCCCAGCTCTTGCAGCTTGGAGACTGTCTGTTGCGAACTGTACCAAATGATGTTGTCAGCTACAAGCTAAGCCAAAAAGAATACAAACGAACAATTACAAAAGTCTAAGCGATAGTCACTTGGCACCGACTTCAAACAGATTCTAGGTACCTAGCACACATTATAATACTACTATTGAAATGAATAAAGAATTAGGTATAGGCAATTTATGAAGAACCAGTTTATTTTACGCTTTTAAGTGTTTTTTTGCCAAGAAGAATTTAAAAAACTATAGACAGTCTATAGGTAGTAGAGCCACGCTGATTTCAGCACGAATGGGCCGGCTCGACCGGGGCGGTACTACCCTCGCACAGAAAATCAACGTAAAATGACAGCGTTCGTGCTGTCGTGTTTCGTTGGTGAGTGCGAGACCGGAAGCCCAAATAGTCTAGTCAACAAGTTCCATACTTGTTGACTAGACTGTTAAAAGATGCAGAAGCATCACTAGGCCGCCATGGTGTGGGTCGCCATACTGCATTGTCTGCATTCGCAGTGAGTATGGTGACCGCCACTGTTGGATTCTACTTATGCTTTCCATCAGGCAGAGTATAGCCATTTTGGCGGGCCATACATAAAAAAAAAAAAAAAAATGACAGTAGGTAAATCGTAAGCCACAGATGTATCATCAAACTTGCACTCTCTGGACTACATCACGTTGAACTCCGTAACTATCAATTCCCATTATTTTTATACTAAATGTGTTTGCTGGCATCCAAGACAGTATAGTTAACAGCACGCTTAGCCAAATGGAAGCCGAGCATTATTGGAAAGAGACTCGGTGAAAGTTGCGTGAGTCAGCTAGTCACATAATAAAAACAAAAAGATGAACCTCATTTTTTCCACAGTATCGGCTTTACCACGGCCCTGCTACTTCTTGGCACATTTTACCCCAACAAATGAAGCCACAACCACAACATCGAGTACAACTCCAAGTACCATAGAGCAGCTGGAGAACATTCGTAAAAGTTCGTATCATCCACAATTCTTTATTTTTGTTGTATAGTGGGCAGCGTTGCCAGACCACAGAATAACTAATAGTACTCCAGACGTCCGGATTTTGGCGGGACGTCCCGATTTCTGAATCAAAATTGTAATGTCCCGCGTGGGACAGGTTTTGTTACGCTTTTTGGGGATAACTAGCCGGACGCCAAAAGTGAAGTTAGATACTTAGCCGTAGTGCTTTATCGTCAATAAAATAAGCAGGCAAAAAAAAATTAAAGGCACTACTGCCAGCATAATAGAAAGAGGAAATGGAAATGGCACCAGTTCTTTCAAGAATCCCTAATTATTGAAAGAACTGGTGCCATTTCCATGATGTTTTTTTTTTCACTCTTACTCATTTGTCGTAATTTCTGATTGGATTTACTTTGTCCCGCTTTCGACGAAAGAATCCCGTTTTTTTTCATTAAAAAGTTTCCAAACCCGGATTTGACAAAAAAAACTGGCAACGCTGATAGTGGGACTTATTCAAGATAATGTTATTTAAAAGATACCTCAGTTCAGTTCAGAACGGTTCAGCTGAACCGCTCGTAGTCAAGGAAAGACTGTGTGAGCTTTATAGGTGATGCGCGAGGTGTGACTGCGTTAGGGTTATTGTGTTGGCACTTTGTTACTGATTATAACTAGCTCAATTGTTAAATTACGTTTTTGTTAGAAGATATTACTTGCGGCAATTATTCTACTTCGAAAAAAGAAACGAAATAGGTATCCCATAGTTATATACTTTTACATTTTAATTTCAAGAAAATTACTGATGAACTTTGTACGAGACTTTCATAGATTAGTAACTAATGTTAACATTGTTTTTTATTTCAGATATCGGCAATTTGAGTAAGTCGGCGATAGAAAAAATGATTCAAAAACGTAGGCGTTAGAGGGTGCTAAACACAACTACAATTAGTTTAAAGGGAAAAGAATATTCATCCCAATATTCCGAAACTATTCATGGCGTTAATTTTAGTAACTAATAATCACTTCACTAATTTTATTACATAATTAATTAACCCCTATTCATTCCATGGGTGTCGTAAGACCTGAACTAAAGGAACAAATTACGCAGGATAACAGCACTGCAAACTGTTATACCAACATAAATCATATACCCAACACCTCCTTTCTATCACTTCTCAGCCTTATGGCTAAGAATAATGAGTAGTATCGAGTCCAATCAGCAGAAATCTCCCTCGAAACACCTCATTTCTAAGGAGAGGCCAATGTCCAACAGTGAACTGTTAAGGCTGGTTTTAGTGTCACGCCGACAACGCGCTGACCGTCAGCGCTGATAGACAAAATATATGAAACTCTATGCAGCGTTTTTGAATAACGCGTGACTACGGGCCCATGTCGAAAATTGATGGGTCTTGTGGACCACCAGACCTTTTTTAAAAGATACAGGGGCATAAAAAATAACATTCAGCACTATGCCGTCACTTGTAAGCTGTCCAACTGAGTAATGGTGAAGGGGACGGGGTAATAACCCTCGATTTTTCTCCCTTGTCGCATGATTTTTGTACGGCGTTGCGGAATAATGTATTAAAAGAGGTATTGAAATTGTATGGAACCGATGCCGTACAAAATCAAATTGACCGAGCAAAGCGCCGGGCGCTATTTCGTACCTACGGCATCGGTTCCATACAATTTCAATACCTCTTTTAATACATTATTCCGCAACGCCGTACAAAAATCATGCGACAAGGGAGAAAAATCGAGGGTTGCTACCACCTCCACTTCGCCTGTAGGTACTCAGTTGGACAGCTTACAAGTGACGGCATAGTGCTGAATGTTATTGTTTTATGCCCCTGTATCTTTCTTAAAAGGTCTCCTGGTGGTTCAGATGGCCCATCAATTTTCGACACGGGCCCATAGTCTAGTAGCTATCAGCGCGGACGGCGGTCGGCGCTGACCGATGCTCACACGCCGCTGTCTTCAGTGAGCGTTTTAGTGCTTGTTCACATAGGAACGCGCGGGCGCGGCGGCGGTTGCGGGCGCGGTATACGTTGCGTGCTCGTGTTCACATTGACCGCCAGGCGTTTGCGCGAGCGATAAGTTCAAACTGGTTGAACTTACCTGACGTCGCGAGTGAATCGCGCACTCCGCCGCTAGTTCAACGTGAACACACACAAACGTCTCTCGCGTTTGATATTGCCGAGAGCGCGCCGCGCGCGTCAATCGCTACTTTGCTCGCTACTTAGACCGCACGTGCGTTTTGTACGTGAACACTTGGATATCTCATCATATGTTTGATATTTCGTGACCGCGCACGCCACCGCGCCGTACGTCGTACGCCGTCAGCGAGTACAGATATGTCAAATCGCGATGTAAACACTAGTCGTGTGATCGACGAAGTACGCCTGAGAAAGAATTTGTGGGATACATCCGATGCTCTCTATAGAAATCAAGACGCAAGAAACAAATCCTGGTAGGATATTTTCATCACATTATCCGAAAATGTTTCATTATAACGTAACAAATTCTACCGTGACGGCTCTCTTCTCGATCAATGGATGACAAAAGTCTTCGTCGGTGTTTTTTCTTTGATTTCGATAGGTAGTACAAAGTAGTAATGATAATTGCTCCCCACATTTTACTTCTGTTTACGTCTGTACTCCGCGGGCCATCAGTATGCTACTGAAACGCTCACCCTCAGCGCTGACGGGCTACGCGCTGACCGTCGGCGCCGATGGTCAGCGTCACTCTAAAACCAGCCTAAAGCCGGACATACGCCTTCAAGTATACTTGCGCAAATCCAGACTGTTTTGTCGTTCTGTCTGTCGGACTTGCGCAAGTATACTTGAACGTGTATGTCCGGCTTTACAGCTGTTGATGATGATGAATGTCGTATCCTACTTCAAACAAAAGTTTCTTAGCTGACTATCATAATTAATGCGGTTTTTTTAAACAGTTACGATGGAGCGCACGAGTGATAGTCAAAATAAGGTATCCGGGAGTGAAACTAGTCAATCACATGGAACAAGTCCGAAGTCATATACAAGTGTACCTAACCCATTTGAAGAATTAATTTCTAATTATGTCAAGTTTATATCTAACCTTTTTACATTATAATATAATCTTATTCATTGTTAATTTATGATAAAAGTTTTTGGTAATATGATTAAGTTAATATTTAAGATATTATGTACATGAAACTCATGTAAAACTATATAGCTAGTGGGAATACTATATTATCTTTGTAAAACAAAATTTTCGATTTCACAAATATTATTCACAATTAAAAATGAATAATGAAATTAGTTAATAATCTTTTGTTTTTGTACAAGAATGTACTTTTAATAAACTGCCATGCCATCGTTTTGTAGCCTTGTTTATCAAGTGTTTCATTTTGTGTGTGTACTAGGAATAAATCCTGTGTCGCGGGGGACTTTACAAACATACATGAAACGGACACAAATAACACCCAGACTCGGAACAACAATTTGTGGATGACACAGTGTTGTCCTACGTGGGACACGACACGACACTTGGTGAAGTAGGAAACGGCGTGGTGACCGTTAAACCACTAGGCCAAACGTGCAGTCGAACTTAGAATACAGACTGAGATCCCAGTCAGCCCAGACTTACATCATTTTCGGAAGATGAAAGTTTTAGAATCGGTAGTATAACTAACATTATACTCAGAAAGGAATGGATACTCGCTAAGCTGAAAGCGGAGCTGATTTACAGTTAGCAGTTATTTACAGTTAGGTGGAAAAAAAACGATGATTAAGAGGTAGTAGAGCCACGCTGATTTCAGCACGGTTGGGCCGGCTCGACCGGGGCGGTACTACCCTCGCACAGAAAATCAACGGAAAATGACCACGTTCGTGCTGTCGTGTTTCGTTGGTGAGTGCGAGACCGGAGGCCCAAATAGTCTAGTCAACAAGTTCCATACTTGTTGACTAGACTAAAAGATGCAGCAGCATCACTAGGCCGCCATAGTGTGGGTCGCCATACTGCATTGTCTGCATTCGCAGTGAGTATGGCGACCAATACTCTTGGATTCTGCTTATGCTTTCCATCAGGCAGAGTAGTCATTGTGGCGGGCCATACATAAAAAAAAAAAACAACTTACGTCATTTTAGGAAGCCTGAATTGCATATAATATCATTAAGTATAATATTTAAAAAATATTTTCCAATCAGCTAGACATATCCGAGAGGCCCAAGACCGTCCCAGACTCTATTAAAGTTTATAGGAATTAACGCCTCTGCTACAATTACGGCAGACTCACGCGACATGTGTATTGATCGCTATATAAGTTAGCATAAAATATATAAGTTAGTTAGGATAAAAGAAAAGTGGCCATGCATTATGTATGCATGGCGAAATTCCTTTCAGCACAAATTGTGCTTATGTAATTGATATACATAATTTGATCAGATTCATTTGGAAGGCGATTCAAAATCCTGTCAATGCCGGCTATAGTACATAAATAAAACAAAACAAATGTTTAATATATTAATTTTAATCAGACTCGTTTCACAACAAAAATGAGAAACTTTCACTCACTGATTTATTCTACAATATTAGTCAAATTCATACAAAAATTTAGGCTACACCAACTATTATTGTACAATAAACCCAGCACTCGACGACACACAGTGCCGTAATAACATTAATACAATAAAACTGAGCGTGATCATCACTTTATACACAATAAGACGTTGGGGACAAAAATAAATTATGACGACCAACTTAACATGGAACACTTCAAGCCGCCACGTGCTACAAGTATATAAATAATAAGATAGTGAATAAATTCTTACAACTCGTAATTATTATACATAAAAGATAGAGGAGATTGGAACATAACACACTATTAGCAGACTATGAGCAACTTAATGTTCTTCTAAGTTTTTTGGAACAACTCATGCGCAGCATACGGACCGCGTACACACACACGCTCACCATGTACCTGGCGATACTTATTGTCTTTACACTCACATTGACACAGTTTACAGCTCATCGTGGTCATCCTGAGGGCAAAAGGACAAAGTGTTAAACAAATTTTAAAATTAACAAATAATACTACTAAATACGGGCTAACATAATTCATTCATTTATGACTTTAGCAGAAAATATATTCAAAAATATCGATTGTCGCCTACACAATGTTATATGAATTCTGTCAAATCCTTAAACACTTATTTTCGTAGTTGTAAAGTTGATTTGAATAACAAAGGCCATGGCAATAGGATTATCAGAACAAAAAACAAAGTCAACTCACCACAGGTACTCCTTCACCAGCCTCATCATCGAGATCTTCATCGTCCTCCTCATCATCAGGCTTCTCAGCCTTCTCCTTTTCCCTCTCAGCCTCATCCTGTTCACTCTTCATCTTCTTTTCACCTTCTAACCTCTTCTTGATGGCTTCTCCGCGTTCTTTGGCCTCCTCCAAATCATCACCGAAGAAGAAATTGTCAAAGATGGTACCAGACTTGACTTGCCATAAGTCTAATCCGACTGTGCAGAGCTCTTCGCGCTTGTACAGGTTTGCGTCAGGGGTGTATTCAGGGTTGTCGATCTCTGGGTGAACCCATGGTCCTTTGTAGTCGGGGTTATCAATCTGTAATGAATATGTAACAATTAAATACAAAATCATCGAAATAATTTACATAATAGGGTAGATGACACCTTAGTCTTTTATCATCTGTCAAAGTAATCGTTTGTATGAAAAATGTACTAAATACAAAATTATGACGTCACTGTTTTAGACTACTCAATTGAGCAATATATTTCAATGTTTATTTGATTAAAATTTGTAATTGAAATGAAAAGCTGTAATAATTATATTTTCCGAGATGTTTATAAAATGTAATCAAGATTAATATCAATGCGCCGAAGCTATATCTAAAAAAATGTTCGAGTATTTTAATTCTAGTATTTCGCCTTGTTTTGTAGCAATTACTAGAATAGTAATTGAATACATCACGAATAGGATTACGTAATCAAATGTAAGTTAGATCAAAAATGTATAATTAATTCCGATTCTTTTGTAAAAAAATTTTTATTTATAGCACTGCTAAATCAAGAATCACATTTTAGGTAGCTTAAAAGACGCAGAAAACAAACATTACCATATAGCTCGGTTAATGCACTATTATAAAGTTTAAAAATAGGACTAATTTTAAGGTTTAACGAACTTAACAATAAATAAAAAATGTATCGAGAATCGACAGTCAATGAAACGTATTATAGATAAATAACGGTTACCGTAACGGCGATAGACGTTATAACACAATATGCAAACAGACAGACACGTACGACTTATTGAATTAGACTAGTCGTGACGTCACGGCATCATGACTTACTCTGTGTTTTAAATAAATTTGAACACGCAGAAATTAAACAATGAATTTTGATGCAGTTTTGTGATAACAATGTGCGAATTGGATGCGATAGAGGATTTATAACATCACAAGTTAACATTATGGAAGAGCAGAAGAACAAATCGCAATAAAAATATTATCTGTCAAATTGCTATTACAATTTCGGCAGTTCTATTTTGCTCTATCATAGCAGAAAAGGTTTACATAATTCAACCACCGAAAATCAACCAAGTCATCTGTACATTCGAAGTTTCTTTGTTTTTATAAAGACAACTCCCGAACTAAGAATACATCCCATTTCACGGAGAACTTTATAAATATACATGAAACGGACACAAAGAACACCCAGACTCGAAACAACAATCTGTGGATCACACAAAGTGTTGTCCCATGTGGGATTTGAACCCACAGCACTTGGCGAAGTAGGAAGTGGCGTGGCGACCGCTTAAGCCACTAGGCCATACGATTAATATTGATTTATTAAATTACCTGTTTAGGTGCCCAGACTCCCTTGTAGTCAGGGTTGTCGATCATAGGAGGCTCCCATTCACCGTCCATCTCATCATCCCAGTCCTCAGGCTTAGCCGCATCTGGGTCAGGAATGTGTTCAGGCTTCTCCCATTCTTCGGGTTTCTTGTCTTCAGGGTCAGGGATGGTTGCCCTCTCGTCCCAATCTTCTGGTTTCTTGGCTTCAGGGTCCTATAGGGTAAAAGTGAGGAAATATTTAATCTAAGTTAATCTTTGTAATTAAGTTTTCATATTTCAAATTATTAGAGTGCAATTTTGTAGATAAATACATACTCCTTTTAAGATTTTATAGTCTGCACCCTCATGGTCACAGATACAAACAATATTGGTGCAAATCAAACATAATGTAGTAAGTGATTTTATAGTAATTAATTAGTTATATATGCTTTTGACCATTTTAACACCAAGAGACAAGTTCATTGCCATCCATTGATAAAGTGCTGGGGGGGCCTAGGATTCGCACTTGCTTTATAAAAACCAATCGAATCGAACATCGCCTTTCTGCAAGGGCGTGTCATCAATTCAGTCGAGCTGTCCCATATGTGCTCCCACAGTAGTGGTATAGTATAGAGTCTTATAATGTCTTATTAACTATCTACATTCTACATTATGATATAGGTATTAGTAACTATACAATACCTTGATCTTCTTAGGAGGAAGGAAGTCCCAGTCTGCCTCTAATTCACCAGACTCCACCTTCTCATTGTCGATGAGCACCTCATAGGTGTTATCGGGCTTGACTACCAAGGTGTATAAGTGAGTGTACACATCATCCTTGCAACGGATGTCTTTCTTGATTAGGTGGTTCTTGCCCTTGTAGCTGAAGATTACGTGCACCTAGGGAAGAATTATAAGGGTTAAACAACAGTTAAAAATAATCACAAATTTTAACAAAACAAAAACATACGGGAATATTGAGTTATTCGTTAATTGGTCGCGCACACACTTAATGCAAATTGAAGACTTATATGGTTTTCTCATGGATGACATGTCAGAACTGGACCAAATTAAAATGGGACCACATGGGAAGCACCAGCTTTCAAATAAAAAAAGAATCATTAAAATCGGTTCACCCAGTCGAAAGTTATGAGGTAACAAACATAAAAAAAAATACAGTCGAATTGAGAACCTCCTCCTTTTTTTTTTAAGTCGGTTAATGATTATCATAATGGAAGTTGAATAGTGAAAATTCCATTCAATGTCATTTTAATAGAGAATTATTATAATATGTACTTGAATTTTTATTATAGACTCTCGTTTCTGAGATCATTATCAACAGCTTTTAGTACTCACTGGACACCAGCAGTGCCTAGACTAGGCCTCTCCTTAAGGTTTGGTCTGCTATAGCCTCAGATCAAATAAAATAAGGTAGATAACGCACGGCCTTGTAAGGTCAAAATGTAGCATAGTTTCCTAGCATGTGAGTGCGTTAACGCGTGTGTTCACTTGGAACTACGCTACTTTTTTTGCTTCAACAAGAACAAGGCCGTGCGTTATCTACCTTTTTTTATTTGATCTGAGACAATACCACACTGGCAAGATGGAGTTGGTAAATGGGTTTATTACAATTTTTCTTTATCTTTGCAGTACTGTTGCTATTTTTACAATTAGAATCATAAATTTAATTTTCGAAACTTCATATGTGCATATCTTGGGAAATAATGTATTATTATTTATTTATCGTATCTTTATTTTCTACACAACACTATCTTACTACACTTAACGTAGGTATGTTTTTTTTTTTTATTGAATAGTGGGGAAACGAGCAGACGTATCCCCTGATGGTAATCGATTACCGCCGCCCATGGACACCCGCATCACCAGAGACGACAAGTGCGTTGCCGGCCTTTGGGCGATGGGGGGACGGGTACGGGACGGCCTCCGGTATCCTCACTCACTCGGTGAAAAACAGTGCAAGCGCTATTACACACTGGTTTTCTGTGAGGCCGTGGTATCACTCCGGTCGATTCATGCCAAAGCATGGTTCTCCCACGGTAATTTTTTTTTAGATATTATTAGGTATTTGAGAATATACAGAAGGAAACTTTATTTGGTATGTCACGAAAATAATTTCAATGACGAATGACAAATCCATAATGAATGAAAGAACCATGAACGTCCGTCCACACTTTCTCATTTGTACATTCAGCGCGTTTTGTGTTAGCTGAGAGGTCATTGCACTTTCGTGTCTCGTTCACTCTACACATTCGCACATTTCGTTAGCATCTGTTAGAACAGGTTGTTATCAAACGACAATGAACTGTCTTGCACGTTTTTCTAGTATCATAATTTTTATCATAGGTATCACATGGGTATAGTATAGCTGTATGGTAGGTATTAGAGATACGTGAGACAAGGATACCACCACCTAGGTACATATACTCGTATAGGTTGAACCCAATATAGGGTCTATTGCTATCTTATGTGGAAAGATAATAATTGCAACAGCAATAATAAATATAGACTAGCGACACGTGGTATTGCCCGGGGGGTTGTTCGTAAAATAAGATACTCCCTAATTTACTCCTTAATAACATAATATGTCTGTTCGTGAAAGTCCCGTCAAAATAGGTCTAGCCATTACAGAGATTAGTCGGAACAAAATAGAATTGCTGTTAATATGAAATTACGAATAGACACTTGAATGTTATTGATATGTATAGATTTATGTTTTCAGTATTAGTCGAATTAAACTGCTACCTAGGTATATTTTAATTGTAATAGTTACGAAGTCCACGCCACTTTTAACGATGCTGCGTAAAAATATTCATGATTTAAATCGTATTTTCACTTTTTGATCGTTCTGAATTATAAAATTCTAAAATATATTATTATCTTGTTGTACCTATTTGTTCATGCAATAAATAATGAAAACAATTAGTGAAGGCGGTAACGTTTAATTGTTACAACAATAGAGGAACCGCGCGAAATCGACCAGACGCAAAACAGAAGACTAATGCAACATCCTTTAGTTTCGATTTTAATCGTAATACCTTTTCCGATATCCGTGTTGTCGTGTCGTTATAAAAACGCTATCGTTACTATTGAAGGATAAGGAGAATCAATAACTAATATAACTATCTAGTTGTGATTATTGTCATCGATTCTAATGATCCTATTATTTTCTATTACTTACTAGCTGTGTACTCAGCTACGTTTCGTTGTAGCACATTGTGGTTGCAGAAAAGAGATAAGAATCATCTCTGAAGCGTGTTGTACATCGCTTCATAATTTGAACTCACGTGCGGAGCAGTTTTCAGTTTAAACGTGCTTAAGCCAATTCAACGTTTTCATGTTTAAAATACCTAAATAACATTTTAGATAAAATGTTTTTTTTTACAGTGTCTCTTATTTAACTTGATAAAAAGAGTAGAATACTCGCTTCTTTATTAAGTCTTGATACCGTCTAATTAGTGAATTAAATAAATAAATTTGTGAATAAGAAAGAACATGTATTTCTCGACCTTGGAGGTACTCGTCGTTATTTTATGTTTGTACAATTGTTAGATACATGTTTAATTCCCCTTAATTACACAAATTAAAACCCGAATATATGTTCATCTGTAGTGGTTCTTTCTAGGTAAGAATATTTAAAAGTTTATAAAAACTTTCTGGAAAACTTATTTTTATTCATATATGTACATAAAACTGCATGTCAGTTTTTTCCAGCTTTTTACCCCGCGGAGCAAAAATGATTCGTGTAGATAATGAAAGATTATAAATATAACATGGTGGTAAATCTTATTAAATTTAATAGTAATTATTATAATTATTACGCTTTAAATAAAAAATCGTTAACCGCAAGATTTAAGTATGTATAATTTGTCGTTAGGCTTTCACTAAGTGACGACATATATTTTTATTTAACTACCCACGTTGTAATGTAACAAAAAACTCTAAACACTCGTAAAACGATTAATTATTACCGATAAGTATGTGAAAACGAGTCGAACCATATAATTAAGTCTCGAAATATGTTTTTATATCTGACAGTTTTTGCAGTAAAATATTGATTTCATGATAATTTAAATATGAATATGTTCGCGATCACGCAGTATATGGCAACATATCGACAAGGTAACAATAGCTTATAGATAATGTTATAGCCGTAGTAATTAGAGTAATTACCGCTAAACATGTTTTACTATCATTCGAAATGATGATAAAATAGACAAGTGTCATCATTTTTTTTTTATTTCTATTTTTAAATTGTCTAAACACATCATGGAGTTTTTGTCATATTCCAAAGTTGTAAAGGTACATATTATTGGTTAATATTGTATTTTAATAATACATTTTTACACGCATTTTTGAGTATTCGCTTACCGAGATGGAAGTGCAAAAAGCTAAAGCATTTTTAAAATGGTCAGTACATAGATTTTGTTCAACACGAGTGCAACAACTCGTGTTGAACAAAGTCTTTTTTTTAATACCGAAAGAAAGTGAGTTTCATGAGTTTAAGGTACTTTTTTTATTACTAATGTACTACAATAGTTTAGAAATAACGATTTGCCAATAAAAAAATTCACTTGTCCTTGAATTATTAGTATAGTATTACAATATCAGTAGAAATGATAGATATAGTTGATTTGCTGATATTAAGTGGTTCGTTATCACACCACCGCCTCGTAAACTACGGCAGTTAAATATAGTCACCAAGCGGTTATGACTAACATTAAATAGGGACGTGGTTATATAAAAACTTTGAATTTTCATTTCACTACGATTTACAAATAAAACCGGTTTAATTAGTTTAGCGTGGCGCGCCATTTTGAAAACAAACTTGTACTTTTATAGGTTTTAGCGTTTTCATATTTAAATTTTGTTTGAAAGTATTTTTTGTGAATAAGTTTCCCTAAGAAAGGTCCACTAAAGTCTTTAAAGAGATTGTGGCACTAATTAATATTATTCTTTTCACGACATAGGGGGCAAATGAGTAGACAGTTCTGCAGCACTGCAACTAGAACTAAAATTCACAAGTTTACCGCTCTTTTAGCCCCCTTAGGGGAAGGAGAGGTTTGGATCCAGTAATTAAACTTTCTTTATGAAAAGCAAGGAAATAATTGCTTTGCAACTGCTTTTCTATGAGGGTCGTGGTGGCAGGATACCTATAAATCCGGTCGAGTAAAGTTTGACTACTTAGATAAATCAATGTCGAACTATTATATCCTACTAATATTATAAATGCGAATATTCACGCAAAAACTACTGAACGGATTTTATGAAACTGTATCGTAATAAAGCTTATACTTATGCCACTATTTATCGCAATAACCGACGTATAGGCAGGCGGAGCCGCGAGCTTAAGCTATGTCAAGCTAGTTTAATTATGTTCGCGTGTGTATAGGAATAAATAGGTTAATAGGTATTGTTTATTTATTGATATAACAGATAAAATACTCAATTGCAACTCTATTTAACAGGTTAGCATTGCATATTATGTGTTAAGTCATAATCTGTATGCAGTGGTCATTAAATCAAATTATTAGGCCAATCAATGGCAACATTGTAAGTTTACCTATTTTATGTTAAATATTTTCACTGGCAACTGTAGGGCTTTGTACTCGCGCGGGTAATTTAAATTTAGACAACCATCTGGCAATGACAACTGTGTCATCAGAAGTTTTATTTTTTAAATACAAAAATGAGTTATTGTATGGAAAATGTGTTTTTTTTTATAAACGAGTTGTTATCTACTTTGATAAAGGTATCATTAGTTCTAATTAATTCTAATAAGAATCTCCTAATTAAAAATGTTTGCGACAGAATTAAATTTTAAATACATAATTAAACTAGCTGTTGCCCGCGGCTCCGCCCGCGTGTATGTCGGTTATCGCGGCAAATAGTGGCCTATGTGTTATTCTGATGTTTATACTTGCTTATGCTAAGCTAAGCTTATGCTTGAAAAGTTTCATCCAAATCCGTTCAGTAGTTTGCGTGTGAAGAAGTAACAAACATACACACTTAATTTCGCCTTTATAATATCAGTGTGACAGTGTGATTGCTAGATTATCATTTAAAATGTATATTCCTAATTAGGAATATACATTTTAAATGATAATAATAAAATCGCCGGTCTGTAAATTTTAAGTAATTACTTAAAATTTACAGACCGGCGATTTTAATTTTTATAACTTTTACATATTGTTACTCTCACTTTCAAGACGAATCTGACACCTCCTCAATCGATTTATGTCTCGGTGTATACATTATAGGGTGTGCCAAACAAATATACAAACAAACTCGAAATATCGAATAATCCTCCTTGTGTAGTTCGGAAAAATAAGTTCCTAATTAGATTCAAAGTCAATAAACTTGACTAACTATTCTATACTATTTATTTATTTATTAAACAAACAATAGTCTGTATTGATAATTTGTATACTGTATGAATAATAAACCTCTTTGCTAAGGAGAGGCTTATGTCCAGCAGTGGACTATTATAGGCTGTTGATGATGATGATTGATTGATGATAATTACAGGACTAACCTTCTTAGTGCCAGGTCCGCAAATGTCGGGACCAAACATGATTTCGTAGGGGCTCTCGCCGTGCATGTCCTTCTGGTCCAGTTTGCAGTCAAAGATCTTGACGTAGCCACCTCCGCAATCAATGTCTTGTTCATGTTTTACTGTGAATTGAACCACTAAGGGTTTGTCTACGTTGCTGAAAGGCTTGAACTTGCGCGACAGGGCGTAGAACCTCGCGTCTTCGGACGTCTGCAGACCTGGGAAATATCATAAAAATACTTTTTTATGACACCTTCGACAATTAAATAAGCTTCGTTACGACTCAATTACACCGGGACTATTATTATAATGAACGTACAATTAAGTTTAATACACGTATAAGTACTAATTCAATAAGCTCGTATTAACAGCAGATTTTTTCGTTAATTAGATTGGAGAATTTTTTATTAGGTAATTAAGTTTAAATGTGAATGTAATAGCTTGTTCTGCAAGGGGCCGAGCCGCCTTCACTTACCTTTATCTTCATTAGCGTCGTTATAAAACTTTCCAGCAGTCAACTTGAATTTGCCAAATTCTTTGCCAGGATGTTCACTGTATACCCATTCATTTTCCCAAGCGTCTGAAAGGAAAAATATACAAGTTTAACACAAAATTGTCCCAAAATCAACCGGCTACAGGCCAACGATCGATAGCACACGCGGCAAGCCGGCAGTTTGTCTCAAAGTTTTAATTATAATATTTACAACTTACCATCGAGGAATTTCTCCTCAAAGAACACCTCACAATTTATAGATGCTAATGCCAGTAAACTGACAACAGCTAACACTAGGGACTTCATATTTTTTGATTCACACAACCACCTCCGTTCGCAAAGGACTGGCCACGAATAACTTAAAATTTCGGCGTATTCTCTATTATTACTTCGACCGGTTAATAAGCTTCACGGATTCACTATTTCACTCTGTTCAATACAAAGTTCTCTAGTTGAAATGAGACAACAAAAATACGTAATAGTATTACGAAATGTGAAAAAGAGAAAGAAATATTTAGAGAAGTGGACATCCTAATAGGTGCGAAAGGGAGATCAATAAAAAGCTTTGACGTTTAATACAAAATTACGCAGACAGATGGAAAGCCACCATTGGAGGACTACTAGCAAATAAGAATTGAACACACTGCACGACATTAATGATTCACTAAGCGGGAAAATACGAAAATTGTAAACGTAGATTTATTTCTGTAGCACTGCACAGTAAACAATATATATCTGACTAATGACGGATTCTCTAATAAAAAGCAGAGTAAAACAATTTTTTTACAAAACACATGAAATTACAGTTTTGAATCATTGCAAATTTACTTTCAATTATTTAATGTAATGTTTTCAAATACCACCAATCACTATTGCACATGGCATCAGAAGGAAAGCGAAATATACAAACTCGTTAGTAAGAGAAGGAAAGCTAGTGCGGTCGTAACGTGGATTAACCATGTCGTGGGCTTTTTACATTAGTTGTTTTATCTTACTAGGTTGATATTGATACCTACATCATTATTATTTTATTTACTCGTACGTAATAGTTTCAATGAAAATAATTATGTACGAAAAAGACGTTGATCATAATTTATTTGTGATATACAGGTTATTTACTTAAATTTGCATAATTATCAAGTTTGCAGTAGGAACATAGACCTCAAGTATATATTTGTTAAATTATGTTGCTTCGGGTTTGATTCTCGGATGATACAAACTTATTTGACATTGTAAACATTAAAATAATAAAGAGTTCTAGGGGTAGTGCCAAAAACCTCCATTTTGGTATCCGAACGAATAAATGAATGAAAAAAAAACGATACTTATTTCAAAGAACGTTACTATAAAATATAATCTGTTAATCTGGTCCCAATTTTTTTTTTGTTAATTGTCGTAAAAAGGCTTGATCTTTTTTACGAGGATTAACAAAAAAAAATTGTGTTTAACTTTAGAATGTTCAAATAGGTAGACAGAGACAAAGATAGTCAGATGTAAATTAAATAAAACGTCTGGATATTATTACGCCTCTAATAGCTCTTTTTCTATTTGAATTAGTTTTGGAGTGAGTAGTATTGAAAGGGAATGGCCTTGTACTGACGAATTAAGAAAACGAAGCGTCACCACCCCTATTCATCCCGAAGGTGTCGTAAGAGCTGCCCAAGGGCACAAACGGCGCTGGACAACATGATACAAAAATATAAAATAGATACAAAACCTATACCAATCCGCCTGGTCAACGGCAGCGAGGTATAGTTCTATTTTTAAAAGCCTCAGATCAAATAAAAAAGGTAGATAATGCACGGCCTTGTTCTTGTTGAAGCAAAAAAAGTAGCGTAGTTGTAATGTGAAAAAGTAGTGTTAACGCGTGTGTTTACTTGGAACAACGATGCTTTTTTTGCTTCAACAAGAACAAGGCCGTGCGTTATCTTTTGCTTTTTTATTTGATCTGAGTTAAAAGCCAAAATTTTATTTTTAAATAGACGCGCGAGTATATCCAGCAGTGAACTCTCAAAGGTTGTTAAATCAAATCGTCGTGAAATCAGAAATAACAGCCATTAAAAATGTAGGTCATTTATGTTATTGATAACATAGTATCGATATCTTGTACCAACTAAAGTAATGATATAATGATAAATACGACAGACAGGCCATATAATTGTTTTTTGTGCACTATTTTCTGCTGTTTGAGAAAAAAAAAATTAACAACCTTTGCATAGAGATTATGAGGGTCGTAAAAGTTATAATGTATTTAGATAATGCGGACAAGGTTTTTGAGTCTAGAAAAAAGATAAATTAGCTGCATTTCTGCTTATCATACGTGTAACGTCCAACATAGCTAGTGCTTATCTTATCTTTGAAATTAAATACATGCTTATGTTGGCACTATTTTGCAATTTTTATTTTGAACACCTTCTGCAAACTTGTACTATTTATCTAAACGTTTGAACCCTTAGAATTACTTATAGACAATTCTCGCACTAGGGATAAGTATCCTGTGTCATACATAAGGGACTTTACAAATAATATGTATGAAACAGACACAAAGATCATAACAAGAGTCTATGGTTTGTTTTTTATGTGAGAATCGAACCTATGCCTTTATCACAAGCGGCAAATTGACCGCTTAAACGACTGCGCCATCCGGCCGTACGGTGTACATGGGTATTTTTTTATTAATAGTGTTTCTTTTTATTATTTTGTCCTAATATTGACAGCAAAATAGTCAGTTTTCTCCTAGCCCTATTCTCTGCTAGCTCCATTTAGATCGAAACTTCTGCAGACGGTTTGTACTTAGATTAGTGATAACCAGCTATATGAGTTGAAGTCTAAAACTTGGACATTAACTTACTACGTCACAAGCCATTTGACTCATTCTGTGATAAAATTAAGTAAGCAGTGGTGTCTATGTTTGTAGTTTTTAAAACGCGTTCTAGATAGGTAATTATTTTTCTACATATTAGAAAAGAAAACATCGATGGATCAATCAACTATCGATGACATTACAGAATTACAAAGTAAGTATACAAATTATAGTGAAACAATAACAAAACATATCATTTTAATAGCAATAGAAAAATGAAAGACGATAACTTATTGTGCCAAATCTAATTAATTTCGTTAAAGGATCAAATGTGGTTATGATTGCATTAATTTGTACTGCACAGGGCATAGTGATTTAAGCGATTACCTCACCGTTTTCTAATGCACTGAGTATTATAGGTTCAAACCCCACATGGGACAACACTTTGTATGATCCACAAATTGTAGCTCAGAATCTGGGTGTCCTTTGTGTAAATTTCATGTATATGTGTAAAGGCCCCCGCGTCTTGGCATAAACATATTTCTAATGCGAGAGTTGTCAAATAAGGAAGAAAAATATATAATACATTATATATAATACATTATACGTGTAGTTGTAGTAGAGTTGGAGCGGTTGCAGGCATAAGCACCATCAAACAAATCCCTATTCGAAGATGTCTCCGTCTCAAGACAAGTTTGTAAACATTGATATAAAAGGACCAACTTCGTGAGAACAGCTAGCTATTTCCGTTATTTGTTCGAGGAATAATCGAATAAAATGCTAACATCACTTGTCTTGTCTCATTATTACCTAATTCCTTTACTGAAACCTATTCGATTACGCAAATTTTATGAACTAAAGCTGACATAAGTACAAACACAACACATTGTTTATTTCTAAGGGGATATTTCAACGATTATGGTTATGGTATCTTTATGCACTTCCAGTAGGTAGGTACTCTTGGAATTTTTTGATGTGCAACATCTAATACCTCTCGTACCCTCGTACCCGGTCAAACCGTCTGTCGCCTTCTGCATGTGATCACAAATTTGTTAAATGTAATGCAGTGTTTCAAATTAATTCATCATCATCTCAGCCAAAAGACCTCTACTACTGGATATATGGTAGGTTTCTCCACCAGCGCGGCGGATTAACTATCAAAGATTAATAGCACCCTAGGCAAGCATCTCATCGGCGTCTCTCTAGCCCCCATACGATATAATTATAGCTAGAGTATATAGACAGGCTGATGATAATGATGATATAGATAGAGCTACTAGTTGGCAGTTACAGCTTTTTTGGTCTCATTATTGTTTGCATCCCTTTGTAACCTCGCTCCCCTAAGCACGTGTCTACTTTGCCTAGGGGTTAATCTGCCACTGTTCCTCACAACTACCCGTCTAACTCACGCAGAGTCTGCGACTCCTATTGCCAGCAGCGCAGCAGTAGGTACATATTTTTGCTATAGTGGGAAAACGTGCTGACCTGCCACATGATGTTAAGTGCCGACCTTCACCAGGGTGACCAGCCGATCGCGAGTTTAACGCTATCGTAGCAAGAGTATTCATCATCACCATGACCCTATTGCAGTGCTGAACATATGTCTCTCCCATTGCATGCCACTATGAGATAACGGATCGTAAGATTTTATATTAGTAGAATAATTAAAATATAAACACATATATGTACATCCTAATACCTATTCGTTTTACCTACGTCTGAAATATAAATAGCCGTAGCCGTAGAACTGATAAGTTGACCTGTAATTTGAGATGACCGCTAAAATTCGACCTTGAGTTGTGATAACAGTCCTCCAAACGGAAACAAACTCAGTCGTGTCAATTTTTTTATGGTGCAACAAGGAGCAAATAATCAAACGGATTTTCTGATGGTAAGTGATCACCGCCAAACATGGACACCTGCAACACAATAATAGTCAGAAGCAGGTCATTCTTTAAATGCCGTCCAGGTCCCTCCTGGAATCAGGGAGAGAATTTGAGCCGAGAATAAAATTGTAGTCGCGTAAAAATCTTATCAGTAGTTTCTTGGAATACATGGTGTCGACATATCGAGTGAAGTCCAGTTTCGTGGTCATTTAGGGGGAGGGGAGGTAAGGCCAAATTGGTCCTCATCTTTGGGCGGGGGCACCCCAGTACCAG
The DNA here is from genome assembly GCA_949125395.1 of Diaphora mendica. Taxonomy (NCBI): domain Eukaryota; kingdom Metazoa; phylum Arthropoda; class Insecta; order Lepidoptera; family Erebidae; genus Diaphora; species Diaphora mendica. The sequence continues at coordinate 5,698,343 of OX421316.1, forward strand.
CTCCTCCCTCCGCATTCAACGGAGACCGACTCGAATCGTCGGTTGCAAAGAACTTCCAATTGAGCTAGACTCTCTGGCGCTGCGTAGAGATGTGGCTTCGCTGTGGATCTTCTACCGCATTTAGGTAGATACTGTCTGGAGTGCTCCGAGGAATTTTTCGAACTGATCCCTGCCGCATCTTTCCGCTATCGTCCCACACGACAGGAGTTTCATCCCCATCATCTAGATGGTTGGCAGTCCATAACTGAGCGCTTTTCCAGAAACTTTCTGCCTCGCACAACAAAACTATGGAATGAACTGTCGCCTGCGGTATTCCCCCAATACGACCTTCAAGAAAAGAACGTACTCCTTCTTAAAAGGCCGGCAACGCACTTGTGAGGCCTCTGGTAGTGCGTGTATCCATGGGCGGCAGTAATCGCTTACCATCAGGCGGATACGTCTGCTCGCTTGCCCACTATTCCATAAAAAAAAACTCAAACAAACAAACCTTTCCTTTTTGTGAACATGATAACTACCTACAATAAATTTGTAACATGTAGTTGTTTTTACAACATTTCATGTACATTTGGCGCAAATTAATTAGTCCACGTCATTTATTACCAAATTCCGCAGCACATGAGTTAAAAACAAACATAAATTTTGATAGGGAAACATTATCGCTTTGCGGTGTTGGTTATTTTAATGATCACATTGCTTTAATGATATATTTAATGACGATAAAAAGTGTTAACTGGTGATACCTATTACGATGGTTTATGAACAAACATTTTAGCATTAGTAATAAATATCCTGTGTCACGAGGAACTTTACAAAGTTACATGAAACGGACATAAATAACATCCAGACTCAGAACAACAATTTGTAGGTCACACAAAAAATTGTCCCATGTGGAATTTACCTAAACCTACAACACTTAGCGCAGTAGAAAGCGGCGTGGCGACCACTTAAACCACTAGGCCAACCGTGCAGCCTATAACTTATAAGAAAGAAAAACATTAATAATTCTGACATTTACAGGACAACACATGATTATTAAAATGAGGTAACATTATAAGTGTAAACTACAAGCGATAATAATGCTCTGTGCAATATCAGAAAAAGGCGCCTATCTCAGCATGTTGCTGCAGCCTGCCTGAGGGACTGCGGCGCTGGTTCTACGATTAGCAGAACTCGCCCCCGGTGTTCATTGGTTAGTCCATCTATACGTCTGCATGTACATCTACGTACATATATATGTATGTAAGTTGGCAGGTACTAGTTGGTCGCCCAGTCCAGCGATCGAAATTCGATCAAATTTTTTGTTTTTTTCATTTTATTATTTTTAAGCTTTCTGCACTCCTCCTCCATACATTTTAACTGTACTAAATTTCATACTCTCGCGTACAGAGGCGTATCCACAGAGGCGTTTATGGTGCAGTTACTAAATGGGGAACCTGTGCGCTTACTAAAGGGCGCTTACTAAAGCATGATTCGCGCTACACCGTGTCGCGGCCGGGCCGTGCCCCGGCCAAACATCTATAGTATACTTTTGTATGAAGTGATTCATGCTTGACCGTGGCCCGGCCGTGCGCCGCCCGGGCCCGGACGGGGCACGGCGTCGAAATGTCGGTGGGTATTGTTTCCCGGCTCCGGCTCGGTCCGGTCGCGACACGTTGTAATATGAACGTGTGCACCGGGCGGCCGCAGGGGATTCAACGATAAATCTTAGTGATGGAAACATCAAAATGAACGATGAACAAGTACAAATTATTAAAAATAAAAAACCCGACTGCGTCAATATATTTTAACAATAAAAACATATAAGTTTTATATATACCTTGCGATCATTACACGTAATCCAAAGCAGTGCCAAGAACTACTGCGTAAGGTAGATGACTTCTGTACCTGGACGGAGGGAGTGAGGACAAAACCTAGCAAATGCTATTGCCTTTGTCTGGGCCGGCGAGGCACCAGGTATACCTCATATGACCCCGGGATTACTATTGGTGGGGAAAGTGTTTCAATAATAGCAGAAACCGTGCCCTTTAAATTCCTTGGAAGAAAGATAGACTACAAAGGTCGTACTCCATCTATAAACGTAATAGTCGATGACTTCGTAAAAGACATTGACAAGGTAGACCAACAGCCAATTAGTAACGTAAAAAAAGCTTGGATTTACGACAACTACTTAACATCACGTCTCAACTGGCCGTTTCTAGTATATGATATAAACCAGAACCACATAAGAACACTGGACGCGAAAGTCACTAAGACATTGAAGTTGTGGCTCGGGCTAGCACCATCTGCAGACCCGTCAACGTTGTACAGGGGCTCGAATAATTTTGGAATGAAATTAAAAAAACCTTCGGAACTCTACAAACACCTAAGAGTTACCAAAATGCATGTCTTGTCAAAATCCCAAGACGAAATCGTTAGATCCCTTCCAAAAGACAAAAATTCATCAGAGCTAGAGTCACGGCTCCAATTCCACAAAAAATTCATGGTGGGTACGCAGTCCAGTAGAGTTGGATTGGGAAATACTAGAAGACAGACCGACAAAGAGATAACAAAATCTTTCCTACAACAAGATGAAAACGAGACCTACAAGGTGCACGCAATGAACCTAGAAATGCAGAATGAATGGTTAACTCTAGGAGAATTTTGTATCCCACCAGCTTTGAAATGGCGCACACTTTTATATGATTGGTCACCCGCCCTGTTAAAATTCTACCTCAACGCCTTTCAATTAACCCTCCCCGATCAAAGCAACCTAGTAAGGTGGGGAAAAGCTACAGAAAAGGCTTGTACGATGTGCAATGCGGCAATAGGTACAGCCAGGCACTTACTGACAGGTTGTAAGGCGCTATTAGACCGGGGTCATTATTCACGTCGCCATGATAGGGTATTACTCATCATACGCGAAGCTATAAGTTTATCACTGGCGAGAGCGAAAAAAGGAACAACAACAAACATAAAAACTAACATCGCGTTTGTAAAGGAAGGCTCAACAAAAAAGATTTCACTCACACAAAAGCCGTACTCAATTATAAATACCGCCAGTGACTGGACATTATTAGTGGACACGTATGAAAATCACTACAGAATACCGGAGGATATCTGTGCCTCGGCGTCCAGACCGGACATATTTCTTTATGCAATGTCAATTAAGCGTGTAGTACTAGTAGAACTCACGGTGCCGTGGGAAACGAACATCCCTAAAGACCACGCTTTAAAAAGAAACAAGTACTTTGACTTAACCAACGAAATAACTAAAAATGGTTATGTCGTTGCGCTGTATGCCGTGGAAGTGGGTGCGAGGGGTATACCAGCTAAATCCCTCTATAACCTGCTTAAAGACCTTGGATTGCCAAGAGCTTCAGTAAGCTCTTTTCTTGAACGAATATCCAAAGCGGCATTGCTAGGCTCACTTCAAATATGGTTAGGTAGAGGGGGTAACACGGCGGACAGTGGAGGTGAGCGTTGACGCGTCGTAAGGAGTGCTCCTTAAACCTAAACCTGGGTCGCAATTCCCAGGCACTGTCGAAGTCGCATGTGTTGCCCCCATCTATCACGCGATGGACCCGGCACCCGCACGGTGAATCCATGGAACGCTAAGAAATAGGTCTATTCGTAATCACCGTAAAAAATCTTTATTTTGATACCACACTCGATGTATTTTGAATACGATTTTTTTAATATTAATTTTTGGCGCCAAAAATCCTTATTTTTATTTTTTTTTAATTAAATGTACAGTGTCACTCTCACGACTAAGACGAATCTATTGACACCACTCACATAAAAATACGACAAGCAGTTTAGGCTCTAGGGCGTGCCAAAGAAATATACATACATACTGACATAGGTACATACACTCGAAAAACATAACCCTCCTTTCGCAGTCGGGTAAAAATTTATAGAATCTGTGCGCAAGTATCCTGTAAAATATGACATGTGCCATTCTAAGTATTTAGGTAATAAATACAAAAATATTATTTGGAAAAGACCCGGAAGACCCGGCCGTGCAAAGAATAAACGCCAACAGCGTAGCATGAATGACTAGCCCGGCTGGTGCCCGGTGGACGTGCCCCGTCCGGGGCACGGCCCGGTCGCGACACGGTGTAGCGTGAATCATGCTTAATGATTGCATAAGGGCCATACGCTTCTGCCTCCGTAAACATAATTTTCGTAAAAGGTGTTAAAAAATTGCTTTACGTATTTAAGCATGATTCACGCTACACCGTGTCGCGACCGAGCCGTGCCCCGGACTGGGCACGTCCACCGTGCGCCAGCCGGGCCAGTCATTCATGCTACATCGGGCTGTTGGCGTCTATTCTTTGCACGGCCGGGTCTTCAGGATCTTTTCCAAATAACATTTTTGTATTTATTATCTAAATACTTAGAATGGCACATGTCATATATTACAGGATACTTGCGCACACATTTTATCAATTTTTCATCGTACATTTTGATGTTTACATAACTAAGATTTGTCGTGGAACGCCCTGTGGCCGCCCGGCGCACACGTTCATGTTACAACGTGTCGCGACCGGACCGGGCCGGAGCCGGGAAACAATACCCACCGACATTTCAACGCCGTGCCCCGTCCGGGCCCGGGCGGCGCACGGCCAGGCCACGGTCAAGCATGAATCCCTTCATACAAAAGTATACTATAGATGTTTGACCGTGTCCCGGCGGAGCACGGCCCGGTGTAGCGTGAATCATGCTTTATACGTCTCACCATACTCATTGCGAATGCAGGAATAAATAAATACAAAGTAAGATTTTCACTCGACTAGAATCCTGCCGATTAGCGCGATTAAATTAGTTATGTATATTTGCTATTTCTCTTATGTCAGGTTTCGAAGCTTATTGGTAATTATTATTTTCAGATCCAATAGGTATTTGCTTGACACATTGATAGCAAACAACGTAGGTAACAACCATTACCTACTTTTTTTTTGAGTTGGTAACATGTTAATTTACTAATAGGTACGTGAAGCGAAAACTTGTAATCCTTTTTACGAAAATTACGCGGACGAAGTATCAAAAGGCACATTTGAAGCTTTTAAAGGAGGAATACAGAAAAGTACCTTATCGTGGGAGAGCCACGCTTCCGCATTAACATTAGGCAGGCTCGGCCGGAGTGATACCATACGTCTGCTCGTTTGCCCCATATTCCAGAAAAAGGAAAGAAAGTAATGAAAAGAGAATGTTTATTTCACATTTATTATACCACAGGTTGGTAGTAAACTTAGTATAATGATATATATCAGTTTATCTTGCTACAGTAGTCATACTACATGAAATACAAACGCTACACTATTAATAGCATGATGCCCGTGTATACATGAGCCAGTCAACTACACGGCTCTTACATACATAGAATAAGAATAAAGAAAGCTTAACTTTTTACAAAACTCAAAAAAATATTACCTACTTCGATGATTTTATGTCTACATAGGGCATTTTTTCTTCAAATCTGAATAGGACCAAACCATTGTCGTATTACAATCTAAATTTAAATAATGACAGGTAAGACACACTACTACAGTAAAAAAAAACTGATTTGATGACAGGACACGCTGATTTGTATGTGTGCTACCATCTATGTAACACATACACAACTCTTTACGTATGTGTGTGTGAGAGAGAAACAGAGAGACTAGCATACATACAAGCTTTCTCTACACACAATGAATAAATGAAATAAACATTTATTTCAAAACTTACTCAAAGTCATATACAATAAATTATGTTAAACATTTTAAATGAAATTCTCTTTGAAGCTCTCAAGATTTTGTTGTTGGAAAGCACTTAGAGTGACGTTTTCTAATATGCTGGCTAGGCCGACAGCTTGCTTCTCATTTCTTGCCTTTTTCTTTTTGTCCTTCTTGAATTGCTTTTTCCTCAATTTATTCTGCTTAGTGTTGCCTTCGAGTTGCATTTCTGGGTCGCTGTTTTTCTTCTCCTTAGATTTTTTTCCTTTGTCCAGTTTCGACCTGATGCTGACTGATTTAGGCAGTATACTTGAGTCTTCTTCGTCAACTTGCATGCCACCTTCTAAAGCTGCCTTCACTGGGCCTGAACTTGATATCTAGAACAAAGAAAATTTGTTGAGAATTGTGAAAACATTAATCTCAAGCCTTAGTCTTAAATATCTTAAAGTCTTATAGTCTAATTATAGTTCAATTAACACTTTAATGAAAGGGAATAAATAAGAGAGAAGAGAACAGTTTGTTTTTTTTTTTATGATGTATGTATACATACTTTATAAAAATATTTAAGACTTTATATAGCTTTAAAACAAACTGTTCTCTTCTCTCTTATTTATTCCCTTTCATTAAAGTGTTAATTGAACTATAATTTACCTATTATATCAAAATTAATTTAATTTTCCAATGTAAAAAAAATGTTGCTTTGCCCTCGCATAAATCCTGTTTGAAAACTTGTTTGAAAAGGGGACAGTGAAAAGCTGTTTTACTTTCCAATATTATTTTCTAATCTTATGTTAATATCTATACAAATGAATAAAATTGGAGTGTCTGTTTGTAATAGTAAAATAATAACTTTTTACTAAATGCATAATGTATGTGTACGGGCCATTTGATAAGTCCAGGCACTATTAATAATGTGTAGTAAATGGTCTGTATTCACAATGCCCGACTCTATAGGGCAATGTGATTAAAACAGCTTGATTAATCACTTTACCCGACCATTATGAATAATGCACACCCTATTTTGGGCAAAGTATTTTTTTTTTTGTGTTTTTGTTTATGGTTAGGTGTTTTGTTTGTTTTTTAAACAGAAAAAAACCTAACTTAAACAAAACACTACAGTTCGCCCCGCGCGTACGCGCCACTCACATGTTGCAACGCACGGCCGAGGCCCTTTTATCACATTGCCCAGCTACAAGTAGGGAATTATTCATACTGCCCGGCAGGATTGATACGATTTAAATCACTTGATTTAAATCAGTAATTTAAATCGTGATTTTAATCAAATGATTTTTTTATAAAATCAATGATTTAAAATCATTAAATTTTTACTGCAACCAAATTGGCCAAAAATTGTCTAGGGACTTCCCCCAACATAGACTACAGCGCGCACACGTGCACAATGCGAGCGATTACCGGGATTCCAAATGCTACAGGACATGTTTTAGAAGTTATCAAATATTTCAGAAATCATTTCGCGCATGCTATTCAAATTCAATGCAAAGCGACAAGTGTCCTATTTCAGATAGTGTACTCATCTGAAAAGAATTAGAATATGTACTTTAATGAGTTCCTAAGTTTTTACTTTCCTTGTTATTTTTTCAACACTACTGTTTATTAAATTGTCATTTTAGTAGAACTTCTTAAATTAACTTTTAATTGTATTAATAACTAAATTTAAAAAATACGTTGTTTTCGTTAAATAAATAATTGACCATTACAGTATTAAAAATTGCAAGAAAGTAAATAAAACAAAAAAAACGATTTAAATGAAATTAATCCGATTTTTTTTTAAATCATGATTTTTGCCAACCCTGCTGCCCGGTCCAAGTAATAAATTCAAGCTATCTCAAGCATTGACTTCTAACATGGACCAGGGGCCGTCGGGCATTATTAATAATGGCCGGTCAATGTGATAAATTAATCACTATGCCCGACGCTCTTGGGCATTATTAATAATGGCCGGTCCTTATTAATAACGCCCAGTTAATCACGTTGCCCGTAACATATACACGTACATATACCAAAATAACAGTTTTTACAATTTTTGTCTGTCTGTTTCTTCGATTTTGACGGGACTTTCACTGGCTGATAGCTCGCTCGATCGGACTTAATGCCATGGGGCATTCTCTCCCAGTCGACCTTCAGGTGATGTAGAAATAAGATGTGGTAGGTGCAAAGAAAGTTTTCATGGCAAGTAATGGTTTTTAAATAATATATTATGTCCTACATCAAATTGAACCAATGAATATATTTTTTTGTTAAATAATGTTTTTATTTCAACCAGTAGTCAGCGAGATTGGCGCCTTCAATGAAATAGGTTTCAGTATTATAAATATTAGTATAGATTAATGCAGTCAGAGAAAAGAAAATTTAGTTATACCTTAATAGCCTCAACCCCAGTATCATGTGCAGCGAGTTCATTGATGGCCTCCGTCTCCATGGCTTCAAAGGAGTTAATGTCAAACTCCTTGGAGAATGTGGACACAATCTTCGATTCCACGTGTACTTCGACCTCGGGTGGTACCGTAAAGTATCTTACCTGGAAATAATAAACAACATATTTAATTGATATACTGTACTTTTAGACAGACTGGGATGTTGGGTAAATGGTTAGTGATTGCAACTGATAAGCCAGAGGATGTGGGGTTGATTCCCATCCAGAAGAAGTATTGTGTTACGAGTACAATCATTTATTTTGTACGAGTGTTATTTTTTTATGTATTGAAAACCCTTTTGTATTGTAAAATAAAGTATCTTTACATTTTATTAACTCGTTCTACATTTTCTTGTTCATAATTTAAGTATCATTTGAGCATTATGGAAAGTTTTAAGACGGGTAATATTTTGCGAGTTATTGAGTAAAATGGATTAATTGTTTTAGAAAAAAAAAATGTTCCAGTTTTTTTTGCTAGGGCAATATTACTGGACAACATTTATTTTAATTTATTATTAATTTTAAAATTTAATATGTTTCATTAATTTTACAAAGTAATTATAATTTATTTAATTATAATTAATTAATTTTATTATGTTTTGCATTATAGGACAAATTCTCGTTACGTGTTCGGTTAAAATTAGACTCCAATCAACTCTTGATCTCACTACAGCAAGTTATTTTCGTACAAAAGTATTAAAAATTCAATGGTAACTGTAACGGGATTAAATCTTATTGTGACCGAAAATTTAATCAGTACTCTGCTAGTCTTAGTAATACTTTAACTACGAAAATAAAAGTTGCGAAATCAAGTCTAGACCGAAACTAACATTTAACCGAACTTATATTACTACAAGAATTGCCTTCAACCTTCAGCTTCTAAACATCATTTTACATACCTTTACTCTTAGTACCAATTCATATTATTTACAGTGCGACGCAACATATCACAACAAGAAAATTTGCAATCAATCAATACATTAATCTGACAGTCTGTCACTTTGCGTTTAGGAGAAGATTCGTAAACGATGCGTTCCGTTTACACGCAGTCTCGTACTTCTAATCGACCGTTTTGAAAACAATTATTTTTGTAGAATTGACTTATTTCACGGTTTTATATTTTCCCTCTCTTTTTTACTTTTATCTATACTAATATTATAAACGCGAAAGTTTGTATGTATGGATGGATGGATGATTGTTACTCTTTCACGCAAAAACTACTGAACGGATTTAGATGAAACTTTACTGTAATATAGCTATACCTGGGCGGAGCCGCGGGCAACCAATAGTTTTTATATAAGATAGTTTTGGTGAACTAACGTACGTATCAAAGTATTTTTTTCAATTCAAGTACTGTGATGGTGAACAATATGTTCTCATTCTGTATTCTATTATATATTTATTTATTATTATTTTCTTTTTAAAATATTCATATTTTATATAATGCATATGGCGAATGTTGACTCCTACCACTACTCCGCCAATGACGCTGTTAATTCATTAGTAAACGAGTTTTATCTCGCCAAAGAATATCCGCGATGATTTAATAAAAATGCTACTTCACAATGACATCGAATAATAAATATTTGTTAAAAACTGCTTAAAGTACACCCTGTCACTTTAGTGATTAAAAGGAAAATTTAAACATTTCAAAAGCAGACGCCATTCTGGTTTATTAATACTTAATTATATTTAATGTAAGCATCATCACCTTGATTGACGAAAAACATTCGGCATTTTAGAAGAACTCGAAGTGATGATAAATAGCTCGCCTACAAAACTGCTAGAAATAGGTGGTACGTGATGCCAAACACCATTAAAACCCGCTCCATGCTTACATAAAGTAACATAAAGTAAAAACAAGATAAAGAATTAAATGTTCCATGATGTTCTAAAAGTTCCCAGAATAAGCACGAGACCAACGGGTTAGTATTCCAACAATCTCACTTACTTCTGTGATACCCTGTATCACCACGGTTGAATGAATATTTTGTAGCATGTCTTTCCAACATGTTAATAGATATTATACTTACTTTGCCAGTATTCCAGTCGTTCAGAAGTATCCTAGCAGCCGCCTCTTGGTCCGGCACACCTCCCTTTTTAAATCTTCCCATGCGAGATGCTAAGTGTGAGTAGAATTCCTGAAACAAAAACAATTTGTAAAACCATATCATCTTTAGAGCTTATAGAAGACAATTTCATGATCAATAACAGATTCAAGTGTGATTGAGATTTGTCTAACAAATCAGACCTTCTAGTGATCATGAAAATTTCATGAAGATTTAGGAGAAACTGACACTTTTCCATGTAATTATGATTATGCTATAAGTGACTTTAGTAGGGAATGTATTTACAACAATCTAATACAACAAATAATCACAAACTTTAACAAAAAAAAAACCGACTTCAATCTGGAGCAAATTGAAATGGGACCACACGGGAAGCACCACTTTCAAATTAGCTTTTGCTCGCGGCTCCGACCACGTGTATATAGATTATCGCGGTATATGGTAGGCTTTATACTTTCTCAAGATAATTCTTGATAAGCATCTACATGCTAAATTCAAGCAAATTAGACGGAGAGATAGTTACTTTCAAATTTATTGTATTAAGTATGGATATACAAAAGAAGGATTTTGTCAATTCTGGTTGCAAGGGAACAAGAAGGCATAACAATCTAAAACTATTACTTTTACTTCTTGACAACAAATCGAAGCAAATTACAAATTTTGTGCTTAAAAGTTTATTAAAAAATATAATTAGGTACTCACTTGTGGTGTACTAAAATCTGGTACAGAATACAGTTCAGTGAGGGTCTGTTTGCTGGCCCGCTGCAATATGGCAGAAGCAGGTGTGATAGGATCCTTGAGGGCTCCAACGCGTACAGCGTTCTTCAGCGCCACGGACGAATCGCTCTCTGGACCTGAGTGGAACACTATACCCGGGCTGTCTAGAATCTTGATCTTTGAGTCAAGTTGGACGGTCTGCATTTGTCTATGAATAGAAATTATGGTTTTTGTCGTGAGGTGAATGTATTAGGACATTTTTTATTATTTGTTCTGTTTCTTTAGGGACTGATTGAAGTGAAATCTAGATTACTTTAGAAGTGACCACGATTCATAGACAAAAGTAATTATTTTTCTGGATAGGTATTTGTTTAGTACATACATGAAATCAATGTATAAGTTTTCAAATTAGATGGATCGCATTTTATGAAGAAAAAAAGGGATACAAAATTAAAATTTCACGTGAGTAAAAAAACAGAAATTCTCAATTAAATTTTCTATTGACGTCTAGTTTAGTCTTCAAAAAAAAAAAACGTGGTTATGTATCACTTTTAAGAGCAAGAAATATTTACAAAATTTAATATAATGAGTTCAAGCACCAGCTTCTGACGATGGATTCGTTCATTTCAAACTAATGCTTCTGCTTCCCTGGCTGTAATATTTATATATCCCTTATCTGAATTTTATGAACGGTGCAGCATTGAACAACAAATGACAGTATTCATGCTGTCGTGTTTCGTTGGTGAGTTCGAGACTAGAGGTCCAAAGATACATAACCATCTCAATAGGCCGCCATAGTGTGGGTCACAATGCTGCATTGTCTGCCTTCGCAATGAGTATGGTGACCACCACTCCAGGCTTTTCTGATCATGATTCCAAAAAAGTAGAGTCTCTTTGGCAAACTAATTAATATAAAAAAACTTACTTGGTAACACCAGGAGTGCTGCCAACATTACAAGCCTTGGATCTGTTCAGACTGTTGATGATGGAGCTCTTGCCAACGTTAGGTAAACCGACCACGCCAACTGTGATAGTCGTTTTGATGCCCTTGTTGCGACAGTAGTTGCCTAATAGTCCCATTAGCAGTTCAGCGCCAACGCTAGACGACCCTAGAATATTAATATTTTTAAATTAATGAATTATTACTATGTTTTACGTGTCGAGCCCCACCCAGAGTGTTACCCAAAGTTATTTTTGTAGTTTTACAAAATCAACCACGTGGAACGGACAAGTGCAAGTCGGACTTGAGCACAAAAGGGTTCCGTACCATTATCTACACATTTCAAGCATCACTAACCTGTTGCCGTTATTAATATCGAGCAAAAAACGGCAAATAAATAAAGTTTGTTGTATGGGAGTCCCCATAAATATTAATTTTTAAGTGATTTTACAACTAAATATTCTCTGAACTTGAAGAATCTACCTGTTTTCCTAATTAATATTATTATTATTTGGTATTATTATTTTGTATGACACACTAGCAGCTAGAAAGCTGATGCGTGTGTTTGAAATAGTTTGGAGATGTCGAGTTTGTCAAGTCTGCTCTTGAAGCAGTTCAGTGAGGGCGCCACAACTACGTCTTCCGGGAGTCTGTTCCAGGCTGTCACAACTCGGTTAGGCAGGAAATGCGTCTTGGGGTTTTTCTTGGAAAAATTTCGCCACAGTCTCAGGGGATGCCCGCGCAAGTGCATATTATCATCCAAGATGTAGATTTCCGGTAAGCTGGGTACGTCATAGTGCTCCTTGAGTATTTTATAAGTCTCAATGAGACTGCCCCTCTGTCGGCGTTCTTCTAGTGTGGTCAACCCTAGATATTTTAGCCGTTGTTCGTAGGCGCTATTACGAATCGTGTGAACCATCTTAGTTGCCCTTCTCTGCACTGCCTCCAGCAACAAAATGTCTTTCTTGAGATATGGGTCCCACTATGACATACGCATATTCAAGCAGCGGTCTAACATAGGTCTTGTACAGTTTCAAGAAAGTCTCAGCCGTAAGGCATTTAAAGGCCTTGCGTATGATGTACAGCATCGAATTTGTTTTCTTGACTAAGCCAGTTATATGAGCTTCTCACTTGAGATCGTTTGATATAATGATGCCTAGATCTTTCTGGGACTCAACGGGAATCAATTGTTGGTGTCCAAGGTAATACATTTTATGAGGATTATTGTTTCCAATATGCAATACTGTGCACTTGTTAGCATTTAAAGTCAGCAACCATTCTTGGGTCCAGTTTCTTGGGTTCAGTCTTTGGGTCCTAAATCCTTTTGTGGAACAGGACTGGCTACAGGGGTTTCCAAAGAATTTTGTGTCATCAGCAAATAAGGAAAAATGCAGTTTGAGGACACTTTTAAGAAGAGTCAGGTAAAGGATAAAGAGTAGTGGTCCCAGAACCGATCCCTGTGGGACGCCGCTGAGTACATTTCGAGGTTCGGATAAGGCTTCACCAATACGCACACAGAAAGTTCTGTTTGTGAGAAAGTCCCTAATCCAGGCTAGCAGGTTACCGCGAATACCTAGGTGTTCTATTTTATGGATTAAGCGTTGTCTAGGCACGCGGTCAAACGCCTTCTCATAGTCCAGGTAAATAACATCTGTAGGTCTTCTTTCGTCATGACTTTTAGTCCATTCATGCAAACATTTAAGTAGGTTGGTAGTTACTGATCGTTTGGGTACAAATCCATGTTGCTCCTCTATAATGATTCCTTCTTGTAGTAAAAAGTCTCTTATTTGATTGGTAATGATTTTTTCCATGGTTTTACACAGCACGCTCGTCAGACTGATAGGTCTGTAGTTTGCTGGTTCAAGTTTATTTCCTTTTTTATATATTGGCACAATATAGGCCACTTTCCAGTCAGCAGGTACCACTCCATCATTCAAGGAGCTGTTCATCATCATCGTTATGTTCTTCACCAGCACTGTTGAACACTTTTTTAGGACAATCGAAGGCAATTCATCAGGGCCTGTGGCTGTGGTGTCGTCAAAACTTAGTAGTGTTTTTCGCACAACCTCCTCTGTGAAGATTATATCATCTTTGGTATTTGCAACTCTAGAATAATTAATAGAGGGAATTGCACCATCAGATTCTTTAACGAACTGGTCTGGAACTAACGAAGGTTTGCTCGAACTGGTCAGCAAATGCCTCAGCAATTTGGTTAGGTTTAGTGGCAAGTTCATTTGATTTGTTCTTAACAATATTTGGGATGCACACTTTTGAACCGAGTTGTTTCCTGATATATCCATAAAAAGCTTTCGGGCCAGAGTCTATTACTGTAGACTCAAAAGGTGTTCTTCGTTCTCTACTGATTGTAACAATTTTATTGTTAATTTTTCTGTATTTTTGGTATGCGTTATCATTATGTATCTTATATATGTTATATATATATGTACATATCTTGTTGTCATGTTACATAATCTTATATATGTTCCATAGTTCCTTCTTTCTTTTTGTTAAGTCTATTATTTCTTTATTAATCCAAGGTTTATTGAAAACGTTCTTTTTATGTCTAGATTTTATAGGCACGCATATCTTAATAGAGGAGTGTATCTGCTTCATAAGAGAGAGCCACATGTCATTGACTGATTTTCCATTAAAAGTTAGATTCTTCGACAAATCCCTACTTAGTGCTTCGAAATCAGCTTTGTGGTAGTTATATTGTTTTCGTGTCTCGTTACTTTTATTAGAAGTATGGATGATTTGCGCCATAGCTAGGATGACTATGTGATCGCTTTTACCGATTGGTGGATGGTACTCTAGGTCGCTTATCAAGCTGTCCTCATTGCATAATATGAGATCCAGTAGAGATTTTTCTTGGTTTCTTTTTCTAGTTATCTGTGTTACAAGTTGCCTAAGACTGCTACCGCTGTACATGTCAAGAAATGTGTTATGTATATAGAGCAACAAAGTTCCGAGTGTTGCATGTATGGGAGCCAGCCCCACATAAATATTTATTTTATTCTGTTTTAAGGGTTCCGTACCCAAAGGGTAAAACGAGGTCCCGTATTACTAAGACTTCGCTGTCCGTCTGTCACCAGACTGTATTCATGAACCGTAACAGTTAGACAGTTAAAATTTTGATTCAGAAATGATGTATTTCTGTTGCCGCTATTACAACAAATACTAAAAAACAATTAAATAAGTATTTAAGGGGCTCCCATACATCAAACGTGATTTTTTGCTCGATATTGATAACGGCAACTGATAGACGCTAGAAATGTATAGATAATGGTACGGAACCCTTCCTGCGCGTGTGCGACTCGCACTTGGCGCACTTAAGTTTGTTTGGCAAGTTGGCGCATTTGTTGTTATAGCGGCCAAAAAAAATACAGCATCTGTAATAATTTCAATTCAACTTCTTAGCTATCACCGTTCATGAGATCGCAGCCTGGTGTAAAACGGACATAGATAAGTAAATTTTAAGGCCCCTCTAATTGCAATTCGCATTGCAATAAGAGGGGCCCGGAGAAGAAAATCTACACTACAGTATAAAGGTGGCAGTTCGCGCAGTTTAGGTACTTACATATGCATTTAGTGAAAAACCGTTTTTGGTTGAAATTACCCGTACAATCAGACAGTTTAATACAATATTTGTGTAGATATTCAAATTAAATTCCTTTAAAATTAAGTCCCTGCCTCAAAGAACAAACCTATCCCATTTACCATTCGTACATTTGTCATCATTTGTGGCAATTGTCACGGGTAGTTGGAGCCCTAAATCTAACAATAGTCTTGTTACAGAACTTCGATATCAAAGATTACTTGATGTGACAGGCTGATGGCAGTCACTCCACTGAAAAATAAAAGTTTAGGCTTTTCTAGTACACCGAGATCCTACCATGATATACGTAACGCGATACACAAGCTCCATACAAACCTACCATTGTCCTTTACTTAATGATTAAATAAGTTATACTTACATTCCTAATTAATTATTTGAAAAAAAGTTAAGAAAAAAAAGTACAACAAACTATTGTGTGATTGAGGGTTAAATTTTACGAAATAGTTCAACGGGTCGTTGATAGATGGCACTAGGTACATCCAAATCGTATTTCGTTATTTTTAAAGTATTTTTATGCTATGTAAAATTGTTCTAAAACTTGCATTTGTTAGTCTTACCTTTCATTTGTTTCTCTTTCATAACATGCTTCATTTTTCTAGTACCTAGGTTATGCTGCTGGTCTTGTGTCGATGCTTTAAATGGTACCGCCGGAGCTGACTGCCGTAAATACTTAAGCCAAGCCTCCAAGTTTGAACGGGGTACTAGATCTGCTTTGTTGAGAACTAAGACTAGACGTTTACCACTTTCCCGTACTGCTTCTTCTACTTGTGAACATCTTGTACCTGAAAATATATACAATAATGTTAAGTTGTTTTGCTGTGACAGTTGATAGATAATTAAAATAATGAAAACTAGTATGCCCGTATTAGTAATGGTGTTGACCATTAAATAATATGTACATGAAACATAAGTTTCATTAGCTTCATCTTGAAAAGCATAATTTCAAGATTGCCATATACAAAATAGTAGGTGTATAAAAAATCTTACCCAAAGGATCCCTTGCATCAACAACTTCTAAAATAACTTCAGCTTCAGATATAACTTTCTTGAACTCTCTGTAGTAAGTCTTGAGAGAGTTCTCCTGTCTTCTGTCCTTTCCAAACTCTACATCATCTGATGGCTCATCACCTTTAAATGCGTCATGTACTTTCCCTCTTGCTGTGGCATTGGCTACCTAAAATTACATAGAGTTTAATGATAAACTGAGTTTACTGAACTCAGTTCCTTTATCAATCTAAAGTACCTAGATGACTGAGCCTGGGTATTAATTTTTTTGGTAAATTTTCTAAAAATGAATCCTAGCTAAATCGATTTATCACCCCCAAAACCCCCTGAATACAAAATTTTATACAAATCTTTGGAACCATTTCAAAGATTTGGATGATATATTTTATTTACAAGTTTTTTTTTATGGAATAGGGGCAAACTATAGCATAGCACTAAACTATAGCAGACGTATAGACATGAGCAACACCAGAGGCGCCACAAGTGAGTTGCCGGCCTTTTAAGAAGGTATTGCTTGTTTTATAGGTATTAGATAGATTAGATAATTGTTTAGCTATGTCTGTCTATTGGACGAATCAAAAACCCACTCAAAAAGCTTGGGCGCAGACTCAAGCTCAATCAGTGTAGTAGCATATCGCCACATAGTATTCACTAAAGTATTGGACTATCTACACATCAGCTCTTAGATACCATCAGCATTGTCAGATGTGTTTCTGGCGTGAAGCGCCCGTGTGCAGTCATTACTCTAGTGCTCTTTAGTAAGCGTGGCGAGCTTCAGTAAGCATGCAGATTCATTAAAAGTGCCGTGGCCGTCACCCCTAACAGTGCTGCGCCCGTGTGCACCGCACACCCTGGGCTATAGGCAAAGACTAGCACTAGACTGTTACTAGTTTTGTCATCAAAGCTACATATACATTATTAACTACTTTTCTTTTATTATTAGTACGCCACTATGTACACTTAATTGCTCATAAAGATTTTGAATTGATTAGTAAAATAGTCTTCTATTGATTAGAGTATCCCTGCAGCGATTGATTAAGAATATGGAGTGTCATCACCCCTATTTATTCTGTGGGTGTGTTAGAAACAATGCAGCTAGCAAACTAACCAGGATAACAATACTGTTTGTTCATACAATCTGTTACAGGCTTGTGATTGCAAGACGACCAAAAAAATACCAATAAAAACTCCTGTTGATCTTTGATTTTGTCCTAATGATAACAAATCTATAGAAAAAAGGATTATCTGATGTTATGAGCATACACACACTTCGGGATTCATTTTTATATACATAATTATATAGATTTTCAGACATTTTACACACAACGCCATCTAGTTACAAACTAAGCAGAGCTTGTATTATGGGTACTACACAACTGATTTAATACATATATACTTTTTATCATAAATACTTACCTATTATTTTATATGTAGAAAACAACTAACTTTGAAACAAATATTTGCAGGTGATACAAATATTTGGTCCGACCCGAGAATCATACCTGAGACCTCAAGCACAGTGCTCGCATATGCTACAACTGTGCCACCGAGGCAGTCAAAACCTTTACTCTGAGGCCTATGGCCAGCAGTAAACTGTTAAAGGCTGTTAAAAAAACCTAACCAATGCTAACATTGCTTTGAGCTGACTGATAAGGTATTTTGATGAGAGAGTTAAGCAATAAATTGTTGCACGATATTAAACATATGATACTTACTAAAGTATCCATACTAGTATTAGCGTTTTTCTTTTCTTCCATTTTCTTTTGTTTCTCTAGTTTAGCTAGCTCTTTCTTCTTCTGTCGTTCTTCCTCTTTATGTTTCTTGACTGCCTCAACTTCTTTGAGAATATCTTCTTTGAAAGGACAGCCATTAGGAATTTGAATCGGTTTTGCCTTTTTAGATTTGGGATTCTTCTTTGCTTCCTTCTTTTGTTTTCTATTATGATCTCTTACTTTTTTTTCTATTTTGTAGCGGAGGCGAGCCGGCTGCCTCTTTGATGGTTTTTCTGGAAAACAAGGAAAATAGAATTAAGTAACCATGTTTAAAGGGGTTTGTATATCATGGCAAAACAATACAATTGCTGGATACATAAAGGTAATCCAGCGATTGTGTGAAAAGGCAAAAAGGTAAACAGATTTTATATATAAGATTCCAGGAAACACGATCAATTATAAAGTTCATGATAGCATTTAGATGAAAAGTATACCAGTAACTTATTAACAACACGGAATTTATTCATTTTAACTATTTAGTAAACTAAGAAATACTTACTCAATTTGAACTTGGCCATTCTGCAATACGTATGCAATTATACTTAGAAATATTATTTTAATAGCACTGCCACGAATGCCACTAAACTTCTGCTAAATTCAAAAACTTTTCACTAAAAACATAACCTAACTAACTACTGGCCTCTTTCTAAACGTTATGCGATTAATACGGGAACACGTTAGAAATCTTGCATCTCTTTTTCACTAGCACTTTTACATCATCTCATCTCGTTTGTGCAGGTAAAAAATGCTTAAATTATAAAGGGGACTGAACCACAAACAATCAAGCATGGTTTCCAGTGACATATATTACCTATCTGTCACTGTCAAAACATAAAACATTCAGAAACCACGTGCGTTTACCAATATTAGACTAGTCGTGTAAAACAATGAGTAAAGAAAACATAAGGAGATGCCCTATTCTACTATACGAACAATTCATTATACAAATATATATAAGATCGACACATATATACAAAAAAGCGTTTTGTCTCTTTTTAACTTATGTTTACCTTGGTGTGAAAAGAGAGATAAACATAGTTTAGTGAACACTAATATTGGTAACACTTTTGAGTGACGTCATGCACTTGTCAATTCATGACCGGCGACGCCATTTTAAGCACCAAGTTCTGAGGTAGATCTGCTGTCAAGCGGTTGTTGTTGGAAATTTTGTTTTTGTTTTCGTGCCAATTACGGCTTTAAATTGGTTTTTATTGTATCCAAGGCTTTGCCCTAGACATGAAAATCATGCCTTCATGGTCCATTAAACAATCTGGTGCAAGAAAAAACAAGAATCATTGTACATTGACTCTTTACAGGTTAGTACAAAAATGCATTGAAATTGTTCAATATTTTACGATTTTGTTTATTGCATTAAACATATTCTTTTTATAATTTCCGAAGACGTTTGTTAGTTTTTTGAGGTTCTCAATGGAATTATTTGCTTTGTTTCACTTTGATTTGTTTACATACGATTAAGGATAGTGATGGTAGAGTTAAAGTGTCGATACTTATATTATTACTAGCTGACCCGGCGAACTTCGTACCGCCATATTTACATATCTGTCTCAGCTTTCCACAGGCAGTGTACAGTCGCGGACATAAAAAAAGACTTTTCCCGTTATCTTTTATTTTTTTTCTTTCTAGCGAAAAAAGAATGAATGAAATCGTACCATGTTTTATTGAATTACAACTATGTACATATTTTGACTTTCATCCCCTCCCCCCAGGAAACCGTGCTGAATATCGGGATAAAAAGTATCCTATGTCCTACCTCGTAGTATGAACTCTAATCATGCCAAGTTTCATTTGAATCCATTCAGTAGTTTCAGCGTGATGCGCGGCCAAGATACAGACAGACAGACAGACAGACAGACAGACAGACGGACAGACAGACAGACAGACAGACAAAAATGAAAAAAATTACAGTTTTGGCTTCAGTATCGATAATAGAGAGCCCTCCAAAAAAAAATTTCAAAATATCTGTAATGTACAGAATTGGACCTGTTACATTTTTATTATAAGTATAGATATAAAAAAATATGTTAACATGGTGTTTTCTTCATCAGATTTCCTGTAAATGAAATTTTAAGAAAGAAATGGATCGAAATCATTGGTTTGGAAAATATAAACCCTCAACATAAAATGTGGTATGTCTGCTCGATGCACTTCCATGAAACATCCTACAACAGAACTCTCGACGTGACGTGATTACGTGACTGCGCAGTGCCCTAACCTGAATGTGTAAATAAATGAATGTAATATGTAATATTTTACAACTATTTAAAACGTGTTTTATTTACTCAATTTGTTATTTCGCTCAATGTCAACATAATATAAGTACTTTTTATGTTGATATCGGTATCCCAGAACCGTCGGAGCTACGAAAAAATAGATAAACAACGATATACATTCTCGTTGGTTTGAATGCGGAGGTATTCTGTTCTTTCTTTAGTCTTGTTGCTGATAGAACGGATAGAGCTGTTTTCATAGCCGATAACAAGTGGCTTTAAAATTATTTAAAATTGAGAAACCTCACCTACGATCATCTATTCCCAGACTACAGAAAGACCAGGATTTTAGGGATTCCAAGAGGTATCCACGGCCTCATTTTGGGAGGAGGTGATGTACGCCTAAAAGGTGGGAAAAGGGAGAGGACTAGCACTCTCCTATCCCACAATGGACTCACCAAACGCTGTAGCACTCCTAATGGCCTAAGGTTTCTTGGGTAGAAGCCCAAGAATCGTTTAAGTAATATTTCGCTCATATCATATCTAGCCGGGTGTCCCGTGATGACCAGCTTTCATTTTTGGATTTTAGTCTTAAGTCCATCATTCAAAATTTAATACATCCATTATATCCATTATAAATAATAAAAAACAATCGGAATTAACTACAAATATTTAATGTTATCGTTATTTTTGCAATTTATTAAATATTTCAGTTAAATATCGATATCGACATTTCGAGTCACTCTACATAGGTACAACCCTAAAGGCAGCCATTTTATGCTCCAACTTCTTGTGTAGGTAGGCACGATAATTTTGTAGGTATGCGTAGTCCATGTACTGTAGGTCAATGGTGTAAAACGATTCTGCTGATAAAATATTTTTCTTTAAGAAATATCCATAATTCGGGTTCTTTACTAACTACTAATGTTATTGATGTTAGAACATTACGTAAAATATTAGTTGAAAAATAGTGTTAACAAATAAATTTTATCTACGTTCCGTTATCTACAAAACAACTGGATTTTTCGGATTTCTCCTCATCGCGAGCATTGCACTCGTAATTCTACTTAGAGCTTATATATTTGGAGGGGTAGCTGAACAGGCGAAAAGCGTGATCGGAGTAGAGAGAGAGACTCGAGTTTGGGTAGTGTCTGTCTCTCTCACGCAAGCTTCCGATTGGTTTATGTATTTCCTGCTAAATCAGTGATGCAAATTGGTATGTGCGTCCTTTAATTGATTGTTAGAATAAATATTTGAATAAAACTTATTTCCTAAACCTACTCTAGGCACATAAACGGCGATGCGGAAAGGGTTTCGTTATTATTTATTACTACGTATTTTTAACGAGAACATAATATTATCAAGTGACTTTTCGTAATAGATTTAAGGTAAATTAACAGTATTTGACACTGTAGATATAATTCGACGAATGTTATAAGACTAAGCAGTTACTTCTTTTTTGAAAAGACAACTCTCGCATTAGGAATATACATCCTGTGTCTCGAGAGACTTTACAGAACAACACCCAGACTCAGAACAACAATTTGTGGATCACAGAAAATGTTATCCCATGTAGGATTTGAACGTGCAGTCAAGTTCAATAGAACAGTATGTAAATAATAGGTTTTCTTTGGTCTTTGTTTTTACTAACTATACAATATACATTATGGAAGCAATAAGTATTGAGTATCGAATAAATATATTTTTTCCTAATATTAGTCTGTAACGACTGTGAGTAAAATATTAAAGTTACCCAAGTAACAAATCAAGCTAAAGTTAATTACTTTTTTCGTTGTAAAAAAAAAATTACATCATATAGAAACCTATGTACATAACCATAATTTTAAAAAAACAATAACAATATTTACATACAAGCCTCAAAAAACTCCACATCTTCGCCTACTGGTAGCGTACCCAAAAGAGTGGCAGCATTACCACGTTGAATGGCAATGCTGATTCTCTGTGCTAGAAAAAGGCCGGCCTTCTGGTCGCGAGAAGCGTCAATCAGTTGCTTATCTAGTTGTTTAAACATAGCGCAAGCACTCGGACCCCATGAACCTAGCGTCTCTACCCCAAACGGTTCAAAAATGTAATTACCTATTAAATTATGGTACTTACGCCGTTTGAGGCTTTCCGCAGAAGCAGCAGCGGCGGCATAACCAGCTGTACTTGGAAGATGAGATGGCGCGAGGGTGTCAACGCAAGTTGTGTCCCACACCAAAGGCTTACCCATCTTCCATGGCAGTAACGACATACCATCTGGTCTCTTACAATCGGTAACAAAAACACGAGGGATAATGTCGTTAATAATGTCATGTCGAGATATTGGGCCAGCGCTTTTACTACAAGAAAGGCCATGATGTCCGAAACTGACAGCCTTTCCACAGTGTCAAAATTGCGGAGAAACACAAGGCGCTCCTAAACGGAGGCAAGTGGCAAAGCGAAAAGTAGTATTGTCCAACAAGGTACCTATGTTGGGTGATGGAAGTGCCTGAATGAATTATTATTAAATTATTTTCCTAATATTAATTAGTATTTAAAGTCTTACTAGTGGTCGCAGAGCGATCGAAATTAAAAAAAATGAAGTTTAATAAATCAAAAATGCACAACGTTAATGTTCAAGTTTTGACTTCTGCTGGCACTCCCGGAGTGCAACCCGTTTTTTTATTTTTGCTTTTTGCACTTCTCCTCGGTATAACCTTTAGGTAACTGTGCTAATCATAGGTACTCCTTCGTTCGCATAGTTTACGTGAAAACGGATACAAAGTTTTTGCTTCACGTACCTATTAATATATAGATAATTTTTGCAGTAGATCACGAAACCCAGAAATAGTGTTCATAGATAGACCCTCAATTTTCTTAGAAGATTATTGCATATAATATAGCTATTAATATAATATAGGTAAATATAATATACCTACCCTTGCAATGCAGTAACTTGGAAGAGAATAGCTTCTAGTACCAACAATCTCTTCTTTTTTGTAATATAACTAGTAATAATGTTCCTTCAACACAGGTTTTTTTTTTTTAATTCACAGGATTGTGTTGAAGGAACTCCCAGAACAAAATGTTGGCAGTCATAAATACTGCCGCTGCCGGTAGAAGTCAAAACTTATAACTTAAACGTTTTTTGAAAAATTAATGTGTTTAATTAGAAATTTCATAATTTTGAAATTAAATCATCATGTCGGTGACGCGGTGACGCGAACTCATAAGATTTTCCCCTATCAAAAAGTGCTCAACGCTGCCAAAGAAGTTTTGTGACGTCAGCATGTCGGTGACGCGGCGTCGAGAACTCATAAGATTTTCCCCTACCTAGGAAGTTTTCACTTCAACAATAAAATTTATGCATCACACAAAGTGTTGTCCCATGTGAGGATCAAACCCACAACACTCTCCGTAGTAGTAAGCGCCAGGTGACCGCGTAAACAACAACACAATCTGCGCAGTCATCTCTCTCTCTCACGTCTCTAAGAAAATTTAAGTACATACTGAGAAAGGGAAAAATATGCACATCTAATCTTTGTAGATTTATAGTTCTGTAGCACATTGCGAAACATTGCTAACAAAATAAATAAAGGCTGACTAATGAAACATTTAATTGTAAAGCAGCAGTGGTATGGTAACTTATTGCAGTGGATTGAGTGGAATGCAATAGGCTGATAATAATGATGAAATTAAACGTTGTAAAGTGAACCTCAATAGGTTTGTAGAATATAGTATTTTGAGAAGGTTTTTTTTGTTGAGACATTTGAAATAGTGGTTGTTCATAACACAGTTTTGTATTTTACCCGACTACGGCGAAACCAAAAAGCAGGTTAGTAATAGTTTTGACAGTCTTTGTATGTTCCACCGTCTGTAGCGTATAAAACCACTGAACCGATTTTAATGAATGAGGTGACAATAGATTCGTAGTAATGGGTGACTTATGCCGAGTCTCCACCGAACAAAAGTTGACAACTTTTGTGTTGCCAATGCGTGTTGGTGACAAAAGTTTTTTAAATTTGGTTTGGTTTTTGTAATTTCCTCGTACTCATAGATGTAGAATACTACACACATCAAAAGTGTCTAGGGATCAACATATGTGTCTAGGGATCAACATATATTTTTGCAATAACTTTTCTCCTGATTGATATTAATTAAAATTTTCTTTAAGGATTCATCAAATAAAGTGTTTTCGTTTGTCACAGTAACGATAAACCAAGTCACCTTTGCATTAATAAAGAAATTTGCCAATAAAAGGATTTTTGACATTTGAACCACTAACATTAAAGTTCGAAAAAAAGACTGAAATAACAGTTTTCTTTAAAATTTTATTAGGTAACTTAAACAATTAATAATCCGTGTTTCTACCGTGTTTCTTTTGACAATTGAATTATTGTTACCAGCAGAATTGTTGGTTTAGCTTTTTAACTCATCGAGAGTTTCTGAACCATAATATGGATACTTCGTCCGAACAAGCTGCTCAAATTGTAGCATTGGTGCGGGAGGGCTTGGATCAACGAACGATTGGTAGAAATTTAAATTTAAACCAGACTACGGTTTCTAGAATATACAGAAGGTTTGTGGAGACAGGTTCTTACAAAAGGAGACGTGGTACAGGAAGAACTCGAGCAACCACCGGTCGTGATGACCGATTTATTGTTACAACTTCCCTGCGAAATCGTTTCCTCACGTCAGTTAACATCAAAACAGAGCTTAATGAAGTGCGTGGAGTAAACGTTAGTGCACGAACAATAAGAAGAAGGTTAAAGGAAGCGGATATCACCCTTTTAGACCAGCAAATGGTCCAAAGTTGTCTGTAGCTCACAGACAAGCTCGCTTAAGATTTGCGCGTGATCACCTAAATTGGACAGATGAGCCATTGCTCACAGACGAGTGTAGGACATGTTTATATGGTGCAGATGGTCGCAGAAGAGTCTATCGTCGACGTGGGGAGCGATGTGCTCAAAGTTGCATTGAGGAGCGTGTTCCTTTTGGAGGCGGTTCGTGCATGGTCTGGGGTGGCATATAGATAAACGGGCGAACAGAACTTGTGTTCATAGACATGGTCCGTCAAAACGGTAGTAGAGGGGGTTTGACTGCACATCGCTACATAACAGAGATCTTAGAAGATCACGTGGTGCCTTACATGGGATTTATATGCGAAAATTTTACTTTAATGCAGGATAATGCCCGGCTGCACGCTGCTGCACAAGTTCGACAATATTGCGAAGAGGTTGGGATACGTACAATGAATTGGCCAGCAGGCAGCTTCTTAATCCCATTGAGCATCTTTGGGACAATTTAAAAAGAGCTGTATATGCGAGATATCCTGTGCCTACGACAATGGCACAACTAAGAACAGCACTTTCAGAAGAATGGGACAATATTCCGCAAGATGTTTTAATAACCCTAATCAAATCTATGCGGAACCGATTAGAATCCATAAAAAAAAAACCGACTTCCAAAAAACATCCAACGAAAACTCTCTGCCAAAAAAGTCGGTGCCAAGTGACTATTGCTTAGACTTTTGTAATTGTTCTTTTGTATTATTTTTGGCTTAGCACCGACTTCAAACAGATTTTAGGTACCTAGCACACATTATAATACTACAATTTAAATGAATAAAGAATTAGGTATAGGCAATTTATGAAGAACCAGTTTATTTTACGCTCTTAAGTGTTTTTTTGGCAGAGAGTTTTCGTTGGATGTTTTTTGGAAGTCGGTTTTTTTTTTATAAAAAGTTTTTATTTTTCAGTTTTTAGTGCAAACAATAGTAGTTAAGTAGTAAATTGAACTATTTCATCAAATTTCATCATCAAGAATACAAATTAAGGTCTATACGTACGTGTAATATTAAAATCATCCTCTAATCCCTAACTGTTGAAGAGTTTAACCTTCTATCACTAGTTCACCTAAATAACTTGAAAGTATACGACTGAAGGTCTTTAGATACGTATGAAATTGAAAGAATTATCCTCCAACTCCTAACCGTTAAGGAGTTGTACCTTCCACCTTCCATCATCAGCTTACCTAAATAATTTGAAAGAATACGAGTTAAGGTAACACATATACATATGATATTTAAAGATTTATCCTCCAACTCCTAACCGTTAAGGAGTTGTACCTTACATCATCAGCTCATCATCATAAAATGACTACCAGACGCAAATACCAGTGTAACCTCAGAAAATATACGAAAAACATAGTATGTGCCTATAAAAAATGAGGGTTGCCCTCGATTTCTCCGGGATCCCATCACCAGATCCTGATATGCTGGCAATGGGACCACCTCGAAAGCATACCCTTTCGAATACAAAAAAAAATTTCAAAATCGGTCCACAACTGACGGAGTAATTGCTGAACATACATAAAAAAAAAAAAAAAAAAAAGATACATACAGTGGAACATAGAACCTCCTCCTGTTTGGAAGTCGGTTAATAATAAGGGCACGTGGAGGTAATACACCTTATTAAAACATAAAAAACCCTTGCATAAAGCTTGTGTCTATTGTTAAAACCATTTTTTTAATTAAACCAATTTTCTTTAAATTTCTGTTTTTCTTCAAAAAAGTTTTAAGTTTGTGTACTGTAAAGGACTTTACAGAACACAAACTTAAACTTAAGGATATGACCCTACGCTGTTTTAAAGTTAACGAACCAATCTAGACGTTTCAATTTAAATCTGTGTAGAAAGTTTGCATACTTGGTTAAAATATTTATTTCAAAGTCGTTTTTTACTTTGATGCAGTTTATGAGTCCGTCAGTGTATTATGTTCGAGCAGTTTAGGAACGTATGAGAGATTAGGCCTTTGGGGATGACCAGTCATCTTAGAGCTGCCAGTTTTAATTCTGACTTTGAATGCTTAAATAATGCTCCAAGAAACATAGTATCGACATCAAGTAGGTACCTAATCGCGCAAGTGATGATTAATAACTTGTATTTGAAATATCTTGACAGGACTATTGATGTAGTGGTTAATTAATGATCATGACTGCTAAGTCAGAGATTGTGGGTTCGATTGCCATTGCAATTAAATAATTGTGTGATGTGTACTTTCATATGTTCTGTGTATGATTGTAATTTATCTTTACGTAATATGTATGTTTTTAGGAACATTTTAGTACGTTTCCTAGCAATCGGGTTACCTTAGCATAATTCAGCGTCAATTTGGGATAGTCTATTTTGGCGCTAGTTGGGTATCATACTGTTGGGTGTGTGCATTGTATTTTTTTATTGTGTGAGCCAGCCAAAGTGACTCTACTCTGCCTGATGAAAAGCATGAGCAGAATCCAAAGTCATCATACTCGTTGTGAATGCAAACCAATGCGACAATGCAGCACAGTGACCCACACTATGGCGCCCTATTGAGATGCTTCTGCATTTATTATTGTTATTATCTATCAAACTGCCTCGTTGGTCTCGCGGTTGGTGTGTTGATCATGAGGTCTCGGGTTTGATTCCCGGGTCGGACGAAATGTTTGTATGATCTACAAATATTTGTTTCGGAGTTTGGGTGTTTTCTATGTATAATATGTATGTATTTACAAAAAAAAGTACACTATGTACGAAAATAGCGTGACCGGCAAAATATAATGAAAATCTTAGAAATACCAAAGGATAAATTGTAATCAATTAAGTTTTTTATTGCTGTTTGATGATTTATATTAATACGGCGTCCAATCTCCATTATTGTCCATAATCGCTTGGCATCTTCGTGGTATACTTTCCGCCAATTCTTTAGCATAGCTGCGAGTTAAATACCTCCAGGCGGAATTCAGTTCACGAGTAAAGTCAGCGACGGTCACTACTATGTTTGCCCTTAGTTTAAGCTTCATCCATGCCCAAACATTTTCAATTGGATTGGCATCAGGGGACTGCGAGGGCCAATCCAATACGTTAATACAAAGTTCTGCTTTCCAAGTGGTGCAGAGCCGACTTCGGTGTTTAGGATCAATATCCTCTTGCAGAATCCAGAAATCATTTTGGTGTGGA
Source organism: Diaphora mendica (assembly GCA_949125395.1). Taxonomy (NCBI): domain Eukaryota; kingdom Metazoa; phylum Arthropoda; class Insecta; order Lepidoptera; family Erebidae; genus Diaphora; species Diaphora mendica. Next base: position 5,726,797 of record OX421316.1, read on the forward strand.
AACATCTTCTTAGCCGACGGCAATAAGGCTATTTCGTAAATCGTCAACTTCTCAGCATCTAAAGTACCAGTAAACAAGTGCAAATTTCCGAAACCCTTTTTTGAGAAGCATCCCCAAACATGCACCTTTAAAGGGTGTTTCACGGTTCGTACCATTAGTCTATTGTCAGCCGTAGTCCAAGATCGAGCCGAGTAACCGCTTTTTTTTTTTTTTTTTGGCCCGCTAAATGACTCTACTCTGCCTGATGGAAAACCTAAGCAGAATCCAAGAGTGGTGGTCACCATACTCATTGCGAATGCAGACAATGCAGCATGGCGACCCACACTATGGCGGCCTAGTGATGCTGCTGCATCTTTTAGTATAGTCAACAAGTATGGAACTTGTTGACTAGACTAATTGGGCCTCCGGTCTCGCACTCACCAACGAAACACGACAGCACTGCTGCTGTCATTTCACGTTGATTTTCTGTGCGAGGGTAGTACCAGAGGTTGCCCAAGATGAAGCTTCATCAGAACAAATTATTTTGTCTCAATCACGGTCTTTGTTTTCGCAGCCTTTTTTCAATATGCGTTATAGAAAGGAGAGGTTTCTTCACAGTGCTTTGATATTTCACGCCATTTACATCTAAACGCCTTTTGATGGTGTCAAATGATATGATTAAACCCTTTTTCTTGAACTTTTCTTGCCCAGAGCGAAGTGATAATAAAGGATTCCTGGCAAACAGCTGCACAATCCGTTTATCCTCTGCAACAGACGTCTTTTTCGAATTGCCCCAATCTGGTAAGTCATCGACGGTTTTTATTTTTGAATATCTCTTCACCCACTTGCTCACGAAGGCCTTGGACTTTTCATACAATGGGCGGCCTGGGCACGGCACATTTTGGATCCTGTACGGATGGCGGATGAGTACAGAGAAACACAGCTTCAAACCGGAAAGCGTACGCGGCACTCATTGTATAAATAATATTTTAACAGAGAAAACTTACGTTTTTTACAATGCATTTTAGGCAAAGGATTGTTATATTCAGCCTTATATTTATTTTTATAATTTGCATTCCAAAATTTAAAAATATGCCGGTCACGTTCTTATCACACACACTGTATATATGTATTTATACCAGTTGTCTAGTACCCATAACACAAGCACGTTAGCTTGGGACTAGATTCTGATGACGTTGTATGTTAGATGTCCGTTTATTTATAGTCCGAATTATGAACGAACGAAACGAACTAAATACATGAAATGTATAAGTTCACTTACCCATGTTTCTCTATACGTTTATCGGTGTATTTCTTTGCTACGAAGCGAACAGAGACTACAGAATAATACTTGTAATTAAAAACCTAAGAATCAAAGCAGGAAGCGAAGGTGTAAATCTATTTAAATAATAATTTAACGATGTCATTTAGTGCAACCATATCGAGGTTGTATTATACAAGTCCGAGGTCAGTATTCCTTGTAAGTAAACATACAACATTCGGTAAACAAAACACGCTGTCGTTCATTCATCTTTGGATATCGTGAATGAATTTCCTTGCGAGGCGATGTGAGGCGTCTGGCGTCGCCATATGACGGCCTTTGTTATTTGTTAGCAGGCAGCAGCTGCGCTTTGCTCGCAAAACGGTCGCTTGTACCTGAACAGGTAACAGAAGCAACAGGTCATTTCTCCGGGCGAGGGGCGCGCGGTTACCGTCAACACGACCTGAGAGCGGCGAGCGACGGCCGACGAGCAGACTGCGACAGTCGCGTTTTATACTCCGCAGTGAGAGTACGTCGCTACTCGTACCCGTGCGCTCCACAAACCGCGATCTTTTCCGATTACATCGCGCGAGTTATGTGCGCAAACGCATACAGTGTTAAACGGTTTGTACGCAACCAATCGTGACAGTGCAAATGTCTCCCAGTTTAGAAGGGATCATGTTTAACAGAAACGCAAACCTCTCGGCGCGCCGACCGTTGTTGGCGGAACTGCAAAAGCCTCTAATGGTTCCACCACGCGCACCTCCCCGTGACACAGGCCCGCACCGAGCCTTGCCCGCATCTAGGAATCTGCCTACAGATAACCCTTACGAATACCGACCAGATTATTGGAAACCATCGAACGTCGAACTCGAAAGGCGACTGCAGGAGGCGAGAGCCCGTGAGAAAGTCGGATACTTTCAAGATAAAGTAACTCCAGATTTAAGTTTAGACCGTAGAGAAGCAGAACTAGTGTTTAGGTTTGAACCGCAGGCATCAGATGCCTACCTTTCGAATCAGTATCGGGCTCCGGTAGTACATTACGCCAAGCCCGCGACTCCGGCGAACGGGTTCGCTGCCCGTGTGCCCGAGAGAGACGGGCCCTTCGTGTTCGGAGTGCATAGTCCGAGCCAGTTCCCGATATCGCACCGGGACGAAGATGATTACGATTACTCGGAGGTTGCAGAAGAGAATGGTCGCACAGTGATGTCTGATGATGTGTCTGAAGAGTTAAATTGTTGTGATAAAGTGAACGAATGGGCTGTGAGGGATAAGAAGAGCAGACGGACTTTGAATCGAATGTTTCAAATAAAGGACAAAAGGAAGGTTAAAGGCGGTAAGAAGGAGAAGATTAAGTGTGTGTTAGTAGGTGATGGAGCCGTTGGAAAGAGTTCGTTGATAGCTGCATATGCTCAGAATAAATTCAAGGAGGACTATCAGCCTACAGCATACGACACATTTAACGGTAAGTTTATTACTTACATTTGTAAAGACAACAAAGAAATGGGAATTGTTCTAGTAAGGTTTCATATCTTGCCACTTACGTGACTTATCGCAAACGACCCTGATTTGTGGAGATAATTACTGATTCCTGAAGTTATCATTTCGTTGAACAATGAGATAGTTATGTGCTCGTTATGTGCATTTTGGTTTCGTGTTTATAATCTGTTTTGTTATTACTGGCGCCACCTAACAATTTAATCAAGATAAGAGATACCTATGTACCTACGCAATCATTAAACATGAAATTGGGTACATAATTATGCCTTCATTTGTGGTTTGAAAACGTGTTTAAAAGCAATTTAATATGCTCTACAGCAGGGATTCCCAAAGTGGGTTCCGCAGAACCTAGGGGTTCCGTAGGATAGTCGTCAGGGTTCCGTCAAAATTAGTTATTATTAGCACGGGTACAAATATTATTTTGAAATAGCGCAAAATATGTGATGAGAAGGACTCATTACTTTTATGTAAATAGGTAGGTACACGGAAAGAAAATTCAAGTTAATTTGCGATACTAACATCGTAATTTGTCCTATTGATTATTATTGTAGTGGTGGACTATACCTTTAGCGGTGTCATTAGACATCGCCAACGCATTTAATAGTCTGCCATTTTCGTGCAGCGTTCCGCAGGTGTCTGTCCTGGACTATTCCAGTGGAACGTGAGGTACGACTGGGTCCTTCGAATTCGTCTGCCCCCCGGGCTGGGCGTAATTTGTTACGCCGATGACACTCTTGTCACAGCCCGGGGGGCGAAATTCCAAGAGGCGGCGCGCCTGGCTACCAGTGGTGTTTCTTTAGTGGTCGGGCGCATCGAGGCGCTGGGCTTACGGGTCGCCCTGGACAAGACGGATGCCCTATTATTTCATGGGCCCCGTCGTGGTCCGCCCCCCGGCGCCTCCATAGAGGTCAACTCGGTCCTCGTACCGGTTCGGGCCCAGATGAGGTTTCTAGGCCTGATCCTCGACGGTAGGTGGCTCTTCGACGAGCACTTCCGACAGCATGGTCCGAAGCTGGTCGACGCTGCCTCTGCCCTTGGGCGACTTTTGCCTAATTTGGGTGGAGCCAGCGTCGTGACGCGACACCTCTACACGGGGGTGGTTCGGTCGATGGCGCTATATGGTGCACCGGTGTGCCGGCTGCTCTGACTGCCCTGAATAAGGCTCGCCTCTGGCAGCCTCAGAGGGTATTGGTGGTCAGAGCCATATGCGGATACCGCACGGTGTCGACCGAGGCGGCGTGCGACTTGGCCGGAACACCCCCGTGGGATTTGGAGGCGGAAGTGCTCGCCGATGTTTATCGACGGCTGAATATCGGGCGGAGGGCGAAAGCCACTCTCCGCCCGATATTCAGCCACCCGTAGAAGAGGTACGCGAGTGGCGTGAAGCCGCCCGTCGAGCCACCATGGCTAGTTGGTCGTTCCAACTGGAGACTCCACGCGCTGGCTTTGCCGCCGTGGAGGCTCTTCAGCCGGTCATCCTCGAGTGGGCAGGGCCGCAGCCTTTCCTTCCGACTGACGCAGGTGCTTTCCGGGCACGGTTGCTTCGGGAAGTACCTGCACTCGGTCGCCAGGAGGGAATTGAGTCCCGCCTGCCACCACTGCGACTGCAGTGAGGACTCGGCCCAGCACACGCTGGCGATTTGCCCCGCTTGGGCATCGCAGCGTCGGGCCCTCACTGCAGTCATCGGAGGAGATCTCTCGCTACCGGCCGTCATACGCTCCATGGCCGGTAGCACAGCAGTTTTACTGCGGTCGCAACCTTCTGCGAAGATGTAATCTCGCAGAAGGAGGTGGTGGAGAAGGCCTGGGAGGACGCTATCCACTCGGACTCAATCCGCCACCGGCGAACCGGGTGGCGGAGGCGCGCCTATCAGCGCCTCATGCCGCCCTGTTGTGCCCGGATTTGCCCGGCCACAGACAACGTTGTGGCTACGTAATCTTGCCGTTGGATATTTTTAAGCCGCCCAAAGGTCTCCAACTAAGCTTTACGACTGTTATCCTATGATAACAACCGGGACCGACTGCTTAACGTGACCTCTGAATCACGGAGACGCTTATGGTATCATGCCACTAGCGGTCCCCCATCCAGGCACTGACCGCACCGTCGTTGTGTGATTGTTTCTAATCACCGAGTGCAACTGGGCTATAAGCGCCGCGCCGGCTATGAGCTATGAGATTTGATATGGGGTTCCATAAAATAAAAGGCATTTGGTTGGTGTTCCGTTATCTTTAAAGTTTAGGAACCCCTGCTCTACAGTTAATCGATTGTCTATTCTCTGAAATCGAGCCGCGGTTCTCCGTGGCGACATTAGATTGATTGGGTTTCCTTGAGACCTCTGTTTAAATAATTTAAATAATAATTCGTTCAATCTTAACTAAGATTTGTTTTATCTTGAAAAAGATTGTCAAACTTAAGTTTTGTATTGGTACGTCGTAGGTTCAAAAGACCGATAGCTGGAGACTATAGAGCTAATTTTAAGCTTAGCTTGCTTCTGTTTTTTGTTTTATTGCTATGGTTTTTTCATATTTATGAAATTATTGTTGATTAACGATGTTTGATTTACTTCCTGATTTAACTCATATCTAGAGCATCTCAAGAAATAAATATTCTTACCCAGAATGCGTACCGATGCATGCGATACCGTGCCATAAATGTTTTTTTTTCTTCTTACGCTCTGATTATCGGGCTGATTAATAAACCTATTTGGTATGTAACTGTATAATACATGATTCAATGTTGGACTATGTAACTTTATGTTATCTGAACAAAGGATAATGAAGCAGGGATATTAGAAAAATGTTCCATTACATACCTGATTACTGCTTTAATTACGTTTTTCCTTCTCTTTTTTGACGAGGTAATTAATAGAATAGATTAAGTACACACGTACTACACAAGTAAAACTACTCGTGCCTGATATCACTAATCTTTGTAATAAAGAAATTGTTAAAAAACTAAAATTCCTTACAAAAAACGGTTACCAATTAACAAACATGCAGATGACGCCAGTAAAAGCGTGTTACAAAGAGACAGAAATATGCGAAACAGTTTTTAACAAAAATTTTATATTTGTAAGGAGGTTTCAATTCGACTATACCCGTGTGTTTTGTAAGCAGTTAACTGTTGTATAACTTTTTTCTTTATAGCTGGCACTGAACATAGTAGATGTTTGTTTAGCTTATTAGTCCTTAACAGACAACTGTAAATCTAATAACAACAGCCTTTAATAGTCCACTACTGGACATAAGCCTCTCCTAAATTTATGACCAAAGTGTATGCGAAATGTTTTTGTGTTCGTATCAATATGGAGGGGGTTTATGACCTACTAGCTGACCCACGCAACCTCGTTTGCGTCTCCTATTGCCCATAGCGTTAGAATTTTCCCCGTTTTTAAAACATTCTTCATTAGTGCTCCGCTCCTATTGGTCTTAGTGTTATGATATATAGCCTATAGCTTTCCTCGATAAATGTACTATCCAGCACTGAAAGAATTTTTCAAATCGGACCAGTGGTTCCTGAGATTAGCGCGTTCAAACAAAAAAAAAATTCTTCAGCTTCATAATATAAGTAGTATAGATAACGTGGTCCTAAATGAAATACATACAAATAACCTTTGACTTGTCCTGTCGTTGCTGTTATGTAAGTTGTATTATGATCGTAATGACCCCACTTCACTTCCCAGGTCGCGGGTCGGGGACTGTTTTATAATTATGGTATGTTTTATTTGAAAATTGTCAGTGCAATTTTACGTTGTACTGTACCTATGACATGACCCGACTGCACTCGCGGTTCTTTCGTATTTCGTGTTTCCAACTTTAAAAATTTCTTATTTTATCTTTATGTATGAAAATTTAAGAACATGCTTTTAAGTATGTGCATTTGTGAACATGAAAAGCATTAGCTGCCATAATTTCAAGCATTCGGCGCGAGTGGTTTACTACCTCAAGTCGCCGGCCGTGCCCGTAGGACTCGGCGGCGACAGGCAGGGCAAGCAATTTTATAGTATGTATCAGTATATATATATATAGTATATTCTATTAGTACTAATTCGTCAAAGGTATATACTAATCTACCTAAGTGCTATCATCATTCTCAGATCACATCACTCATGGAGACTGTTTATACGACTAACTACTAAATGGTTACTTATTAAATGTATAATAATAAAACTAATTACAGAACTAATTTAAATGAAACTTTGAATCGTGTACTGTTACATTATATAAAGTACATTTCTATCTTCTTTATCTTTTACTACTGTACTTAGTAATAGTTACTAAGTACTTTGTTCTAAATTTAAAATTTTGCCAACCATATCCATTCACCGCAATTGAAAGCTAAGTACCAACCTACAAAGTAAACCGAACAAAAGAATAAAGATCGACTCAAGAAACGTTCTTCCGTCATTTACTTTGCCATACATCTAGCACATAGGTAGGTACATCTAAAAATCTATGGTAAGCCATAGATTTCTAGATGTCGGCTAGCTAGTACTAGGTAGTTTTTTACCACAATGTATGCAATTGTAAGGAATGGACGTTTAAATTATTGTTAACATTCATTAAAAACGTAACCACGGCAATTAAAAAAAAACAGGAACAGGTTATAATACTAAAATGTTCAATCAATTTAATTATTTAAGATTCAGTGGTGATACGTAGTAAGTGCAGAGATAAAAACAGTTCATTAAATTCCTCCCCTAACATACCTACTTAACGAATCTCTATCATACATTTTCATCATACATATCACTGTTATTATGCTTACATTGTATACAGTCTCACCTCTTTCCGGTATTTCTGACACATTTATTCCAAAAGTTTTCAGATTTGATAGGTGTGAAAAAGTTATTCCTTTCGTATCTTTTTTTCCTGCTACAACGATTGCATTTCAACTGCTATTTCATACATTCATATATTTTACGCCATACTAACAATACTTACTAAATATGTACATTACATATTCAATTTTGATGAATATAGCAGCATCATCGCGTGTCGATACTGCAATTACTTTTATATCAAAAAATATTAAATCTTATTTCTTCACAAAGTACATGCATAAATGTATGAAACTACACAGCAGGAGTCAATGACACTTCCAGATATTCTGTCTTATCAACAAAAGAAACTTGTTTAAAGCACACACAGTAATATCACAGTGGTCGGTTTCTTATTTAAAATTCCTGTTACGCTTTCTCATTTTAATTTTTATCTGGCAGTTAGGGATATATTTTTTTATAAATATTATATAATTTAAATTGTCATCGTACGTTTTTTTTTATATTTTGGTAAGGTGCAACACTTAGGATTAAAGCTTGTTGCCACTAAACTTGGTAAACTTGGAGAATCATAGCCTTAAAATAAATCAAATTTGGAATCGTATAATAGAATGCTATTTTATATAATAAGTAATTGAAATTGAACATAATTAAACAATAATACTGAATAAAACAAGTAAACAAGGATTTATAATTATTTTATCCAATTGTAAGATCATGTTTAGTAAATTTATAAATATATCTGGAACTTTCCAACACATGAGTGTTTCTAAGAACCATAACGAATATAACGATACAAAACCACATCTAACATATTCCAGACGCCCGTCCAGCGGTAGTGTTCATCGTAATTGAAAAATCACAACGCAGATATTATACATTTTACTCAGAATTCGTTCGGAAATAAAATTTATAACAGTTTTACTGTCTTACTATATAACATCTCGATAAATAATATGTCAGTCAGCCACGAATGTAAATATAGTTCATAAATCATGCTTTTTATAACATGTAATCTATTTATTCTTTATTATATGATTTACGACTTATATGTTAGTACCTAGTAATCCTAGTATGCTAGTAGTTCCATCTCCACTACAATCTACTTCCAGTTAAGACAATTTCCCCATCTATATAAAGATAGATAGATAGAAAACTCTTTATTTGTACACCATAATATTACACAGTTACAAGAGTACATAAAATGCGAGATGTAGTGTACAAAGGGCGGCCTTATTGCCAAAAGCAATCTCTTCCAGGCAACCTTAGGATGGATAAAAATGTATAGGAGAGACAGTGGTAGTTCACGGTGCAGTGAGTTTTTAATTAATTATATTATTTGCTAATAAATATAACGTAAAACATATATTTGTATATATGCATACATACATATATATATATATATATATATAAATATACTCGTACTCATATATCACATACTTATACATACTAATAGATACACATACATATAAAGATAACTAAATCACGTATGAATAAATATATAATTCCACAGCATACCCTAATTCGTGCCTGTTTTAATTAGGATATTGTTCTTGAACCAATTTCTTGAATTCGTTTATTGCGCTGCGCTTTCCTGATTTTTATCGGCAGTGCATTCCACAAGCATACAGCTTCAACAGTGAAATACTGGTCGTAAAACTTTGTGGAATGCAGAGGCATCCAGTCTCGAATTCTCGGATGACCTTAGATATTTTTAATGCGTGTCATTAAGGAACTTGAATCGTTCTTTGAGGTAGAACGGATTAAACAAAATATTGTAGAGAAAAATGAGGATATGAGTATTCCGGCGAGAGCGAATCGGAAGCCACTTGACCATTTGACGGAATTCAGAGACGTGATCATATTTACGAAGGCCAAATATGAATCGTATATAGAGATTTTGTAGTCGCTCAAGCTTATCAAGTTGTGCTTCAGTGAGATTCAGATAGCTGACATCGGCATAGTCGAGAATTGGAAGTAGAAGTGCTTGTGCAAGTGCAGCCCTAGTCGCAATCGGAAGAAAATTACGAAGTCTTCGCAGAGAACCGGCAGAAGCAAATAGCTTTCGACTGACCTCTTGTATCTGTGAACCCTAAGATAAAGTATTGTCTATGTAGATCCCTAAATCTTTGACACTAGAACTGATATTAAGAGTGGCGCCACCAAATTGAATTTGGGGCAGTTGTGCTCAGTTAACTCTTGCGATCATCCTGGGACTACCAATAACACATACCTGCGTCTTAACAGGATTTACCTTGAGTCCATAATTGTGACTCCATTCGCTAATGCGACGCAGGTCAGCATTAATAGTGTTGAACGCCTCTGGTAACAAGTCAATCGGAGCTTGTGTATATATTTGTAAATCGTCCGCATAAAGATGGTAGAAGGAACTTAATTGATTAGAGATTGAGTTTATAAAAACAGCGAAGAGTAAAGGAGATAGAACGCCACCCTGCGGTACACCAGCAGAAATACTGCACCAGGAGGACACCGAGTCTTTAATGCAAATACGTTGCCGGCGACCATACAGGTAACTAAGAAACCAATCAATTGTCCTTGGAGATATGTTAAGAGACCGTAGTATACCAAGCAGAATTTCAAAATCTACAATATTAAAAGCATTACTAATATCAAGCAAGGTGAGTACTGTGATCATTCCACTATCCAAGCCCAGCCTGATGCTATCTGTAATGTGTACCAGCGCAGAAGTAGTGCTGTGACCAGGTCGAAAGCCTGATTGGAAGGGGTTCATTAAGGAATTTTTGGAAATGAAGTTACTCAGTTGAGAGTGGATGAGGCGTTCAAGTACCTTAGACAGGAATGGTAAGATAGATATGGGCCGATAGTCAGAGAATGATGAGGGTTTAGCTTTCTTAGGAAGAGGGATTAGTTGGGCATCTTTCCATGTAGACGGAAAAACACTGCTTGTCACGGAGTGATTAAGGATATGGCATAGGATGTGCAGGATGTCGTCAAGGATAGGAAGAATCATGTTTCGGCTGATGCAATCACTTCCCACTGCACTGGATGAAATCGCCAGAATGGTCTTTCTAACATCACAATCGAACAATTGATCAAAGACGAAAGGTGGATAGTTCGGAGTTGGGGTAGAGGAAATATATCTAAGAGTATTAACTTTAGTATTATCACTAATGTCAGACGAGGTAGAGGAATGTTTATTAAGTAGGTCAATGTTGAAATTTTTAGGAATAATAATAATAATAATTTATTTAGCACTTACAAAATATTTAGAATTACAATTTATGCTTATATCTACTTACATATTATATACACAATCTCATTATGTGTAAAAGTATTGTAAATCTAACTTTAGGTGGCTCCTCTGGCACTCAAGCTAAGATTAAACTTGTGTTATGAGTGCCAGGGCTCCCTCTTAACATTGTACATAAATGTTTTAAAATGTCACATGGACCTTCATATAACTGCTTCAATCGTTCCAAAAAGTGCAACGATTAAATTAACAAAAATTAACAGAAAAAAATAATTATTCAAAAGTTTAAAATTGAAATGAGAAACAAAAATAAAACAAAAAATAAAATTAAATGAACAACTTTGAGTACTTCAGACGAGGTGTATGTGTTTTTGAGTGTGTATGTGTGTGTGTGTGTGTATATGTATCTATCCGAGTGATTATGTACGTGGTAGTGCGTGAACAAACTTTACAATTACATACAGTTATTACTTTACAATTACATACAGTTTTAAAATTACACATGGACCTTCATATAACTGCTTCAATCGTTCCAAAAAGTGCAACGATTAAATTAACAAAAATTAACAGAAAAAAATAATTATTCAAAAGTTTAAAATTGAAATGAGAAACAAAAATAAAACAAAAAATAAAATTAAATGAACAACTTTGAGTACTTCAGACGAGGTGTATGTGTTTTTGAGTGTGTATGTGTGTGTGTGTGTATATGTATCTATCCGAGTGATTATGTACGTGGTAGTGCGTGAACAAACTTTACAACAACTGTTCCGTTTCATCATAGGTCAGGGTCATAATCCATTCGCTAACCAATTTCTTACACTGGTGATGATTAGTCTTATATATATGACATATATCATTTACTTTATTATATATGCGACTACCTAATACTCGAAAATGTCTACTTGCCATAGTCGATCTATGACGCTCTGCAGGACATACATTTGCAGATCTGCGCTTTGTAAGATGATCTGGGCTATACTCCAGGGTTGCATGTTTGCGTAGAATTGTGTAAAGCACAAATAACTGTCTGACGGTCATGACTTGACAATCTTTATATAATTGTGTTGTGCCATACCGGAAGTGTTTGTGAGTCATGACCTTAAGGACTGCCCTCTGTGCCCTCTCCAGTTGTAGAAAGTTTGTTTTTGGAGCTCCACCCCAGACAGTTATTCCAAAGGACAGTATTGATTGGCATAATGCAAAATATACCATCCTTAGAGTATCGAAGTCTGCGCAGTCACGGAGATTTTTAAAAATTGCAATGAGCTTTCTTACTCTACCCACCAGCCCCCTGATCTGGTCCCTCCATGAGAGTTGATTGTCAATTATGATGCCACGATAACGAACATTTGTCATTCTAGATAGTGGGGGACAAGAACATAGATTTGAATGTTCTTTTTTACATACATGTGCTCTAACACTAAGTGATTTCTGGCTGTGACGAAGAATTCATGAAGAAAGTGATGTAATTTGTCTTTTCTACATTCAGAGTCAAATCGTTAGCGGATAACCAAGACAAAACAATATTCAATGCCGATTCTGCTCGGTCTCGGACTTCTAACCAGTCCTGACCACGTATTAAGAGAGCTGTGTCATCCGCGTACGTATAAATATTGCAATTGGGAATGGATAGATCACACAAACCATTCACGTAAATCATAAACAGAGTTGGTCCCAGGATAGAGCCTTGAGGAACACCGAAGGACAGCAGTCGCTCATCACTTATATGCGAGCCGATCCTAACGCATTGGGTTCGGTCTAAGAGATAACTCTTAAAGATTTCAAGTTCAGAGCCACGAATTCCCATGCTCTCCAGCTTTAAAATTAGGATAGGGACAGAAACAGTGTCAAACGCCTTCGAGAGACCTAGAAAAATACCTAAACATGTAGACTTTTCATCGAGAGTTTTAACAACATTGTCAATAAGAGCTGCAACAGCGTCTTCACACGATTTATCTTTACGAAATCCATATTGATTTTTAGATAAAATGTTATGAGTTTCAAAAAAGTTTTTTATTTTATTATTGATACTTTTTCTAAAATTTTTGACAATGATGGCAGGACTGATATAGGTCTATAGTTATTGACACTGCCTCTGTCCCCACTCTTGAAAACCGGGGTCACAATGGCCTTTTTTAATGCTGTAGGAAAAGTTCCTGTCGAAAAACATAGCCCACAAATATGAGTAATGGGAGGAACTAGGGTATTCCGACTAAGTTTTATTATCCTTGCAGTAATTGCATCCCAACCTGCAGCAGAATCAGTTCGAAGATTTTGGATTATTCTGTCAATTTCAGTACAGTCAGGTGCGAGGAGAACAATGGACTTGGCGTGCGTGCGAGTCCGAGCAACCGATTCATTGTCTCGGACGGAATCAATATGCCTTGTTGCCAGTTTTTTTCCAATATTCGCAAAGAAATCATTAACCAGATTTGTAGCAGATTTGCCGTCAAGTGCAGAAGCAGACAAAAGTTCCTATGGAGAAGTTTTACAAGTTTTATTGTTCAATATATTGTTAATTACACGCCATGTTTGCTTGGGATTATTTTTTGATTTCATTATTTCATTCTTTTCATGATTTCTTTTTAGTCGATTTAGCAATTTATTACAAAAATTGCGATATCTTAGATAGGTAATCTTTAAAGTATAGTCATCAGGTGATTTTTTATTTATTTATTTATTTATTTATTTATTTATTTATTTATTAGGTACAGAAACAGACAACAAACCAAAAACAAACAAATACTATAAATTGCAGTTTACAATATGTAGGTCTGAAGTCCAATTACAACCGTACACAGCACTCAATGTTGTAATGCTTCATTGGAAAAGATACCACACATCAGATTACATATTCTGTTCTTCAGATGTTTTCCTTAATTATCAAGGTTTTAAATTCGCTAAATGAGTTAAAAAAAATATCAACCTTGGAGCATATTTGGTTGTAACTAGTGCACATTCTTGAGATTGGACTGTTCTGAGACACATTATTGTTAGAGTTGGGTATGGTAAAGAGTTGTGGTATACGCACAGATCGAGACGGTATCTTAAGGTTTATTTTCTCAACAAGTTCACAGTCCAAAGAACCGTTGATAATTTTGTGTAGATTGCACAAGTCGCTTATCCACCTCCTCTTTTCCAAGCTCATTATTTTAAATTCTCGTAGACGGTCACTATAGTCTGGCAATGTACGTCTTAAGCCGGTTTTTACACACAAAGCCCTGACAAATCGTCTCTGTATAGCCTTATATATTGTGTTTCTTATGTAAACTGTCTCGATTACGTATACATTTTAGCAGCCCTTGAGTTATCCAGGGCTTGACAATTCTTGACCTGGATGGGATACGAACTATCAGAGTGTGTTTCTTAATGATAGACATTACCGTACTCATTAATAGATCGGTAGCTAGATCAGGATCATCCATGTGCATAATGGAACTAAAATCTGCACAGTTAATGTCCGACACTACTTTCGTTTGATCAATTTTTGTGATTATTTTGTATTTTTTTGGTGGTATTAATTTTTGTATGCATAACAGAACTGGTGCATGATCCGTTATTTGCGTTTCTAATAGTAAAGTAACGACGGGGCTTGGGACTTTAATCAAAGCGTGATCCAGACAGCTGTTTTCCCTAGTGGGAGAGTTGAATGCCGGCAATAGTCCATGTGATGATATTAGCTGAACATACTCATTATAATGGGGATCCCTACTGGTTGGGCTAATATCGATGTTCACATCCCCCATGAGAAATATGTTTTTAAATGAAGAAAATGAATCTAAGATGTCATTTAAACCATTCAGAAAATTGTTAAGCTTACGAAAGGATGGTGGCCGGTACACAGCTATTATTGCGGTGTCAGTGTCTAGTTTACAAACAAGAAAATTTGCATCCATGAATTTGGGCTCTGTAATACTATGTTGTAGGTCTGTATTTATATAAACCGCTAACCCGTCGTTCTGGTTACATGTGTGTGTTGTGTAATACGATGAGTATCCTTGAATTGATGGAATTCTTATAGATTTTCTTAGCCAACATTCCGACAGTATAATGACATCGCATTTAGTTTGCATAGAAGCTAGTAGTACTAGAAAGTTGTTGAAATTTTTATTGATACTGCGTATATTAAGATGTAAGAAACTGAGTGTACTATTGAACTTGCCCAATAATTGAGCACATTTGTTATGGGAACAACTGTAACTTTCATGTTGACCAAAGACATCAAGATTATCAACAAGATCGGTAATATTAATCATTTTTAAATCGAGCTAGAACTGAGAATGTGAATACACTCTAAAGAGGTATAATTGTCGATTCCTTTAGCTTACGCTTTCCCAAAAACTTCTTTAAGCACCAAATCATTAAATAATAATTCTTAGAGTTATCTACTGGCCTTTTGGATGGTGAGCAGATAATTTTTTATATGTCTGTTCGTCTTTCACCACTACTTCAAATATGTACTGCATATTAATTCAGAACAAATATTGATTGTTTAAGTTAAATTAACTAAGAGAATTTATCAAAAGTAATATTTACAGAGTGTTATCAATTCAATGTTACACAGGTAGTATCGCGTAAACTCCACATTCACTAACATCTGTATTGACTCTGGCGATGACACTTTCCGTTTGATAACATTCTTCACTTCGAAACAGAGGGCCTAGTGTGAGTTTATGTCACATCGACTTGATCATCACGGAATCCACGTTGCGATTGGCCCGTACTAAAATCTTCACCAATGACGACGCTGAACGCGCTCTAACTGATGTTAAAACTCTTTATACGTCTGTGGTTAAAATATATTAGACTCACACACAATAAATTCACTTGTTCGCAATCGAAACGTGGACAATAAAAAATAACCATCTTGTTATCTATGGCGTTCTTTTTTTAAATAATAAATATTTCGGACATCTTACACACAACGCCATCTAGTCCCAAGCTAAGCAGAGCTTGTGTTATGGGTACTAGACAACTGATATAAATACATATATATATACGTTTTTTTTTTGTAAATACATACATATTATACATAGAAAACAACCAAACTCCGAAACAAATATTTGCAGATCATACAAACATTTGTTCCGACCCGGGAATCGAACCCAAGACCTCAAGCACAGCAGTCGCATACGCTACCACTACGCCACCGAGGCAGTCATAAATGTTTGAAGTACCATAAACCTTGGTACACATTTAATTTAATTAATTATAGTTTGATATCTTTACCTGTATTCGTTTATTTTTGATACAGGTGATTAAAATAGCGTCATTCGTCAGTGACTGTCTTGTTATCTTTGATGTTTTTTAATGGTTTGATCAAAGTACTGGTACCATAAACCTTGGTAATCTATTTTAATTACAGATTGATATCTTTACCTATTTTTAGCCATATTTATCTTATTCTCGATTCTTCATACAGGTAATTCAACAAAGCGTCATTCATCTTACCATTATTGATAACAAAACAATAATAGCAAAAATATGAAAACATTTCCACAATGAATAATAAAACGTCGTCACTCTGTTTCTGTGTACGTACAAGCCCAACTTCATCACTTCAACAAGTCTGATAACATATCTATGAAGACAGCAGTTCTGCGAATTGAAAATGCATCCTTGAATTTCTAGATATTATTACAGACTGGTTTATTTATAAAATATAAGGTAATACCTAGTTTTAGGAGAGTAGTCCATAGATAATAGAAGACATGCGCGTTTTAGGGCAGTGCAAATTAATTAATTATCTGTACAAAATCGGAAATTCGTAGTAATTATAATAAATATGTGCATACGTATAACAAATATACATATTTCCATTCGTATGACTAGTATCAATAGGTTTTTACAACTTTAATGACAATATTGAAAATCTCTCCTTACGTTAGCATTTGGTTTCCTCTTGAGGGAAACCCGACATTCTTTAGATAGATTCATCGATTGTCTGAGTTCATAGAATAAAACTTTAGTTACAGCTACTCAATCATATAGGTACCCCTATTTCATTAACATAATCTTTTATTTTAGTTTGATTATCTTTCTGGGCCTTTATGCCATGATCTGCGTCTTCTCCTATGGCCTGGATAGGCGCAACGCCAATCCGTGGGACCTGGAATAACCCAGTCCGGGTTGTCCTCAGAGTAGGGCGCCTGAGACCGGCCGTCGGGTAAGCTCCTAAGTCCCCGAGGAGCTGGATATCTGAAGGGATTTTCCACCCCTTCAACAAAGAAAGAAATAGACAGGACACTTGATAGTAAGTGATTACCGGGATCCATGGATACCTGTAAATAAAGATCGTTGTCATCTTTTGAGTTCTCCCTTACCCTAAGTTCTGAAAATGTAGAGACTGATTCTCCTAATTCTTGGTGTATTTTTTGGACTAATTTTACTCACACGCCCACCACTGTACTCCTGTACACCAGGATCAACAGCAGTGACCCACGAACACACCGAGTTATGACACTCGGGAAGTAGTAGAAAAAAAGAAACTGTCTTGCAACCCGCAACGAAATTAATCAGAATGTCTTGGTGTATGTATAATATACCTAAATTATATTCAATTTTGTTATATTTATTCAAATACATTGATGAAACACTTACGACCTCCAAACCTTCAAGAAAAGAGCGTACCTACTCCTTCTTAAAAGGCCGGCAACGCACTTGTGACGCCTCTGGTGTTGCGGCGGCGGCGGCGGTAATCGCTTACCATCAGGCGATCCGTCTGCTCGTTTGCCCCCTATCCCATAAAAAACGCTATTTTAGTACACCCGGTACCTCTTATCATTTACTAGTGTCGGAAAGTCAAAGTAAGATTAAGATATATGTTTTTCATTATGTAAAAATATCTGACACGTTCGCTATACATCAAAATCAGCATTTGAATTTTATAGAGTTATCAATTCACGGTTAAAAGTATGTTATCTAGAAATAGGTACTATTATCGCACCGCCATCGAAACTTATCAGATACTTATATAATTTTCGTGGAACAAATGTGAATTCGATGTAGTTTTACAACTTAACATTGAGCTAATATTATTATCTTCGAAATTTAACATGACCTGAATGTACCTACCTACCTATTGTAATATTCCGACTATCATGACAGATTAAAAATACAAAGTGTCACTGTCCCATCCCGTGGGTATCTATCGCAATGCCGGACATACATGTTCAAGTATACTTGCGCAAGCCCAGACTGTGTTGTCTGTCTGTCTCTGAACTTGAACGTGTATGTCCGGCTTAAGAGGCGCTTAAAGGCCGACACACACGTTCAAGTATATTTGCGCAAGTCCGTCTGTCTGGATTTGCGCAAGTATACTTGAACGTGTATGTCCGGCTTAAGGGAGCAAACTACGCAGGACCAACTCACTGCAATGAGAAGGAAAACTTTTTGAAGTGAAAACTTCTTTAGCGGCGTTGTGCACTTTAGCAAAATTTATTTTGCAGCAGCAAGTAACATATATATATATATATATTTTATATTTGTGTTGATTGAATGAAAGGTAAATTGCAGTTTACGATTTATGACGTATTAAAAAAAAACTAAGTACTCACTTGATTTCGTTCAAACCAATTTTCGGTGGAAGTTTGCATGGTTAATGTACATTATATATTTTTTTTGATTTATCATGTTCTTATTTTAGAAGTTACAGGGGGGGGGGGCACACATTTTACCACTTTGGAAGTGTTTAGAAAAAAAAAAAATTAGAAACCTCAATATCATTTTCGAAGACCTATCCATAGATACCCCACAAGCATGGGTTTGATGAAAAAAAAAATTTTTGAGTTTCAGTTCTAAGTATAGGGACCCCCAAAATTTATTGTGTTTTTTTTTATTTTTGTGTGAAAATCTTAATGCGGTTCACAGAATACATCTACTTACCAAGTTTCAATATTATAGGTCTTGTAGTTTCGAAAAAAAGTGGCTGTGACATACGGACGGACAGACAGACATACAGACATGACGAATCTATAAGGGTTCCGCTTTTTGCCTTCGGCACGGAACCCTAAAAGACCGACTTCAAGAACGTCTTAATTATAGAGAGAAAAGAAGATGAAATGAGAAAAGGAAATCGAAACTGAAACAGCAGCGTTCAAATATTTTTTTATTTGAATCATCAAAATCAGTTCACCCAGTCGAAAGTTCTGAGGTACCAAAGATAAAAAAATACAGTCGAATTGAGAACCTGCTCCTTTTTTGAAGTAGGTTCAAAAATCATTTTTTCGAGACTTTCTCCACCGCAGAACTGCTCTTGTAGTTCGCTCTCTCTGTTTATTATTTTATAGACAAAATGATGGCAGCCTGTCATGAAACGGAAAACAAAGTAAAATACTGCAACCTGTCGAGGTGAATCATAACTCAATACAATACAGCATTATTACTGTAAATTTATAACTTTTTGTACGTACACAAAACTGTAAAAATATTACAAAATATTTGGAGAGTATATAAACAAGATTATAAAATAAGATATGATTTATATGCAATTGAAGTAAACTAAGAAACTGGTACACTGAGTGTGATAAATAATAGTTTTTCTTCCATCTAATTAAACATTTATGTATATTTACTAGTTGACTGAACTAGCGGTGGGTTGTGGAAGGCTGATAATTTAGGGTTGTAAGTATTTTTTGATGCCAAATCATAAAAAAAAAAATTGTCTATTAAAATAAAATAAGAAATCTTAAGAGGGGCACCCTTAGCACCTAAAAGTATAAAAATACTCTATGACCTTATTCTCAGACCTACCATAAATATTTATAATAATGTATTAATAAAATAAAACAAGTTTAAAAATACATATATGTATTTTATTTAAGTATATTAAAATCGATCAAGTAGTTATGGAGAAGTTCGATAGCGATCATTGTAATGCGAGATTTTATAGTACCGGTACCCAAAACCTTTACATATTATAAAAATCTCGCTTCACAGTAATACAATGATAGATACGTTCGCCATCCTGCTAAAATCCAAATTTTAGCAGGATGGCGCACGTACTACCTATCATTGTAAAGCTTTTGGCGGATATCTTTTGTATCCAGCCTGTTTACCTGGCGCTAACTTTTCTTGCCAATACTAAAGACGAACAAAAGAGTTTGTTGTAAAGAAAACAAATAAGACGAGGGACTGAAGTAAAGGTAACCGAGAGTTGGGTAGGGGATACCAAGATACACACAAAAAACACAGAAATAAGGTGCTAAGCAAAATAATTACTGGTTTTATAGAGTTTACTTTTTCTGTGTTTTTGATCTCCGGTTGTTTTTACCAAAGTTTCAAGTTTCTTCGAGGAATTTTGGTATTTTATTCCTTACTTTTTAAGGAAAATTATTGAGTGGACAAATAATAATATAATAAGTTAATTATGTATATAAAAAATAGGAGTCAATAGGCAATAGTCATAAGGAGGAGAAAATACGGCAATTTACTACGGCCAGTAAATTGTGAGTGTGTGATGTAACTAAGTATGTTAGTTGATTTAAAAAAAAAGAACATGCAAAAAGTTTAAATACCAAGTAATCGCGAATTAGAGGTAGGGGTAAAGAGTAAAGACACTAAAGACTTTAAACTACGAGTACAATTCAGCCTCATAGATACGTCTAATTAAATTCCCGTCATGCGTTACCATAGTATATCAATAGAATATCATTACACAAAAATAAACAAAAAAAAGCGGGAATCTCACCATAGCTTCACGTACTTGGGGTCTTTGACCCTATTTAATATGTACCAAGGTTAGCCGAGACCAATTATTGTTACACCACCTTCGGGATTAGAATACAGAACGGTATAAAGTGATGTTTATTTATAAAAGGGATGCTCTGCAACCAGAATGAGCTGTCTGTATTTTGTTATAAATTATAATTATGAACAGTTGGTTATAA
Source organism: Diaphora mendica (assembly GCA_949125395.1). Taxonomy (NCBI): domain Eukaryota; kingdom Metazoa; phylum Arthropoda; class Insecta; order Lepidoptera; family Erebidae; genus Diaphora; species Diaphora mendica. The sequence continues at coordinate 5,747,437 of OX421316.1, forward strand.
TGAAGGAATTCAAGGAAGGAAAGGAGCAAACTAGGCAGGACAAACTTGAAAAGCCTTACCCGTCTGGCCAGCGTGGTAGAGTAGGCCAAAACCTGTCTAAGGAGAGCTCTATGTATAGGAGTGGACCATTGCAGGCTTATAAAAAAAGGCTGTTGATGTAATACGATGCGACACATTAGGCATCATGGCCACACGGCCGTCTAATCCTAGACATTTTTTTAACGTGTCCCGAGTCGTCACCCTACTGGGGTTTGCGGTGAGCTGAGCTTGATGACAAAACTTTGTCCTGCGTGGGAATCGAATTAAATGCATATTCAACTCGGTAATCAGGGCTACAGAAATATTAAGTTAAACTGTACCTATTTATCTATGAAGCTATTCTATTACAATAAAAATATACAAGTCTATGAGACACACTTTTATAATTTACTTAAACGGAGAATTCATAATTGACATAAAAACATGACCACGAACCGACAACGGACAAATTTAAGTGCCTGTTCAGACACGGCGGAATCCGCTCGGATTCAAACCGCACGGTTCGACCGCGCGGATCTTATTTACATTAGCGCCTATCATTCGTTCAGACCTGTCCTGATTGACAATCCGCGCGGCTACCGCCACTCGACCGCCAGAAAATGAATACGCGCGGCCGCCGCGCGGTTCTATTTACTCGATGTAACCTAGAGGCGTTCAGTTGCTACGCGGAAGCCGCGTGTATTGGACGGTGACAATGGATCGATTCGACACAGAGAAAATTATCGACTAAGTTAAGAAACGACCAGCTTTGTGGGACATGCACATGCAGTGCGCAAAGTATTAATAACATTTCAAAAACGGTGCTTGGCAGGAGTTATTGGACACTTTTGGCGAAAGCGAGGATTCGTTAGAAAAAAAGGCAAAGTTGAAATGAAGCGGTTGTCACCCTACCCCACTCCTCACACTACTGCGCGTGTCTGAACACTTTTCGATCCTCGCGGATCGGACCGTGCGGTTCGCATCCGAGCGGATTCCGCCGTGTCTGAACAGGCACTAATGGATGCCATCAATGCAGGAACAAGTTTCATCCGACCCAAATCTTTTACCATTAACATCGTAAAAACTTCCGCCATTAAAATATTTCGAATGCTTAAATTTGCCTGCTCCAAAAAGGTTATAATGCTATCGTAGTATTTGGATTAATAGAACGAAAAGTGCTCTTAAACTACGTAACAGTTCGCCTGTAAATTTGTGACCCGAATTGATTGCAACACGGATCCCTTTAATTTATCGAGAATATAGGCCGTGTTGAAAGAAACTCATGCAACATATAATCGTTGTGAAAACTGTTTAAAACCATTTTTATTACACATTCTTGTTGTACACAATGTTTTTCTTGTGTAATGCTTTTACTTATAAAATGATTACAATTTACATCGTACTCTTGCGTTAACGGTGTAAAATGATCGACTTGCAATTTTATAAGCATTACTAACCAACTAATAATAACCACTGTAAAAGCTGTAGGTACTTAGGTAGATAATTAGGTAATAAGTGATCATGACGAACTTATAAATAACGACTAAAACGCTTTGTGTTGTAATGACGAAAAATACAAGCAACCAAATTGCAATCTGATTTCTCAAGTCCATTAAAATCTAAACCGCTATTGCAATAATATATTTGTAATTTATATCGTGGAAGGACTACGTTACAGACATATCTAAATTATGTAGTTACATTTAAATCTTTTAATAATAATGAATGACAAAAAATAGGTATATTTATTTTATAGCTACAGAAATAAATTGAATATTATTCCGAATAAAATTAAAAACTAAACTAGAATCAGCTGTGACAATCAATAGACAATGCACAAACTTTTTTTATTTTCTTAGTAATGCCAAGATAACAAAGCATTACATCTGTCATCAAGTTTGCGAATAACGCTGCCAGCATTTAGAATAGTAGAAAAAAAAAGATATTGAAGTCCCGTTATCGGTTACGAAAATACACGTGGTTGGTTCAAAACATTTCCATGGAGTCTGTAAAAAATGAAACTGATCATAGTCATCAGCATTTCTGCAACTTCCAAAGTTTAATGATCACGTCCACACATTCACTATTACGAAATCGTACACGCAACGTAGGCCTTAATAAAACATAACAGGAAATCTATGATTACTTGAAATTTAAAAGTTATAATTACATTTATTGACATACATAAATATTCTCGCGTGTGTTTATTGCAAAGAAAACTTCATTAAAACCAGACAATAAAATGTATTAGGTACTTTAGTTGTTACCATAAGTGCTAAAAGTTATAAAAACCTTTCAGAGTGTTTTATTTGCCAGTTGCAAGGTAAACAACCTTCTTGAAACACATTTGTTGTTTCTATTTTGCAGAGAAGCTAAAAGAAATCTATTGTATGAGACGAACACTGCTGTCGCTCTTAGCGATAAGCCAGGCGTTGTAACGTAATTGTGTGTGGATTAGTTATGAATGAGTATAATAATATTACTCATATGATTTACTACTTAGGTTAGGTACATTCTGTCCAAGAAAGACAGGAACAAAAGAGGATTTTTTTAAAACAAAGCGTATATGTCTGGGAAACGTAAAACATTGAAATTATTTTGTATGAGTAGAAAGGTTAGCTTATGGAAGGAAATAATAAATATAGGAATAGTAAAAATATCGCCACACCGCATAAGTATGGTGTATTTCATGGCTACGCGTTGCCACGCTAGTAGCCTTGTCCGTCTCCACATTCAACGTTTCATACCGAAACTCAACCAAATGAAAGAAGCATCAATGGTTTCTACTTTCTATATTCTACGTCCTCAACTGTAAAATGGCTTTCATAGGATAATTCGCTTACACAAACCATTGCCGGCGAAAGTACCAATATTGTCTCCACGCTTTCACATTAACATGCACACTTCACCTTTGAACAATTTCCAGGAACCACCTTGATAAATTACAACGTGTGTTTAGCATATGCAATGGTTTTATGAATGTATTGTGTAGACGAGGTAGGCAGCCGTTACTTACGTTACTTTTTTAGACTAGCTTCGCCCCGCGGCGTTACCCGCGGTACGTAAAACCGCGGGCTTCAGCTAGTTCATAAATAAATACATTCAATGAATAGGTATGTCGTTAAAGTCATTTCTGTCACGTGTATTTTATATCAAACGCCACGACACTATTAATATTTTATTACGATTGCATTACCATTTCGTTCAACAGTATTGTTTGTTTGAACAAAAATAGAAACTTTGGTAATGGTTGATAGTATATAGACTATATAAATATAACTGCCTCGTTGGTCTAGTGGTTAGCGTAAGCGACTGCGGATCAAGAGGTCTCGGGTTCGATTCCCGGGTCGGACTGCTGTTGGGTTTTTCTTACAAGAAATTCTTAATAGCAGCCCGGAGTATGGAATATAGCAGTGTTTCCCGCCCGTGCCTCGGAGAACACGTTAAGCCGTCGTCCCGTTTGTTATGGCAATCGTTATTGGGAAGTCAGTTACCTCAAATATACTGACAAATAGTTCAACCTTCGAATTCAGTTCACCCTCAGGGTTGCGGAGGTTCGATGCCAGTCGCTCCGTGTAAAAAACTGATATTCAGGTAAACGGGTTGAACTAGTAGCCGACCCCAAATCTTGGGAATAATAAAGGCTATGAAGAAGGTAATGGTTGATAGTTGTCTTTATGCCGTACTACGAAAGGAATCTACAAGGACTAAATATAAAATATAGGTATATACTATAACTTTTACACTTGTCTCTTATCAAAATACAACAATGAAAGTAGATTCATTTTTTTTTTAAAGTAAATTAGAAGCTGAAATGATCAAATCTCTAAAGCTTTAAAGGGGATATATATCACATTTAAGAATAAAATAAAATACCAGTTTTACAAATGTAAAATGTAATGTTTGTAAATGTATGTAACAACAATACACCTGATGAATTAAATATAGTGGTAAAAGGACTTGTCCTTTATGGATTTCTGAACGAAGAGAGTTCTATTACATAAACAATAGGACAATAGACACGGTCGCGTCGTCGCCAATCGTAATCGTGTAATACTTTTAAACTTTTTTTTTCTTTTGAGATTTACTGATTGACTAGGAATAAATCCTGTGTCGCGGGGGACTTTACAAACATGAATGAAACGGACACAAAGAACACCCAGACTCAGAACAACAATTCGTGGATCACACAAAGTGTTGTCCCACGTGGGATTTGAACTCACGACACTTGGCGAAGTAGGAAAAGGCGTGGTGACCGTTAAACTACTAGGCCAAACGTGCAGTTATATTGTTTATCTTTACCTTCGATGTCTTCAAAATTTGAAAATTATACGCGGTTTACATGAAAAATTGCTAATATCTAGACATTAGGTTTGTATAAGACAATGGTATTTTATTTTTATACAATATCATTAGGATAAGGCATGAACTTTAGGCAAAAGGGATTAGGTAATACCGCCTGTCCCGTTGTGAAGGTGTCGTATACATTAATTCCACTGAGTTCACGAGATAAACAAAAATATTAATAATGTATTATAAACGTAATGTATTTATAAACGTATTTATAAATGTATTTATAAAATGTGAAAAGCAAATCTTGTAAAATTCCTTAATGTGTTATCTATGATCGATTAATTCTCGAGATTCGCTAACAGCGGAGAAACGTATTTTGTCATCATGAATGATTATGGCTAAATGTAGGTTGATATGGAAATCTTAAATGAGCAGTAACAGAAAAAAAAATCGACCAAGTGCTTGTCGCACTCGCGCTCGAAGTGTTCCGTACCATTACCTACACATTTTAAGCGTCTAATCTAAAAATCACTTTTGTTGTATAAGAGCCCCCATTTAAATATTTATTTTATTCTTTACGTTTTTAGTATTTCTTGTAGGGTCCCATTTTTACCTTTTGGGTACGGAACTCTATCAAATATTAATTACAGGAATGCTTTCCCTGGTTGGATGACGCAGAAAATCATTAACGCCGTCACTTTAAAGAAATGTGTTCTATTTTTATCGTATTCATTGAAAACGTGTTGCTGTCTAGTTAATTATTTTGTTAATTTTGTGTCACTAATTGTTATATTTGCCTGGCTAGTTCAAATCCAGTAAAAATATACAAAAATTAATATGGTTTGCAGTGTGTACGAGACTATGATGACATTAGTATTCCTGAGATAAGTAGGTACCTGTGATTTAACCCGACTACGGTGAAGCCAAAAGGAAGGGCACAAACATCCATCTATCTATCCATCCATACTTACAAACTTTCGCATTTATAATATTAGTATAGATATAGATTAAAAAATTACATGATTTAAAACGTATAATATTTATGAATTAGCTGACTGCAGTTAGGACAACCAGTTGATACGGGAACCTATATCGGGAGCACTGATTTAGATTTAGCAGTTAATATAATTGACACTTCCTTGCCTTTGTGTGCCGGCCAACAAACACAATATTGTTGGTGCATAAAAATAGCCGTGTAATGGGTTTAAAACGAGATGTTGCTACATGATTGGAAAGAGGTTCTTTAACTATCTTTACAAATAATTAAAATTTAATTGTCAGTTTGTATTTTCAAATTACCAGCTTCTTACTAAATATATATATACATAGTATATGGAATGATATTTACGGTACTTGCATCAAAATCAATTTTTGTCAAGACAGGCTTGCTATCATGACATCAACGGAACCACAATGTCCTACAACGATCCGAAACTTGTGTGCATCAGGACTGAGGGCCCATTTTTTAAATTTTGGCGAAACGGTATAAAATTCAAATATGAATTAGTTAAAAATAGTTAAAATCTAAAGCAATGGGTCATAAATTTCTTAAACGTGAAATAAAGCAGTTATGATCAAATAACTTGGGCCCTCAGTTCAGACGCTTGCAAAAAATGGCATAGCCTAGATATCAGAAAGTACTGCCCCTAGGTCAATGCTTTTTATTTTAGAATTTAGTTTAGAATTTCTTAAAAGTTTTAAGAAAATCCCAAAACTGTAGAATACGACATTACGGATTTATGGCGGCATAATATAGGGCCCTCAGTTCAGTAATGTCTCTACGGAGGAATCGGCAAAAAATGCAATTATCTAAACAAATACGTTACTAAAACTTTATAATATTTTAGTTAAAAACCTTTATGAATTAGTTAAAAAGAAAAATTGAGACAAAAGCCAATTTTTAAAATGTAAATCAAAGTTGAATTTTTCTAAAACGTTTGAACTGAGGGCCCAAGGTTTTTCGCCTCACTGACTAAAGTCAACCTTACAGATTAACTCAAACTATAATAAGTTTTTTAACTATTTTTTTAACTAAAACCTGACATTTCATCCTCCGTTCTCAATGCTATATTTTAAGAGAAAAATGGTTTTCTGTTTTTTGTATGAGAATATTTTGTAGGGCGGCCATATTTTTTTATATTTTCAGGACAGATGAGTTTGTTTCTTATTTTATTTATTTATGTTTATTGTACAAAAATAAACAAATAGAAAAAAAAGAGTAACAATATACAAACGTGAAAAAAAGCATTGACCTAGGGGCAGTACTTTCTGAGATCTAGGCTATGCCATTTTTTGCAAGCGTCTGAACTGAGGGCCCAAGTTATTTGATCATAACTGCTTTATTTCACGTTTAAGAAATTTATGACCCACTGCTTTAGATTTTAACTATTTTTAACTAATTCCTATTTGAATTTTATACCATTTCGCCTAAATTAAAAAAATGGGCCCTCAGTCCAGATGACACCCGAAACTTGACAGGTAACAGCAAAATTTTTTACACTGTCTAACTTTAAATGTAGTCTGTCAATAGTCTTATTTCATGTCGTAACTTTAAAAAAAATATAGCGGCAAAATTTCGGAGACGAAGCCTCACAGTTCTGTGACGTCAGATCTTTTCTAGAACTATTTTTTCATTGAAATCTTTGCACGAGGCAAGATTTCATACGTTTTCTGTAGTGCACTATAATAATAATAATAATAAACCGAAGAAGAGTCAAACTTGAAATAGAGATACTTTAATTTCTGAGGAAGAGATAAGGTACTCTTGATATGCACGCGGGCGGAACCGCATGTAAAACCTAGTCCCGTATAAAACAAATAATCGTCAACAGGCCCGCCAAAATTCCGTTTACCAATAGTCGTACTAAAAGAAGTACATCTCACATTTTCATCGAATTATACTCTGAAACCAAACTTCCTTGATTATTTACACTTTAAAAAATCTTCGGAACCGTGTGTTTTCTTAAAACATTTATTTGTATACGAGATATTTTAATTTCGAGAAAAGTGGAATCTTCAGCGAATAGAATCATCATTACTTGGAAACGAATAAAATAGGGTTTCAATTTGTTTATATTTGAAAACACAGGTTGTGATAAGTGTTTTTAATGGTATATGGGGGCCAAAGAGCAGAGGGATCGTCTGATGGTAAGCACCACTTGCATCTAAAGAATCACAAATGCGTTGCTGCCTTATTAGTTCCTCTCCTCAGAATCGGAAAGAATAGGAGGGTTTTGGCTGCGGTAACCTCACTCACTCTCCTTGACACCGGTTTTTCCGAGGTTGTGGTATCACTCTTGGCCTGGCCCTTTCGTTGCTAAGTATGGCTCTCATACAATTACTTCCTAACTTCCTCTAACGTCATAAACTTTTCCTTACAGTTTCTTAAAATATCATGAGTTTTTCTTGAAGATAATCTAAACGGAAATCCGTCAATGTCAACGTAGGTTTTATGTGCTTATTCTTAAGAATTTTTAAAAAGATACTGACTCAATAAGATTCCATAGATAGTTTGGAACTGATTGTGATTAGTCAGTTGTTGACTCACTGCTCCTTCCTGTTCCTGTACTAATTTTTAACCGACTTCCAAAAAGGAGGAGGTTCTATGTTCCACTGTATTTTTTTTTTTTTATGTATGTTCAGCGATTACTCCGTCAATTGTGGACCGATTTTGAAAATTATTTTTGTAGTCGAAAGGGTATGCTCCCGAGGTGGATTGCCACCATATCAGGATCTGATGATGGGATCCCAGGGAAATCGAGGGAAACCCTCATTTTTTATAGATAGAAAAAAAAAAAGACACATACTATGTTTCTCGTATATTTTCTGAAGTTACACCGGTATTTGCGTGTGGTAGTCATCATTTTATGATGATGAGCTGATGATGTAAGGTACAACTCCTTAACGGTTAGGAGTTGGAGGATAAATCTTTAAATATCATATGTATGTATGTTACCTTTAGTCGTATTTTTTCAAATTATTTAGGTAAGCTGATGATGGAAGGTGGAAGGTACAACTCTTCAACGGTTAGGAGTTGGAGGATAATTCTTTCAATTTCATACGTATCTAAAGACCTTTAGTCGTATACTTTCAAGTTATTTAGGAGAGCTGATGATAGAAGGTTAAACTCTTCAACAGTTAGGGAGTAGAGAATGATTTTAATAGTACACGTACGTATAGATCTTAATTTGTATTCTTTCAGTTATTCATATGGATCGTTTTATTGAGTAGACACCCACTAAGGAAGGAATTATGAAATTTCTACCCCTAAGGGGGTGAAATAGGGATTGAAAGTTTGTGTGGAATTCCGTCATTTTTTAAGTTAAGAACATGAAACTTTATCTTTGGGTTACTAATTAAAAATGAGTAGAAATGTATTTAAGCGTTTCTGGATATTTTACCTCTAAAGGGATGAAATAGGGGTTGAAAGATTGTATAAAAGTTCGTATTTTTTTAAGTTAGAAACGTGCAACTTTATTTTTCGGCTACTGATAAAAATTAGTATTAACGAATTACGTAGCGTTTCTCGATATTCTATCCCTAAGGGGTGTAATAGGGGTTGACATTTAATACGTCTTTAAACCACTAAAGTGTAAGTGCAGAAATTTTATGAAATAGTTCAACTTACTACTTACCTACGATTGTTGGCACTAAAAACTGAAAAATAAAAACTTTTTCCAAAAAAAAAACCGACTTCCAAAAAACATCGGTCGGTCTTCCAAAAAAGAATACGAACGAACAAAAACAAAAATCTAAGCGATAGTCGCTTGGCACCTAATTCAAACATATTTTAGGTACCTAGAACACATTATAATACTACTATTTAAATCACAGAACAAAGTGATTTAAATGAATAAAGAATTAGGCATAGACAAGAATTGGCACATAGCAATTTATGAAGAGGTAGTTTATTTTACGTTTTTTAGTGTTTTTTGGCAGGGAGTTTTCGTTGGATGTTTTTTGGAAGTCGGTTTTTTTTTTGTAATGGTTTTTTTTTTAAAGACAACTCCTGCACTAGGAATAAATCCTGTGTCGCGGGGGACTTTACAAATATACATGAAACGGACACAAAGAACACCCAGATGGAATTATAATCTGAATTAGTTGGTTTTCAGTCAGTTATTAAATATAAACTTTATGGTTTTAAAAGTAGTCGGTTTGATATAGAAACCTCCTTTGATATTTAAAAAAAAAAAAAACCGACTTCCAAAAACATCCAACGAAAACTCTCTGTCAAAAAACACTTAAAAGCGTAAAATAAACTGGTTCTTCATAAATTGCCTATACCTAATTCTTTATTCATTTAAATAGTAGTATTATAATGGGTGCTAGGTACCTAAAATCTGTTTGAAGTCGGTGCCAAGTGACTATCGCTTAGACTTTTGTAATTGTTCGTTTGTATTCTTTTTGGCTTAGCACCGACTTCAAACAGATTTTAGGTACCTAGCACCCATTATAATACTACTATTTAAATGAATAAAGAATTAGGTATAGGCAATTTATGAAGAACCAGTTTATTTTACGCTTTTAAGTGTTTTTTGACAGAGAGTTTTCGTTGGATGTTTTTGGAAGTCGGTTTTTTTTTTTTATAAAAAGTTTTTATTTTACAGTTTTTAGTGCAAACAATCGTAGGTAAGTAGTAAGTTGAATTATTTCATCAAATTTCATCATCAAGAATACAAATTAAGGTACGTGTAATATTAAAATCATCCTCTAATCCCTAACTGTTGAAGAGTTTAATCTTCTATCATCAGCTCACCTAAATAGCTTGAAAGTATACGACTGAAGGTCTTTAGATACGTATGAAATTGAAAGAATTATTCTCCAACTCCTAACCGTTGAGGAGTTGTACCTTCCACCTTCCATCATCAGCTTACCTAAATAATTTGTAAGAATACGACTAAAGGTAACATATATACATATGATATTTAAAGATTTATCCTCCAACTCCTAACCGTTAAGGAGTGGTACCTTACATCATCAGCTCATCATCATAAAATGATGACTACCAGACGCAAATACCGGTGTAACTTCAGAAAATATACGAAAAACATAGTATGTGCCTATAAAAAATGAGGGTTTCCCTCGATTTCCCTGGGATCCCATCATCAGATCCTGATATGCTGGCAATGGGACCACCACGGAAGCATACCCTGTCGAATACAAAAAAAAAATTCAAAATCGGTCTACAACTGACGGAGTAATCAGGTAACATACATAAAAAAAAAAAAAAAAAAAATACATACAGTGGAACATAGAACCTCCTCCTGTTTGGAAGTCGGTTAAAAATATATGCGACTAGGCAATTTAGACTAATAATATACCTACCTAAATGAGTCACCTGTTTTTACATATTTCGTCATATTATGACTTTTGAGCAGCAGGTGTACATAGATGGTGGTAGTCAGCTTGGCGTCTGCTTGTTTGCCACCTGTATCATAAAATATAGATTAAGATGCCAAAATATTCATTATTATAGAATTTAACAGTAAATTTTGCACTTGAGTGCGATTACTTTTTCCCAATTCCTTTTTTCCTAATTCCCTGATATATCTTGTATAGTAAGGACTATACAGACATTAATGAAACAGACAAAGAACATTCAGACTCAGAACAACAATTTGTGAATCACACATAGTGATGTCCCATGTGGTGTTCGAACCCACAAGACTCAGCGCAGTAGAAAGCGCCGAGGTGACCGTTTAACCACTATGATATCAGTGCAGTCGGAGGAACATTGCAAAATTTGCATACCGTGTGTAGAAAAATTAATAGTAATAAACTATTTGAGAGCAGCTGTGGAGTTGTTTACAATTAAAACAGCTGAGCACTTGTTAAGGCAGTTCAACAACGACATGTAGGTCAATGACCTTAATGAAACTAGACTCCGCATGTTGCAAAGAGCGCGTATTTCTTTTTTCAAATGTTGTTGTTTTTCTGACAATTAAACTTTAACTCTCTACTCTAATCTACTATCAACTTCGTTGATTATTAAATGTAGTAAAACACCGGGGCACTAAAACTAAACTAGATCGTACAAGAAATGTCCATTTTAATGTCTATTTGTCTATTACTAAAAGCCTCTCCAGTTTTTTAATTGCCAAAATAAAACGTAATACACTCTGTGGTATTACACCTGTCAAGACTAGCATAAATAAAGAGTTGACTCGTGTATTTAAGTTCTTTAGAACTTGCTTGATGATTAGAATTGCAGGTGGGGGCAAATAAATATATTGAAGCATAGTTTATTTAGAGAGGTAATGATTCATCTATGGTCAAGTTGAAAATCAATGAATTAAGTATGAGCATCGCAGTGTTCTTAATACAAAAAAAAAATTACTTGAGCTTAAACAAAATGACATAAAGCACAGCAAAGAAAGAGTTGAACATCGTCTTGTGGTAGATATACAGTGCGAAACCACAGAATAACTAATAGCACTTACGTACGTGGCGAAACTATGACATCTTACTCGTATTCGAAGTTTAAAATTAGAAGCATAGATAAAACTATACCACAAACTTCATACAATTCAAACAAAAATAGGTCACGAAAGAAAGTATTGTCAATGTTAGTTGAAACAACAGATGCACTTAGTGCCTCTGTCAGTGGATGTGTTTATTTTTGGTACATGTTTGTACAAAGATATGGTATCGAGCTGTTTGCTTTAATAACGCTGCATTTTTTTAAGAAAATAGTTAACAGGGGTAGCTTTTTGATAAAATGTTTGTAAAAAAAACTCAAATTAGTTACTTTTATCATTTGTCAAAACAATAACTTTTTATTTTTTCAGAAGTGCGAGCCAAGTTCCCTGCCACATGGGAGGGAAAAATAAAAAAAACTTTTTATTTTACTAAATACAAACTTGTGACATCACTGTTTTAGACTACTCAATTGAGCAACATATTTTAATTGATTAAAATTTGTATTATAATTATAATTATAATAAATTTTTTTTCGAGATGCTTTGCAATAATCATTTTATTAAGGACACATCGGGATTTATTTACGATACAGTCATCTACCATAATTTGATTCGACAGCCAACTACCCTAATGTGACTCTTGCTAGTAGGTGTGACATTAGTGACATACACTAAACGTAATGATGCGGGCGACAGGTGGTCTTGTAATATTTTTAATATGTTCGTACTAATAAAGATTGTCGACTAATAATGTAGAGTGACTAAGTGTATGTATATACTTATGCAAAACTAGTGTAACTGAAGTTGCATAGCATAATGTAGGTACAATGTACATACCATTTAGTCATGCTCGATGAACTAAACGAATATAAATTATATTCTGACGAAAGTTCAGAGAGCATGTACGTAGTAGGTACGAACACAGACTATATTGGACATCATTTTTAGGTTATTTTGTTAAAAAAAAAAATCCGCAAATCTTACGCAAATGTCTTTTGTAACCGGAAGGAAACTATGCGCATTGTTTGCTGAAGTATGCACATTATATATTTATCACATTGACGTGTTGTAATGAGTTTCCATGTAAAGGTTTTTTTATTCGGTATCTACTTTTTACACTATAGCAGTACTCTACTAGTGCATGCTACTTCGACATTTATTGAAGAAATATCAACAGTGGAGACTGTGGAGACGTGCCTTATCGATTATTTTTTAATAAAAAAAAAACATTCGAATCTTAAAAAAAAATCTAAATTCGAACCATACTGAAAACTAATTCAAGTTGTCCAGGTGATACATAAAAGTAATAAACATAGCTCCAGCCAGCTGTACTTGGCAGCTGCCTCAACTCTTTGTGCCTTTGCCTTCTACGATAACGAAAAAAAAGAAACGTAACCTCGAGCGATTACCTTTTAGAAAATGTTCCCGGTGCCTTCGGAGCGTTCATACTTTACCATTTTTTGTCGACGTCTGTCGGAGACTATTATGGCCGGCGCATTTGATATAGAAAAAAGTAAGACTGATTTTAAAGTAATGTATTAGACTTGGAATGTTAATTACGGTACCGATTTGAAGGCTCTCGTGTAACTAGGACGAGACTTGCCTGTTTTATTTTTAACTTTTGGAGGCTTGAATAGATGATAATATTATTTCGTTGTCAGATGTTGTTAAATACATTTTTAATCTGATAATTTACATGTATACAGGTTAAATAAGCTTGTTAAAAAATTATTTATGGTTTGTGCTCGAGTGATAAATTCTCTTTCGCTAACATTCAATCAGACCGAGACGAGCGTTTAAGCCATATTTTCCGTAAGTTAGAAGAATACTTCTTCTACCTAAGTTCTTGATGATAGTGCATAATAATGCACTATCATCATCGAGATATTACGTACTACGTACTAGAGGAGCCACTCAAAACCAATTATATGTTCCGTTTATATTTTAATTAAAACTAAAAAGCGCTGCAGCGCAGTCAAACAAATTAGTAGTCTAATCCAACAGTATTAACAAGCAGCGCTCTATCGCATTTGAGCTATAGTTTCCTCGCGAGCGAAATGTCATAAGCGCCGTGATTTTCATGGCGCTTACGCGTTTTGGCCAACGAACTGTTGCAAAGATTCGCTTTAATAGAGTAAGCGCCAAGCACAAAGCAGAACGGATAAATAGCTTTATACCTACGAAATTTTATTAGGAAATTCACACTGAGTAAATAGTACTTCAATAGCTTTGACAGTTTCAGTTTTTTTGTAGAATGCATCGAGGTATAAAATATAAAAGTAGTTTTTTTAATTATACTTTATGTATAATTTTAAGTGTAATTATTACAAAAAAAGTGTTAAGGGTTATTAACGAAGCTATTTTTAACAACATATTATATTTCCTTGTGCAATTAAATACGTTAGATACGTTGTGCATTTAACTTCACTTAATTCTACCTAAATATCACTTCTGTATGTTTAACTCTAAGTACTCTATGTCGAGTGAGGCAACAATGGCGTCTTAAAATTTTTTGTTCGTATTTAATTTTAAAACAATTATATCTAGTTAATTACTGGTGAAAAGTTATTCCTTTGTTTTTTCCGTATTCCTTGTATTATTAGTGCAATATCTCAAGACACAAAATGGCATATTTCACGAGTTTTAGAACGTTTTTAAATTTAAACAATCACACGCTAAAGCCACCGCTTCTGCAGAGTGTAGCTAGCAAGCGACTGAAGAAAGTGCGGCGCATGCGCCGCAATTGCATGGAACACCGCACTTATGAGTGGCGTCTTCTCTATACATTATATCTCGATGACTATCATCAAGAACTTAGGTACATTTTACCTGAAGTTAGCTTGATTTAATTTTTACAAGAAAATACCGGTGCTAACTAATGTATACAAATAGATAAAATTAAATGTCTGTTTGTAATTTCAAATTCACAGTTTCACAAGTATGTAAAATGCTTACATTTTAAAAAAAAGTGTCTGTTTACCCAATGTCTAGAACGGCTGGACCGATTTTGACGGGAGTTTCACTGGCAGATGTTATAGAAGAAACTTAAGTTATTTTTACTTCAGAAAATAAAATAGAATAAAATCAAAACCAATGAAATTGTGAATTATATCCGACCTAAAAGTAACAAAATCGGCGGATAATACTAAAGTATAAAACCAACTCTTCACTTTACTGCTTCGACAAACATGCTTTTATTATTTAAATTAAAAACACCCTTTCATGTTGAAAATTCGTTTGTTTGTTTCTTCATTCGTTCTACTAATCAATCAGTGTGCCACTAGGTAGGCAATATTCATACAAAAGCAAAGTTTTGAAAATACTTATAAAAAACTCGGAATTCAATTTTCCACGGATAGTGCTTTTAAATCGGATCAAACGGGATGTACTTCTTAATAAAAAAAAAAGTATCTTCCATGTCGGTTTGTAAATTAAGGTAACGAACAGAAAAAATACAACCGAATTAGGAACTTCCTCCATTCCTTGAAGTCGGCTAAAAATAACAGTGAAATTTTAATTAATATAAAGTTTTTAATTACATACGAGTATTTTGAAATATGAATAGTAAGAACGAAATGCGGTAATTATTTATTTAAAGTCCCGATGCGTTTTGTACACGCTTGAGACATAATAAACTTCAGTGTTGCTACTAGGAATTCTCTTGTAATCGAGATAAAACTAACATGGTACCGTTAGATATTTTACTAATGATGAACTGGAACGTTACGAATGCTAGTTGATTGTTTGTAAGATATCGTTTCTTTTTTTCGTGTTGTTTTCTGTGGAATAAATTCTTTTTTCCGTGGCGCCAAGCGACCGGTGTGTCTAACTTTAGAATAAAACAAATATAAAAATGTAATGGTCATGTTTATTGCAACCTTAAAATATTCGATTCCTTTATTTTTGGATATTTTCATATTTCTCAGTCATAGAACACGCTTTTTAAATAATTAAGCATGAAAATTTAAAATGTTTTGTAATTGGCGGCCAAGTCTGTCACAATAAGCATAGACAAAATATTAAATGTTACGCAATCAATTAAACCACCAATTCTGAGGATATTCTATACCTGTCTAACCACTTCTCAAATAATCAAGTACATAGTTTAATTATTAGTATTGAAAGCGTCAACCTTACGATAGTTGCAAGTTGAAACATTAGTCATCACAATAAATTATAAGTATTGACACCACCGACTAATGTAATGATTCGCAAATCTTATCGTCACTACTAAATTACCCACTTTCACGTATCTCGGTTATAATTACGAAGAATTTCTTTTCCAATCGAGTGAAAGTCCGCTTCGGTTATGAACAGTTTAATTTTGATGCATACGTTTAATTGTGATGGAGTTGTTCATCGATTAACAGCGATAAGGATTGCATAAGTAATAGTTTAGTTCGCGAAACTAAGTAAAAGTCGTACCTACTCTATTATGCCTAGAGCATTTAGTTGCCTAGGTCAGTAAAAACTCGAAAATCGCGCAATTTGACAGGTTTAAAATCTGCTGTCTATTTTATAGGGTTAGCCCTTATAATAAGCCTTAAAATATCTATCTCGCAGGAATAAAGCACTGAGGTAAAAATATTTAACAAAAAATAAATCAAACAAGCTTGTTTATTTTATTTACCTTTTATCTATAGCTATATAAATATAGAAACTACGCAGAATGTCGCTTTTATGAAAGAAATATATTTTATTTTGCGGTTTTTGATATTATTAAGTGAGAAGCAATGAATAAACAAGTATGACAAAGAAAATCGAATTGTAAATGATTGTAATAACATTCCAGAAGTGAAGTACTTATTGAACACAAATAAATCATCTAGCGCATTCCTTGGTTATAAGATATACTTAATTTCATCGTCAATTTCGTGGTTTCCATGCCAGCCATGCTGGCCAGGGTGGCGTATTAGGTCAAAACCCTATATCCTCTGTTCTGTGGTCAAAACCTGTAAGGAGAAGCCTGTATCTAGCAGTGGATCCTTAAAAGATGATGTTGATAATTTGATAATACAAAGATTATTTCTCTAAATATCCCTTCCAGTGCGCAGACGCTTCGAGACCCATTTTTTGTTGTGCGAGCCTCTTTGATTGCATTTGAAAACTCAATTTTTGAGGAAAAACTATTAAACAACACATGACACCACTAAGGAGTCAAGCAATATAAGTAGAATATTATGACAACCCAAACGCACATACCTATCACAATGAATCCGAACGCAAATCAAAATTTCTCATGACCTTCCTTCCCGGTTGATCGGGCACATGGCACATCTATTATGTTGGCAGTACACACTATACATATTACGTAACATCTGATACAAGCATACCTTTAATGCACCGTTATCTCCACCAATGCATACTATCAAGCACCCACATTGTATAACTTGTACTTAGGTCGAATAACTAGTTAAGCTTGTTTGAATTTATTACATGCATTTTGGCCCGCGCTTACGAAATATGTTATTGAAGATCAGATATGCTCTGGCACTTCTAATTCCTTTAAGCTATATGGCTATTATAAAGTGTTCCGTTATAGTTGTTGTTATTAACCGACTTCAAAAAAGAAGGAGGTTATCAATTCAATTTTTTTTATGTTTACTACCTCATAACTTTGACTGGGTGAACCGATTTGATGATTCTTTTTTTATTTGAAAGCTGGTGCTTCTCGTGTGGTCCCATTTCAATTAAGTCCAGTTCTTGAAGTCAGTTCTTTTTTTGTTAAAATTTGAAATTATTTTAAAAATGAATAACGGTTTAATATTTCATATTTCAAGGATCTTTTTAGATCACACTGTAAGCAATTTAGATATAGCTACGTTATAAAGGTCACCTGTAATACACCTAAATGGGTAGAGACCAACTATTAAATAGTTAGATCTTTTTTAAAATATGGGCCTGCTCAACTGACGCTACTCTGCCTGATGCAGACAATGCAGCAGCAGCATGGTGACCCACACTATGGCGCATGGCGGATGTGACGCACACTATGGCGGATTGTTGAGATGTTTTTCATCATTGGGCCTCCGGTCTCGCACTTACCAACGAAGCACGACAACATGAATGCTGTCATTTTAGGTTGGTCTTCTGTAATGACAACTGCTGCGCCGGTCCGTTCGTGCTGAAATCAGCATGGCTCTACTACCAATTGCTTCTATCCATTGTTGTGATCCATCTTGAAATACTAAAAAGTAATTGATCATAGGTTGGATGATTATTTATCCTGGGGAGAGGAATTATAAGGAAAGAATTGTTTATCCTGTTTATTAGGAGGCATTTTTAATCCTGGATGGGAAAACCAGAGTAAATACTGTATAATAACTATGACTGATGAGTCCGTGTGCAATTTACCTATTATATGTACAAGTGTATTAAAAAACACAGTATAATCTAAAAAAGTGTAAAGAAATATTTCATACAAAAGTAAGTTTTCCTTGAAAGCGGTAAGGGAAAGGTTTATTTTCATCTAGTTTCTTCAAAATCTTTCACTAAACTGAAATTTCTCTAAAATTATCTATTATTCTCTTACTTTAGTGGGTGGTTTCCAAAATGCTACATATTATGTATATATGTCTTTAAATTTAGTCTACTTTTAATCGTATAAATACAACGAAAAGTAATCGATAATCGTAATATGATTGCAGCGGACATCGACATATGCCTTAGAACTAACTCCAGCATCGTACATTACCCGCCAAAACCAGTTTTTCAAACACGTGCATCAGTGAGGACCGAATCGTGACTACCGCGTTATTACTTGTGGTCTCTTTACGGGATACAGTTATATTAACAGCTTTCAATTCACTTTTACATAAACATTTATACTGATAACCTTTTTAGACTTAATTTGGATCATTTGAAGGTTATTAATAGCTGTGGGAGAAAGAAAGTACGTAAGAAGAATTTCTATTTAAAACGAGGATTATTTTTTTCTTTTTTTTTTGTGGCTGTACCGTGGGAGAGCCGTGGGCCTGCTCGACCGTGTAGTGATACCACGGCCTCATAGAAAACAGCGCTTGCGCTGTGTTTTACCAAGTGAGTGAGGATACCGGAGGCCCATACACCAACCCATCCCCCCAGGCCGGCAACGCACTTGTGACGCCTCTGGTGTTGCGGGAGTCCATGAGCGGCGGTAATCGCTTACCATCAGGCGATACATCTGTTCGTTTGCCCCCATTTCTGTAAAGAAAATCATTACCAGTATTCGTCTCATGTTTGTCATAAAACCCAAGAGCTGAAAGAAGCAAACTAGGCATGACAACAGCACTACCAAGAGAAGGTAAACTTGACACAAAACCTATACCAACCCGTCTAGCCAAACTGGTTTATCAGGCCAAAACCTCCTTCCTAAGGAGAGGCCTAGTTTCAACTATACATACATAAGTATGCACTACAGTGTACTATTAAAAGTTATTGATGATAATTATGATTCTTTCTTATGCACTAAGTTGCGAAACTAACAACATAAAAATTTAGATATGAGGTACGAAACGAGAGGCGCTCATAGCTCAGTTGCACTCGGTGATTAGAACCAATCACCGAGAGTAAGCAACAGCGGCGCGGTCAGTACCTGGATGGGTGACCGCTGGTGGCATGATACCATAAGCGTCTCCGTGATTCGGAGGTCACGTTAAGCAGTCAGTCCCGGTTGTTATCATAAATAACAGTCGTGAAGCTTAATTGGCGGCCTAAGAACATCCAACGGCAAGATTACGTAGCCACAACGTTGTCTTGCCAGTCCCCAACCCGCACTGGGCCAGCTGGGGTCGTATGACCTTAACCCTCTCCTGAGAGGAGACCCGAGCTCAGCAGTAGGACATTATGGGTTGTTGATGTACAGAAACGCAATCAAAAGTTTTCTATACGTTTTGGTCAAATACGTATGAAAAATGTTACCCTTTCACAAGAGAACTATCGTAAATAACTCCGTAGTATAGACGTACAATTTGTGTTCCTAACATTTTGCACCTTTATTCCAGCAAGCTCAGATGAGATACATATGGTAATCGTATTTCATTTTCATCAGGTTTTAGTACTATGAATGAAATTCCGAGCGGTACCTCTTTTCTATTTCGCTCTTTGTTATTTTATTTTTAATGAAATTAGGTTTACAAAACATTCTTTCTGGAATTAACGAAATATGATTCCTTAATGTCGTTCTGAGATTTTGTAAGAAGAAGATAGGGAAAACAAGGGAAAAACAAAGATAAAATCTCTTTTTCTTTTCAGGTAATGTATAACTACTATTTATTTTTATTTATTATTCTTAAACAAAGACAACTCCCGTACTAGGAATAAATCCTGTGTCGCGGGGGACTTTACAAACATACATGAAACGGACACAAAGAACACCCAGACTCAGAACAACAATTTATGGATCACACAAAGTGTTGTCCCAAGTGGGGTTTGAACCCTCGACACTTGGCGAAGTAGAAAACGGCGTGGTAAACCACTAGGCCAAACGTGCAGGCTATTCACAGTGTAGTCTCACCAGTCGACAACAAGCAATACTGTGATGTCAAAATTTATCACAACTCATTAAATATTTAAGGTCAAAGTTATGCTGTGTTAGTAATAAATAAAGAGGTCCCAGTTAAAAGCTGGTGGCTCTTCCGTGCAGTTCAACTCGACACATCTCTTGGGAAATCATGTGTTTCGGGATGAAAATTTCGTGAAGTCTATGAATACAGCGTGCATATCGATCTCAAACCACAAGTTTAAGTCTTTTCGAATATGCATACATATTTCTTTAGTTTATGGTTACTGGTAAAAAAACTTCGGTTTCAAAATCTCATGCAAAATTCGAATGTGTCACATTTTAAAGTAAAATTATATAAGTCAAGATAGCGATAAAATCGTACTTTAAAAAAAATATTGACCAGAGCACTTTGGTTCTAAACAAATTTAAAAAGAAAGTTTTTTAATAATCGATGTTGTAAATAATATAAACCTCAACTGAACTCGTGTAAAACTGAGATCAAATAGCACTAAAGCCAATTTATCACTGGCAAATAATAGTACTGATTCTATTTTTATATCGAAACTAAATTAATTTCTAAGTCCTAGTTGTGTATAAGGTTGAAACTTCAATAAAACCACAACATTCATCAAATGTACCAAATCTGATCGATAACAAAATACCAATATCCAAACTAAATTTAGTAGTATTTATCTAAAATAAGTTAAGTTGACTAGAACGTCTTCATAAAACAGGGTCACTAGACAGAACTAAACTATATCTTAGTGATTATTAGTTTAGTCTCAAGTATAATAACCACAGGATTACGAATCTGATATTGCTCCTGGATTCCAATCTCAGATCGGACGAATAATTTTGTAATGATCATGATTTTTCCCTCTGCATTTAGATGAGTAATTTACCTACAATTTATCTATCTATGAAGCTCACATGTCTACCTGCATGAATAAAAATGTTAGCTTGGTTTGTGCACGCAAAAAAAAGGTTCTGCACCGATTGAGCTTAAATTTTAGTTATTTATACAAACATGGTTTAAAGATGGTTTTAATTATTTTTTGCTATAACAAATGCCAAAGCGAAATGTGGCAGGGTTCAGCTAGCAATATACATTTATATTTAAGGTTATCAATAATCTCGTTTCCATAGTTTAAGCGTAGATATATAGTAGTAGTAAGCAAGAAAGTATTATCAAGTGCTAAGTGCTAGAATATTTGCTACGTAGTTGACTGGTCTCCGTTGAGGTTGGCCGCCGTGGCCGATCGGTTTGGAATACAAATCATTATCAACTGCAATTTGTACCAACAAGCTCACAATTCGCATCTAGACTGTGTCGATCAATCAGGACCACGGCTGATTGCAACAATCAGCTAAATGAACCCATTAATGGGTTGAATTGCTTAATGCCGAGGCCTCAGGTCAACATGTTATCTAATAAGCAAGTGAATTCGCTACATTAATAGACGCAATTTAGAAAGAAATGTTCTACATAGGTTACAAAACATTACTGATAATATCGGAGTGGCCTAAATATGGACTGTCTTTAGAGTGCCGTGTAAGATAAGTGTTTATTAATGAGTATTTCTATTTGGAAATAAGTATCTCTACAGTATTTGTATCAGTAACAAATTATCAGCGCACAAACATGTCATAAATATGAGTTCAAAGCTTTTTGTAAAACGCCGGACTAATTATTTCAAAAGTTTTGTACTCTGAAAGTATTAACGCAATAGACAGATTATTTTATTGATGCTGATATTATATGTTATTTAAATATTAATCAATAAACTTTTATTGCGCTATGTAGGGTCAGTAATTAGGTACTTCACATATTATTATCCTCTGATGTTCTCCAGATTTCGCTGCAGTAAATTTGTTTTGTGTGGATGACGCGATTTGCAATATAACCTTATTTAAACTGTATTATTTATTTTCTTTTGTATGAATATGGGAAATATACACTTCGAAATTTAATAGTACTGGTAAGCTTTTGTGTTGATATAATAACGTAAACGTTATTCATTTCCCCGCAATTTGACTATTTTAAATGTCACAGACGTACGTCGGCAGCGAGCACCTTGGAGATTAAATCAAATTGATTTTGGAACTTTTTTAGTTTGCATACAATGAGTAGGATGGTGATTGGTGTCCTTTGTATATCGTAAATGAAACACGTCGTAAACGAAATAAGATAAAAATAACACTAAAAGATTATTTCACATATTTATTAAACAGTGCAGTCGAAAAAACAATGACCGTGCTGAGTCTTTTTAAATTTTTACTATGTATTTTACCTCGATAAGAAACTCGAAACTCTCATAACTTATATAGGCGGTCCACACTACAACGATATATCGTAGCGATTTAACTGTGCAGTTCGTTTGTGTAGTTTTATCGTACGTGTGGACGGAAATTGGCTCAGATTTTTTGAGAAATATCTGAGCCAATTTCCGTTCCGTTCCGAACTGCACAGTTAAATCGCTATGATACATGTAGTGTGGACCGCCTATTATAGAGAACATGTCGGTTATCACGGCAAATAGTAGCCTATGTGTTATTCTGATGTAAACGCTATATTACTGTAAAGTTTCATCCAAATCCGCTCCGTAGTAGTTTTGCCTGAAAGAGTAACAGACATCAATCCATCTTATCCATCCATACTTACAAACTTTCGCGTTTATAATATTAGTGTAGATAGATTAATACGTCCTCGCGTACTTACTTGATTTTAACAGTTTACAAGATGGCTTGATGTTCATTCTTATTGAAAAATTCTGGATTTTTAATGGAATATTGTTTAGCTTGTAAGCTATCTCAATAATCTTTATAACATAAACTTTTTTTATTACACAGACTAAGGAGTTTTAACATACAGTCTACAATTTGTGATTAATGTAACCTGTGTATCATTTGACATTTTATAGTTTGAGATTATCTATATATATACATTATATATGTATCTATATATATAAAAGAGGAAGGTGACTGACATAGAGAGAAATCAACATACAGCCCAAACCGCTGAACCTAGAATCCTGAAATTTTGCATGTAGGTTCTTTATACATATAACGTAAGTAAGTCAGGTGATGAAAGTCTGCGTGAGCGAAGCCGTGTGCAAAAGATAGTAAAATTATAAATAGTATAGGGCGTAGAGTTATGAAATACTAGCTGAGCCCCGCGGTGTTACCCGCGGTTCGACAACAACCGCGGTTAAGGCTGAGGGGTAAATAAAAAAATAAAAATAAACTATGTAAAAAGTATCCTATGTCCGTCTCCTGGTTCTAAGCTACCTCCCAACAATTTTCAGCCAAATCGGTTCAGCCGTTCTTGAGTTATAAATAGTGTATCTAACACGACTTTCTTTTATATGTTTGAAATTCTTTTGATCATAATTAAATCAAGAAAAGAACAGACATATTAGTTAATTTTGTTAACTTTCTTCTACGTTGTCAACAAGAAAAGCTTTTACTACCAAAACAATAATAAAAAAATCATTGAATCAACATTTTAGGTCAAAGAACGTTCACCAATTAATAACAATTTTTCTCTTATAAGACTTAGTGGAGAGAAATATGAATGGATAATGACAGGTCCACGCGGTCAGAAATATTTATAGGCACTTTCAGTTTATGACTCAGTTGTGTGAGGTTATAAGTACATAGGTATTTATTTATTATTTCTGTAATGAACGACTGACATACATAATATAACTTCTTTCGATAGGTACCTACAATTATTGCTTTTATTGGTTATTATTTTGATCAATGAATTAATTATTGAATAAACAATATTAACATGGTTGTGTTTCGATGGGTTTAAATGTCAGAAAGTAATTATGAAGTACCTAAGCACCAGGAACCGACGAGCATGCATGCAGCGATTTATGAATGTGGACGAAGCAAAAGAGGTGTGCCAGGAGTCAGGACCCTAGTAAGAGGAGATCAATTCTCTGCCTACCCCTCTAGGAAAAGGTGTTTCTGTATGTACATGTATCTAATTTTGTTTGTGAATGACAGACTTTAAATAACGAACAAAATGATAAAGAAATGAACTCTAAGCCTAAAACTTTGATTATGCCCAGGAATTAGACCAATAATTTATGTAGTAAAAAGGTAAAAACTGGAACCAGCTGCTTGTAAAACAAAACCATTATATCCCTTATTATCCCTTTATTTAGTTTTTGCACAAAAATACGCATTACTAAAAGGCGAAAAAATCTATTGAGATGTGGTAAATGAGAATGCTATACAATTTTCTTCTCTAAGTCATTTCATTTAGATCTAAATACCTTGACGAGGTAAGTTCTGTTTTCATTTCAGATATAACAAGCACAATGGCGTAACAACTGTTAATAAATAACTATAATATTAGTTAACCGGCTTGACTTTACTCGAAGGTTTCACTATGTTCCTCCAGTGAACAAAGTCATATTTTTAAAAACAGTAAGCAAATTATGAGGTCTGTGAAAAATAAAAAAAACTGTAAGTATAGATTAAGGTAAATAAATATATTAAAGGAAAAACTTTTTTACTCAAGGTTTTGTTTTTTTTTTACAATTGTAACACAGAGTTAGTTAAACCAAATTGTTTCCTCGATATTCCGTATGGAGTTTCTCATGTCTATATTTCTACTCGCTTCCTATTACCATGGTATAAGGTTGATTTTGATATGTTATGATTTTTTTTAAATATGTCTGCTTCTGTCTAACCGTCTAACGGTTAATCCTTGGCCCTGAGCGACGGATACCGCACTTATTTTCATTATGAATGTCGCCCATGCGCTGTGCATTCCTCTGTCCATTTCCAATAGGCGCTTCTATTGTTCGAACTTCAGACGTTAGTGCAGTTATTATGCCACTTATTACCATTTAACTTTATGGTTACAGGGAATATAAATTGTTAAAACAATTTCTTGGAACTCGGAACGATTTTGCACCATAGTTTGAGCATACAGACAGCTTACAAAAAGTTTTATTTTCTTACTGGGTTTACGATTATTTCCCATTTGATTTCCCATTTCAAAACTACCTCTTATATGCCTAGATATGAAAATTAAATGTATTTCTAGGCGCGTTTATTGTATTTGAATGCCTTGGTTACAATAAAAAAACCATTGAAAAATGTATTATTTTTCTGTAGTAACTTTTAGTGACTGATAATATCTTCCGTCGATGGTATCTAATAGAAGGCGATCAACATACTTTACAAGCTTAGGTACGTAAAAATATCTAGAATGAGTAGGTAAATAAATTACCCTACTTGGAACATGAACAATAATCATTCACAGCAAGTACACCATAAAATTAACTCGAGCTCTCTTTATGTGACTCATTACTCATTACCATTGCCCTAAAGCAGCGCGATGCTGATTTGGTAATAAAAATAAACTTACAAAAACTTCTTGGCGCCAACTCATGTTTAAAATGGCGGCAACAAAAGAAAATCGTATGTAAGCCACTGGGTATTATTAGACCTTACTTTTTACGATAAGAAGCGTTTGTAATGCATTCAGAGTGTACTTGTATGATGTATAGTAGTTTATATTAATATCTGAGAGTGGTCGCCCACGGCGACTTTTTGCAACCTTTTGATCTCTCGTCGCATTTGCAACACGCAACAGCAGTGTTACTAATGCGTCACTATCAAACCCTAGTGATCAGTGTAGTCTCGAAAGAGTACATCTGGCAACTGTGGCGTTCACGTTGACAACATCGCGATTATTTGCGATACGTAATCGTGGTAGGTGGCGAAAGTTACTGCCGGCGACTACACCGCGCCGCTACTATCGCGATCGTTTTACGATTGCATCGCTAAGTACTGCATCACTACAAAGTTGCTGATGGCGATCTCTCAACTCAATTAGGTTTACAGTTTAGAGTCCAACTGGTATCGGGTAGATACATACTTTTTTAATAAAATGAAAGAACTCAGGCAGACTACTTTTGTAAGAGTAATTAATACTCCTTAAAAACTAAAAAATCAGCTACCTTGGGTAGTTCAGAAATCTGTCGAGATATATCTACGAGTATCTCAGTCCTTCAACCGTCCTTGGTCATACAGAGTAGGTAATAGGTACATTACACTAATTTAATTTTATCAATGCGATCTATCGTATGCTGCTGTCAAAATAATAATTCCTATCAGATATAAATGCATCGTTTTTATTTTATAATGTCATACAGGTATGTTATCAATAGCGGCAGTAGACGCGTCTTATCAATCAACGAGGCTTTATTATATCCAGATAATACCTTTTGCTTGTCGCGTGATCGTATAATCATCTGATATCAAATAAAAACTAAAACCCAACTACGACAAAAAACGACGCTGAAAATGTATGAAACAAGTTTCAAAAGCCGTAGTCACACGTTGTTAAAGTGTTATGGTGCGTTTCTATGTAACGTGTGACTACGGCTTTTGAAACTTGTTTCATACTTTTTCAGCGTCGTTTTTTGTCGTAGTTGGGTTTTAGTTTTTACTTTTTTTTTATTTAAAATGTTTTGGTGCCATTATTAATATATAATATATATATATTTCAAATGTACAAGTAACGCCCTTTCCAATGATACCAAACACGGTATATTTATCTCAAATATTTTTTTCATTCATTACTTTATGTCGGCTAGAGGGCGCCACATTAGATTCAATGACACGTCATATAGCCTATAACCAGCAGACGATCAAGACGCTTCTAACGATACCTCGTTTGTCCAGTTCTAATAAGTAGTTGAGGAGCTATGAGGGAACAAATGAACATACATACATACATAGCCTGTCAAAATCATAACCCTCCTTTGGCTTTGCCGTAGTCGGTTAAAAAAGTAAAAGTACATTTGTTTAATTCCTTTCCCCAGGGCTTCGTACTTGCAGTAAGTAATTTTCATTTTTTAACGAAACCTGTTTGAGCATGACCTTGATTAGATTCTGGACAGAAACGATAATCTATAAACCACCACCATCGTACTGTGCGACGCACGGATAAAGTGACTTACAATCGCTATTTCAGTATTGTTAAAATGGGTGGTCGCTGAAATTCACATTTGCGAGTATTCGACAAAATGTCTTTAAAAGCTATAACCATTAACCAGCTAAAACGAAAACGAGTCTCGCACTCAGTCTTGTAATATTTTACGACAAGAAATAATTTCGGATATAATACATCCAACCTTCATCCAACTAGTGACAATAAACATTATTGTGTGTTATTAATGTTATAACATCTCAATCCGTGGTTCCGCTTATAAGGAAAGTTTTTATAAGCATTGTAAAATATTGCTGCTAATCAGGGCATCAATCAGTTTTTTGTAGTCTCTTGCTGGGTTATACCCAGACTTATACCCAGACTATAGACTTAAGTAAGCCTATAGGCTTACTTAAGTCTATAGTCTCTCATTTCTCAGTCTTCCATATCTGTGTGTTGCGAGAGCCTTTAAGTAGGTAATATTGACAAGTTAAGTGTAATTTAAAGTAATCGGCTTTAGAAATATAATTAAGAGCTCAACCTCAGGATAACCGCAATTTAAAATGATTGCAAAATCATCACGACAACACGTTCGTCGATTAGACGGTGTCAAAATGGCACATCACTATTTGATTTTAATCTGTGATTGCGTGTCATGGACATAAAAGCATAGAGGTATTATAGATAGAGCAGGGGAGCCAGACCTCCAGCCGTTAGATAGAGAAACAATCGCGGTGCCTATCTGTCTCTCTCTACTCGCGCAGGAAAGCAGCAAAGCCGAAAGATTCGACGGTTAATTGTTGTGATTGGATTACCATTATTAGAACTTTACTCCGCATGCGCCAGTAGAGAAATACAGATGGGGTACCGCGATCTTCTCTCTCTTTTGAACCGTTAGACGTTACGGCTTCTCTACTCTATTATAATAGCTCTATGGCCAGAACACGTATTTTACTTGTCAATCATGCCATTGAGTAATTTAATTTATAGGTTCGGTCGCGATATTACATTGTCTAAAAGTGAGAATTTTATTAATAAATATACGTTTTTGATTTTTTTTTTATGAAGGCTCGTTAGTTCTGGAGTTTTCTGATATTTGTGTATTTGACATAAGTACAATAGGTAGTCATTTTAATGATAATACCTAGTTACTGTTCAAGACCTGTGATCAAATTAAACACAATGTAAACAACGAATAAATTTAAATTACGAACATAAAGTAAAATTTATTTAATTTTTTATGTATGACCTACCAAAATGACTCTTCTCTGCTTGATGGAAAGCATAAGCAGAATCCAAGAGTGCTGGTCACCATACTCATTGCTCGTGCAGACAATGCAACAATGCAGCATGGTGACCCACACTGTGGCGGCCTAGTAATGCTTCTGCATCATTGGGCCTCCGGTCTCACACTCACCAACGAAACACGACAGCATGAACGCTGTTATTTTACGCTAATCTTCTGTGCGAGCGTAGTACCGCCTCGGTCGAGCTGGCCCGTTCGTGCTGAAAACAGCGTGGCTCTACTACCTGGCATATTACATTTGCTACATTTCGAAACTTGAGGGAAATGTAGAACTCGATACAAAGACACAGAAGTTTATTTTTTCTGTAGTACTTAATATGTTCTTCAGAAAAGTTTTTACGACAACGATACCGTTTGTTCACGATCATAAATATACTGCAATAACGTATAAAGGACTTCTCGGTAAACTTGTTTAAGAGGTAAGTTTTCAAAAATCTTAACTACTTCCCATATCAGAAGCCGGTTGGGACTGCCCTTTATTATTTCAAAACTGGGTTAACAATCTTAATGTTGCACCTAATTGTCATTGGAAAGCATAAAATTATTTTTATTTTATTTTATTTTTAATAACCTTTTTTAGCTTTATGGTATTACACTATAAAGCATAAAAAGGCTCTTAAAAACCTGGCCTCGTAGGAAGTCGTCTTTATAAAGGAAGTATAAAAATGAATGTATTACAACAATATTTGCGATTATCACCGAATAAATTATTAAAAATACGCGTTTTTATAAATCATAAGTGCAAGTAATGCCTTTTTTAAACTGATTTATAATACACACGCATTTATTGCTAAGAACGATGGAACCGCGTGTTTTGTTTATAACAATACTAGTTGTTGCCCGCGGCTCCGCCCGCGTATATCTCGGTTATCGCGGCAAATAGTAGCCTATGTGGTATTTTGATGTATAAGCTATATTACTGTAGAGTTTCATCCAAATCCGTTCATTACTTTTTGCGTGAAAGAGTAACAAACATCCATCCTTCCATACTTACAAACTTTCGCGTTTATAATATTAGTAGGATAATTAGATAAACTTTTAACGCGAAGGAACAACTGGTTTTCAGATACGCGAGGGTACATTACATAGGAGAAATTTAAAAGCTGTTTAAGTAATTAACTGTGTTGTACCTACACATTTACACATACATACTCTCAGGCCTGTATCGTCGAAAGGGTAGACAGACGCAGACTAACATCATGTTGTCAACTATTATTTAGTCGTACTCATGTAATAGGAAACAAGCGCTTTCCCACCAAACCAGGCAATTTAGGAATGGGAAAGGTAAGAGAAGTTAAGTAAAAAGCAGTAGGAGGGAAAAGGTTAAGTTTTAGAGGGATTGGGTTGGGGATTTATGGGAATTGAGTCGAACCAAAAAAAGAAATTGTTGACTAAAATCCATACTTGTTGACTAGACTAAAAGATGCAGCAGCATCACTAGGCCGCCATGGTGTGGGTCGCCAGACTACATTGTCTGCATTCGCAGTGAGTATGGTGACCACCACTCTTGGATTCTGCTTATGCTTTCCATCAGGCAGAGTAGAGTCATTATGGCGGGCCATACATAAAAAAAAAAAAAAAAAAAATTAGCCTGGACTTGCTTAAAAAGGGATTGTTAATTGATTTGTTAGCTATAAAGAAACCAAAAGATAATATAGACAGTTCTAATACTTAACTTTCTGTAAATAACTTTACTTACTTATATTATACTAGCCGACCCACACAACCTCGTTTGCGTCTCCTATTGCCCGTAGCGCGATAATTTCCCCCCGTTTTTGAGACATTTTTCATTGGTGCTCTGCTCCTATTGGTCGTAGCGTGATGATAAATAGCATATAGCCTTCCTCGATAAATGTACTATCCAACACTGAAAGAATTTTTCAAATCGAACCAGCGGTTCCTGATATTAGCGCGTTCAAACAAACAAACTCTTCAGCTTTATAAAATAGTATAGATTTCTGTAAATAGATCCATAATTAGAAAATAAGAACATTTTTGACGGACTTTATCGACCAGTCTAAAATAAAAATATGTATTTAGGTGGGTTTTGACCTATCTAGATGATACATCCACTAACAAATAAGTATACAATGGGCAAATAAAAGCAAATTGACAAGAAAAACGTTCAAGGTGCCGCCTCTGACTCATGTTTCGAAGTCGTCATACGATGATTAAGAGCTAAAACATTGTCAGATGATAGGTATATCGAATATGATTATGGTATTATATGTTATGATAACACTATGTTTTAAACTCAGCTTTTGTAACTTTCACTCTTTTCTTCGTTTTGGGTGACGTAGACGAATAGTGTCTTAATCGAATACATGATTTTGAATTTGAATAGAATATAGAATAGAATACAACAAGTAGTAGAGCCACGCTGATTTCAGCACGGCTGGGCCGGCTCGACCGGGGCGGTACAACCTTAGCACAAAATATCAACGTAAAATGACAGCATTAGTGTTGTCGTGTTTCGTTGGTGAGTGCGAGACCGAAGGCCCAATGATGCAGAAGCATCACTAGCCCGCCATGGTGTGGGTCACCATGCTGCATTGTTGCATTCGCAATGAGTATGGTGACCACCACTCTTGGATTCTGCTTATGCTTTCCATCAGGCAGAGTAGAGTCATTTTGGCATTCCCATACATAAAACAGTATAGAATATACTTTATTGTATACCAATTATAAATTATTACACTTAAAATTCAAGATGTGTACAATGGGCGGCCTTATTGCCAAAAGCAATCTTGCGAGCGGTTTAGCAATAAACAGTAGGTTCCTTAAAACGTAGGAAATTTTGCTAGATATAAAGTACTGTCTAGCGGTGACGGATAAGGAATACGAAGTGTCACTCTTCTTCATCCCGTAGGTGTCGTAAAGCCGGGTCTCCACCGAACAAAAGTTGTCAATTTTTGTGTTGTCAACACGTGTTGGTGACAAAAGTTTCTGTAACTTCCTTGTGTTGGCAACAAAAATTGACAACAAAATGTCGAGAACAGTGTTTCCGTTTTTGGCGGTAAACGTCAAAAGAATACGCTTGTTGCAAATATTTATTGGCTCTATGGTGACGCTTAGTTCGAATGTTTTTCAAATTGTTGGCGACTCGGTGTAGACACAATGGAAACAAAAGTTGGCGATTTTTTGAAGTGTTGCAAACAGTTGGATACACTGAAATTGCCAACAATTTAGGTGGAGATCCGTCTAAGGGAGCAAACTGCACAGGATAACAACACTGCAAAGGGAAGGAAAACCTGACACGAACACTTTGACAAAACAATTGGTCAGCGTTGTATATTATGCCAAAATCTCCAGGAAAGGTCTATATTCAAATATCCGCATATGACTACTAGAGACTGTCGCGTTTTGGACTATTGCTTTCATACTATTTGATAAAATTATATTTCTTACTCGTTGTTGCCCGCGTGTATGTTGGTTATCGCGACATATAGTTATAAATAGCCTATGTGTTATTCTGATGTATTAGCTATATTACTGTAAAGTTTCATCCAAATCCGTTCAGTAGTTTTTGCGTGAAAGAGTAACAAACATCCATTCATCCATACTTACAAACTTTCGCGTTTATAATATTAGTAGGACTTTACTACTTCATACTGTTTGGACAAAAGAGAAAAAAGATCGGCCACATCTGTCACAAGTATGTGTGTATTCAGCCCCCCTAGCCAAGTTGCAAGAGTTCTTCTTTCTGCAATCGTAAATGTCTAAATTCTCGTGTGTCATTGGCTAATCTTAGACAAAGTAATCCTAAACAAAGTATTCGCCAATGACACACGAGAATTTAGGCGTTAACGATTGCAGAACGAAGAACGCCCGCAACTAGGCTAAGGGGGCAGGTCTCATAAAATCGCAAAATATTCGGTCTTCGGACGAAAACAGCAACAGCAAAGTTATTGTGCAATATAGGTGCTTTAACGATAACAGTTAAAATTGACACCAAAATCTATGCCAATATGGTACACTTTGCCTCACATTTCATCATGTCCTTATTTTTTATCCAAAGGAAAGACAAAAACGAAATACAAGCAAGGGCAGCTCAATTATTTCCAGTTGCAGTAGTTTCTACTAACAGATTCACTATATTGGAATAATCTAAAAATATACTGGCGCCATAGTTTCCTCGATGCCATGATCTTGAACATCGCAATAATATGCAAATTAGCCCCGAGCTGTGACACTTTACAAGGTGGCTAAGGCATAATTGCTTCCGATTTTCGTCATAGATCTATTAAAAGTTCGAAATAAAAATATTCATTGGTAACAGGTAACAAAATACAGGTAAAAAAAGTTCTCAAATCTCATTAAAATAATAGACACATAATTTTTCTTTTACAATGGAGAAAACATAGTCTATGCCATCTATGGTACCGTTTGTGATACGGTCACAGATTACTCATTAATAGACGCCACATACAGTTTTAAATAATGCGGTATCTATGGGGTAATCAGTGGGTACGATAAATATACGATAACAATCGTTGAAATGTCTTTTGTTGGTGTGTTGTCACATAGCCAATCTCTAAGTAGAAGACTCTATCTCCCACTTCCGGATTGTCCTGTCTATTTAAGGAAACCTAAACACTTAATTGCTTAGTATAACCTAGTCCAGATTACATGCCGATTACTTGAGCATGCACGAAGACTGGGTATTTCCTTTTGCTAACAGACAAACTGATAACTAACAATTTGACATTCTTTGAAAAAAAAAAGGTAGTGAAGTGAATACAGCTATACCCGTCCGAATGTTGGCGACAGCTTGAGAATACGTCCAAGTGATCTAGCTTCTACTCGCTAGATATGAGTCGTGAAAAGAACATAATTGATCATTACCTCTTTCTGGAGTTGACCCTCAGCCTTAAGACATATATACTCGTACAAACTCACGTATTATACTCCTACAAACAGGCAGAAACTGCTTAAAGAAACAAACACTCAAATTGAGAACGACCTCTATTTAAATTTCGATTGAAAATATTTACTAGATTAACAGAAGTTACCGAATTCTAGACTAAACATTACTAATTATAAAGTTGTATAAACTAGAAGAACTTGTCTATACATACATATTACAGCAGACAGACAGTGTTTAATAATTATGATGGATGAAAGTTATCTGCCAAAAGTTTCAACCACAGCAAGGAATACTGCGGTAAATGTTTTAGATTTAGTATTTGTGGTTTTATCTGCGTCAATTCGATGATGGAGGCGGCTTTATTCGATTGCCTTTTACATAAAAATATTTAAAAAAAATGTATTTGATGCAGCAAGAAACTTCCATTACCGTTTGCAGAATAATAAAAGAATGTCTTGAAACTTCTATAAATCCGTAGCTGAACTAGTCTCATTTACCTTTAAAGTACTATAAACCTATGTTGGTTTTTTTTATCAAGAATTTCTTTATCTTGTAGATTACAAAAGTCAATCAAAGCAGCCACAATATGACCTTTTGTAAAAATAAAACGCACAAAGCCTTACAATAGTTAGTCATACAAAAATAATAACAATCATTCCATGTAGTGTATTAAAAGGTAAACTATTTTATCTATGTACAATAAAATTATAGAGTACAAGTCATAGACGTTCCATGTTTGGTCTGGTCGGGTCCGATAAGATTATTTAATTCGCATAGGATATACGGAACAAATATGGACACGAATGATTGCCCTACGGATGTAGGGATACAAAAGCTTCTGGTTTGAGATGTGAGAGAATAGCGAGAATTTATTTTCGATTTGATTAAAAAAAAAAAAAAACAACTTCCAATTAGGAATATAAACGGATGGGGAATATACAACACTCAAAGCAGTAGAAAGAGGCATGGCGATCGCTTTAACCACTATGCCAATCGTGTAGCCAAATAATAAAAAATATAAAAAATAAAGATTTTATTAGTGATATGACAGGTACACAATAGGTAACATTAATTTTCGTAGTGGCGTCAGAATGGAAGCATTAGAACTTCTGGTATTTTTTAAAGTTTTTAGCGAGAAATTTCCTGCATAGCAAAGAAACCCTAGTTTCTTGGAATTCCAAAATTCTACATGTGACATATTTATCAATCTTACTCAATTTTCATAACATTGACTGAAGTTAAGTGAAACTGCTGAACGAAGGCTTCCCTCAAAGAGTGCTAACCATCCCGGTCTTAGGCGGTCCGCAAGTTGAGGGCCTTCTGTTGCAAGCATTCTTTTTCAATGTTCATATTATGTTCTGATACGCCTGTACATTTGCAGCCTATTTCATAAAAAGAGATATTAAAAACAATTAAAATGTGAATGATACTCAATAATATATTTAAAATATGTTTTCACCAATGATTTCACGACAGAAACAATTTATATAATTTGTAGGATTTAATCACGTGTGTCATCACCAGGGTACCTCCTATTACAATTTGGCTTGGCGCCGACTTCAAACAGATTTTAGGTACCTTGCATACACAATGATACTACTACACACATCAAAAGTGTCTAGGGAT
The DNA here is from genome assembly GCA_949125395.1 of Diaphora mendica. Taxonomy (NCBI): domain Eukaryota; kingdom Metazoa; phylum Arthropoda; class Insecta; order Lepidoptera; family Erebidae; genus Diaphora; species Diaphora mendica. Next base: position 5,782,408 of record OX421316.1, read on the forward strand.
CAAGCATTTTTATGCGGATTTCTTGAGATTGAGATGTGGCTTTGGCCCTGGCCTGCTCAGTCGCCAGACTTGAACCCGATTGAGCATGCATGGGATATGCTACAGAGAAGAGCTCTGCCGAATATGGAGGGTATCCAGTCGCAAGAAGACCTTTTTTTGTTGTTGCAACGAACATGGGCGGCCATTCCACAGCGTGATTTGGATGAACTCATTTTGAGTATGCCAAACCGATGTTCTTGTGTTAGTGTTCGCGGTAGAAACACGGATTATTAATTGTTTAAGTTACCTAATACAATTTTAAAGAAAACTGTTATTTCAGTCTTTTTTTCGAACTTTAATGTTAGTGGTTCAAATGTCAAAAATCCTTTTATTAGGAAAATGGCAAATTTCTTTATTAATGCAAAGGTGACTTGGTTTATCGTTACTGTGACAAACGAAAACACTTTATTTGATGAATCCTTAAAGAAAATTTTAATTAATATCAATCAGGAGAAAAGTTATTGCAAAAATATATGTTGATCCCTAGACACATGTTGATCCCTAGACACTTTTGATGTGTGTATTTAAATGAATAAAGAATTAGGTATAGACAAGAATTGGCACATAGCAATTTATGAAGAGCCAGTTTATTTTACGCTTTTTAGTATTTTTTGGCAGGGAGTTTTCGTCGGATGGTTTTTTGGAAGTCGGTTTTTTTTTTATAAAAAGTTTTTATTTTTCCATTTTTAGTGCAAACAATCATAGGTTATCAGTAAGTTGAACAATTTCATATAATTTCTGCTGATGCGAACAACTTTAGTCGTTTGAACACGTATTAAAACTGAGTATGATCAGTTTCCAAAATTATGCTGAGATGAAAGATTTCTGTTACCGAGAACGTGGTCTACGGGGCAATAGGAATCGTGTCCAAGCTTAAATGTCGTGATGAAATAGAAGCAGGCGAGTTACTTAAAGCAAAATACATTAAGGGGTTAGTCATCATAGCGCCTGTGACATCAGCTCACCTAAATAACTTAAAAGTATACAACTAAAGGTCTATAGATACGTATGAAATTGAAAGAATTATCCTCCAACTCCTAACCGTTGAGGAGTTGTACCTTCCATCATCAGCTTACCTAAATAACTTGAAAGAATACGACTAAAGGTAACATACATACATATGACATTTAAAGATTTATCCTCCAACTCCTAACCGTTAAGGAGTTTTACCTTTCATCATCAGCTCATCATCATCAAATGATGACTACCAGACGCAAATACCGGCGTAGCTTCAGAAAATATATGAAAAATATAGTACGTGCCTGAAAAAAATGAGGGTTACCCTCGATTTCTCTGGGATGCCATCATCAGATCCTAGTTTCCTTATCATGGTACCACTGTCGGGACATCTACTTTCCATTAAAAAAAGAATCATCAAAATCGGTTCATAAACGACGAAGTTATCCCTGAACACACATTAAAAAAAATATATATACGGTCGAATTGAGAAACCTCCACCTTTTTTTTGAAGTCGGTTAAAAACTAACGCTGAAAACAAATAAAAACGAACTTTGAAGTGAGGTGTATGTCGTCTCTAAGAGGCTCAATATTGCTGAAGTTTTTGAGTTTTTGATATAGGTAATTATATACCTAGGTACTGTAGGTACGTTCCCATCATTCCTTTCCTCTATTGTCATGAAAATCGTTAAAAACCTCGGTATTATTTCGCGGAAACCGGTTAAATACATGGTTGTGTTTGTCTTTGTTCATAAGTTTCGTCGAATACCCGTCAGAAGTGAAACATGTGCACAATGATTCTGCCTTTATAATGTTCACACAGCTCGTATTGTTTTCAAGGCCAAATAAATATTATTAGAGATCACCTGGTTTTGGTTTATTTTATTGGCCAGTACAAATTTAGCTGTCATGCCTGTTATTAGACTTATGATTCAAAATATCATTAACAATGGATATGATGCGCAATTTTCTCAAGTAATTTTTTAAATTGTACAGCTTGCACCACAAGTATGAAAAATACACAATAGGCATGTGTAGATATTAAAATATCACACAATTGACGTTATTTCATGTGACCCAATCTAAATTCACAAATCTGTGGTTCCCATAGACAATAGCAATGTTAGTCTATGAATCAAGTGAGTCATTGATCTGAAAATGTCATAAACACTGAATAGAAGAGGAAATTGTTGAGCTCATCTATAAAATTAAATTATTTTAATGCAAATCTTGAAGGTGCCTTTACAGTCAAAGCATTGTTTAGTTTTAAATCCGTGATACTTTTCTTTTTGATCTTGGCTATGCTGATGTAACAACATTGTGCCTCTTATTGTAATGTACATAATATGTACATTTTCATTTGTACCTTTAAACTACTGTTATTTGTATTAAAATTTGAAAAACAATTATTTCATTGGGATCAATGAAACAAATCGCATTGAGTTTTGCAGATGACGTTTGACTGCCTCGTTGGTCTCGTGTTTGGCGTGTGCGACTGCTGATCATGAGGTCTTGGGTTCGATTCCCGGGTCGGATCAAATGTTTGTATGATCTACCAATATTTGTTTCGGAGTTTGGGTGTTTTCTATGTATAATATGTATGTATTTACAAAAAGAAAGTATATATGTATTTGTATCAGTTGTCTAGTACCCATAACACAAGCTCTGCTTAGCTTGGGATTAGATGGCGTTGTGTGTTAGATGTCCGAAATATCTATTTATTTATTTATTTAAATAACCCAATAAATCGTTACATCATTTACTTAAACCGGCAAATCAAGGCTTTTCACTTATGAACATACTTGTACTTAAAGTTGATCAGGAGTTAACTAAATTACGATTAAAAGTTGAAGATGATAAAAGAGGCCTTTAGTATACAACAGTATTAATTTATAGATTAACATCTTAATATAATGTATTATTGGTACAACACTTGGGCCGTGCATTTAGACGCCACGCGCTAAGCTAAAGCAGTCAACATTATTTTATACCCTACACGGCTTGCGTATTGTAGGCGGTTCATGCTGAGTTATTGCTACATGTAAACTACCCTGATATTCCAAGAGTAATACAAATTGTGGAGTTCTTTATTCCATAGTGTGAAATAGTTTATTTTAAAAGAATATTTTCTTAAATACGATTCTATGTTTTGCTTTTAAAGACAGGTTTTCTGATATCATTATTTTGAAACTTATAACAATATTTTGTCTATGGATCAGACTACAGATAATAAAAGTAAATTTTATTTTTTAAGGCTTAATAATGATAAATTATTCAGTTAATGAGATCCTTCAATAGTCTGATTAACATAAAAAGGTAAGTAAACATTGACATCATATAAATTAAATCAATAAAGATTCGTAATCACGTGAAATTATTAAACCAGTTCATTTTAATGGTAGGTTTTTAACTGAGGGAAGAAGTTGTCAATGCCTTTTGAAGACGTGTGCTGAGATCCAAGCGATCCAAAGCGTCTCGTCGCCGTCTCAATTACTTAATCGATAAGTAAGTTAAGACGGTATCAACTACAAATGAGTTATTAATTTTCTTTTAATACCACTTAAGTTGTACGCTAGTGTATCCGTAACCATGTGGTGACGGTTGAAGAATACGGAGTGTCACCATTCATCTAGTGGGTGTCGTAAGATTCGACTAAGGGAGCAAAATACATAGGATAACAGCATTACAAAAAGACAGAAAACGTAAAACAAACTCTATACCAACGCGTGTAGGTTGCGTGTTGCGTGGTATAGTAGTCCAAAACGTCATTTTTAAGAAGGGGTTATTCAGCACTTATCGGTAACTATCTCAGCCCCGCGGTGTTACTCGCGCTACAACAACAACCGCGAGTAAGGTCGCGGGACGAAATTAGACTTAAAAAGTACTTTTAAGTAAGTATTGAAAATACATGCTTTCATACGCATTTAGTGAAAAGCTGTTAATTCGAAATTACAAGCAGACACTTCAATTTTATTTAAATTGTATAGAAGACTGTTATTGGTGATCCTGCATATCCATACTGATAAATAAATTGAGACGCATTGAAAATGCATTGTGTTTTTGTATGATCTGAAAGTCATGCTATTGCTATCATTACAATATCGACAGATAACAAATAAAGGTGAATCATTTTATTATTATAACGATTTGTATGTACCTAGATATTAAACCTTATTCATAAACACCTCACGTGATTTGATGACAGTTGTTGTATGTAGGAAAGCAAGGTAAATGACATCATTATTAGGAGAAATTCCGGAAATCCGGAGATCGTTTTTTGTTTTTTCAAACAACGGTCCCCATTTCATCTCATCCACATTTAATATATTTTTTTAAATTAATTTCATCACGACGAAGACTTAAAGTCTTGAAGACTTATGATATGAAGACGTTAAACACTTGACATTGGCAGAAATAGCTGATCCGAGAGATCCGGCTGGTTGCCATTTCATTTCATCAAAAAAGAAAGACATCATATTAGTTTTTACTCGCGTCTTCCCTCGAGATTGTGAATATAAAATGTATCTCTGTTCTAAATTTCATCCATACTCGTTCTGGAAGTCTAGTGTCCCAAAATTGTTTGTTTCTAAATCTGTACTATTATATAAAGCTGAAGAATTTGTTTGTTTGAACGCGCTAATCTCAGGATCCGATGGTCCGAGTTGAAAAAATATTTCAGTGTTGGATAGTAAATTTATCGAGGAAGGCTATAGGCTATTATATCATTACGCTACGACCAATAGGAGCGGAGCACCAATGAAAAATGATTAAAAAATGGGGGAAAATTATCACGCTACGGGCAATAGGAGACGCAAACGAGGTTGCGTGGGTCAGCTAGTTTAAAATAACTATAGTCGCAAACAATAATGGTGGACGATCTTCAGTCATATATTTCATCATATTATCATATTCTATTCATATTATTTGAAATATTTGTATAATCGAAGTGGGCGATGGAAAGGCTGTTGATGAAGTCGTCTAAAATCAAACTAATCCGAGCTAATTCCACATTAATCTATACTAATATTATAAAGCTGCAGAGTTTGTTTGTTTGTTTGAACGCGCTAATCTCAGGATCTACTGGTCCGATTTGAAAAATTCTTTCAGTGTTGGATAGTCCATCTATCGAGGAAGGCTATAGGCTATATTTAATTTTCATAAAAAATAGAGATCCGTAAGAAAATTGCTATTTTGTAACCCAAGGTGTGAAATAGAAAACCTATTTTTGCGTGCGCTGCAAAAAGTATTGACAATAGAACAAAATAATGTATTACGGGTTTGTAGGTCCCATTAAGATCTACAAAAAAGTCCGCGAGGGCATATATCTAACTATCATGGTTTAGTCACAATAACCGCTTTTGTGTTCAAAAAAATTATTAAATCGTCTGAAGAAAGAAACTACGATAAATGTTTATCGTAATATTAATCCTTATCTAAATAAAACATTATGTTATCAAGGGTATTTATGTAGAAGTAAATTACTTTTTGTTTCATCCCAGTCGGACATTTCGTTTAGAAGTTATCACGAGTATAAGATGCTAAGAGTTGGTACCTATTATTGAGTTATTTGCCAAAGAGTTTTTATCAACATAATACCTAATATTAGTCTTTATCCAAATAAATGTGTTGTTGATTATGAGTATTAGATCTTAGAAGAGTATAATAAATACATCTATACTAATATATAAAGCTGAAGAGTTTTTGTTTGTTTGAACGCGCTAATCTCAGGAACTACTGGTCCAATTTGAAAAAGTTCTTTCAGTGTTAGATAGCCCGTTTATCGAGGAAGTTTAGCGAGTTTATCTATATCATCACGCTATGACCAACAGGAGCGGAGTACCAATGAAGAATGTTTCAAAAACGGGGGGAAATTATTACGCTACGGGCAATAGGAGACGCAAACGACGTTGCGTGGGTCATCCATACTAATATATAAAGCTGAAGAGTTTTTGTTTGTTTGAACGCGCTAATCTCAGGAACTACTGGCCCAATTTGAAAAAGTTCTTTCAGTGTTAGATAGCCCGTTTATCGAGTTTATCTATATCATCACGCTATGACCAATAGGAGCGGAGTACCAATGAAGAATGTTTCAAAAACGGGGGGAAATTATTACGCTACGGGCAATAAGAGACGCAAACGACGTTGCGTGGGTCATCCATACTAATATATAAAGCTGAAGAGTTTTTGTTTGTTTGAACGCGCTAATCTCAGGAACTACTGGCCCAATTTGAAAAGTTCTTTCAGTGTTAGATAGCCCGTTTATCGAGTTTATCTATATCATCACGCTAAGACCAATAGGAGCGGAGCACCAATGAAGAATGTTTCAAAAACGGGGGAAAATTATCACGCTACGGGCAATAGGAGACGCAAACCACGTTGCGTGGGTCAGCTAGTCTTCCATATACGTTAAGAAATGCTACCTGTCTTAAATAAATATGACGCGCAAAAGAATAACATATTTAAAATTGTAGTAGAATTGCACCAAACTAAAGTTCATTAAATGTAACTTTTATTTGCTTACCTATTTTTATTTGTAAACTGTTTAATACAATTAAATATAAAAATATATAAATTACAAGGAACTAAATATACGGATTTTATTAGGACCTTGTGGGTATTGAAATTAATCACAATTGCTGTAATGAGTGAAGTTTATCGAGTATCGGAAATGGCTGTGCACCTGCTTAATGTCTGTTAAAGGTTCGCGTAATTACTTTAAAATGATTCTCATTATGACGCAGTTCCGTCGAAAACGTTTATGTTAAAAAAAAACTATTGTCTAAATGCCACCTTCCACAACTGATATAGTGTTGTGGTGTCGGCCAGTGCAACCTGGTCGAAACGTCAGGCAAATCAGAGGTATGTATGTAATGTATGTAATACCTTTTAAAAAGTGATTGCGTTAATTCCCGTAAAAATAATAATTATTATATCATGGAACGTAAAAGTTTAAAAGTTGTTATGGTATAGTGTTAATAGTAATAATACGAGTATACGTAAAGCTATTATTTTATTTATTTTACTATCAAACTGTAGTCAAATTAACTGGCTGGAATACAGGAACAAAGAAAGATTTTAGCACCCGAATTTAGAATGTTTTGAATTTTTAAACATTTTAGTATGACAATAATTATGATGACAATTCAAAATTTATGCTATGCCTCTATACTTTTATGTCGCCATTTTGAAGCGAGTGTTAACTTTAAAACACATAATTTTAAAAAAACAGTACCTATTTATTGTTTGCGGTATGATCACCATGTAATGTCTTGTGCAGTACTCAATCAGTACGCCATTTATTTTAATCATTTTAAGCGAAAGCTTTTAATTATTATTTAGCGTCATGCATATTAATTTTTCAGTAAAAGTCGGCTAAGATATGTCGCAACAATATTATTAACATGATTTGATAAAAAAAATAGATAATGTAAGAAAGTAGTAAAATGAAAGTAAAAGTAAAAAAAAGTTGAAAAATAGATAATGTAAGTATTTAAAAAATAAGTATTCAGAATTTTCTTTTTTTTTATCAAGCTGAATCAGATATTTGATTTATTGTTAATGTCATTAAATGAACATATGTTTTTAAAGTAGGCACTTAATCACAACTTATTATATTTAAAGATTAGTATAATTAATAATAATTGATACATATTTTTATGCACTGCGCCTACTCGAAGCTTCATATTGTTTATGCTACATATCAGTATTAAGGCGCGTCTACACCAAAATTGTTAGCAATTTCAGTGTTTCCAATTGTTTGCAACACTTCAAAAAATCGCCAACTTTTGTTTCCATTGTGTCTACACCGAGTCGCCAACAATTTGAAAAACATTCCAACTAAGCGTCACCACAGAGCCAATAAATATTTGCAACAAGCGTATTCTTTTGATGTTTACCGCCAAAAACTGAAACACTGTTCCCAACATTTGTTGACAATTTTTGTTGCCAACACAAGGAAATTACAGACACTTTTGTCACCAACACGTGTTGACAACACAAAAGTTGGCAATTTTTGTTCGTTGGAGACTCGGCTTTATGATACCAATGTGTGGTTACGGTTTTTTTTTCTTTATGTTTGACCCTGCCAAAATGACTCTACTCTGCCTGATAGAAAGCATAAACAGAATCCAAGAGTGGTGGTCACCATACTCACTGCGAATGCAGACAATGCAGCATAGATAAATAGATAGCGAATGTTACCACCTCTACTCATCCTATATGTTGTCGTAGGATACGACTAAGGGAGCAAACTAAGCAGGACAAGAGACCCGTTAACACAAACCCGTCTGGCCAGTGTGATAAAGTAGACCAAATCCTCGTTTCTAAGGTGAGGCCTATGTCTGGTAGTGGCCTGTTATAGTGTGTGTTGATGAAACTAATGATGTGATTTTAATTCTTGAACCTTTTTTCTTTTTCAGGTAAGAATATAATCCTCAATTTAATATGAAGTTACTGCCCAGGTAAGAATAACATAGGTACGTATAACACTGATACTGATTCAAATAAATTACTTGTTAAGAGCTGGTCAGGTGCGAGCGGAGAAATGATCGAATGGCGAATAATAGTGACAATTGCTTTTTTAATCTGTGGTAAATGAATCAATCAATTAATGTTTTTATCGGATATTTTTATACGAAACTATAACATAGCTAGAAGAGTATTTAGTTATTTATTGTAAGTGTATGCTTAGTAAAGTTTCTTGTGTTACGAAGACAATATTTACAACTAAACACATTACAATTATGAGAAATGCAGTAAGTAGTTCTAGTAAATAGTTCCAAAATAAAACCTACTGTACTTATCTATACTATAATATTATAAAGATGCAGAGTTTGTTTGTTTGAACGCGCTAATCTCAGGAACTACTGGTCCGATTTGAAAAAATATTTCAGTGTTGGATAGTCCATTTATCGAGGGAGGCTATAGGCTATATTTTATTTTCAAAAAAATTAAGGGATCCGTAAGAAAATTGCTATTTCGTAACCCAAGGTGTGAAATCAAAAACCTATTTTTGCGTGCGCTATATTATAATTAAATAATTATTATAAACTATTGACAATAGAACAAAATAATGTATTATGGGTTTGTAGGTCCCATTAAGATCTACAAAAAAGTCCGCGAGCGCATATATCTAACTATCATGCTTTAGTCACAATAACCGCTTTTGTGTAATTTTTTTTATTAAATCATCTGAAGAAAGAAACTACGTTAAATGTATATCGTAATATTAATCCCTATCCAAATAAAGCTAATCCCACCAAAAACATTTTCATGTAAAATGTTGCCAAGACGACTGCATATGGCTTACCCTGTGAAAAAGATATCAGATCTCGTGTAGAGCCAAGGTTCGGAATCTACACGCCCTAACTCTACCAACCCTAACTTCAGAAACTCTACATCTCAGTAAAAATGTATGGCTTCGCCGTTTCGCTACCATACCGTCACGAAAAGGAAACGAACGCCTTTTGTGTTTGCAAATATCTAGTTACTGAAGTAATGTGTCATACGAATATTTAGTTTCTGAAATTACGAAACAGCCAAGCATAACAACATAAAATAACATAATTGTTATCAAGGGTATTTATGTAGAAGTAAAATACTTTTATACTACACCTGATCGGAACAGTAGTCAATATTCCCTGAAAATGAAAATAGAACGTTAGTCTTTTCCTTGACCTGAATAAGCGGGAGGAAAAAATGTATGAAAATCCATTTCTAACGTGTTTTAGCGGGCGAGAAAGTTGTATGAATTTTCATTTCTTATGTGTTATCTTATCTATGGCGCGCGCCTGCCTAAGGAGGTTTCATATAATTTAAATATGGAATCTCCGTGCCACTGACATCCTTTTGTGAAGAATAAAAAAAAAACAAAAGAAGCGCTAAATATCGGTCAAATTCTAAGCTAAATTGTGTCTTACACGGTGTCTTACGTTTTGATTTTAATTTTAAAAATAATGTAAAATGTCGACTTCTAGCAGTGAAAACATAACTTTTAATTAGGTTAGTCATGTTCTTTGTAATAAATTTTTATTTCATATTATTAAATACTTTCTACAATACAAGTCTTTAAATGTTGCTCACATGTTGGTGTAGTATAAAGCACTGTGTAGCACTCGGGTGAAAGTCCCATTCCCACCTCGGGAGTATTGTGGCCCTAGGCTGCGCCTTCGGGCCACAAACTGCTCCCTCGCTAGTAATCGGTCCCTTTCCTCCCTCGGTGAACAATGTACCATTTGTTTCATCCCAATCGGACATTTCGCTTAGAAGTTATCACGAGTATAAGACGCTAAGAGTTGGTACCTAATAATGAGTTATTTGCCAAAGAGTTTTTATCAACATATTATAATTAATATTAATCTTTATCCAAATAAATGTGTTGTTGATTATAAGTATAATAAGTAAGTAGATCTTAGAAGAGTATAATAAATACATCTATACTAATATATAAAGCTGAAGAGTTTGTTTGTTTGTTTAAACGCGCTTATCTCAGGAACAACTGGTCCAATTTGAAAAATTCTTTTAGTGTTAGATAGCCCATTTATCGAGAAAGGCTATAGGCTATATATCATCACGCTAAGACCAATAGGAGCGGAGCACCAATTGAAGAATGTTTCAAAAACGCCAACGACGTTGCGTGGGTCAGCTAGTATTGATATAAAATTTATTATTTTCCTTGAATTTTTATCTTATCTAAATTGCAGTGCAACTGATTACAATTTGTATTGTTGGTTGAATTAATATTTGATATTCTCATTGCGTTTACTTAAAGATACAGTACTGCAGTATTTTTTAATTTCATTTAAGTACTACTATATATTTATATAAATATATTCATGTTAAGATAACATAATCTTACTCTACTGTATTTAATTTTTACGCCTTCTATTCTATTCTACTGATTTGATGATGATGATGATGATTTGATTTGATGATTTTGGTTTGAGAGGTGAAAAATTAAAAATAACCTGAAAATCCAAATGTCACGTGTACGAAGTAGCGGGCACGGCTAGTATGTTAAATTAGTAAAGATGTCCTAGTTTAATCCTACTTCCTACTAATATTATAAACGCGAAAGTTTGTATGGATGGATGGATGTTTGTTACTCTTTCACGCAAAAACTACTGAACGGATTTGGATGAAACTTTACAGTAATATAGCTTATACATCAGAATAACACATAGGCTACTATTTGCAGCGATAACCGACATGCGAGTATGTCGGTTATCGGGCGGGCGGAGCCGCGGGCAACAGCCAGTGTGTCATATATGTGTATGTGTATGGTAAGTGTATGGGTATATTTTCTTTAAAACGGTTATTATTTATTTAGTTTTCATTGAACCATATTAGTGACATGCTCATGCTGTCATATTTTTGTTACGCAGTACTTACACAGTTTCTACATATTTATAATGCATTCGATACCGCAATAATAATAGAAATATTTATTTTAAAACTTAAAACATATTTTGAAGATTAACATTTTCGGGCCGTCCGACGTCTATCGAATAAACGTCCATTGTTTTTTGCCTTTAAATTTAGATATAAAAAATGTACATCTTGTGATGATATAAAAATAACCTCATAATTACAGGGTTCTACAGAAAAATTATTAAGATTATGTGTGTTAAGAAAGTTGTGTCGTGTTGATAAATATGAAACGTCAAACTCAAAAATTAAATGTACAATATGTACTTATGTTTTGACAAAACAAATGTCTTATTTTTATATTAAGAAGAAACTAGTACAATTTCACTCAATCCATTTCTAAGACAGTGACTTTGATATAAAAAATTAGGATAGCGACATTTAAAAGTAAGAACTATTTCTTATAGAAATTAAGAAAATTTAATTATTATAATCGACAGGACCACATCTCTACGGTGGGTGGGTCATAAAGACGAAGATCCACCTCTAAACACAAAATTGCAAGTAAAACTCTACTTAATGCCAAGAGCATAAGGTTGTAGTTTAATATTATATTCATGACGGAGCCCCAGGGCATTGCTAATGGGCCACTTTAAAGTAAGCTCACCTCTGTCTGCCATAAGCAATGCGGCGTACCTACATTGAGACTGGGGCGGCCGTGACCGGGACACCAATTGTCCAGTTCTCTGATAAGCAAGTGGAGAAAACTATACAAAATATGGAGAGGGGGAAGTCCCCCGGTCACGTCGGCCTCAGTATTGAACATCTCAAATATTCAGTAGTGCACTTACCAAGGGTACTTGCCATGTTTTTAACTTGTGCATAAGTCATTGTTACCTACCTTCGAAACTTACTGAGACTACTTTTGTACCAATTATACAAAATAAGTCTGGGGATGCCTCGGATGTTGCAAATTATAAACCTATCTCGCTGGCAACGGTGATTGCAAAGGTGTTGGATAGTCTGCTTGATAAAATCCTAGCAGACCATTTAGATCTAGAGTATAGCCAATTTGGTTTCAGGCCGAATTTATCAACTGAAAGTGCTATCCTATGTCTTAAGCAGACTGTCCAATATTACACAGACAGAAACACCCCAATAATAGGTTGTTTTCTAGACTTATCAAAGGCATTCGACTTAGTAAATTATGACCTGCTCTGGCATAAGCTTTTACGGGATACTACTGTCCCGATTAATATAGTTACACTGTTGAGGTTCTGGTACAGTAATAAAAAAATAGAGTGAAGTGGGCACGCGCATATTCCGATGTTTATGGTCTGGAATGTGGGGTAAGGCAGGGTGGGTTAAGCTCCCCTCGTTTATTTAACTTGTATGTTAATAAATTGATAGAGGAACTTAATAGCACTAAGACAGATTGTCACGTGGATGGTGTTTGTGTAAACAACATCAGCTACGCTGATGATATGGTGCTACTGAGTCCTTCTGTTGGCGCTATCAGGAAACTCCTAAAAATTTGTGAAGAATATTCGGTGGCACATGGGCTCAGGTACAACACCAAAAAGAGTGAATGGCTTGTTTTTAAATCAGCTACCTGCTGGAACTCTCACTCCTGGGATCCCCTCTGGATCGGGTTCAGAGGATTAAGTACCTGGGCCACTGGGTCACCGACGATTTAAAAGACAATATGGATATAGATAGGGAGCGCAGGTCGCTGGCTGTCCGTTGCAATATGCTGGCTCGCAGGTTTGCGCGCTGCACTGACAACGTAAACATTTTACTGTTCAAATCTTTCCGCCAATCATTTTACACGTGCAGCCTGTGGCCTAAGTTTACGCAGAAGGCATACAGCGACCTGCGTGTCCAATACAACAATGCAATTAGGGTGCTTTTGGGTTGCCATAGAGTTCCTTCCGCTTCCCCCCAATGTATCCCTACGTTGTCGTCGTGGTGGGGCTTGCGTGAGTCGATGATTTCTGGGGCTATGCCGGTAGAGCCACTCATGCCGGATAGGCCCAGAATGAGACTCCAGACTAAATGGGATACGAGACGGAGTCTTTACAGACTGCCGCGTGGGGCACTCTAAACGTCCCTCTGCTCTAGCAGAGGGCGTATTAGAGTGCCAGTAGTTCCGAGAGGGACAGGGGGCGAACGGATCAGGTCTGGTGCGGACCCCGTCCGGCCCAGCCGTAATCCTGAACGGACAGGACCGGTGGCTCTTCGAAGCCACGAGGACGTAAACCTCTATAAAAAATACCCCAAGCTCACGCTCTGACGCCTGGCAATGAGCTGAATCGCTGGAGGGAGTCCAGTGCCAAGGGCGTCCTCTGTCGGAGGACATTAAACTTCAAAAATTATGACATGGAACAACATAGGGAAAAACCTACCCAGGAGGGTCCTAGACGCGACGCGTCTGGGGAATCCCTCCCGGAGCCAGTCGGCTCCGGCAGCCCCCAATCGTATTATGGGGGGGGCATTCAATGTCACACACGCCCGTCGCCGAGCGTCAAATCCGGCACCGAAATTAACGCGAAGGACGCGGAGAAAAGAAGTGGGGCAGTGTCGCGCCCGTCGAGAAACAGCCGAGGGCAGTTCCGCAAGGCGGACGCCCACTCCTCCAACGAGGAGATTGCTGCGGCTGCAACGCCTGCAGCGGTGGTGCTCCCAGAAGTCCGATTCGATCCGACTGCTGGGAGCCGAAGACAATCGGAACGCACGCGTTCCAAGTCCGCCGTAGTTGTGGCGAGCGGCAGCGGTCACGGTGCGAGAACAGACGCGCCGGAGCCGATGGACGTGGAGGCAGACCGGAAGCGCGGACGCCCCACTGGCTGCGAGAGTGACATCGCTCAGGCGATGTTGCCTCCGAAGGTGGCAAGCAGTCAGAGGGAGCGATCGCTGACCCCGGTGCCGGCCCCGTCAGGTTCCGCCTTTAGTAGGGCGGGATCCTATAGGCGGGCTCGAGCGGACGGCGAACTCCAAGCGGAGGAGGAGATAGCAGATCTCCTGCTAAAGATCAAGGAGCCGATGGAGGGGGATTCTGTGCCCCAAACACCATCCTCCATGCAGGAGAGAGCGGACGCGGCGGTGGCTATTATCCACAAGGTGGCCACTAAGTCCGTCAACCTTAAGGGCCCTTTTGTGAGGGCCCTTAAGGACTCCTCCTCTGCCTTAGCGGGAGTCGTCGAATCCCTCGCAGAGGACGTGGCTCGCCTCGAGGCGGCCAACGGCCGCTTGACGGAGCAGGTGGCGGGGCTCAGCGCTCAATTTGCCATCTTTCGGGCGGAGCGCTCTGAGCGTGAGGCCCCTGTCCCGTCAGCGTCCCGGCCGGCACCGGCCCCGGCCCAGTCTACATCCCGGCCGGCCCCATCTGCGTCCCGGCCGGCCCTGTCTGAGCCGCGGCCGGCCCCATCTGCGTCCCGGCCGGCCCTGTCTGAGCCGCGGCCGGCCCCGTCTACGTCGCGGCCGCCTCCGCCTGCGTCGCGGCAGGTCCCGTCTGCGTCCCAGCCGGCTCCCTCTACGTCGCAGTCAGCCCCTGCTGTACCCGGGATATCCGACGACGTCCTGCAGCAGATGCTGCACCAGATCCTTGTCTCGGTGGGGAATCTGGTGGACGGTCGTCTGGCCGGCCTGGAGGAGAGACTGCTTCCCGCCCCTATTCTTCGGCCGCCGCTCGCGACACCGCGGACGAAGGACGCCTCGGCGCCGACCCCGCTCCCCGTGGTGGGGGGTCGCGTGTCGTACGCGGCGGCGACCTCTGTGCCGGGCACTGCTGCCGCTCGCAAGACGCGGCGGGGGGTGAAGGCTCCAGCCCAGCCGGTTACGTCGAAGACTGGGCCCAAAACGGCGGCAAGAGCTGGAGCGGAATTCCCACCGCTCCCAACTCCAACACCTCTGCCTGGCCCCTCCACATCTGCCCCCTCTAATGAGGGTTGGCAGGTAGTTGGGGGAGCCAAGCAGTCAAAGAAGGCCAAGAAGCGGGCCAAGAAGGCTGCCCAAAAGGCGGCCTCTGGCCCGCAGTCGTCATCGGTGCCAAGGGCCACCCAGAAAAAGCCGCGGAAACTGCAACCGCCGAAAACCGCGGCTGTGGTGGTCACCGTGTCACCGGAGGCGGCTACCGGCGGGCTGTCCTACGCGGCCGTCTTCAAGACGGCCCGGGACTGTCTCGCCGGTGACTTTGGAGCGGCAGGTGTCCGCTTGCGCCTCGCCCAGACGGGAGCTCGGGTCCTCGAGTTCCCTGGGGCCGATGGCGCAAAGACGGCGGACACCTTCGCCGAGAAGCTGCGGGCAGTATTTGCAGACACGGATGGTGTCAAGGTCGCCAGGCCTACGAAGTGCGCTGAGTTGCGCATCTCGGGCCTGGACGACTCAGTGACGGCTGATGATGTTCGTGTTGCGATCCGTGAAAAGGCGGGTTGCGGCATGGACAACATCAGGATTGGCACCATCCGCCCCGGTCCAGGAGGCCTTAGCGCCGTGTGGGTGAGTTGTCCCGTGGCGTCGGCCAAAATTTTGGGCGACGCCGGCAAGATCCTCATCGGTTTTGTAAACGCCAGAGTTACAGTTCTGGCGGCAAGACCGATGAGGTGTTACAAATGCCTTGCCGCGGGACACACTCGCTCCAAATGCGATGGTTGCTTTGACTGCAGCGGATTATGTTTCCGCTGCGGTCGACCGGGGCACAAGGCGGCAGAATGCTCTGCTGCCCCTCACTGCCCGATATGTGCGGCGGGTAATAAACCTGCCAACCATCAGATGGGGCAGGGGGGCTGTAAGCCTCCCCGCGCTTCTCGGCAGACGTCGGGGGCTAGCCTAGCGACCCAGGCTGCCTCCGACGTTGCCCATTCGTCAACATTGACGCCCATGGAGGGGGTTGTAGAAACGATCCAGTAATGGATCAAATCTGCAACCTCCTTGTCCAGACGAACCTGAACCACTGTGCCGCGGCGCAGGATCTCTTCCTGCAAACCATGGCGCAGTGGTCGATCGGTGTTGCCGTAGTCGCGGAGCCCTATTTCGTTCCTCCCCGTCCAAATTGGATGGGTGACTGGGACGGCTCCGTGGCAGTCGTCGGTTCCGCGGCGGCTCATTCCCCGCCCTTGTCGCTTAGAGACAAGGGCTCAGGATATGTTGCCGCCGAGTGGGGGGGGATCACCGTTTACGGTGTTTACTTCTCCCCCAACCGGAGTTTGAGCGACTTCGAGGTCTTCCTTAACAGCTTGGAGACCTCGATGCGGCGATTAGCGTCTGGGCACGTCCTCGTGCTGGGGGACTTCAACGCAAAATCCATTGCGTGGGGGTCCCCCAGGACGGACGCCAAGGGCGAGGCCGTCGAGGAGTGGGCGGCTTCGGTGGGCCTCTGTTTACTAAACAGAGGCTCCACCAATACGTGTGTGCGACAGCAAGGGGGGTCGATAGTGGACCTTTCGTTTGCTACCCCTGCTGTTGCCGCACGAGTAAGGAACTGGTGTGTCCTGGAAGAGGTCGAGACGCTCTCGGATCACTTGTACATCCGATTCGAGCTCTCCCGGTCCCAGGGCCTCAGTAGGGGTCACATGGCGCGGCATCCTTCCCGCTTTCCGCGGTGGGCTGTTGCCAAGCTGGATAGGGACCTACTAGAGGAGGCGGCCATTATTCAATCCTGGCTGTCTCCGCAGGCCCCAACCGAGGAAGTCGGCGTGGACGTAGGGGCTGGCCGTTTTCGCGATGCGGTTACGCAAATTTGCGATACGGCCATGCCCCGCATCCAAGGTCGTCGGCCTCCTCGGAAGGAGGTCTACTGGTGGTCCCAGGAGTTGGCGGACCTCCGTGCGGCCTGTACTCGTGCCCGGAGGTCATACACCCGTAGCAGGTGACGCCACCGTGGAGACGGTGGCGGGGACCAGCTTCATGAGGAGTACCGCGAGGCGCGGAGGACTCTGAAGCTGGCCATTTGCCGCGCCAAGGAGGAGAAGAGAAAGGAGATGCTGGAGGGTCTCGACCGTGACCCCTGGGGTCGCCCATACCGTGCGGTGCGTCAGAAGCTCCGCACGTCGGGCCCCCCCCTTACCGAGACTCTCCAGCCCAGCTTCCTGCAGGAAGTGGTCGAGGGCCTTTTCCCTGAGCGGGCGGAGCACACACCCCCGTCGATGGCGTATGCGGTCGGAGACGACGGGGGTAGAGAGGACGACGTGCCGCCCGTTAGGGAATCGGAGGTTGGGGCGGCTGTTCTTCGGATTCGTTCCAAGAACACCGCCCCCGGGCCGGACGGGGTTCCAGCCCGAGTGATGGCCCGAGCCCTCGACCATATGTCGGACCGCCTCAGGGAAGTGTTGGATGCTAGCCTGGCGTCCGGACGCTTCCCTGAGTGCTGGAAATGCGGGAAGCTGGTCCTGTTGAGGAAGCCGGGACGGCCTGCCGATTCGGTCGCGGCCTATAGGCCCATCGTGTTGCTGGACGAGGCGGGTAAACTTTTTGAGAGGATACTCTCTGCCCGCATCGTCCGGCACCTCTGCGAGGTGGGGCCCGACCTGTCGGACGCCCAATTCGGATTCCGAGAGGGGCGTTCGACGGTCGATGCCGTGATGCGCCTTAGGGCCGTGACCGAAGAGGCAGTGAGCTGTGGCGGCGTGGTGTTGGCGGTGTCCTTGGACATCGCCAACGCCTTCAATAGTCTGCCATTTAGCTGCATCAGGGAAGCACTCCATTACCACGGGGTGCCAGAGTACCTGAGGCGGCTAGTGGCAGACTATTTAGAGGAGCGTACCGTCGTGTACGAGGACCGAGAGGGCGTCTGGAGACGGCGACCCATGTCGTGCGGCGTTCCGCAGGGGTCTGTCCTTGGACCACTCCTGTGGAACGTGGGATACGACTGGGTCCTACGAGGTCGTCTCCCCCCCGGGCTGGGCGTAATTTGTTACGCCGATGACACGCTTGTCACAGCCCGGGGGGCGAACTTCCAAGAGGCGGCGCGCCTGGCCACCTGGGGTGTTTCTCTGGTGGTCGGGCGCATCGAGGCGCTGGGCTTACGGGTGGCCCTGGACAAGACGGAGGCCCTACTATTTCATGGGCCCCGTCGTGGTCCGCCCTCCGGCGCCTCCATAGTGGTCAACTCGGTCCTCGTACCGGTTCGGGCCCAGATGAGGTATCTGGGCCTGATCCTCGACGGTAGGTGGCTCTTCGACGAGCACTTCCGACAGCTTGGTCCGAAGCTGGTCGACGCTGCCTCCGCCCTTGGGCGACTTTTGCCCAATTTGGGTGGAGCCAGCGTCGCAACGCGACTCCTGTACACGGGGGTTGTCCGGTCGATGGCGCTGTATGGTGCACCGGTGTGGGTGGCGGCTCTGACTGCGCTAAATAAGGCCCGCCTCTGGCGGCCTCAGAGGGTATTGGCAGTCAGAGCCATACGCGGATACCGCACGGTGTCGACCGAGGCGGCGTGCGCCCTGGCCGGAACACCCCCGTGGGATTTGGAGGCGGAAGTGCTCGCCGAAGTTTATCGACGGGTGGCTGAATATCGGGCGAAGTATGGCTATCGCCCTCCGCCCGAAGAGGTACGCGAATGGCGTGAAGCCGCTCGTCGAGCCACTATGGACAGATGGTCGTTCCGGCTGGAGACTCCACGCGCTGGCTTTGCCGCCGTGGAGGCTCTCCAGCCGGTCATCCTCGAGTGGGCAGGGCGGCAGCACGGGACCCTTTCCTTCCGACTGACGCAGGTCCTTTCCGGGCACGGTTGCTTCGGGAAGTACCTGCACTCGGTCGCTAGGAGGGAATTGAGTCCCGCCTGCCACCACTGCGACTGCAGTGAGGACTCGGCCCAGCATACGCTGGCGATTTGCCCCGCTTGGGCGTCGCAGCGCCGGGCCCTCACTGCAGTCATCGGAGGAGATCTCTCGCTACCGACCGTCATACGCTCCATGGCCGGTAGCGACAGCAGTTTTACCGCGGTCGCAACCTTCTGCGAAGACGTAATCTCGCAGAAGGAGGTGGCGGAGAAGGCCCGGGAGGATGATATCCACTCGGACCCAATCCGCCGCCGGCGAACCGGGCGGCGGAGGCGCGCCTATCAGCGCCTCATGCCGCCCTGAGTGTGGCCGCGGATGGTCGGGACGGGCTTTCCCTTCCATCCGCTATAGTGGCCGCCCGCGAGGAGGCGACGTTACGCGTGTGCCGTACGTCGCCTAAATCGAGATGTTAACAGCTGACGGTGCCCGCTTTTATGCGGGGAAGCGCTGGGAGGGGTCCGGACGTGTTAATAACTGCAGTTCCCGGATTCCTCCCTTCACAGGCGCAGAGTGGCACACCGTGTGGTTTTAGGCGGTTCGAGTCCGACACACCGCCCCGCCGCAAGCCCCGGTGGGGTGACGGTCCGAGGGGATTTCCACACGTTAAAAAAAAAAAAAAAAAAAAAAAAAAGAGTTCCTTCCGCTTCCATGTTTGCGCGCCTGCGCTCTACCTCCAACAGCATCCTAAATGTTTTTTTGGATAGGTGGGACTCCCCCTCATATCCAGGTGTATAAGCATCCACACTAAATAATATTTATAATACTAACACTAGGTTAAGTCATTCTGTAACTAACAAAATATGGATGTGTCAATAAGTCTGAAATAAATAATTTGAATTGAATTGAATTGAAAATTGAATTGAAAATTGAATTGAATTAAATCCCTTGGACGAATTAGAATAGACTTAGTTATGTGTGTATAATATTATTAATCGTTTATGTGTGCGTCCCGGCGACAAAAGATTACTTACGAAATTACGTCAAAGGCATTTCTAGTTGTTCTGTGGTTAGGGTAATAGTATGACTGCCTCGGTAGCACAGTGGTAGCGTATGCGACTGCCGTGCTTGAGGTCTCGGGTTCGTTTCGAGTCGGACCAAATGTTTGTATGATCTGCAAATATTTGTTTCGGAGTTTAGGTGTTTTCTATGTATTATGTATTTATTTACAAAAATAAGTATTCTATCAGTTAATCTAGCCTTCATAGCACAAGCTCTGCTTAGTTTGAGGTTAGAGGGCCTTGTGTGTCAGTTGTCTGAAAATAATTATTAAAAATATATGTATTATCTTTGGTTACGTACCCAAAGATAATAAAGGTAGACACAAAATAGTTTTCGAGAATCTAATATCAAGTAGGAATAGACTTAATAAAACAAAGCAATCGTTATACTAGTCGTTAGCAATCATGACCACAAAATAAGTATTAAAAAAAAAACAACAAAACTGTGGAAAGAACTGTCGCCTGCGATATTCCCGGACCAATACGACCTTCAAACCTTCAAGAAAAGAGCGTACTTCTTCTTAAAAGGCTGGCAACGCACTTGTGACGCCTCTGGTGTTGCGGGTGCCGATGGGCGGCGGTAATCGCTTACCATCAGGCGATACGTGTGCTCGTTTGTCCCTATTTCTTAAAAAAGAAAAAAAACTTGTAATACCTTCTCTTAATTTTTAGAAATTTAATTGCATGACTTTAGAAATGTTAGATGTGTCTGTAAACTAGTCTTGGCCATCATGATTCACAGAAACCTACATTAAATAATTTAAATATTAATGACATTTATTATACTTTTCCTTATGCATTACGCAATACCTTTTCGATTTAAATAGCGGACAATAATTTATTAATTTCACTCAAATCAACATGTCAGCTTGATTTATTTGAGTAATGAATGCTAACTTATTCAGAAGTTTTAGATAATTAAATAACCAAGTCTTCCTCGTTGGTCCTTCTTTACCAAAAAAAGAGGTTATAAAAATATCTCAGTTGCACTATTTGTGGTTTTTTATAGTTCTAACAATGAATATTAGCTTCTAGTTAATATGAAAAATACTTATACATTTCGTTTTCGCTTGTCTATGGTAATATTGTGATATTAAAGCTGAAGTGTTTGTTTACTATGTTTGGTTTAACTGGCCCTCAGGAACTAAGTTTTTTTTTAATTATTATGGACAAAGCATTACAGTATACATATTTTATATAGATCACAACCACTCGCTTAAACCGTGTTGGTTTTTATGCGAGAGGAAGTATACTCAGGAAAATATTTTAATGTTGGATAGCTCATTTATCTAGGAAAACAAAGTTGTCATGTCATGCTACGATCAATAGGAGACGAGCAGCAATGAAAAATGTTGCAAAAACGGGGAAAAATCAAATCGAATAGATCAGCATATAAAGTATTTCTTTGACACTAATTTAATACAAACACTTATACCTTATATCGAGCAATTCTTGTAGATATATATATGTCGGAGACACAAGAATAAACGAGAACATGAATCACAGATACAGCCAATCTGGACTATAGCCAAACACTAATCACTACTAAACGGATACGAATTAACTTAAACACCATCAGCAACCCCCATGAGGGAGTTGGGGCAACGTTCACTCCACCGCGGTGCCCTGTGGAATTCGCCACCTAGGCTAGTAATTCCCCCACTGGTAAATATCGCCTCGTACACACGATATAAAACACAGAGATACAATAAATCACAATCAAATAATAGAAAACTACTACGACTCAGGAGTGACTCATGTCACAATCAAGAGGTATGGTCGTCACGAGATCTGAAGAGAAACTGTGTCCTGTTTCCGATCGCGCCACTTTATATAGACTGTTCCGTAGTGTTCGATAGAGGCAAATGTTTGTATCACTTTTATTATTCAGATACCCTCATTCCGACATATATATATATTATTATTATACAGGATGTCCCGAAATTCAACGTCCAACGGCAAGTGGGGGGTAGGTGACTGTATGTCACCTTTAATTTTTTTTTTTTGCCAAGTTACTTTTAAATGTACTTTTAAGTATTATACCAAGGTGAAAAATGATTTCTTTTTAAAATTAAATTTTAATCCCAACAACTTTTTTTTATATTTTGTGTTGTGTATGTCTGGTGGTTATTATACTTTTGGTCGATAGAGCAGTTAACTACGCTATGAAAAAAAAACCCGTCGCCGAAACTTGCAGATTTGTCGTATGGTGCGTAAAAATGTCTTAAGTCCATTTTAAGCAAAATACTTGTATCTAAAAAAAATTGAAATGCATTTTTTCAAATATTTTATTTAAAGGTGTCATACATACAATCATCTACCCTCCACTTGCCGTCGGACGTTGAATTTCGAGAAAACCTGTATAAACATATAATCTGAATCTCGGAAATGGCTTTTCATAAAATTTAAAAATACCGCCTAACGAAATAGTTTAACAAATGATTCCAACAGGAGTTGGATTCATTTGTTTGTCCATATATCCAATACTGTAAACATTCAATTTGGTCAGATGTTTTGGTAACGGGATATAAACATGGGAAACAATGACAGATTCTGTTAACAGTGAATTTACTAATAACAAATCATCGCAGATGAAAGCTGTTTAACTAAACAATCAGCCTGATTACTATAACAATTTGTGTGAATGTATATTTACGTAAATACTACCTGTATTACTATTAATACTTTTTAAAAGCCATACTAGTTGAATTTTGTTTATCGGCATGATAACTTGATCATTATTATCGTCAACAAGCTTTACCATGGTTAGTGTTCTGAAGAGATCTTCATCAGCTGATCCCACCTTCTTCCTTCCTCTATAGAACAACACGTGCTGTCCTCGGAAGTCACCGCCTCAGTGTCGTAGAAATACGCTCTCGAACCAAACGGTTTGGTTCTTCCTTCCCGTGCCGAGCAGTTAAAAACTGGAACTCACTACCAGCGCACGTGTTTCCCTCAAACTATGATCCCGGATCCTTTAAGCTGGGCGTGAAAAAGCATCTAACTAAGCCGCCATAGTGTGGGACGTCATACTGCATTGTCTGTTTTCGCACTAAGTATGGTTTCCCCCACTGTTGGATTGGATTCTGCTTGAGCTTTCCATCAGGCTTATCTGTATGTCAATGAGATCTGCAGAAGTGCAGAATTATCATATTTGCGCGGAAAATTCCGAACAGGAAATGTTAAAATCATTCTAGCATATGTACGTTTAGCAAATAATGATTATTGCGTATGTTCTGAACACGTTTAATAGAGTGAAAATCATTGAAGCGGAGTTCTTGTAAAAATGGCCGTTAAAGCATCATATTATATTAAATTTTAATATTTTCAGAATGATAACAGTAAATTTTGAGTTTTATCTTTTGTGTTCTTCCATCACTTTTCTTTAATATTGTTTTTATACGGTAATTTACTGTTTTCCTGCGTATGTATGTAGACACGGTACATATACCAAAATATCATTTTTTACAATTTTTGTCTGTCTGTCTGTTCCGGCTAATCTCTGGAACGGCTAGTCTGATTTTGACGGGACTTTCATGTTCAAGTCCCTTCAAAATCAGACTAGCCGATGATATAAGGAGTTACTTAGTTAAGCTACTTAATTTATACCACGGGAAACACCGTGGGCGTGGGGCTCAGCGAGTAATACATATATTTAATAACGTTACTTAGTGTTTACGTTACATACATTAATATACTTTCACTGTCAAGTCAATATTAATTAATTAAACAATCTGTGATATTTTCATCTATCCTTGATCTTTAGTTTTTTTAAAAAATCACCCGCCATTTAACCTTCGTAATTGGTTACAGGTATTATAGCAATTATGACGTACAGTACATTGGTTATTTCATTTTCTAGGACGAGGTTAAAGGCATGAAATACAACTTTTTACACATTGGTCAAGGATATCTATCAGCTTCCTTAATTAAAAAGTAATCAAATACTTTCTTGTCTGTTATCCATATTTATTAAAGATTTATACTTCAGGAGACCTGGCGAGGTTCGGTTCAAGGGTTTTCAAGAGTGTAAAGGGCCTAACACTGACGCGTCATCTTTCTCCTTGATAAAGGACCCCCTTAGGGTACAAAATGTAGAATTGCACTCCCAAACGACCACGTAAATAAATGTGTATACTATAAATATTTTTTTTGTAATCTTCCTAGTCGATAACCTTATTTGTGAATGAAGTTTAAAACGTCACATTATCTAAACGTCATTTAGATGTCGTTAGTTGTCTAGATTTAGTCGATTTAAAGCAAAACTATGTCGATTAGAAAAGCCGGCCGGCCGGCCTAAGGTCTGTTAAATAGGCAGGCTGCATACCAATTACATGCGAGGGCAATGTCTGCATCTTAATTGCAAGTCGACTTCAAGCTGAGTGTAGGGCAAGGTAGGTTATTTCTGAGTTCGCTTATACGTAGCATGACGTAAAGGGATTTGAAGGTGAAGAGTCCAGTCCAGTGAACTCAAGCTAGCGGTAGTGTGACTGTTCTATTCAGACACGCTTTTTAATATTTTATATGCAACTATATTTATGAAGAATGAAATCGTGATACGTTTCGTACTTTATGGTAATTAATTATTTTTAGTTTATTCGATTCAAGTGTTTAATCGTAGAATTGATTTAGTTTGTTATCAATGCTCTAAGATTTTGCAATTAAAATGAGTTATCAAATATTCACGTTAGCTTTTTATTGCGTAACATATTTAAAATTAAAATTATGTTGAAATAGATTTTACCCACGTTAAGGTAATGCTTTTCTTTACCCTAAGGGTAATTTAAATAAATATTTCGGACATCTAACACACAACGAACATAATTACCTATGTTTTAATAAATGTACTCTACTTTTGTATTTTTAAAGCTATATTATAAATAACCTTTCGGAAACCTCGCCAGTGTGAATGTCTTTAAAAATTAAAACATAACAAAACGAATTCTCACATTATTTGGGATTTAAACTTGACACCACTATAAACTAAATCTGAAAATTCCACATTGCATTTTTTATAGTTACGAGTATTTCACAAAAACAAGTTTTGACATAGGTACATGTATACATTTATATTAATGTTGACTGTAGGTTGCAAAATTGCCATTTGGTTTAAATCTGTATAGTCACGTTCTTTGTGTCCGACGTGACAATTGAACGGTTAACACGCCATCACGGCCTGCACACACTCATAAAACCCCACCACTATAAAAAGCACGAAAAGTCGTAAAGTTGGTCCTAATTTAACGGCATACTAAAATCTCCTGGATATTAGGGCTATCACAGATTATATAAAGCCACTGGACCACACTTTATTGTCGTAATTTTAATTATTTTAATAACTTTTATATGAAAAAGCTAAGTGCACATCAAACGTTAACCGTTTATGAGATACAGCCTGGTGACAGATGGATAGCGAAGTCCTTGTAATAGGGTCCCTTTTTTTTTTTTTTTTTTTTTTTTTTTTTTTTTTTTTTTTTTTTTAACGTGTGGAAATCCCCTCGGACCGTCACCCCACCGGGGCTTGCGGCGGGGCGGTGTGTCGGACTCGAACCGACTAAAACCACACGGTGTGCCACTCTGCGCCTGTGAAGGGAGGAATCCGGGAACTGCAGTTATTAACACGTCCGGACCCCTCCCAGCGCCTGCCCGCACAGAAGCGGGCACCGTCACCTGATGGACTCTCTAATTAGGCGACGTACGGCACACGCGTACGTCGCCCCCTCGCGGGTGGCCACTGGAGCGGATGGAGGGGAAAGCCCGTCCCGACCATCCGCGGCCACACTCAGGGCGGCATGAGGCGCTGATAGGCGCGCCTCCGCCGCCCAGTTCGCCGGCGGCGGATTGGGTCCGAGTGGACATCGTCCTCCCGGGCCTTCTCCGCCACCTCCTTCTGCGAGATTACATCTTCGCAGAAGGTTGCGACCGCGGTGAAACTGCTATCGCTACCGGCCATGGAGCGTATGACGGCCGGTAGCAAGAGATCTCCTCCGATGACTGCAGTGAGGGCCCGGCGCTGCGACGCCCATGCGGGGCAGATCGCCAGCGTATGCTGGGCCGAGTCCTCACTGCAGTCGCAGTGGTGGCAGGCGGGACTCAGTTCCCTCCTGGCGACCGAGTGCAGGTACTTCCCAACCGTGCCCGGAAAGGACCTGCGTCAGTCGGAAGGAAAGGGTCCCGTGCTGCCGCCCTGCCCACTCGAGGATGACCGGCTGGAGAGCCTCCACGGCGGCAAAGCCAGCGCGTGGAGTCTCCAGCCGGAACGACCATCTAGCCATAGTGGCTCGACGGGCGGCTTCACGCCACTCGCGTACCTCTTCGGGCGGAGGGCGATAGCCATACTCCGCCCGATATTCAGCCACCCGTCGATAAACTTCGGCGAGCACTTCCGCCTCCAAATCCCACGGGGGTGTTCCGGCCAAGGCGCACGCCGCCTCGGTCGACACCGTGCGGTATCCGCGTATGGCTCTGACCGCCAATACCCTCTGAGGCCGCCAGAGGCGAGCCTTATTTAGGGCAGTCAGAGCCGCCACCCACACCGGTGCGCCATACAGCGCCATCGACCGGACAACCCCCGTGTATAGGAGTCTTGTTGCGACGCTGGCTCCACCCAAATTGGGCAAGAGTCGCCCAAGGGCGGAGGCAGCGTCGACCAGCCTGGGACCAAGCTGTCGGAAGTGCTCGTCGAAGAGCCACCTACCGTCGAGAATCAGGCCCAGATACCTCATCTGAGCCCGAACCGGTACGAGGACCGAGTTGACCTCTATGGAGGCGCCGGCGGGTGGACCACGACGGGGCCCATGGAACAAAAGGGCCTCCGTCTTATCCAGGGCCACCCGTAAGCCCAGCGCCTCGATGCGCCCGACCACCAGAGAAACACCCCTGGTGGCCAGGCACGCCGCCTCTTGGTAGTTCGCCCCCCGGGCTGTGACCAACGTGTCATCGGCGTAACAAATTACGCCCAGCCCGGGGGGGAGACGACCTCGCAGGACCCAATCGTACCCCACGTTCCACAGGAGTGGTCCAAGGACAGACCCCTGCGGAACGCCGCACGACATGGGTCGCCGTTTCAAGACGCCCTCTCGGTCCTCGTACACGACGGTACGCTCCTCTAAATAGTCTGCCACTAGCCGCCTCAGGTACTCTGGCACCCCGTGGTAGTGGAGTGCTTCCCTGATGCAGCTAAATGGCAGACTATTGAAGGCGTTGGCGATGTCCAACGACACCGCCAACACCACGCCGCCACAACTCACTGCCTCTTCGGTCACGGCCCTGAGGCGCATCACGGCATCGACCGTCGAACGCCCCTCTCGGAATCCGAATTGGGCATCCGACAGGTCGGGCCCCACCTCACAAAGGTGCCGGACGATGCGGGCAGAGAGTATCCTCTCAAAAAGTTTACCCGCCTCGTCCAGCAACACGATGGGCCTATAGGCCGCGACCGAATCGGCAGGCCGTCCCGGCTTCCTCAACAGGACCAGCTTCCCGCATTTCCAGCACTCAGGGAAGCGTCCGGACGCTATGCTAGCGTCCAACACCTCCCTGAGGCGGTCCGACATATGGTCGAGGGCTCGGGCCATCACTCGGGCTGGTATCCCGTCCGGCCCGGGGGCGGTGTTCTTGGAACGGATCCGAAGAACAGCCGCCCCAACCTCCGATTCCCTAACGGGCGGCACATCGTCCTCTCTACCCCCGTCGTCTCCGACCGCGTAGGCCATCGACGGGGGTGTGTGCTCCGCCCGCTCAGGGAAAAGGCCCTCGACCACTTCCTGCAGGAAGCTGGGCTGGAGAGTCTCGGTAAGGGGGGGGCCCGACGTGCGGAGCTTCTGACGCACCGCACGGTATGGGCGACCCCAGGGGTCACGGTCGAGACCCTCCAGCATCTCCTTTCTCTTTTCCTCTTTGGCGCGGCAAATGGCCAGCTTCAGAGTCCTCCGCGCCTCGCGGTACTCCTCATGAAGCTGGTCCCTGCCACCGTCTCCACGGTGACGTCGCCTGCTGCGGGTGTAGGACCTCCGGGCACGAGTACAAGCCGCACGGAGGTCCGCCAACTCCTGGGACCACCAGTAGACCTCCTTCCGCGGAGGCCGACGACCTTGGACGCGGGGCATGGCCGTATCGCAAATCTGCGTAATCGCATCGCGAAAACGGCCAGCCCCCACGTTAACGCCGACCTCCTCGGTCGGGGCCTGCGGAGACAGCCAAGAATGAATAATGGCCGCCTCCTCTAGTAGGTCCCTGTCCAGCTTGGCAACAGCCCACCGCGGAAAGCGGGAAGGATGCCGCGCCGTGTGACCCCTACTGGGGCCCTGGGACCGGGAGAGCTCCAATCGGATATAAAGATGATCCGAGAGCGTCTCAACCTCTTCCAGGACACACCAGTTCCTTACTCGTGCGGCAACAGCAGGGGTAGCGAACGAAAGGTCCACTATCGACCCCCCTTGCTGTCGCACGCACGTGTTTGTGGAGCCTCTGTTCAGCAAACAGAGGCCCACCGAAGCCGCCCACTCCTCAACGGCTTCGCCCTTGGCGTCCGTCCCGGGGGACCCCCACGCAATGGATTTTGCGTTGAAGTCCCCCAGCACGAGGACGTGCCCAGACGCTAATCGCCGCATCGAGGTCTCCAAGCTGTTAAGGAAGACCTCGAAGTCGCTCAAACTCCGGTTGGGGGAGAAGTAAACACCGTAAACGGTGACCCCCCCCCACTCGGCGGCAACATATCCAGAGCCCTTGTCTCTAAGCGACAAGGGCGGGGAATGAGCCGCCGCGGAACCGACGACTGCCACGGAGCCGTCCCAGTCACCCAACCAGTTTGGACGGGTAGGAACGAAGTAGGGCTCCGCGACTACGGCAACACCGATCGACCACTGCGCCATGGTTTGCAGGAAGAGATCCTGCGCCGCGGCACAGTGGTTTAGGTTCGTCTGGACAAGGAGGTTGGAGACGTGATCCATTAAGGGATCGTCTCTACAACCTCCTCCATGGGCGACGATGAAGACGCACGAATGACATCGGAGGCAGCCTGGGTCGATTGGCTAGCCCCCGATGTCTGCTGAGAAGCGCGGGATGGCTTACAGCCTCCCTGCCCCATCTGGTGATTGGCGGGCTTGTCGTCCGCCGCACAAATAGGGCAGTGAGGGGCGGCAGAGCATTCTGCCGCCTTGTGCCCCGGTCGACCGCAGCGGAAACAGAGACCGCTGCAGTCGAAGCAGTTCCCGCACTTGACGCGTGTGTGCCCCGATGCTAGGCATTTATAGCATCTCATCGGTCTTGCCGCCAGGACTGTTACCCTGGCACTCACAAAACCGATGAGAAGCCTGCCGGCGTCGCCCAAAACTTTGGCTGACGCCACGGGGCAACTCACCCACACTGCGCCAAGCCCTCCCGGACCGGGGCGGATGGCGCCAACTCTGACGCTCTCCGCGTTGCAACCCGTCTTTGCGCGGATTGCAACGCGAACGTCTTCGGTCGTCACCGAATCGTCCAGGCCCGAGATGCGCAACTCAGCGCATTTCGTAGGCCTGGCGATCTTGACACCATCCGTGTCCGAAAATACACCCCGCAGCTTCTCAGCAAACGTGTCCGCAGTCTTGGCGCCTTCAGCCCCAGGGAACTCGAGGATTCGAGCTCCCGTTTGGGCAAGGCGCAGTCGAACCCCTGCCGTCGCGAAGTCGCCGGCGAGACAGTCCCGGGCCGTCTTAAAGACGGCCGCGTAGGACAGTCCCCCACTGGCCGCCTCCGGTGACACCGTGACAACTACAGCCGCGGTCTTAGGCGGCTGCAACTTCCGCGGCTTCTTTGGGGTGGCCCTTGCCACCGATGACGACTGCGGGCCAGAGGCCGCCTTTTGGGCAGCCTTCTTGGCCCGCTTCTTGGCCTTCTTCGACTTCTTTGACCCCCCGACTACCTGCCAATCCTCATTGGAGGGGGCAGATGTGGAGGGGCCAGGCAGGGGTGTTGGAGTGGGGAGCGGAGCAATCTCCGCTCCAGTCGCTGCCACCGTATTGGGCCTTGGCTGCGGCGCAGCCGTCTTGGCCGGCGCCTTCGCCCGCTGCTGCGTCTTGCGCGTGGCTGCAGTGCCCGCAACCGACGTCGCCGCCGCGTACGTCACGCGACCCCCCACCACGGGAAGAGGGGTGGGTGCCGACGCGACCTTTGATTTTGGCGCCGCAAGCGGTGGCCGAATAATAGGGGCCGGCGGTAGTCTTGCCTCCAGACCCGCAATCCGCCCGTCCACGAGGTTTCCCATCGCGTGCAGCATGTACTGCAGCATCTGCTGCAGGACATCTTCGGACACCCCAGGGACGGTAGGTGCCGGCTGCGACGTAGACGGAGCTGGCTGGGACGTGGACGGGCGCGGCTGCGACGTAGACGGGGCCGGCTGGGACACAGACGGGGCCGGGCGCGACGCAGACGGGGCCAGCCGCGACGCAGATGGGGCCGACTGGGACGCAGACAGGGCCGGCTGGGACGTAGACGGAGCCGGCCGGGACGCAGACGGGGCCGGCCGGGACGCAGATGGGGCCGGCTGGGACGTAGACTGGGCCGGGTCCTCTCGCCCAGGGCGCTCCGCCTGGAATTGGGCGAACTGGGAGCTCAGCTCTGCCATCTGCCCCGTCAGGCGATCGTTTGCCGATTGGAGGCGAGACACGTCCCCGATTAGGGTCTCTATGACCCCCGCCACTGCGGAAGAGGAGTCCTTAAGGGCCCTGACAAAGGGACCCTTAAGATTGACGGACTTGGTGGCCACCTTGCGGATGATTGCCACCGCCGCTTCCGCTCTCTCCTGCAGGGAGCATGGTGTACTGGGCACTGAGTCCCCATCCACCGGCTCACCGATCTTCAGCAGGAGACCGCTGATCTCCTCTTCCGCCTGCAGTTCTCCGTCCGCCCGAGCCCGCCTATACGATTCCGCCTTACAGAAGACGGAACCTGACGGGGCTGACACCGGGGTTCGCGAGCGCCCCCTATGGCTGCTGGCGACCTTAGGCGGAGGCAACATCTCCTGAGAGATGTCGCTCTCGCAGCCCTGGGGGCGTCCGCGCTTCCGACCGTCTGCCTCCACGTCCATCGGTTCCGGTGCATCCGTCTTCGCACCGGAACTACCACCCGGGACATCCACGGCGGACTTGGAACGCGTGCGTTCCGATTGTCTTCGGCTCCCAGCAGTCGGATTGACTTCTGGGAGCCCCACCGCTGCAGGCGTTACAGCCGCAGCAATCTCCTCATTGGAGGAGTGGGCGTCCGCCTTGCGGAACTGCCCTCGGCTGTTCCTCGATGGGCGCGACACTGCCCCACTTCTTTTTTCCGCGTCCTTCGCGTTTATTTCGGTGCCGGATTTGACGCTCGGCGACGGGCGTGTAAGACATTGGGTGCCCCCCCCATAATACGATTGGGGGCTGCCGGAGCCGACTGGCTCCGGGAGGGATTCCCCAGACGCGTCGCGTCTAGGACCCTCCTGGGTAGGTTTATTCCTATCATTGTCCATTGTCATTAGTTTTTGAAGTTTAATGTCCTCCGACAGAGGACGCCCTTGGCACTGGACTCCCTCCAGCGATTCAGCTCATTGCCAGGCGTCAGAGCGTGAGCTTGGGGTATTTTTTATAGAGGTTTACGTCCTCGTGGCTTCGAAGAGCCACCGGTCCTGTCCGTTCAGGATTACGGCTGGGCCGGACGGGGTCTGCACCAGACCGGATCCGTCCGCCCCCTGTCCCTCTCGGAACTACTGGCACTCTAATACGCCCTCTGCTAGAGCAGAGGGACGTTTAGAGTGCCCCACACGGCAGTCTGTGAAGACTCCGTCTCGTATCCCATTTAGTCTGGAGTCTCCTTCTGGGCCTATCCGGCATGAGTGGCTCTACCGGCATAGCCCCAGAAATCATCGACCCACGCAAGCCCCACCAATTGTAATAGGGTCCCGTTTTAACCTTTCGGTACGGAACCCTAAAAAAGAAAAAGAACGCGCATTGCACTCTTTGTATAACTTAGATCCTAAATGTTCTTAATTTTGCTCTATTCTTGTCGCTGACATTATTGTCAATGGGCCTGTAATTTTACTGCGAGAGTCGAGATGTTCGATGAATATAAAGTCGATTGAACGTTACTTCGAATCGAATTGAGTTTATCGCAAAAGAACATTTTAGTTGGTAGTCTTTTACAGGGAGAGACAGATTACAATTTAACGGCATTAACAATTTTACGATGACATAAACATTACCTATACAGGCTATATACTCGTAGTTTGGACATACATGACATTCACGTTGTTCGGGAATGGTGTGCGTGTGAACTGAGGGACCATAGTGATATTTTTGTTTGAAATTTTTATAAGATTTAGTAGTAGACTCAAAACAATTGTAGAACAAATATGAGAATTTGTAAAAAGATATGTTAAAAACTACAGCCCTTTAAGTGTGGTCCCTCAATCCTCACATACCATCAGCCGGATCTCGGCAAGTATGTAAAAAATTAAGGTATTGTGACTGCAGACATTTAGTAGAGAATTTGTAAAGATATATACTAAATAACTGAGCACAAATCATCAACGATTAAAAAAATACAACGACTATACTGTGGTCCCTCAGTCCACACACGAAAGATTTTGTTATACTGAATATTATCACATCAAAGGAATAAAATCTTTATTTTCTTACATAATGTTTTAGAACAAGTCTTATAGCAATTTGTAAAAAATAAATTTTAAAAAAATATCGACGCACTTTGAAGATATTTATAATTAAAGCTGGTCCCTCAATCCTCACGTTCTCAAACATACTTGCATGTCTAGCTGCTAGACGACTAAAGTATCACAAAGTGTAGTGTATTAAACTTTTTGTAAAAAGTTTCTACAAAATAATAGGTATCTTTAATTGTGTGTATCTTACCTCTAAAATGAGATTATACCATTTCAGTGATCTTATGAACAGATATACGAGTAGTGTGAGCACACAATGAAAAAAAATGTAGACTACCAATATAATTTTTATTGTAATAGTCGAAGCCCAAGGTTGTACGGTTGATTTAGTGTTATGTTACATTACGTATCTTTACAAAGCATGAAATAAAGTAGCTTTTAGACGCTTATCACCATTTAGGCTATGTTTCAAGGAAGCTTTATGTACTTATAATACCCAAGTATTTTACAAACCATTATGGTAACATAGTGGTATTATTTATACAGCTCACTTTTATACGTTTTATTAACACGTAAAATTGAACATTTAAAAACACAGGATTTTGTAAAATATTTACAAAAAGTCCGCGATAGTACCTATCGCGATCTATATTAATATAGTAAATTTGAAAGTGGCTTAGTCTGTTTCTCTATTACGCTTTCACGGCTAAACCAATAACAGTGCCTGCACTTGGTAAGGCATATAACTTATTGTAATACTTTTGTTTAAGTACATAAAATTTGGTTATAACTTAATGAATGTTAGAAGATTTGTTGGTCCGTACTGTAAAGCCCTGGCAAAAAATGCGAATGACTCTGTTTTGTGAAAAAAAGTTCTATCTAGCTTTTTTTTTAACATACTGAAACAAAAGTATTACAATAAGTAATATGCCTTACCAAGTGCAGGCACTGTTATTGGTTTAGCCATGAAAGCGTAATAGAGAAACAGACTAAGCCACTTTCAAATTTACAATATTAATATAGATCGCGATAGGTACTATCGCGGACTTTTTGTAAATATTTTACAAAATCCTGTGTTTTTAAATGTTCAATTTTACGTGTTAATAAAACGTATAAAACTGAGCTGTATAAATAATACCACTATGTTACCATAATGGTTTGTAAAATACTGGGGTATTATAAGTACATTAAGCTTCCTTGAAACATAGCCTAAATGGTGATAAGCGACTAAAAGCTACTTTATTTCATGCTTTGTTAAGATACGTAATGTAACATAACACTAAATCAACCGTACAACCTTGGGATTCGACTATTACAATAAAAATTATATTGGTAGTCTACATTTTTTTTCATTGTGTGCTCACACTAATCGTATATCTGTTCATAAGATCACTGAAATGGTATAATCTCATTTTAGAGGTAAGATACACACAATTAAAGGTACCTATTATTTTGTAGAAACTTTTTACAAAAAGTTTAATACACTACACTTTGTGATACTTTAGTCGTCTAGCAGCTAGACATGCAAGTATGTTTGAGAACGTGAGGATTGAGGGACCAGCTTTAATTATAAATATCTTCAAAGTGCGTCGATATTTTTTTTTAATTTATTTTTTACAAATTGCTATAAGACTTGTTCTAAAACATTATGTAAGAAAATAAAGATTTTATTCCGTTGATGTGATAATATTCAGTATAACAAAATCTTTCGTGTGTGGACTGAGGGACCACAGTATAGTCGTTGTATTTTTTTAATCGTTGATGATTTGTGCTCAGTTATTTAGTATATATCTTTACAAATTCTCTACTAAATGTCTGCAGTCACAATATCTTATTTTTTTACATACTTGCCGAGATCCGGCTGATGGTATGTGAGGATTGAGGGACCACACTTAAAGGGCTGTAGTTTTTAACATATCTTTTTACAAATTCTCATATTTGTTCTACAATTGTTTTGAGCCTACTACTAAATCTTATAAAAATTTCAAACAAAAATATCACTATGGTCCCTCAGTTCACACGCACACCGGGAATGTGGCTTTTATGTATAGATATCCTTTAGAAATGATTTACTTCAATTTTGACAGTATTGATCACCTAATTTAATTACATAATTAAAATTAATTATTTTATGTCATGCATGTATGTATATACATATGTATGTTATATTTGGGTGCTGGAAGGGTTGCGGAGGTCCGATGCCAGTCGCTCCGTGTAAAAACTTATTTTTAAGTAAAACCGATTGAACTAGTAGCCGACCCCAAATCTTGGGAATAATAAAGGCTAGGAAGATGATGATGATACGGATGCTGGAAATGCAGACGCACAAGGGAACTTTCTGTTAAATTTAGTAAAATGTTTTTAAAGGATGATTGGCAACCCTGACTTGATTGTTAGAACATATCTTCCAAGCAAGGAACATACACTTTTAAGGTATGTAGACTACTAAAAAGTAATACTAAATCATATGAACTCTTTATAGACATTCATGCTTCATCATCATTATCATTAAAGAAGGTCCAAGTCCAACACACCGGCCTACTTTGACTCTCTTATCGAAATGTCTGTTATATTTATGACTAGCTGACCCACGCAACCTCGTTTGCGTCTCCTATTGCCTGTAGCGTGATAATTTCCCCCCGTTTTCATAAGATCCTTCATTGGTGCTCCGCTGCTATTGGTCTTAGCGTGATGATATATAACCTATAGCTTTCCTCGATAAATGGGCTCTCTAAGACTGAAAGAATTTTCAAATTGGACCAGTTCCTGAGATTAGCGCGTTCAAGGAAACTCTTCAGCTTTATAATGGCGGATGAGGGAGAGCTTCCAACCCCAGCTCTGGCAGCTTGGAGACTGTCTGTTGCGCAATATAGGGTCGCGCGTTGTCGTGAAGCAGCTGCAAGAGCTGGGGTTGGAAGCTCTTCCTCATCCGCCATAATCACCAGACCTTGCACCTACCGACTATTACTTTTTCCAAAATTTAGACAACTTTTTAGTGGGTAAAAAATTCAATTCCCGAGAGGCAGTACAAAATGCCTTTGAAGAGTTTTTTGCCTTCCGTCCACCTGATTTTTACAAGAAGAGCATCAATAAACTGCCAATGCGATGGCAAAGATGCGTCGATTGCATGGGTGATTACTTCGAATAACAGAAATAAAAAAGTTTGAAAATAATAAGTACTTTCACTTATTGCATACAAAACGGCAATTTCATAGGTAAAGACCTAATATATTAAATATAGAAGTAGCTTTTGATCGCGGCTCCACCCGCGTATATGTTGGTTATCGCAGTATATAGTAGCTCATATGTTTTCTTCTCACCAACTTTTGCATTTGTAATTAGTTGTAATACTAGTAGGGGAGAATGGATACTCTTAAAATCTAACGAACGAGTTAAACTTAGATGATTTTGACCACAAATAAGTAGATAGATATATTTAAAACTGTTTGACCATAATAGTTATTTTAGCAATAATGTTATTTTAGCGCCAATCCAATCTGTCAAGTAGTAAAACCAATGTTAGTATGCACTCGGAAATTAGCCTGCTTTCTATTGAGAGGCCAATGGCTAGCAGTGGAACTGTTGCAGGCTGTTGATGATGTGGTATAAACACATAAAATACACACATAAACAAGCTAGTATTATTTCGTGTTGACTGTCTAATGTCCTGTCAGAACGTTTGCGTCCTCTTAATTACCTAATTGATAGAAAACATACACAGTCTTTGGGAAATGACGATGATTGTAGCTATTCCGCTCTACTGTCACCTACCATGTGACGTCATTGCAAAATATGTAATGTAATTTGTCTATACCTCGGTGAGTTCGACCAAACCAATTTACCGACAATAGTGACACTTAACTGATCACTCGTATATTGCCGTTTGTGTTAGCGGTAGGGTATACCACAATTCTCTTATCATCAAGTTAACTGACCACAGAGGTTCGATCCAAATTGCTACGGACCAGTTTAAAAAAGTTAAGAATTAAAATGGATTGTGCTCATCTATATGTCATTCTAGTTTTATCTATGGTCGTGTGTCATTGATTTTCTGATGTTTTAATTTATAAGAAATTAGCGGACATTATTTTGAAGAAAAATAAACTATGAAGAATGATTTTTGGCTTTAAGCTTTAATTTTTTTATCAAGAACTGTACTAACAACTTATTACTTATTTCAAAGTTACCTATTAGTTTATTTGCAAATTTTAACGTAAACCAATATTGATATCACTTTCTCTGATATTTATTCTATACATATTTCTGATATTGGCTTAGAAACAGTTGATTATAGGTTTATTAACTATGCCAATATCTCTTAATCCTATTTTCCAAAGTAAAAGTGGCCTTAATTACTCCCTAAAACATCAGCTATCTGCAAATGAACGTCCCGTCAAATTCGGTCAAGCTGTTACAAAGATTATAATCCGGAACAAACATACAGATTAAAAACAGACAGATTATTTTAAATATATTTTTTATGTAAGTACCGTAGGTATAGTTGTTAATTTGGAATTACAAACTGACACTTCCAATTTTATTTATTTGTATGGAGTTTAACGAAAAGCAATATTTTTGCAGTATAATATTTTATTAACACCACAATGCTTTTAAAGTGGAGAATTGGTATAAAAAAACAAATTGGCCTGTTATTATTACTACTCAACTAAAAAAAATATCACTGATCTGGAAATCGATGATAGCATAAATAATATATTTTAAGAAATAACACTGATATTATCAGTGTCTATTACGAGTAATTTTGTTCGATAATAGGTCAAGAGACAGTAGGTCATCGGAAGGTTAAATTGGCGCCACATAAACGGGGTTACGAACCGTCAAATGGCAAATAAAGGTTGCAAATTAGGTCACGTTGGCCCTTTGTTAAGATGAGACCTTAGACATGTCTTATAACTTAGAAATATGAATGTACTTGCTGATGTTGACGCGCAACTAGCAAGTCCCTTCGCACACGGGTCGTAAGCGTAGTCGTATCGTAAGCGTATCGTTATGACGCTACGCGTACGAGACCGGGCCCTTCGCACACGGGTTGTAAGCGTAGTCGTATCGTAAGCGTATTGTTATGACGCTACGCGTACGAGACCTGCAGATCGTTTTGGATATCAGTTAAAATCATGACGTCAACGGCACCAGACGTTTTCGATATTGAGGATCTTACTTTTTCTTCAGACGAAGAGGATTTTCTATTATTAGATTTTGTTACTCGCGACGTAGGTTGACAAAGTAGATATCTACTTTATCGCCGTAAGCCCAATAACACTAGTAATATTTATTATGTATTCACGTTTTTTTAAATTACATAGTCACCATAATAATCACAAAAACGAAAAAGGAAGGTTTTAAATTTGATCGTCTCGTGTCGAGGTTACAACTGGAAGAGCATTATCTCTATTAGGAATAAAAGATTGATTTTTCTCGTATGTCCTGGATAGTTTGTACAATAATCAATCAATAATAATTGACTTCCAATTTTGTTTTTTTTTTTTTGTGTATGTTACCTGATTACTCCGTCAGTTGAGGACCGATTTTGAATTTTTTTTTTGTATTCGACAGGGTATGCTTCCGTGGTGGTCCCATTGCCAGCATATCAGGATCTGATGATGGGATCCCAGGGAAATCGAGGGAAACCCTCATTTTTTATAGGCACATACTATGTTTTTCGTATATTTTCTGAAGTTACACCGGTATTTGCGTCTGGTAGTCATCATTTTATGATGATGAGCTGATGATGTAAGGTACCACTCCTTAACGGTTAGGAGTTGGAGGATAAATCTTTAAATATCATATGTATATAAGTTACCTTTAGTCGTATTCTTACAAATTATTTAGGTAAGCTGATGATGGAAGGTACAACTCCTCAACGGTTAGGAGTTGGAGAATAATTCTTTCAATTTCATACGTATCTAAAGACCTTCAGTCGTATACTTTCAAGCTATTTAGGTGAGCTGATGATAGAAGATTAAACTCTTCAACAGTTAGGGATTAGAGGATGATTTTAATATTACACGTGTCTTAATTTCTATTCTTGATGATGAAATTTGATGAAATAATTCAACTTACTACTTACCTACGATTGTTTGCACTAAAAACTGTAAAATAAAAACTTTTTATAAAAAAAACACCGACTTCCAAAAACATCCAACGAAAACTCTCTGTCAAAAAACACTTAAAAGCGTAAAATAAACTGGTTCTTCATAAATTGCCTATACCTAATTCTTTATTCATTTAAATAGTAGTATTATAATGTGTGCTAGGTACCTAAAATCTGTTTGAAGTCGGTGCTAAGTCAAAAGGAATACAAACGAACAATTACAAAAGTCTAAGCGATAGTCACTTGGCACCGACTTCAAACAGATTTTAGGTACCTAGCACACATTATAATACTACTATTTAAATGAATAAAGAATTAGGTATAGGCAATTTATGAAGAACCAGTTTATTTTACGCTTTTAAGTGTTTTTTGACAGAGAGTTTTCGTTGGATGTTTTTGGAAGTCGTTTTTTTTTTTTTGTAAACATGTTCGGCTCCTATTGATCTAATCGTGATGTTAACTATCCTATCTTAGGCACGGCAGAAAATAAACATTATAATCATAATACAAAAAAGTACGTCGAAATCGGTTAGATAGTTTCGCAGTTCATCACAAGCAATGAGCAACAATGTGACACGAGAATCATATTAGACTAGCTTTCGCCCGCGGCTTCGCTTGCATTTAATAAGAATGTGTACAAAGTTTCATGATGATCGGTTAAGTAGTTTTCGCGTGAAAGCGTAACAAACAAACTTACTTTCATCTTTATAATATTAGTGTGAAGTGTGACAAGTGTGATGTCATAAAGATGGCTGCTTTATCAAGAATGAGACGGGCCCTAGGCCTAGAGCCCTAGTAGTTGATTGTTAAAGGTCGGTTGTTGATGGTGTTGATACTAGAGTGCAGTGGGTAGGGTCACTAACCAATAATATTATAGATTGAATTAAAATGTATCAATAGCGTAGTTGTTAAGAATTGTTTTTTATTACTCTTCTCCGGTCGGTGCAAAAAGACATCCAGCCCTGTCTTGGAGCGCATGAATATGAACCGCTTTCAGAACGTTTTGTTAATCTAGACCAGTTAATTCTGTTTTCTGTGACACGAGGTCGTTCATACTACGAGGTAGTATAAATTGATAATGAATACGCGAATTGAATAATATCGAATATTTTTAAGTAAATAATATTAACACTGGTTACTTTGGAAGCAAGTTTAAATCCATAAGAAAATAAATTTACAAACAAAATTAACAATATTATTATAATACAAATTAAATCAAATGTAAAAAATAACTAATATGTAAACTAACAAAACATTTAAAAATACGAATATTTAATACACAAATAAATGTAAGTTTTCCTGAACAAAAAAAAGTGTTCCTGCACATTTGGCCTTAAATTGTTAAAATTCCACTTTCCAAAAATTAGGACTAATCCGAAAGTATGTGATATACATTTATTTGTTCAGAAATGATTATATAACAGATGTAATAGTGGATTAAGATAGTAAATCTGTGAGTAATCGTGATGCACGGTCACGGCTACGCAACCGAGCCTCGATGACTCATTGGAGGCACTGGACTTTGTACATACAGCCAGTTACGCTCTCGATTTCAATTTTTTTTTTCTATTTTATTACTGTCTCGTGACCTCTTTTTATTGAAAACGTTATTTTTAATGGACTTTTTACATTGTTGTTGTACGATATGAGTCGTAACTGTTATGAGTTTGATGACATTTTTACTAAATGTTTTAACGTGTTTACGATTGAGAGGTTTTAGTTAGGTACTATTAACGTGTAGTAAGAAGTGTTTTTGAGTATATTATTTAATTTAGGTGGAAGTATAAGTTTTTTTTACTGAAGGTCAGACACTCGGCCGGTTTACATCTCATTGACAAGTCTTATCAAAATTGTCAGCAGTAAAATATGCTTATTAATTAAAATTATATATTATTCAACAGGTTTATTCGTTAAATATCCACTATGTTAATAAACTTGTTCTAAATTGCTCAATTTTAGTGTAAATGACACTATTACTAGTTAAAGTAACAATAGTAGGTAATTGACGTATGTCACTACGTCACGCAATTGTTGCCCCGTTAAATTGAATTGAACAATGACAACAAGTCGAAGTACAATATTATTGAATATAAACGCTGTTTCTACTTATTGGCCAGTGCTCACCAGGTAAATGACAATAATGGCGGTAATTCAGGTTTCTGAACAAAGGCCAGGATGTTCGGCGGTCGCGCTGTTTACCGCGCGTATCCGGGCCGAGAGGGTGATATATCAGATGTCACTCACTGGACTTTATGGTCAGATTACGGTTTTAAAAAATGAATATGAGAACCGTTTTGCGCTTATTAGTTTTACTTTTCTTTGTTTAATTGGTCACATACGAAACGGTATTGCCATAGGAAAAATAAGAAGTCG
The DNA here is from genome assembly GCA_949125395.1 of Diaphora mendica. Lineage (NCBI taxonomy): Eukaryota > Metazoa > Arthropoda > Insecta > Lepidoptera > Erebidae > Diaphora > Diaphora mendica. The sequence continues at coordinate 5,823,661 of OX421316.1, forward strand.
TTTACTTTGACAAGAATAATAATAAGTTACTTACTTTGAAGCAAGTTTTTACTTACAAAAACTCAAGAAATCTATCAAAAAGTCAAATAGGCTGGACAAGAGCAAAAACAGAAATAATCAAACAAGGCAGGACCGGTAGAATAATGTGTCGCTGTTTAATAAAATAATACTTCAATTTTAGTTGTAATCATAAAACACCCAATAAATAAAGTTAATTGACAATTAATTAAGATTATTTTAATTTGTTTAATTTGTGGCGTTATAATTGTACACAGTGCCGCTTTACAATACAAGGTTAATAGGTAGGTATGTATAAGATTTTAAATTCGTTTTGTTAATAACATCTTTTTTTTTTCAAGAGACAACTCCCGCATTAGGAATAAACATCCTGTGTCGCGGGGGACTTTACAGACATACATGAAACGGACACAATTAACACCCAAACTCAGAACAACAATTTGTGGATCACACAAAGTGTTGTCCCGTGTAGGATTTGAACCCACAACACTTGGCGAATTGGCAAGCGGTGTGGCGACCGCTTAAACCACTAGGCCAACCGTGCAGTATATAATTGATTGCAATAACATAATTGATTTACTTGATACTTCAAATTCATATGTATATGAGATGTGTGGGATCACGTCAGGGTCATCACTGTCGGGGAACGGGTGTCGTGTCTCTCCAACTCAAAGGGAGGATCCTCCAACCAGACGAGGTGATCATGCCTGGCGAGCGACGGTCCAATGGTTGATGTAATCTTGTGTATGTAGGTAAATCGTCGCGAGAACTTCTGTATCGCGATGCAGGATTAGTAGTTACATGCAAATCTGTAGTTCGTTACCTTGTAGTTCGATTTATACTCGGTAGATGGCGCTGTAGTATGATTCTACTGCTCAATATGTGGAAGTCACCACAGAAGAATGTACCAGGTACCTATATATCTTACAGAGAGTTGCATGTTCCTTTATACCTATAATTTCCAAAATATTTTTAAATTTTTAAATCTATCAAGTTTTCTCGCTTCAATCGATATTTAAAAAATATTTTACAGTTATTGAAATGAAATTAAACATTCCATGAGCCCACAAACATACAAAAACTCCACTGCTATTGTCTTTACCATAGACTCTTCACAAACATATTGTATGGTCGTGTTCTGAATTTGAATCTTTTTGGAATTTCGACATTAACACGCATTATGATATTTTTTTCTGATAAACCAAAATAAACCCACTCTTTTCTCTAGGGCCTCCACATTCAAGTATGTTATAATAGACCCTATTGTTGTTAGCAACACAACACATATGCCAGGTGGTTACCTAATAAAGTAATACTCCGTCATATGCGGTAATAAAGCGTGTTTACGCTGACATTTAAAATATCATATCGTTTCACAATTCTGACACTTTCGAAAGTATTTATGAACACATGGGCCTTTCTTTGAATTTTGTTACTAATATCTTCCAGCAAAGCCACTTCGTAAGGATCAAAAGCGAATGAAGTCTTCGTTCAAAAATTTGCAAGTTAAGCAAAAATGCAATTAATAATTTAACGAAGGATATCTATTCCCAGAGGGCGATATTATTTTAAAGAATTAACTGGAATTGTGAATTCGAAATTATTCGAATTTTAACAAAACCAATATTAATTTGGAAACCCTTTAGAGCTCTTAAGTATTGACCTGACATTAAAAAATCCTCATTACTTATGTGACCGCTGCCACCGCTGAGATGTCTATCGGTGGTAAAGGCATAAGTTTTTCCCATAAGTTTATAGAGTAGTCCCTCCCTAAAAATATAAAGAAATACATCGACAAAAGATTGTTTCCTTGTGATGAGATGCGTTGTTAAAACGATTTGCGTTTGATTACATTTACCCAATGTTAAATTTTATTTTTTTGTTTACAGTTGTGGTGGACGTAGACGACAGACCGATCTGCGTAGAAATCTGTGATACTGCGGGACAGGTAAGCTTTAAAATTAGATTATTTTTCCTATTGCTAACTATAGGTGTTAAGTTTAAGGTTTTGCGAAGTCGTAAGTTCGCGCGCTGTCACTGTGATCATAATTCATAAAATCACTATTTATGTAGAAGTAAAATACTTTTTGTTTCATCCCATTCGGACATTTCGTTTAGAAGTTATCACGAGTATAAGACGCTAAGAGTTGGTACCTAATAATGAGTTATTTGCCAAAGAGTTTTTATCAACATAATACCTAATATTAATCTTTATCCAAATAAATGTGTTGTTGATTATGAGTATTAGATCTTAGAAGAGTATAATAAATACATCCATATACTAATATATAAAGCTGAAGAGTTTGTTTGTTGTCTGTAATCTCAGGAACTACTGGTCCAATTTGAAAAAATATTTCAGTGTTAGATAGCCCGCTTATCGAGGAAGGCTATAGGCTATATATCATTAATCACCAATAGGAGCGGAGCACCAATGAAGAATGTTTCAAAAACGGGGGAAAATTATCACGCTACGGGCAATAGGAGACGCAAACGACGTTGCGTGGGTCAGCTAGTTGGTAATAAAACCAGAATTGAATATTTTGTCAGGTGTAGTTTGTAAATAGTTAAAAAATGTTACTACATACATATTTGGAAAATAATGTATTGCCATATGTCATAATTGAAAATATACTTTTAAAAGTAGACAAAAGAGTTTCTAACATCCGAATTTAATGCCCTTATCACTAAACGATCGTCATGACATAATTTAGTAATTCTATTATGAAATCACTAGAACATTCATATTTATCAATTAGATAAAGAGTGATTTGAGTCTATCAAGTATATTATACTTAAGATAGCATAACCAGTCACTGCTTTACCTTTTAGTTTCACTATGTACTCGGATGTACATAGGATGACACAGTATATAAGATAATGATGCCCCTTTGAGCTGATCCCAGTCTATCATTTTTATGGTTTTATTGACAGAATTATAATAAATTTATTAAATAGAAACTTTAAGTTATTTTCATTTAGTATATAATGCACAAAATTGCATTAATAAGTATTAAATAAATGTTCTTTGTACGATAGTACAGATCAAAATAGAGTTTATCCTGAGCCTGATTGGACAGAAATTTTATTTCTACAATATATCATTGATTATTTACGTTTACAAATAACTTGCAACAATCAAATTCAGAGCTCAAGTACACAAAAAGTGAGGAGGTCTGCAGCACTATATGTAGAAGAGTAGGAAGCAAGTTATACAGATCTATTGATACATATATCCCACAGTAGCTATCCATTAAACCGGATATCCTCCTATAAATCTAACGAGAACTAACTATAGCTTGTTTACAAAGTAAAAAAAGAGTCCGACACTCATCGAGAAATCGTAATTTTAGCATCCGTACAGGTAAAAAAAACAGCACCATAATGTACACATCCCACGGTCATCACCTGGCGCCATAAATAATTTTAAAAAAAGCAAAAAGATATGAATCTATGCACGCGTTATAATCTGTAACCGTCACTCTCTTTTTTTTTACGAACAATAGGCAGTGCAATTCCCACAGTTTCTCTACCTGTGCGAGTAGTACACAAAAAGTGAAGTTTAATTCAATACAACTATTATAATAGCGCAGGTGATGTGTGTAGGTGATCACCTGCTTTACTTTATTCATTGATAGTTGAAGATTGAATAATACATAGTTATATATGTACAATCAACACTTTTTTCTGGGTAAAAAAGACAACTCTCACATTAGGTATATATGTATGCACCCTGTCATCCTGCGTCGCGGGGGACTTTACAAACACAGGGAAACAAAGAAAACCCAGTCTGCCAGATTCAGCAAAAATTTACGGATAAAATAAGGATGGAATTTGAGAAAAAACGTGGTGATCATGGAACTAATAGAAACCAGCGCGGCAAAGAGGCCGCATGGACCACTACTGTATCCGATTTAGTCAAGTTCTTGCCATCGTAAAAAATACTCATATAACAGTCGTATTTAAATTAGGTTCCTATCATCGATAATTAGGTCAATCTGAATCTCGACTCGTTGAAATTAACATAAGTATTTCATATTTGTACCTATATGATAAATGAGCGGACAAGTCATCTCAAGGAAAGTGACTGCAGCTGCCCATAGAGACCTGCACTCTAGAGTCAGAAGGGGGTTGCCGTCATTTAAGTTCCTTCTGTCAGAATCAGAAGAGGTTTAAGATCTAGGTTTAGGCTCTGAATCTAGGTGAGGCTCTATACTCACTTGATGAAAGCATCGAAAAAACTGCTATGATATAAATCCTGTCGAGCCAGCCAAGCCGAAGCATGACTCAAACACGGCAAGTGTGAACATTAATGTGAACTTAAGCATGAGACGTTGCGTCTATTGTTTATGGTGAAACAGTCATTCGCTATAAACACAACAATTTATTACAAAGTTTTTTAATCCGTGACGAACCAAACCGGTAACCGATTCAGTCATGCACCATGCGTGCTGGTGCCATGTGTTTCTAAGCACGATTACTTCATTTTTTAACCGACTTCCAAAAAGGAGGAGGTTCTATGTTCCACTGTATGTATTTTATTTTAAGGATGTTCACCGATTACTCTGTCACTTGTGGACTGATTTTGATATTTTTTTTGTACTCGAACGGGTATGCTCCCGAGGTGTTCCCATGGCCACCATATTAGGATCTGATAATGGGATCTCAGGGAAATCGAGGGAAACCCTCATTTTTTTAGGCACATAGTATGTTGTTCGTATAATTTCTGAAGTTATACCGGTCTTTGCGTCTGGTAGTCATCATTTTATGATGATGAGCTGATGATGTAAGGTACAACTCGTTAACGGTTAGGAGTTGGAAGATAAATCTTTAGTCGTATACTTTCAAGTTATTTAGGTGAGCTGATAATAGAAGGTTAAACTCTTCAAGAGTTAGGGATTAGAGGTGATTTAATAATTCACGTGTGTATAGACCTTAATTTGTATTCTTTCAGTTATTCATATGGATCGTTTTATTGAGTAGACACCCATTAAGGAAGGAATTTTGGAATTTCTACCCCTAATGGGGTGAAATAGGGGTCGAAAGTTTGTACGAATGTCCGTCATTTTTTAAGTTAGAAACATGAAATCTTTGGGCTACTGATTAAAAATGCGTAGATATGTCTTTAAGCGTTTCTGGATATTCTACTCCTAAAGGGGTGAAATAGGGCTTGAAAGTTTATGTGGAAGTCCGTCATTTTTTAAGTTAGGAACATGAAACTTTATCTTTGGGCTACTGATTAGAAATGAGTAGAAAAGTATTTAAGCGTTTCTGGATATTCTACCCCTAAGAGGGTGAAATAGGTGTATAAAAGTTCGTATTTTTTAAGGTAGAAACGTGAAACTTTATTTTTGGGCTACTGATAAAAATTAGTATTAACGATTTATAGCTATAACGTAGCGTTTCTGGATATTCTATCCCTAAGGGGTGAAATAGGGGTTGACATTTAATACGTCTTTTTAAACCACTAAAGTTATTTATTTTCAACAGCAGAAATTTTATGAAACAGTTTAACTTACTACTTACCTACGATTGTTTGCAATAAAAACTGAAAAATAAAAACTTTTTGAAAATAAAAAAACCGACTTCCAAAATACATCCAACGAAAACTCCTCGCCAAAAACCATCAAAAAGCGTAAAATAAACTGGCCTTTCATAAATTGCTATGTGCCATTTCTTGTTTATACCTAATTCTTTATTCATTTAAATATAGTATTATATATATAGTATAATATAGTATAGTAATATAATAAATATAGTATAGTATAGTAGTAAATATATATTGTGTGTAAGTACCTAAAATCTGTTTGAAGTCTGAAGTTGAAGCTTTTAATGCTGTCAAAGCTGTCAAATCATAAATACAACAAATTAAAACACGACTCTAATCGACATTTCTACAAAAACAGCTCCGACTGTGTATTCACGAGGCGCACCCTGGCGCACCGCGCTATTTCCTTCGTAATACTTACATGACATATAAAGACAATAACCTCAAAAAATTTCACCATGAATTACATTTTTGAATTAAAATCACTTGTACTTATTTTATTACCATGAATTACATTTACCTTAGAGCATATATTTTACTAGAGTGGCAGCCAAACGGGCGAAAAGCATACTTGGTATCGAACAATTTATATTGCAAGCATCTGAACATTAGTATGTGTAGTGCATGGTTGTAGAAATGCAGATGTTAGTTTGACAGCTGTTAATGTAAGAAACACTACCACGGTAAAAATGGTTTACAAACCTTAAACCTGTTAGTTGGGTAATTATCATTAGTTCGTTATAGTCCTAGACACTCCCAATCGAAAGAGATATTCTACATGCAAAAGCGACTAAGGCAATCAATAAGCTCAAGCAGTAGGGGACTGAAAAGTGTAACAACTAGACGATTTCCTGTTACGTCTTCCGTCCCATGTTAGGTAGATTGCAGATTGCAGAGAAAATATGTTATTACTCATCAACAGACAGTTACGTGTTTATTAATATAAATTTTACTAGCACTTTTAAGAACCTAACACACATGAGGACAAGAAAATAATAAAAAACAATCTCGTGGCGAATTGCGTCATACACAATAAAAAAACATTATTCTTTTGTTTTGATTGTTCTCGACCGGCTCGTAGTATGATATTATGGCAACACTGAATCACCATTATGAAAGTGAAATGACTACGTGAGTTTATTATAAACGTTATTGTATAAGAATTAGAGAAATCTCCCTAAGGCTTTGGTGAAAATTTAGTGTATATTAAAGCACTTAATACATGTTTTCTAAAGACCAACTTCATCGAGAAATCATGTGTATAGGTGAACCTGGAGTAGAATATACATATGCATAGTATTTACTATGTATGAAACGTAAAATCTATCACTATATGGTATAATAATAGGTCTTTTTACCTATGAAATTGCCGTTTTGTATGCAATAACTGAAAGTACTTATTTTTTCAAACTTTTTTATTTCTGATATTCGAAGTAATCACCCATGCAATCGACGCATCTTTGCCAACGCATTGGCAGTTTATTGATGCCCTTCTTGTAAAAATCAGCTGGACGGGAGGCAACAAACTCTTCAAAGGCATTTTATACTGCCTCTCGGGAATTGAATTTTTTACTCACTAAAAAGTTGTCTAAATTTTGGAAAAAGTAATAGTCGGTAGGTGCAAGGTCTGGTAAGTATGGTGGATGAGGGAGAGCTTCTAACCCCAGCTCTTGCAGCTTGGAGACTGTCTGTTGCGCAGTATGGGGTCGCGCGTTGTCGTGAAGGAGCAGTGGGGACGACCGATTGACCAAAGCTGGTTGCAGATGTGCAAGCTTCTCCATCATTCTCTCCAGTTCTTCACAGTACACATCTGCATTAATGCTCATGCCGTTTTGTAAAAAGCTGTGGTGAATCACACCCGCACTAGACCATTAAACAGTGACCATCTCCCTTTTAGGGGTCATTTTTGGTTTTGGGCATTGCTTTGGTGCTGAACCAGGGTCTAACCAACTTGCTGAGCGCTTTCGATTGTCGAACAGAATCCATTTTTCGTCGCACGTTCGTTTCAAAATTCCTTCATTTCTTTGCCTGTTGAGCAGCGCAAGGCAGGTCTCGACGCGTACGTTGCGCTGGCGATCGTTAAGGTCGTGGGGCACCCATCTATTAAGCTTTTTTACCTTGCCAATTTGTCGCAAATGGATCTTGCCAAATTGTTTTGATGCTTACATTAAAAGCTAGCTCAGCTGTAGATTGAGTTTCGTCAGCTTCCACAATTGCCTTTAATTCATTATTGTTAACCAAAGTCTCCGGACGACCACGAGCTTCATTTTTCAAGTCAAAATTTCCAGAACGGAACCGGGAAAACCAATAACGGGTTGTGCGTTCGTTTGTACAGTTCTCTCCGTAAACGTTTTTGATGTTACGTGCCGTTTGTGTCGCGTTGGTGCCACGACGGAACTCATATTCCATAATTACACGAATTTTTAAAGTATCCATGATGACGAAAAATGTTCAAATGTAATGAAAATACAACGCTAATCAAAAAACAAAAGACTGAGTTTGTAAATAGAATGTCATGGTTTTAAAACAAAATTAATTTGAATTTAGAATACAGAGGCATTACAAACTTTTTTTTATTTGAAATGACCAGTACTGAAGAAAGGCAATTTCATAGGTAAAGACCTAATAATATATTTATTGAGAATTGGCTTTGCCCGCTCGAAGTAGCGGACACGTGAAATTTGGATTTTCAAGTTATTTTTAATTTTTCACCGTTTAAACCTTCCCTGGACTACGACAAACATTTCAAAACCAAAATCAGCTAACTCGACCCACCCGTTCTCGAGTTTTAGCGAGACAAACAAACAGCAATTGATTTTTTTATATTTATGAAGATTATTTTCTTAAAAATCTGTAAAGATAACTCAGAAGGCAGAGGAGACAGTTGTGTTTTGTAAGTGAGTTTCATCTCCTTAAATCATAAATATAAGTTTTATGTGTAAAAAGTTATAATAATACGGCAACATAAAAGTAAGTGAAGTATTTATGTGTAAAAGAAATCAAGGATCTTAACAATTACTTAACAAACAATTCCTGGTAAATCAAGCCATTCCGATCATACTTGAAAAAGGTTATGTTATGTGGTTATGTTAGATAGGATTTGGAAAGTTGGTATTTGGAAACATTTTTAAAGATCCCGGATACGGTTACACCTGAGGCAATTACCGGGCACATCTGTCACTTGATACTCCTCTATAGGACACTCGTGAACAACACCTGCTACTGTACACATACGCCATGAAAACAAAAATTAAATCCCTAGCTTTAGTTATCAAACCTCTTATTTCCTGACTTTATCAGTACTTCCTTAAAATCTTTACTTATAATAAAAATGTAACAGGTCCAATTCTGTACATAAAATATATTTTGATTTTTTTTTGGAGGGCTCTCTATAATCGATACTGAAGCCAAAACTGTAATTTTTGTCTGTCTGTCCGTCTGTCTGTCTGTCTGTATCTTGGCCGCGCATCACGCCGAAACTGCTGAACGGATTCAAATGAAACTTGGCATGATTTGAGTTCATACTACGAGGTAGGACATAGGATACTTTTTATCCCGAAATTCAGCACGGGTTCCTGGAGAGAGGGGATGAAGGTCAAAATATGTACTTAGTTGTAATTCAATAACAAAAAATAAAAATAAAAGATAACGGGAAAAGTCTTTTTTTTTGTCCGCGACTGTACACTGCCTGTGGGAAGCTGAGACAGATAGGTAAATATGGCGGTACGAAGTTCGCCGGGTCAGCTAGTAAATAATAAATATTTCGGACATATAACACACAACGCCATCTAATCCCAAGCTAAGCAGAGCTTGCGGTATGGGTACTAGATATCTGATATAAATACATATATATATTTTTTTGTAAATCCATACATAATATACATAGAAAACACCCAAACTCCGAAACAAATATTTGCAGATCATATAAACATTTGGTCCGACCCGGGAATCGAATCCGAGACCTCAAGCACAGCAGTCGCACACGCTACCACTGCGTCACAGAGGCAGTCTTAAAAAAAAACTAAATCAGTTGATTTCATTATTTTCATGACTAGTTTAGAATTTGAAATTTTATTTAAAATTGGAACTAGCTGCGGCACATTACAACATGGCGGTATAAGGAGCTTTTACATTTCAATTTTAGAACATAATGATTTCTCAAAGCATTTCGTAGGGTTTTTAGAAAAGCATCGTACAAGCAATGTTCAATCAAAACTCTGAAGCGCAACTGGGCTTATAAGGGATCACCATAATATTGTAAAGGGAAGTGATGTAACTTGCCGTATTTAGCGAGAACTATAATGTTCTCTGTACACTGCTGCGATCAAATATGGTGCTGGGAGATGAGCTTCACAAATGCAATGACAAACAGAATTTTCAATTTGTAGCACATGATGTAATTAAGTGTTACTGTTTTGGTATTAGACGGACCAATGGACACCTAAGGCGTAGTAACTATTCAGTAATCTGTGCCTAAGGTACCAATGTAATTGGCACTGATTCCGTATTTAAAATTAGTGAACACTTTATCTACTTTTTAGTTCCGTAATGAGAAATCTTTTGTAACAGGAACAAATGACTTACCCACATCCCATTTTTAGAAAGATAACTTTGAAACAATTTTACGGTAGTCAAGTCGATCTTGTTTGTCATTATGTCAAAATACAAAGATGGCTCTTTGCTTTTTATAAATAATTATTTATTTTATTACCATTTTATTTGTTTTATTTGAATTTGAATTTTTTATTTTAATAGACCATGTTCTCTGTAAGCAAACTTATAATTATTACTGTTCTTAATTGACTTGAACAGAAGCTAGATAGATAATAGCAGTGTGTGAGGGCCCTTATTCTTTATTTCACACTGTCAATAGTAACTTTCACCCACGACTCTTAGCACTCACATTCTAAACACTATTTTTATGGTCACGCCGAGTCAATTTTGATTGATGAATTTATATTAGAAAAGCTGACACAAATAAAGATAAGTGCTCACTTTAATATTTAGAGGTTTTATTAGCAAAATATTAAATAATTAAAACCGTACGGCCGGACGTGGTTTTATAAACTTTTTAATGATGTAGTTTGTAACTTCAATTATTTGCCGCCATTAATTTAAAATATAATTTTTAATAAATTTTAAAGTCATCCAATTAAATTTTATTTCGCATTAGAGGTTCTATTGTATTCCTTTCTTTTAAATTCGAAATCGTTTCAACGTATAGTCTCTGATTCATTTTCATTGATGTGAACTATTATATAGTATACATATTCTTTTGTTTGGAACTTTTGAAAACGTCACGAATTCACGATACATACCTTTATAGATGCATCAATATCAAGTTGTTTCTATTGGTTATCTGTGGTAATTAGTTGTTTTGAATTATGATGACGTATCTGTACAGTTACTTACAAATGCATTGGTCATTGAACTCGTTACGGTCCGGTCTTACCGTTACTCGATACTTGAGCCCTTTGTACGAACATGTCAAGATTTTAAATATTTAAATGTTATAAACTTGGATAATTCTGTATATGGTCACATGCATTATTACTGTATTGGGTTGCTCAATTGAGGAAATATCAAGATATTAAGAGTGCAACTACACAAACTTTGCTTTTTAAGTTACTTTATACTATCTACATCTCAAAGACCGAGGCTAGGCTTTTTCTTATATATTTCTAAATATGTACACACATTTGATTAATAAATTACACTCAGACTCGGACACATAATCATGGTGACCTAACAGTTATTATGTTCTGGTCAGGATTCTAATCTCTGTACCTACAATCAAGTGTAATAATAGCGTAATTTTTCAGACCTGACTTTATTTAAAGCCCTATTCAACGTTTATACCACAAACATTCGACAGAAGACGAAGACACACGTTCGTGTAGTTATTCCACTACTTTCCTTCTTTCATGCACTTTTTTCAAACCAATCCTTTATATGTATACTAGCTTTTGCGCGTGGCTCCGCCCGCGTGTTTGTCGGTTATCACGGTAAAGAGTAGTCCATGTCCTTCCTCAAGAATCAAAGTATCTAAATGCCAAATTGCATTGAAATCGGTGCAGCGGTTTGGCCGTGAAAGCAGAAGTAAGTAGGTAGTAGAGCCACGCTGATTTCAGCATGAATGGGCCGGCTCGACCGGGGCGGTACTACCCTCGCACAGAAAATCAACGTAAAATGACAACGCGCGACCCCATACTGCGCAACAGACAGTCTCCAAGCTGCAAGAGCTGGGGTTTGAAGCTCTCCCTCGTCCGCCATACTGACCAGACCTTGCACCTACCGACTATTACTTTTTCCAAACTTTAGCCAACTTTTTAGTGAGTAAAAAATTCAATTCCCGAGAGGCAGTACAAAATGCCTTTGAAGAGTTTGTTGCCTCCCGTCCAGCTGATTTTTACAAGAAGGGCATCAATAAACTGCCAATGCGTTGGCAAAGATGCGTCATAGGTTCATAGGTAAAGACCTATTATAAGTATGGAAGTTGAAGTATGGATTATATTTCATAAAGTATGATCGTCGGCATCTAAGTAACTATGTCATCAGATAGTCAACAAATAGGTCATCGACACACGAGGTGACAACCCTCCTAAGTTCTGACGAACAGCTATAAATATCCAAAGTCTAATAATGGCTGATAAACTAGAAACTAATGTCTGGCCTCGGCACTAACATATTTTTTAAATGAATGGCAACACCGTGTAGTAGTTTAAGTTAAGATAGCAACATTACACATTCTTCTCTTTTCCGTTCGTTCGAGATACCACGTCGGAGGTTTTATTTAATCTCCATCATAATCACAATAAAATTTATTTAACCTTTATGGTCGTTTCTTTTTCAGTTGCTTGACACTCCACCAACCACAACCAATGTCATTCCAGTAATGTTTAAAGTGGCTAACGTGATCTTAGACTTGTTACTCGTTTATTAGGGTTCATAGGAATTTCCTTACTAGCTTAAAACTAATTTCCCAGCATTAAGAACTCGAAGAAACTTTTTTTTTGTGTATACCAAAGTGAATCTACTCTACCTGGTGGAAAGCGTAAGCAGAATTCAAGAGTGGTGGTCACCATAGTCAATGCAACAATGCAGCTGGTGACCTGCACCATGGCAGCCTCGTGAGGCTTCTGCATCTCCAGCCACGTACTCACCTACGAAACACGACAGCACCGATGCTGTCATTTTAGGTTGATCTTCTGTGCGAGGGTTGTACCACCCTGGTCGAGCCGGCTTTTTCGTGCTGAAATCAACGTGGCTCTACTACCTTTGCCGACCGTTTTAATCGATTTTAGTCTTCAATTCTACTTGCTGAGATAATACCTGATGAGATAATAACCCCTGAGGGTTTTGCTTTGAGCCTTGTTATCAAAAACACGATGTATCTAGTTACTTATCAAATTAATAATCCCTCAATTTTTCAAATTCCAGGATTCAATGTCCGAACTCCGCGAACTCTGCTACCCCGGCACCGACGTGCTAATGCTGTGCTTCTCTGTGGTGAGACCAGAAACCTTCAGATCAGTTGCTGAGAGGTGGACCAAAGCAGTTGCTAATGTCCAAGCTCCTCTTATACTAGTGGGAACGCAAAGTGATCTGGCGCAAGATTCAAGAGTGCTACAAACTTTAAAGGTACTATTTGTTTATACAAATAAATAGAATTGAAGTGTCTCTTTATAATTTCAAATTAATAGTTTTTTACTAGATGATAGTTATGAAAATAAGCACGAAGAACTTACATAATGATAGGTACATTATGTATTAGGATGGTTAGGAAGTAACCCTTCAAGGTTCAAATTGTGAGCTAGAACTTTCGTTTATAATATTTTAGTTGCATCCTATAGTAGCTTTCAATTAAATGAACTTATATGAAATTATCTACAAATAGATAGATGTACAAGAATTCCTCCTTAGACAACGAAACGTGATGCCAAAATATCTTAAATCAGGACACTATGTACGTCACACACAATATTATGTACTTTGCGATATAGCAAAACAATTCGCTATGTACACCATGTTCGTTAAAATTCATTACCTTATCTCGTACACGTAATATACCGCTGTTTGTATTACCTCATTATTATCTCCTCAATACGAGCAATATTTACGGAAAACTTAACGTATTGTTAGAAAATATTAACGTAACTTTCTTATTGCCTAACCATAAATAAATAGTAGAAGAGTTGCTAGAAATTAACAGACAATATGATCACGTTTCCTTTCGAACTTTTATGCACTTCTTCCATAAACATCTACCTCCTATCATCATAGGAATCTTGGCGTTTTAGATAATTTTCCCTTTCATGTTTGGCATTCTTCAGTATTTGTCAATTTTCTTTTATTATTCGTTTTATCTATCCCTCCAGTGTATTTTTCTTTAAAAGGGCATTAAAAATATATCTTTTATCTCTACAAACATACATGAAACGGAGACAAAGACTAGAAAGAATAACAATTCGTGGATCCCTCACAAAATATTGTCCCATGTGGGATTTGAACCCATAACACTCAGGGCATTAGAGGCGACGACGTGGCGACCGCTTAAACCACTATGCTATGCGTGCCGTCAAAGTCTGAACATTTGTTTTGTAGTACTTAAATAATCATAAGTCAACTTTGGAAATAAACATCATCTTAATCATCATGAAGAAAAAAACTAGTAACTGTTGGACTATAGAAATAAAAATTATGTATGTTTTATTTTTCAGGGACGAAATGAACAAGTGGTTTCCGAAGTTGAAGCGAAAGCCTTAGCAGCCAAAATTAATGCAGTCTACGTCGAAACGTCAGCCAAGACAAGAAAACAGCTGAAAGATGCTTTTGACGCCGCCATCTTGGCTGGGTTGCCAATCATACATGTAAAACGACCATTTTGGAAGAAATTGTTTTGTTTGAGTTAAATTCTTTTAGAAAAAACAAATGCTATTTTTGGAATGTCTATTTGGAAAATCGTTGTGTACAGTGTATATTTGTTGCTCTAAGGAAGCTATAAAAATTACTCTAAAGTTGTTACTGATTAAATACTTTGTAAAAATACTTAATTATGACTGGGCCTATTAAAAAAATATAATATAGGCATAATCTGTGATGATATTATTTCGATTTTCAATTATTATGTCAATTATACTGGATTTGTGATTGGTATGAGTACATTACAGCTTTCATCAATGAGTTGTATATTAAAATATTTAAAGTTATTGCATTCGTTTTTGAAGATGTCAGATGCAGCGCATCCACTCTAGTCATCCAATTATTGAATATGTACTGATAATAATCACCCTATGATCAAGTGTTAATGAACTTGTACAGCCTTGTTTTTTGAAATATACTATCAAGTATTAAATTAATCTGTACTTATAACTTCGATGATTTAGACCATATAGTGAGGCTGTGGTTATGACAGTCTTATAAGAGGCCTAATTGTCGATGGTTACATTATTTTAATGGAATGAATTGATTAATATCATACTCTGAAGATTGTATTATGTATAATGATGGAAATGAAATAAGAAGTGGATTGGTATTAGGACTCAATACTATTTATAGTAAGCACTACACCTATACCTGTAGCAGAAATTACAACAGATTTAAATTTAACTAATACAAGACACAGATTTTAACTAATACAAGACACAGATTTTAACTATTACAAGTATTTTTTTATTTTTGAACTTAAACTCTCATAAAAAGGCATTCTAAAAAAACACGATCTCTTTTGCCTTTAAAACAATATTAAAAATTAATCAATTGATTGGACTTAGGTACTTATAAAATATAACGTAACCTCAATTTTATATGTAATTGTAAGAAATTTGCGTTATGAGATAGATTTAATTTGGACCGAGTTGGCTTAAATGTGGTCACGTGAACGAAATGAGATCAAACGAATCGACGTTGAAGTGAAAAAAATATAATAGTGCCTTAATAGGTGTATAATTGCATCAAATGCCAACTTTTAACAGAAACTGATTTCATTTACAATAGAATTACCTAGTTTAATAAAAAATTATTCGCATTAAAAACATGAAAAAAGAATGTTAAACATATTTATCAATGCTTTATTCTCTATCACATCATAGTTCTTGCATTATGTAATTTAACGCCCTATATTTGATACTTTGTGCA
Organism: Diaphora mendica; assembly: GCA_949125395.1. Lineage (NCBI taxonomy): Eukaryota > Metazoa > Arthropoda > Insecta > Lepidoptera > Erebidae > Diaphora > Diaphora mendica. The sequence goes on from OX421316.1 coordinate 5,839,361, forward strand.
AAACTGCAAGGTTTCACACAAATACCTTGGCCCACATACATCAATCGATTGCAGTGTTACGGCTTATCTTTCATTAAAGTAGATGGACTAGTTACATGTTAAGAAATACAATCACACAACATAAATAGTTGTCAGTTAATTTAATAGTGTGTTATGTATTGTGATAGGATTGAATTATGTTTCATTAAAAATTATCTTATTTATATCTGTATTATAATTATCACATATCATAGGATTTCTTAAGAGATTTTGTTCAAAATAATTAATCATTCATGGCAAAATGGCAGTTACCTGCAGTATAATGTCTATTTACTGCTTGCGAAAGGTAAACAAAAAAAAACAACTCATTTTGAAAAATGATAGATTTTTGAAACTTATTAAAATTGCCAAGTCAAAAAACAAAATTTGAAAGCTACCAATAATACTTTCCTATCTGGAACCTCTGGACCTTCTGGACTTTTGGACCTATTAATTTATATATAGCTGTTTTCAATTTCATTTTTGTCTAGCTAATTAGAAAATATATTGAGAAGATAATTGACTTGTAAGAAGGACAGAGATAGATAGATGTCAACTGAGAATACGAATACAGTTTCGAAGGACTTTTACTTTATGTCATAATCACAAATATTAACAAAAAAAACCGACTTCAATCTGGACCAAATTTAAATGCACCAGCTTTCAAATAAAAAAAGAACCATCAAAATCGGTTCACCCAGTCAAAAGTTATGAGGAAACAAACATTAAAAAAAACAGTCGAATTGAGAACCTCCTCCTTTTTTTGAAGTCGGTTAAAAACAGAGCGTAACAACAAAATGGCGCCAGTTTTATTAGACGCGAATCTTGTTTGAAAAGTTCTCTTGTAAACTAGTGTCAGAAATGATATGGAATGTTGTCTAATTTTTTAAAATTAGCCAATATTTTTTTTGTCATCTCTTCTTCTTATTCTAGGGCATTTTTATAAATTGTAATGCAACATTTTTAATGATTATTATTTTAAAACACGATGTTGGGATTTGTAAATTAAAATACTATAGTTTTAATGTTATAATTTTAAGTTTTTATAAGTGTATATATGGATTATTATTTAAATGTTGTTTGATACTCAACACGAACTGATGATAATATTTTATTATAATGCAGTATAGTTGTTTTATTTTTTTCCCTAAAATCAATTAAAATAAGAAGTAGGTAATGTGTGCACATATTAAGAATAAACTTACCAATGAAACCGTAAAAAGGAAATTTATAGAACTCTATAGCATAAATTTTACACTCATTATTTTTCACTGTACTTAAAAAAGGTTGGTTGTATTTAATAGATTAAAATAAACAAATATATTTGATGGTCATAATTAATTTCTTAATTTGGCATTGTTTTATGATTTCCCAGAAAGGAACATTTTAAAGTTCTCCTCTCAGAAGTTATCCAGCACATCAGAGACCTTTACGTGACATGAAATAACTTATAATAAATATTTTATCTATGTAAGAGAGAGTGTAAAAGTTGATAAGTACTTTAACTCATCTTAATAAGGACATCGTATACAAAATGATAAAAGAAATCAAAATATTTCTTATTAAATGCCATTTAAAATATTGTTTTATAAAACGTTACAGATACTTAATAAGCTATCATAGTGTCCTTTGCCAATGCCATTCGTTTTTATTGTAATAAGTAGGTATTAGCAGCACATTGTGGTAGACTCGAATGCAATTGCACAGTGTCCCGAGACTTTGATGTTCGTCTTTTGGACACGTGACCTGAAATAACAATAGTTTATCATAGATCTTTCAGGGTTAATATTAAAACATTTTTTTCACTAGAACTATTGAGATGCTCCATAAATAAGTAGTTAAATATTTTTAAGAGGTGATGAGCCCTACCGACGTTTACAACATTTTGTTTACATGCATAGGAGGGCAGGAGCGGTCGCAGCCTGAAATTGGAGGGTATTTTAACAAAAACATATTACAGCGCCATTTATCATTAGGTATATAAAATGTCACCAACCCTATTTATCTTGTGGGTGTCGTAGAAGCCGAATAAAGAAATAAAATAAGCAAGACTACTTCCTAAGGACAGGTCTATCTATGTGCAGTAATGTACTACCAAAGGTAAAACGAATATATTACCCTTTGTCTATGGAACAATCGACGCCACTCGCTACAACGTGCAGTTCGTCCGGCAAAAGGCGCAATGGACTGAGATCAATGCAATGTGTTTCGTCTGATAGGTTTAATACTCCTGCAACTACATGCTCTCCTGGTAGTAACCTGAAACATTTTAGTAGGTACATTTAACAAACAGCATAACGAATTTGATTTTTAAGTACTCCAATTAAGAATTTTGTGTTGAATTTGTTATTTTGAAGTGAAAACTTCTTGAGGCGCGTTAAGCACTTTTTGGGTAAACAAAAATCATAGAACTCGAACACAAGTTACTTAGTTTTCACTCCTATTGGCAGTGAGGCCCAAAAACTGTCCTGCTTTTTAGGGTTCCGTGCCAAAGGCAAAAAACGGAACCCTAAAAAGCAGGGAAATAGATTCGTCATGTCTGTCTGTCTGTCTGTCCGTCCGTATGTCACAGCCACTTTTTTCCGAAATTATAAGACCTATAATGTTGAAACTTGGTAAGTAGATGTATTCTGTGAAACACATTAAGACTTTCACACAAAAAAAAATACAATAAATTTTGGGGGTCCCCATACTTAGAACAGAAATTCAAAAAAAATTTTTTCATCTAACCCATGCGTGTGGCAAGGCGTCACCCACCCATCTATGGATAGGTCTTCGAAAATTATATTGTGTTTTCTAATATAATTTTTTTCTAAACTGAATAGTTTGCGCTAGAGACACTTCCAAAGTGGTAAAATGTGTGCCCCCCCCTGTAACTCCTAAAATAAGAGCATGATAAATCTAAAAAAAATATATGATGTACATTACCATGCAAACTTCCACCGAAAATTGGTTTGAACGAAATCTAGATAGTAGTTTTTTTTAATTACGCCATAAATCGTGAACTGCAATTTACCCTTCATTCAATCAACACAAATATAAAAGTATTTAAATGTTACTTGCTGCTGCGGAACCCTTCATGGGCGAGTCCGACTCGCACTTGGCCGCTTTTTTTCTAGCCCACAGCCCACAAAGGTAGGTATTTTGCTAAAATTCATGACGATCAGTTGAGCTCTTTAAGCGTGAAATGCGAACGTTCTCGTAAACTTAAAAATGTGATGTATTTATAATCTACTGCCAAAATCCTTTTTTTTAATGTTTAGTGTTGGTAACCAAGTTGCTGCAGACATTTCACAGGGGTAAAATGGTTATTTAAGGATATGGCAGTAGTCAAATATGATCAATTTCCTTCTCGTTGTAAAATATAACTGAGGCAAGTACCTGATGACAACCAGGATGGAATCGGACAGTGCTTGTATCTGCAAGTCGCCGGAACGCACAGCGGGTAAATGTTTCACACGCACCATATCTTTGTAGAACTTTAAAACGATAACAGTTAGTATAGTATTTTAATTTAAAACATAATATTACACATACCTCACTCGTAGCTCAGATAATGTAAAATAATGTAAATGTAAAAATTAACAAATACCGACTTGCAAGAATTGGACAAAATTGAAATGGGACCACACGGGAAACACCAGCTTTTAAATACAAAAGACCCAAAAAATGTTTATGTATGCGCAGCGAGTGGATGATTTCATACTGATTCTATAAAAATCAAATATTCATCGGTAACCTGCATCTGGCACAAGACAAATGTCCACGTTTGCGCCTTCCCTTAGGAAAAAAATCCTTGAATTATTATAAACTCGGTATTTTAATACTCACTTTGTAGTGACTCTTCGCTGCCTCCTTCTGAATTGCCAAATTCAAAGAACGATAATTGTCAGCAACGGGCAACCAAGTTGTGTTGCCGCTAGAGAAACCAGCATTGCAAGTAGCGTCCCAATGGAATGGTGTACGAGCTGGATCGCGACTCTTCTTCCAGTAGTTGGCCGGATCATCCGTATTGCAAGCCTGAGGATCCTTCGTCTCTTTCCAGGACACCATTCCATCTGTCATACCTAACTCCTCACCCTGGATTATAAAGCGATTGTAGTAAGTAAAAAAGGTGTATTTAGTGTGTTCGTCAGGCTGGTCCGGCCTCATGGAATTTGGTCGCGTGATTTGATCAATCGAATGTACTCCTTGATATAAACATACGTACTTACTTCGTTTTCAATGTACCTCCTTTGAAAAAAAAGTTAAAATATACTTATTAGGGCTTGGACCTGACGTTTTAACAGAGTAGAAGGTACTTTTGATTGACGCAAACCTCGTGGCCAAATTCCATGGGTCCGTGCCAACCTGACGACGACACGTATTTAATACGTTCTTCGTGAAAAATCTCATTTAAAAGAAAAAAGATGGAAATGACGATAAAGAGGATGTTAAAGGAAGAATGGGTTAAAATGTTTCATTTTGATTTTTATATTATACTAGCTGTCCCACGCAACGTCGTTTGCGTGTCCTATACCCGTAGCGAACAATTTTCCCCCGTTTTTGAAACATTCTTTATTGGTGCTCCGCTCCTATTAATCTTAGCGTAATGATATATAGCATATAGCCTTCCTCGATAAATGTACTATCTAACACTGAATTAATTTTTCAAATCGGACCAGCGGTTCCTGAGATTAACGCGTTCAAACAAACAAACAAACAAATTCTTCAGCTTATATTAGTATAGATTTAACAATAGCGGTATTCCAATAGTTTGAAGATAGATTTGTTGTTGATTTAGCTAACCTTGAGAAGACCGAGTCTTAGAACTAGTTTCAATGAATCACACAAAAATATTGTAAATGGAATCAAGGATTGTCGACCTGATATGTGACTGTTATTCCAGGAAGAATCAGGGCCAGCATATTCATTGCGTCCACTCTCTTGTCTCCGTGCCTTGAGGCCAAACGGCTTTGGTCGTGGTTACCATTCTAGAAAACGTGCAAAACTGTTTACTGAAAACATTTGTAGAATACAAATTACAAATACAGCAGGTAAAATATGTTTCTGTTTTGTGAAATTTTAAGTAGGCAGTGTAAAGTCACCTAAAAAGTTATTTTAAAAATGTTTTATGTCATTCTCATAATCTTTTAGAGTACTACTTACAAAGCACCGACCGCAATTATTTTCACCGTGGGAGAGCCACGCTTCGGCATGAATAGGCCGGCTCGACCGGAGTGATACCACGGCCTCACAGAAAACCAGTGTGAAATAGTGCTTGCGCTGTGTTTCACTGAGTGAGTGAGGATACCGGAGGCCCATTCCCCAACCCCTCCCCCTATCTCCCCCCCATCCCCCAAAGGCCGGTAACGCACTTGTGACGCCTCTGGTATTGCGGGTGTCCATGGGCGGCGGTAATCGCTTACCATCAGGCGATACGTCTGCTCGTTTGTCGATCTATTCCATAAAAAAAAAACGAATACTTACCACCCAATTAGCAGTTTTTCCAAGGGGCATATAAGTCATCCATTTATCAACAATCATTTTTATATCTCTAGCATTAGATTTTTTTTTCAATCCTTCAAGGAAAATGAAATTGAAGGGTACAGAACCTTTGCGATCTCCGTTGCCGTAGTACCGCATCATCCGATCGAGGTCTGTGTATGCTTCTGTCATCATGATCTTTGATTCTTTGTTCCTATACTCATCAAGGAGTTCACTCCAATCGTAAATGATATTGTATAGCTCGTCTAGGTCTTTGGTGTAGACGTGGTTCAGATATTCATAGTCATCAGGCGATGCTCCTGCAGCACCTACAATATTACAATCATCGTTTAACCGTTGGCAAATACAGAATTATTTTGTAGCAAATTAACCGTACTTCGCCGTAATAGATGCTGTGCATTTTAGATTGTGTTTGGTATTTATTGTTTCATTCGTTTAATGATAAAGTAATATAAGTAGGTAGGTACCTCTGAAAATATTTACAGGCACTTTTGCATTGATTTAGGCTTATACAACTTCGACTTACCAGAATGCGGTTCGTTTGGATAAGATCCTCCATAATCAGCAGGATTTACTTCAAACATCATATTGACTGCGTCCATACGGAATCCAGATACACCTTTATTTAACCAGAAGCGTAGAACGTCCTACGGTATTGGAGATGACAAAATAATAAATATTTCGAACATCTGATACACAACGTCATCTGTTTTCAAACGAAGCAGAGCTAGTACTGTGATACCTTGATTGTCTGGTAGAAAACCCATATGTTTTTTTTTGTTAATACGTACAAATTATACATAGAAAAGAACCAAACTCTGAAATAAATATTTGTAGATCATACAAACATTTGGTTCGACCAGGAAAATCGAACCCGAGACCTCAGATGCAGCAATCGCAAATGCAACGAAATTTTGCAAGTTGATTCTTAAAAGCTCACTTAAGATCGAGGAAATCTTAGTTGACATAGAGAGTTGCTATGGTCGCGATTTGTTATTATCCCCACAGACTTTAAGACTAAAAGTGAATAGTTAAGGATACCTTCATCTCTTCACGCACTTTCTCGTTACGGAAGTTAAGATCGGGTTGTCCGATCAGGAATTGATGCAAGTAGTATTGTCCGCGGATATGGTTGTACTCCCACGCGCTCTTGCGAAATACGCTGACCTGTACATAAATACCTCTTCCATTCAATAATTCGTAGTAATTTTAATAATGTACATAAATAAGAAAAGATAAGTTATTATAATCGGTATCGGTAGTAGAACCACGCTGATTTCAGCATGAACGGGCCAGCTCGACCGGGGCGGTACTACCCTCGCACAGAAAATCAACGTAAAATGACAGCGATCGTGCTGTCGTGTTGCGTTGGTCAGTGCGAGACCGGAGGCCTAATGAGGCAGAAGCATCACTAGGCCGCCATGGTGTGGGTCACTTCTGCATTCTTGCATTGTCTGCATTCTCAATGAGTATGGTTACCACCACTCTTGGCTTCTGCTTATGCTTTCCATCGGGCAGAATAGAGTCATTTTGACCGAGCCATACATAAAAAAATACTGTGTACTTGTTTATTTCTAGGTATTAGTTTTCGATATTTCGGCACTGTTGCAAGCACCATGAATTTCCGAACATGGTACAGGTTTGGCCACCATCGTAGATTCCAACTAATTAGCGACTTCATTTGGAAGAAAACAGATCTTCGTTAGGTGCCTTTTATTATTTTTATACAGACAACTCTCGCATTAGGAATATAAATCCTGTGTGGCGGGGACTTTACAAACATACATGAAAGGGACACAAAGAATATCCAGACTCAGAAAAACAATTTGTGGATCACACAAAGTGTTGTCCCATGTAAGATTTGAACCTACAACACTTGGGACAGTAGAGAGCGGCGTAACGACCACTTAAACCATTGTGCCAACCATGCAGTCATTTGTCGTTGTTATAACAAAATAAAAACCGACTTCAAGGTTCGACTCGATTCCTCTTGGATGCCGTTATCAGATCTTAGTGTCCTTATCATGGTACCACCGTTGGGATATCTCCTTTCCATTAAAAAAAGAATCATTGAAATCGGTTAATAAACGACGAAGTTATCCGCGAACACACATGAAAAAAAAACATATATACGGTCGAATTGAGAACCTCCTCCTTTTTTGAAGTCGGTTAAAAATACAAACCTAGGTGGCTTGTATCTTAAACCCTTGCGAACTGGTACCCGACAAAATCTAATATTCGGCTAATTTCGACTAATTAGCGACAAAATGTTTGTGTTACCAAAATTAAAATTCATGTAGATAGCCAAGTCAGTGTCAGTTCTGCCATTGACATGACATAGTAGGTTAATAACATGTTAATAATAACTTAGTAAAATCGACCACGGTAATTTAAATCGGTGAGTATTACCCAGTTGCTAGGTGGGATTAATCTGTTCCAACGTTGAGTGTCTCGCTTTCCATCAGCCCATATGTAATAGTCGACATATTTGGGATCCTTATGCACGGACTTTACAAACCATTCACTTTCATTACTCGTGTGGTTGGGTACGTAGTCCAGGATCACGCGTATACCTGTGGTATGAAAATATATTATTAGTTTTTAAGGCTCAATGATTTGTTTAAAGAAAAAAATACTGTTGCTCAATGCTAAGATTCTTTTCTCATTAATTCAGAGCATTTATTTACAACTAGCCGACCTGTGCCCACTTCGGTGGGCGTTAACCGCCCGCTTTACTTCGACTTGATTTACAAATACCATTACTCTTAACTGAATTTTTTGTTCGATTATAATAAAATATGGCCTATGTCACTCCAGAATAGTGTCGCTTTCTGTTAGTGAAATAATTTTTGGGATCGCATCAGTACTTTCGAAGATTACCCCCTACAACCATACAAAGAAAGTTAGAAACTTTACCTCTTTATAAAATCGAGAGTTGCCACCCTCTCCCGTTCACCTGTACTCAGTCGGACAGCTTACAAGTGACGACATGGTGCTGAATGCTATTGTTTTATGCCCCTGTATCTTTCTAAAAAGGTCTCCTGGTGGTTCACATGACCCATAAATTTTCGACACGGGCCCGTAGTTTATTGACAGTTCACGCAAAACGTGAAACTACAATGGAACGGATATCCCGTGTTTCATTTTACCATTGTTGACTGTCAGTGTCAACTATCGGCGTGCTAGCCTCACAATCCAATCGCTCGGGCCAGCTCGGGGTACGCAATGGCTACTACTGGTAATGTCGCATCTGGGTACAGTAATTGTGGCCCAAGAAGCGGGAGTTGCCGCCTGGATGCCGCAATTGGTACAGGAAGATACAGTTTTTCCAAAATCCAAATAATGAACACTATTCACGCGGTACAATATGACATATTACTAATTCTGACCACTCTCTTGGAGACAGGCGTATATTTAAATGTAGTCTAAGTCATTACCTAAGTTTTTAGCTTCCTTCATAAGGTTGTCGAAATCTTCCATATTGCCATATTCCTTGGCGATTGCTCTATAGTCTGAAATATCGTATCCAAAATCGTACATTGGTGACTTCAAGATTGGAGACAGCCAAATTGCATCAATCCCTGTATCTTTAATATATTGCAGTTTCTCGGTGATGCCTGTCAATTAAATTATTATGAATAAACAAAAATGATAAAAACAGCCAAAGTTCAAAATTTTTAAACCTGAGTACGTAAAACTTTTGATGAAATTTAAATGCCCATATATCCCAGACCATTATCACGAATCTATCGACACCAGTAGTTTAAGCTCTACGGTGGCACATACATACATATACTGCCAATAATATTACCCTTTCTTTAGGCTTTGTCGTAATCGGTTATAAATAAAATGTTGGTAAAATATGTTTTTTTTTAATCTGTGATGGAATTAAATAAGGCTAAGAAAAATCAAGTGTGCGTGTGAACTGAGGGACCATAGTGATATTTTTGTTTGAAATTTTTATAAGATTTAGTAGTAGGCTCAAAACAATTGTAGAACAAATATGAGAATTTGTAAAAAGATATATTAAAAACTACAGCCCTTTAAGTGTGGTCCCTCAATCCTCACATACCATCAGCCGGATCTCGGCAAGTATGTAAAAAAATAAGGTATTGTGACTGCAGACATTTAGTAGAGAATTTGTAAAGATATATACTAAATAACTGAGCACAAATCATCAACGATTAAAAAAATACAACGACTATACTGTGGTCCCTCAGTCCACACACGAAAGATTTTGTTTTACTGAATATTATCACATCAACGGAATAAAATCTTTATTTTCTTACATAATGTTTTAGAACAAGTCTTATAGCAATTTGTAAAAAATAAATTTAAAAAAATATCGACGCACTTTGAAGATATTTATAATTAAAGCTGGTCCCTCAATCCTCACGTTTATCAGCTCAGTTTTATACGTTCTATTAACACATAACGACGACGACGTCGTTAAGGTTATTGCTGAGCGGAAGTGGAGATGGGCGGGACATATTGCACGAATGAGTAGCGGAAGGTGGACTCGAAGGCTGTTGGAGTGGCGCCCGAGGCCACATACTAGACCGCGGGGTAGACCACCAATGAGATGGAAGGACGACATCAAGGGACATGCAGGTCATGATTGGATGTCGGCGGCTCAGGACCGTCAGAGGTGGAAGAGTATGGGAGAGGCCTACGTCCAAAACTGGATAGAAAGAGGCTGAGATAGATTAACACATAAAATTGAACATTTAAAAACACAGGATTTTGTAAAATATTTACAAAAAGCCCGCGATAGTACCTATCGGGATCTATATTAATATTATAAATTTGAAAGTGGCTTAGTCTGTTTCTCTGTTACGCTTTCACGGCTAAACCAATAACAGTGCCTGCACTTGGTAAGGCATATAACTTATTGTAATACTTTTGTCTAAGTATGTGAAATAAAAGCTAGATAGAACTTTTTTTCACAAAACAGAGACATTCGCATTTTTTGCCAGGGCGTTACAGTACGGACCAAGAAATCTTCTTACATTCATTAAGTTATAACCAAATTTTACGTACTTAAACAAAAGTATTACAATAAGTTATATGCCTTACCAAGTGCAGGCACTGTTATTGGTTTAGCCGTGAAAGCGTAACAGAGAAACAGACTAAGCCACTTTCAAATTTATAATATTAATATAGATCCCGATAGGTACTATCGCGGGCTTTTTGTAAATATTTTACAAAATCCTGTGTTTTTAAATGTTCAATTTTATGTGTTAATAGAACGTATAAAACTGAGCTGATAAATAATACCACTATGTTACCATAATGGTTTGTAAAATACTGGGGTATTATAAGTACATAAAGCTTCCTTGAAACATAGCCTAAATGGTGATAAGCGACTAAAAGCTACTTTATTTCATGCTTTGTAAAGATACGTAATGTAACATAACACTAAATCAACCGTACAACCTTGGGTTTCGACTATTACAATAAAAATTATATTGGTAGTCTACATTTTTTTTCATTGTGTGGTCACACTACTCGTATATCTGTTCATAAGGTCACTGAAATGCTATAATCTCATTTTAGAGGTAAGATACATACAATTAAAGATACCTATTATTTTGTAGAAACTTTTTACAAAAAGTTTAATACTCTACACTTTGTGATACTTTAGTCGTCTAGCAGCTAGACATGCAAGTATGTTTGAGAACGTGAGGATTGAGGGACCAGCTTTAATTATAAATATCTTCAAAGTGCGTCGATATTTTTTTTAAATTTATTTTTTACAAATTGCTATAAGACTTGTTCTAAAACATTATGTAAGAAAATAAAGATTGTATTCCGTTGATGTGATAATATTCAGTATAACAAAATCTTTCGTGTGTGGACTGAGGGACCACAGTATAGTCGTTGTATTTTTTTAATCGTTGATGATTTGTGCTCAGTTATTTAGTATATATCTTTACAAATTCTCTACTAAATGTCTGCAGTCACAATACCTTATTTTTATACATACTTGCCGAGATCCGGCTGATGGTATGTGAGGATTGAGGGACCACACTTAAAGGGCTGTAGTTTTTAATATATCTTTTTACAAATTCTCATATTTGTTCTACAATTGTTTTGAGTCTACTACTAAATCTTATAAAAATTTCAAACAAAAATATCACTATGGTCCCTCAGTTCACACGCACACAAAATCAATGCGAGCAGCCAGAAAGCTGGCCTGTCGATAAACATCACCAAGACGAAACTGTTGGATGGTAGTCTCCTAAATCCACATTAAAATCTGTCTATCTGTTAATCCAACCAAATGCCAGGCAATCATAGTGGGCAGCAAACGCTTAATGAGCAGATTGGATAGCGCCTCGATCCCACCAATTTTATTCAATGGATTAGTTATTCCCTACAGCCCTGCAGTAAAAGACCGTGGTTTACTTATAGACTCAACCCTCGATTGGCGAGCTCAAGTTACTAGCGTGAGCCAGAAAGTAACTGGAAACCTGCGAACGTTATATCGTCTCAAAAACTTCCTGCCTCCTAAAACTAAAATCGTACTCATGCAGTCCTTAATAATACCTATAATCGACTATGGTGATGTGTGTTACTTCGACCTGAATGCAGATCTCCTCAATAAACTAGACCGTCTTCTTAATAACTGCATTCGATACATTTTCAATCTTCGTAAGTATGACCATGTGTCTGCTTCCCGTTCCCAATTAAAATGGTTACCTATTCGCCAACGGCGCAATCAGCGAGCACTTACCTCCCTATTTTCATTTCTCAACTCACCATCCTTACCTACCTACCTTGCGCCATATTTCCGATATCTGTGCTCTAACCACGACAGAAATCTTCGCTCAGTTAATAATCTGCTTCTCTCATGTCCCTCTCACAACTCCGACTTCGTGAACTGTTCGTTCTTTGTTCAAGCAGTACTACTCTGGAATGCGCTCCCGCTCGAAGTCAGGATGTCCACCAACCGTTTTACATTCAAAAAGAAAGTACATGATCTCTTTCTCAGTGAACTGGCAGAACTCTCTAATCCATAGCAAACCTTAAGTTACTGATATTCATAGTGTATAAATGTAATATTTATGTATGTATATATATATGTTAATCTATATATATATTTGACGGCGCTTCGATATTTTAAGAGCGGCAAGAAACGTGAAGGCTGGCTGGTGATATTTTGACAAGCACTGGTGAACGTTTCTTGACACTGACGCAACTCCGGGCTCTCTTAGCAAAAGAAATAAGACGTGTTCGGTGGAGCGTCGTATTCTAATTATTTTATTATTGCTGATTGTAATTCTATCCACATGTTGTAATAATAATAATTTTTGCATTGTTAATTATTTACAATACGTGGTTTTACTTCTCCTCGCCCGCTTACCCACGATAGCTCGGCGGCAGTAATGAACCCGGAACCGAATAATGGTGACCATGTCTCTATATATTTATTTATGTATGTTTATATTTATGCAAGTATGTTATGTTTAAATATTTAGTGAACTATTAGCATTTTAACTGAATACTTAATATGTAACCTCTGTGCACCTACCTTTAAAGATTTCTACACCACCACCACCCAAAGGTTGACTGGAAGAGAATGCCCTGGGCATTAAGTCCGCCGATGTACAAACTTAGTGCATAAAGTTTTTAAATAAATAAAATAAATAAATAAAATCCTAATACATCTAAGGATAGAGGGGAGGCAACTAGAATGAGTACAACAATTTTGAGAATCTCGGTGCTTGGGTTAATGAAGCATGGAATTCCGAAAAAAAAATTAAAACCCGTATAGAACTTACCCGAGCTACTTTCTATAAAATGAGTCAATTTCTATATTGTCGTTAACTGAACATAAAACTCAGAGTTAGGAGGTTTCTGTGTTACATCTGGCTCATAGTGTCATAGTTATGTATGGCTGCGAAGCGAAGAAAGACGACACAACGAGACGCCTAGAGGAATTTGAAATGAGTTGCTACCGTGCGTCGCATGTTTCGCATCAGTTGGACGAAAAAGGTCGGGAACGATATTTTGCTCCAACGTGTCCACATGATTATTACGTCACGTCACGAAAAATATAATTATTCTTCTTCAATAAATAATGATGACTATAAAGTTGTGGCTGCGAAATATCCTGGAGTGGACCGTTCCGCCTAGCCAATGACAAGGAAGAGTACAAGAAGCTGACCGCCAACCTGCAAGATTGAAGAGGCACTTGAAGAAGAAGGAAATTACGGTCGATTAGCGTGGTTTACACGTAGGTTCTGGTTTAAATGCTAGTTTTACCGTAACATAACTTGAGAGGGACAGCCTTCTACCCTGCAAATAATGTGTGTTAAATTTAAATCCACCGATAGTAACTATTTGTTTTTGATTTTTGAAGTGAACACTTCTTCAGGCGCGTTAAGCACTTTTTGTGTGAACAAAAAGTGTGAAACTAGCGTCATCGTCACATCACGCTTCCCCTGAGCTATGTATACTGTGTATATATGTACATAGATAAACCTCCGTGCGATATTAGTATACATTATACATCTATACTCTATACAAGTAAATAAAATTGGAGTGTATGTTTGTAATATTAAAATAACCGCTTTTTACTAAATGCACATGTACCTATGTATACACGGTACATGTACCAAAATATTATTTTTAAATTTTTTGTCTGTCTGTTTGTTCCGGATAATCTCTGAAATGGCTGGACCGATTTTGACTGGATTTTCACTGATAGGTAGCTGATGATATAATGAGTAACTTAGGCTAAACTTTATTTACACTAGCTTCGCCCCGCCGCGTTACCAGCGATACGACAATGACCGCGGGTAACACCGCGGGGTTCAGCTAGTCTAGTGACTGATGTGCGCGGACGCCTTCGCCTACAGCAAGATTTGAGAACGAACTGAGCGATTGGACCAACTTCCGTCCACACGCAACGATAAAACTGCACAAATGAACTGCGCAGTTAAATCGATAACGATTTATCGAATAACTTTTGCTCATGCCACCGATCGTTTGCACCAACCAAAAAATCTGTGCCAATTTTCGTCCACACCATCGATAAAACTGCACAAACGAACTGCGCAGTTAAATCGCGACGATAAATCGTTGTAGTGTGTACCGGCTATTAGTTTTCACTTCTATTGGTAGTCCCCAAAGACTGCCCCTCATTTTTTTATGAGCCTAAACATTTTAGGATAACTCTATAAAGAGGAGACCATGTGAGGGAATGAAAATATCTCTTCTGTGTAGAAGACAAACATAGCTAAAACCATTTCAATCGGCCTAGTCGTTGATTCTAGTCGTCGAATATTTATAGTCATATAAATATATGACTGTATTTATATTAGATATATACACACATCAAAAGTGTCTAGGGATCAAGCATTTTTATGGGGATTTCTTGAGATTGAGATGTGGCTTTGGCCCTGGCCTGCTCAGTCGCCAGACTTGAACCCGATTGAGCATGCATGGGATATGCTACAGAGAAGAGCTCTGCCGAATATGGAGGGTATCCAGTCGCAAGAAGACCTTTTTTTGTTGTTGCAACGAACATGGGCGGCCATTCCACAGCGTGTTTGGATGAACTCATTTTGAGTATGCCAAACCGATGTTCTTGTGTTGTTAGTGTTCGTGGTAGAAACACGGATTATTAATTGTTTAAGTTACCTAATAAAATTTTAAAGAAAACTGTTATTTCAGTCTTTTTTTCGAACTTTAATGTTAGTGGTTCAAATGTCAAAATCCCTTTATTAGGAAAATGGCAAATTTCTTTATTAATGCAAAGGTGACTTGGTTTATCGTTACTGTGACAAACGAAAACACTTTATTTGATGAATCCTTAAAGAAAATTTTAATTAATATCAATCAGGAGAAAAGTTATTGCAAAAATATATGTTGATCCCTAGACACATATGTTGATCCCTAGACACTTTTGATGTGTGTATATATTTATACATCTAAATATAAATACAGTCATATATTTATATGTATAAATATATATCTAGATGTATTTACATTGTATGCTTTGTTAACTAAATAATTTTAAAATGATACACTGTTATCGATAATGTCACAGAGGTCGTAGCAGAATTAGCAGAAATGCTCTACTGTTCAGATTACAAACAAAACAAAGCTTACTATAGTAATCTGAGCTCTACTGTTTACAAATATATGTATATAATAATAGGTCTTTTTACCTATGAAATTGCCGTTTTGTATGCAATAACTGAAAGTACTTATTTTTTCAAACTTTTTTATTTCTGTTATTCGAAGTAATCACCCATGCAATCGACGCATCTTTGCCAACGCATTGGCAGTTTATTGATGCCCTTCTTGCAAAAATCAGCTAGGCGGGAGGCAACAAACTCTTCAAAGGCATTTTGTACTGCTTCTCGGGAATTGAATTTTTTACCCATTAAAAAGTTGTCTAAATTTTGGAAAAAGTAATAGTCGGTAGGTGCAAGGTCTGGTGAGTATGGCGGATGAGGGAGAGCTTCCAACCCCAGCTCTTGCAGCTTGGAGACTGTCTGTTGCGCAGTATGGGGTCGCGCGTTGTCGTGAAGGAGCAGTGGGGACGACCGATTGACCAAAGCTGGTTGCAGATGAGCAAGCTTCTCCATCATTCTCTCCAGTTCTTCACAGTACACATCTGCATTAATACTCATGCCGTTTTGTAAAAGCTGTGGTGAATCACATCCGCACTAGACCACCAAACAGTGACCATCACCTTTTTAGGGGTCATTTTTGGTTTAAGGCATTGCTTTGGTGCTGAACCAGGGTCTAACCAACTTGCTGAGCGCTTTCGATTGTCGAACAGAATCCATTTTTCGTCGCACGTAACAATTCGTTTCAAAATTCCTTCATTTCTTTGCCTGTTGAGCAGCGCAAGGCAGGTCTCGACGCGTACGTTGCGCTGGCGATCGTTAAGGTCGTGGGGCACCCATCTATCAAGCTTTTTTACCTTGCCAATTTGTCGCAAATGGATCAATATTGTTTTTATGCTTACATTAAAAGCTGCTGCTAGCTCAGCTGTAGATTGAGTTTCGTCAGCTTCCACAATCGCCTTTAATTCATTATTGTTAACCAAAGTCTCCGGACGACCACAAGCTTCATTTTTCAAGTCAAAATTTCCAGAACGGAACCGGGCAAACCAATAACGGGTTGTGCGTTCGTTTGTATAGTTCTCTCCGTAAACGTTTTTGATGTTACGTGCCGTTTGTGTCGCGTTGGTGCCCCGACGGAATTCATATTCCATAATTACACGAATTTTTAAAGTATCCATTATGACGAAAAATGTTCAAATGTAATGAAAATACAACGCTAATCAAAAAACAAAAGACTGAGTTTGTAAATAGAATGTCATGGTTTTTATTTGAATTTAGAATACAGAGCCATTACAAACTTTTTTTTATTTGAAATGACCAGTACTGAAGAAAGGCAATTTCATAGGTAAAGTAAAGACCTAATAAAATTATATATTACTTACCTACGTATTTTATGACTTTAATAACGAGAAGTGAATATGTATTTTTATGAAACTAAGTTTTATTGGAGATTCGAAGCATAATCAAACATTTATTTTAAGCTACATTTATTACTTTGCTAATATTTTATTTTATACTAGTTGTCACACGCAACCTCGTTTACGTCTCCTATTGCCCAAAGCGTAATAAAAATTTTTCGCCCGGTTTTGTAACATTCTTCAGTGATGCTCTGATCCTATTGGTCTTAGCGTGATGATGAGCCTATAGCTTTTCTCGATAAATAGGATATCTAACACTGAAAGAATTTCTCAAATCTTAGCAGTAGTTCCTAAGATTAGCGCGTTCAAGTAAACAAACAAACAAACTCTACAGCTTTATATTAGTAATAACTAGCTGACCCACGCAACCTCGTTTGCGTCTCCTATTGCCCGTGGCGTGATAATTTCCCCCGTTTTTTAAACATTTTTATTGGTGCTCCGCTCCTATTGGTCGTAGCGTGATGACGTATAGCCAGGCGCGGTTCCAGGGGGGGGGTCACAGGGGACGTGACCCCCCCCAAAATCTGCTACTAGAACCTGATTTTCTTGTTCTTATCAGTTTCCATAATTGTTCAATCGAGATAAGAAATCAAAGGATAGGAAGGATAGGAACTCTTTGAGAGAGTTATCTCTGGCCGTATCAGCGAGCACCTGTCGCGAGTGGGCCCTGATCTATCGGACTGCCAATTTGGATTACAACGGGGACGCTCGACAATGGACGCTAATATATAGATGTGTTCGCTCCCTATCGGGATCGGCAGTCCGATCGGGGTGGTGGTGTTGGTAGTTAGCCTTGATATCGTTAATGCTTTCGGCACCCTTCAGTGGGGCGCGATTAGGGAGGCCCTTGAATATCACGAGGTGCCGACTTACTTGCGTGCAGTCATAGAGGTCTATCAGCGCGACAGGACAGTGAAGTTTGTCGATCGGAACGGAGTGGAAAATTGAAGGGAGGTGTGTTGTGGGGTTCCCTAGGGCTCTGTATTGGGCCCATTGTTATGGAACCTCGTATACGATGCGGGCCTTCGCACTAGTCTGACTTCGGGCAGGAACCACCCTGCTCATACCTCCGGATGGATGACACCGAAGTCCAAGTGGGTCAGTACATGAAGTACCTCATCATGGACAATCGGTAGAACTTTGAAAAGCATTTCGGGCGACTAGTCCCCAGTACGAGGAGTAGCAGGGGTGCCACATTGTCTGCTGCCCAACCTCGGGGGACCGCGGGAAGAAGTTCGCTGCCTCTCTGTGCTTGGGAGTGCGTAAGGGCGTCGTGCGATCCATGGTCCTCTATGGGGCACCGGCGGGATCTTCCCGCTGTAATGCACAACTCGGGAGTCTGCAGCCATACGGATCGTACGAGGCCACCGTACGATCTCGTACGAGGCGGCGACGATCCTGGCACGAAATCCACCCTTCGACATTCTAGCCGACATGAACACAATGGTCTGCTACGAAATTCGATCTGTCGGTCGGAATGACGAAGAGATAGCGCCGTATCATGAGCCCAGAATGCATCGTCAGAACACACATAAGCAAGCCCTACGAGCTTGGCGGGCACTGTCGGAGCCTTTCTGCCGAGCTTCGAAGCTTGCATAGAGAGAACCAACTTATCACCTACCATGCAAATAAATGTATTGTATTGTATTGTATTGTATTGATTCACTCGATCGGGGAACCGGGATCGGGAAATGGCCGATCCCGTTTGAAAGAGGCGACGAAGGATGCGCGATAAAGGCCGCTTGCTCCCCAATCGTCGGTTAAGGGTCGTTGTGGCCACATGCAGGGGAGATGTGGCCACTGGAAACGACGCGACACCTCGGTGCGACCGGGGGTGTCGTCTCAGGTGGGTCGG
Source organism: Diaphora mendica (assembly GCA_949125395.1). Classification (NCBI taxonomy): domain Eukaryota; kingdom Metazoa; phylum Arthropoda; class Insecta; order Lepidoptera; family Erebidae; genus Diaphora; species Diaphora mendica. The sequence goes on from OX421316.1 coordinate 5,858,224, forward strand.
TGTTCCGACTCTCTTACTGTGTAGAGCGGTGAGAGGTACGACAGCGACATGTCCCGGGTTTGAATCTGGTTACCCCGGGATGTGCCTTAGTGATGGGGTAAGGCAGGGGGAACTCCAGAAGCCGCTGATGCGTTCCTGCAGCTCCTCTTGACTGCAGATGTAGGCCGCCGCCGGGGTTTAGGGTTAGACCGATTTGTCGGGAGTTCCATACACGCCCTTCGTCCCCCAACGGAGCTAGATCCTCTAAATATTCATCCAGAGATTGTCACAGATGTCTCAAATATTATGATCCCAATAGATTTACCAATAAAAACAAAAGATATCCATTTGTTTTTTTTGTGTGAAATAATATTGTGTATTGTGCAATAAAGTCTAATTTACTCGACTTAGTGGATTAGTGACCCCCCCCAAAACTTCAGGCTGGAACCGCCCCTGCGTATAGCCTTCATCGATAAATGTACTATCCAACACTGAAAGATTTTTTTAAATCGGACCAGCGGTTCCTGAGATTAGCGCGTTCAAACAAACAAACAAACTCTTCAGCTTTATATAATAGTACAGATTAAATTAGTAATAATAGATTAGCTGCGCCCCGCGGTGTTACCCGGAGCGACGTTAGTCTAAAATATTTTTTTACTCCTTATATCATCGGCTATCTGCCAGTGAAGGTCCCATCCCAATCGATCCACCTGTTTCAGAGATTAGCCGGAACAAACAGACAAAAATTTCAAAAGCTTATATTTTTATGCGAGTGCCGTCTAAACTTTCATATGCATTTAGTGAAAAGCTGTTATTTAGAAATTACAAACAGACACTTCTATTATATTTATTTGTATAGATTGTGCGAGAAGCCGAAGATCGAACTAAGTGGCGTGCAATTGGAGAGAGGCCTATCACCTATGTCCAGCTGTGGACTGCGGTGAGCTGATGATGATGTAATGTCGGTACGAGTATCATGTAGTTGTTTCCTGTAACTTTATTAAGTTAAGTGCAATATTGATTGCGGTATCTACTTAATTAGGTATGCGTAGGTATGTAAATACCTATTTACTTTCTCACCATTTAAGTCTCCGATTCCATCTCCATTTGAGTCTTTAAAGGAACGTGGGTATATTTGATACACTACGGCGGATTCCCACCACTCAGCACCACTCACCGAGATCAAGGTTAGTGGTAACAAAATAATTTTTAACCACAAAACAGAATTATTCATGGTTACTTGGCTCTTGGTTCCTTCGAGTAACTTATTTGGCCACTACTTCATTTAAAGGGAGACGACTAGATTATGCCGATACCCGATGGCCGATAGTAATTTTCTCTGCAAGTAAGAAGCTTATAACTGGCAACATATATTTTTTAGAAGATCATGCAAATAGAATATGTTAAATTTTATTTTGTTTAAAAAACTATATGCATTAACAGAGATTTTTAAGAAGTATTTTGTATATATTCCTTTTTTTTTCCTAAGAACCAAATGTACCAAACTATTTTGTTTGGGTGTCCCTGGTTAAATTTTGAGCGTGCTGGGCCCGAGTTTCAGACCTTATTTTAATACATTTTGTTTTTGTGGTTTTAATTGCAAGACTCTTGTTGGAAGTAGTTAATTATTGAAGCTATTAACAGTGACGGACGGTGACGGCGAAGGCCCACCCGGGGGAATGGAAGAGGGAAGGATTCCAAACCGAAATCCCGGCACTGCGGCAGACGTTAAATACTTCTGCAGGGCTGAGAGTCTGGCAATTGAGGCCGAAAGAGTGGAATTTGTGGAAGTGGGCTTTGGGATTCGTGCTTGGAACGGCGGGCTTAAAAGGGCTACAACCCAGAGCCGTAAAACATAGTAAAGAAAAAACTAATTAAATGTCAAAATGACATTCCCTACCACAACAATCGCGCGTGAAGTTTTTAAAAAAAATCAAGTTTTCCTTTTTTTACTTAACTGTTAATTATGGCTGAAGAAGAACATTATGACGATGTAGATTTATCGGATATGATTGAGGAATCAGAACACTATCTTGATCCAGACACAGAACACCAAAATACAGAAACCACCGATTTAGAAAATGTAAACACATTACAAGATTCGGAAATACTCAACTCAGAAGAGCAAATAGCCGATGAAAAGAGGCCACAAATTCAGAATAAGAGTGAAGCCATACGATCTACGAGGTTACCAATGGCGAGGATAAAAAATATAATGAAAATGGACCCGGATGTGAGTGTCGTTTCAGGAGATGCGGTTTTCTTAGTAACGAAAGCTACTGTAAGTATATTAACTAAATGATAAGGTTAAGAAATTGTTGTTATTGTAAGACATCTTTTGGGTAACAGAAACGTTAGATATTTCTGTTATTATGCCTAGCCTTACTACGTCGACTCTTACGCCTAGCATTGTAGGACGATCTCATTATATTAAGTTCAGTGTTCCCATCTCTCAATTTTTTTTCGCCCTAAGCCCCAATCAAAAACCCCTAAAATCGCCACAGTCACTAGAGATTCCCCCTAAGAATTTTTTACTAAAGTGAATCTATAAGACAAAATAATTTTTCTACAAAAAATAATACTTAATACAATGGTTATTTTGATAAAATAAAAAAATGCAAGTATTAAAAAGTTTTGTATAAAAATTAATATGATTCTATAGATTAGATTATCCCAAGGCTTATACACCTTTATTTTGCTTAATTTGAAATAAATAAAGGAAATACTTGGAAGTTATAAAAATCTCTAAAAAACCCCTACCAAAATAACACCCCTAAAAAACCCCATTACACATTTTTCCCCCCTAAGTTGGTAACCCTGATTAAGTTTACTATGCCCCAGCGGAAATAACTCTGTCCCGTGTATGAACTTGCTCTAATGTTTATTATAGTCTCGATATAAATGCTACAGGCATTCAAATTTGTTGTCGAAACTTTCTAGAACACCATCAATGAATTGAAGTAACTAAAGTATTACTAAGTTTAGTAACTTCAATTCGTTCACTTACTAACTATTACTAAGCTGGAAAAAAATTATTATCTTTAAGTAATTTCACCATTTTTTCTATCCCATTTCACCGGTTTCACCAAAATATAATGTCACCTAATCTACATTTCTTCCATAACATCTATCTTTTGGATTGTTAATAAAATTTTTGGAACTCTAATATCAGTTTTATAGATATTTGTGGTCGCCCAATGGCCATTATAATTACGGCCATTGGGCTTGGGATAAATATTTAAACAAATTATTTGTTTACTTATTTTTTGAGCTATCAGCAGTCATCCTCCATTATAAACTTTAACTGTGCCAATTTCATATACCTCATTCCATACAATGCAGTCCAATTGGGGTTTAGATTTGTAATTCATTCTCCTGGTCTGAGAGGCCCCACAATAATTCTTACAACCAAGTAATATTGTTGTAATAATTATTATTTTTACGGGGATTAACGCGATCACTTAACTCTCCCCGATCAAAGCAACCTAGTAAGGTGGGGAAAAGCTACAGAAAAGGCTTGTATGATGTGCAATGCGGCAATAGGTACAGCCAGGCACTTACTGACAGGTTGTAAGGCGCTATTAGACCGGGGTCATTATTCACGTCGCCATGATAGGGTATTACTCATCATACGCGAAGCTATGAGTTTATCACTGGCGAGAGCGAAAAAAGGAATAACAACAAACATAAAAACTAACATCGCGTTTGTAAAGGAAGGCTCAACAAAAAAGACTTCACTCACACAAAAGCCGTACTCAATTATAAATACCGCCAGTGACTGGACATTATTAGTGGACACGTATGAAAATCACTACAGAATACCGGAGGATATCTGTGCCTCGGCGTCCAGACCGGACATATTTCTTTATGCATTGTCAATTAAGCGTGTAGTACTAGTAGAACTCACGGTGCCGTGGGAAACGAACATCCCTAAAGACCACGCTTTAAAAAGAAACAAGTACTTTGACTTAACCAACGAAATAACTAAAAATGGTTATGTCGTTGCGCTGTATGCCGTGGAAGTGGGTGCGAGGGGTATACCAGCGAAATCCCTCTATAACCTGCTTAAAGACCTTGGATTGCCAAGAGCTTCAGTAAGCTCTTTTCTTGAACGAATATCCAAAGCGGCATTGCTAGGCTCACTTCAAATATGGTTAGGTAGAGGGGGTAACACAGCGGACAGTGGAGGTGAGCGTTGACGTGTCGTAAGGAGTGCTCCTTAAACCTAAACCTGGGTCGCAATTCCCAGGCACTGTCGAAGTCGCATGTGTTGCCCCCATCTATCACGCGATGGACCCGGCACCCGCACGGTGAATCCATGGAACGCTAAGAAATAGGTCTCTCAAGGTATTACATACCTCTGTTTTGCCTGACGTTTCGACCAGGTTGCACTGGCCGTGGTCACAGGCTGACTGGCTCAGCGGCGCACGCCCTCCGTCGTCGAATCCGTGAAGTAGAAGCACATTTTCGATATTATTGATATTTTTGTTTCGCCATGTACCGTCACATACCACACTAACAGGGTCCCTATTCTGTAAGCAAATCGATGTGTTCCTATTCTGGTGTTTATCCGACTGCGCAGAAAAGCGAGGTGGTATGTTTTTTAACCCTGGATTCCACGCTGTAGATAATTTAAAACCATCTTCCCGATTGAAAGTTTTATGCTTTAAAAAAAAAAAAAAAGTTAGTAAAGTAATATTGTTATACCTAATAATTACTATCTTTGGTAAACTTTTTCTTTATACAATGTCATTTAGTCCTAAACAAAGCAGAGCTTGTACTATGGCTATATATATACTTAATAATTTTTTTCGGGTAGGTGCTAAAAAAGATAACACATACAGTAAAGAGCTCTTAAATTATTTATTTAATTCAATGAAAAAATCTCATTTATTTTTAAAAATAAAAGTTCAGTTAAGTTTAGAGTCAGTTTACTTACTGTAATCACACAGGTTATATGATCTAAAACAGGTCTTTTAATCACCTGCCAGCACAACAAACTATCAATTTGTAAGAAATTTTACAAAATTGTAATTTCAACTTTCACTTAGTTTCACTATCACTATGTCTCAGCTATCTGACATACGAGAAGCCCAGAACAGCTTGGAAGAGAGCTTCTCAAAAAGGATGGCTCAGCTGGAGTCACAGCTGCACTCTGGTGGTAACAGCAAGGAGACAGTGGCAAGAGTGTCAGAGGAGTTTAAAGCCTTCCGTGAGCTGATGTTCTCCATGTTGGGTCTTCTCCGGAAGCAGATAAACGAGTGTGTCAAGATGGTTGATGCTATGGAGACTAGGCATCGCCACAAATCACTTTTATTACTAGGAGTGCCCGAGGCAATCAAGGAGGACTGTGGTGCAACTCTGCTTGAGGTCATAAGTACGAAGATGGGTCTCCAGGACATCACACGGCTCAACATAAGACATTGCTATCGCATTGGAGTACCCTCCAAGGAACATCGTCGGCCAATACTGGTGAGGTTTACTACTGTAGAGGCTAGATGTACAGTCTGGAAGTCCAAAACAGCGTTAAAGGGTTCCGGCTTCTCGGTAAGAGAATTTCTCACTAGAATACGCCAGACAGTTTTCACCGAGGCCCGACAACATTTCGGCATGTCGTCTTGCTGGACACAGGATGGTATTATAGTTATTAAAGGAAGTGACAATAACAGGTACAAAGTAACATCCACTGATGAGCTAAAGCCTTTAATGATTAAGTTCCCAAAGACATCATCCACAGGCAGGATTGATCCCGGTAATACGGGCTCCGGTGTCAACAGTAAGAGTACAAGGAGACGCTAGTTATTTGTTTGTGACAACTTTAGTTTCTTTGCATACAATTTTCGTTTTGTTTATAACGTTATGTTTACATACTGTAATCACTATTGCTAGCTCACTCTTTTGTTTGTACCTTCAAATTTTATTACTGTTGGCCAAATTAAAATGTTTATGATCGTGACATCTGTGACATCTGTCAAATTGACGTTTCGCTGCCCTCAGTGCCCGCGTCAATAGCAGCGGGTACGTTCCGTTTCTCGCCACTTTTAAGATTGTTGGCCTAAGATACGAATTTAATATTTCGTATTATTTTCTATTATCTACTTTGTTATTGTGATAGTTATTAAATACGGTATATGACCGTATTGACCGACCGTATGAAGTACTATGTTATTTAAGTTTTACTTTTTATATTTTGTAATTTTACTAATTTTATCTGTGTAAGCTGGCGGGTGGTGTAAAAATGGGATAGTACTTTGATCAAGGTAATCACTATTTTAAAATAATTATATTATATGTGTGTATATATATTTATACTATTGTATTTGTTTTTTTTTTTAATATACTGTTATATTTATGCGCTTTTTTTGTTATATATTAGCATAATATGTACACGGATGTGCTATGACAGATGCTACTGAAAATGATGAAGAATATTTTTCTGCTAATGATTCTTCTGACAACGAGAGCTTCAGTTCTCTACCAGACTCCCTGGGGGATCGATTGCGGCACTCATTTACCAATCAACCTCAATCTTTACTAAATGTGTGCCATATAAACGCCCAGAGTTTACCCAGTCACTTTAATGAGTTGACTGAAACTTTCACTGGTAATAACGTGCATGCCATTCTGATTTCGGAAACTTGGCTCCAGCCACACCTACCTTCTACCTCTTATCCACTTACTGACTTCGTTCTTGTTCGCAACGACCGACTAGCGTCGAGAAGGGGTGGTGGGGTGGCCATCTACCTCCGTAGCTGTCTACCCTACAAAATCCTCGCTATTTCCTCTACCGATTCTTCTACTACCGCAGAATTCATATTTCTTGAAGTCTGTATTAAGGGCTCTAATGTTTTACTAGGGGTGGTTTACTGTCCCCCTGCTGTCAATTACTTCTCCAGTCTGGAAACAGTTCTGGAATCTTTAGGGTCAGAATACTCACACCACATCATTATGGGCGATTTTAACACTGATCTTCTGGCCTTTAACTCCCCCCGTACTCGTAATCTTCTCCACATTATCCAATCTATTGGCCTCCACGTCCTCCCCCTACAAGCAACTCATCACAACACCGAGCACCAGGATACTTGGCTTGACCTAATACTCACCTCTGCTCCAAATCTTATCCACTCCCATGGTCAACATCCTGCTCCTGGATTTTCCCATCATGACTTGATCTTCCTTACTTATATCCTGAAACCCCCTAAATCTCCTCCCAAAATCCTGCACGTTCGTAGCTTTAGACGAATGGACGTCAATAAACTGTGTGCGGAGGCATCTGCATTAGATTGGACACACTTGGGATCAGCTACGGACATGAATGACAAAGTCAGAATCTTCAATGACGAAATCCTTAAATTATACAATATCCATGCACCTGTGAGGAAAGTCAAGTTGAGGCGCCCTCCTGCTCCATGGATGACAGAGGAAATTAGAATTGCCATGAGACGGAGAGATCGTTGCTACAATAAGTACAGGAGGGATCGTTCTGAAGAAAAATGGAATCTTTTTAAGAATGCTAGGAATCGGTGTAACCAGGTGATACGTAACGCCAAACGCCGCCATATAATCCAAAATATAGAATCCTCTTCAATTTCCGGCATGTGGAAGTTCCTTGGAACACTAGGCATCGGTAAACAACAACGCCCTGAGGTTATGACGACAATTGGTTTAGATGACATAAACCGTCATTTCTCAACTACACCTCAGATGGATCATCAAATCAAAAGTCAAACCTTGAGTCACATAGCTAGTCTAGCCCATGCTGACATAGTCCCCTTTAACTTTTCTCCGGTATCTTCTGAGGACATCAAAAAGATTATCCTGTCCATCCGTTCCAATGCTGTGGGATATGACGGCATCAGCCGTCGCATGATTGTCACTATCCTGGATAACGTTATCCCACCAATTTCCCACATTATTAATTTTTCACTCGACTCTGGATCCTTTCCCTCACTCTGGCGTAAGGCCTTCATCATCCCTTTACCCAAAAAAACTAACCCCTCTCTTCCTGAACACTTTCGACCAATTTCTATTCTTCCTTTTCTCTCTAAAGTGCTAGAGGCCTGCGTTCACAGGCAGCTCTCACAGTTTGTATTTCAGCGGAATCTTCTCAGTCCCTTACAATCCGGGTTTAGACCCGGTCACAGCACAACCACTGCTCTCCTCAAAGTGACTGGCGATGTTCGGCAGGGTATGGAGGACACCAAAGTCACAGTGCTGGCTTTGATTGACTTCTCGAATGCGTTTAATACCGTTTGTCATGACGTCCTACTGGCCATCCTATCTCATTTTATGGTCTCCTCAGAAGCTCTGGAATGGTTCTCTTCCTATCTTCAGGGACGACAACAGTGTGTTCGCAAAGATGACCTGTCGTCAGGATGGTGTGATCTACGCACTGGCGTCCCTCAAGGCGGTATATTATCTCCCTTATTATTCTCAATATTCATAAATCTCGTTACCCAACACCTTCAGTGTTCGTATCACCTGTACGCTGACGATTTACAAGTGTACACACAGTCTAGGGTTGAGGACATCGCATATGCAATCGACAAAGTCAACAATGACTTGGACTCCATTAAGAGTTGGTCGGCGAGGTTTGGGTTGACGGTAAATCCAACCAAATGTCAAGCGATCGTCGTGGGGAGCAAGCAAATGCTGAGTAGGTTGAATACAGCGGTCATTCCACCAGTAAGGTACAACGGTGTGACTATACCTCTGAGCGCAGTGGTAAGGAACCTGGGACTACTTATTGACTCGACACTTGATTGGCAGGCACAAGTTACACACGTTAGTCAAAGAGTCACCTTATGTCTCCGAGCTTTATATCGTCTCAAGAATTTCCTTCCTGTTAAAACCAAGACCATACTTATGCAATCCTTAGTAATTCCCTTAATCGATTATGGTGATGTGTGTTATTTTGACCTGAATGCAGACCTCCTCAACAAACTAGACCGCCTTCTCAATAACTGCATTCGATTCGTTTTCAATCTTCGCAAGTATGATCATGTGTCTGCTTTACGTTCCCAGCTGCAATGGCTCCCAATTCGTCAGCGCCGCAGTTTGCGGGCTCTGACATCTCTTTTTTCTTTCCTCAACTCTCCATCATTACCTCAGTACCTCGTACCACACTTCCGTTTCTTATGTTCTAATCACGACCGAAGTCTTCGGTCAACAAACAACTTGCTCCTACTATGCCCCTCTCACACCTCCAACTTTATAAATTCTTCCTACTATGTACAGTCAGTTCTATTATGGAATGCACTTCCTGCCGAAATCAGAATGTCCACAAATCGCCTTACCTTTAAGAAAAAAGTGCGTGAACTACTTCAAAGCGAATTAGCAGTACAATCACAACGATAATACCCGTGTGTATATTTTTTTGTTACATTGTATAATATTGTATATGTGTATGAATCTTTAAGTATATTTTATATGTATTATTATATATATAGAGGTAAATTTGTATATATTGGCATTATCTGATGTGGGTTCATATCTTAAATTTACCTATTTGTTATGAACTTTTATAGAATTCCCTTTCCTTTTTTTTTTCTTTGCGCCTACCGCATCATATTTTTACCACACCTGAAGGTTGACTGGCAGAGAATGCCTCATGGCATTAAGTCCGCCTTTGTACAACTTGTGCAATAAGTTTAAAAATAAAAAATAAAATAAATAAAATAATATAATACTTTTTTTGGTCCTGGGTTCGACCTGGGCATCAAACCCAAGCCCTCAAGCTCAGTAGTCATGTAAACTACTGCTGTGCCACCAAGGCAGTCATTTCATTATATATTATTTGATCATCATTTACATTTCATTTCAATGTTCTATTTTAATATTTAAAAAATTGTGTTTTTTTTGGAATAAGCGGGCAAACGAGCAGACGTATCGCCTGATGGTAAGCGATTACCGCCGCCCATGGACACCTGCAACACCAGAGGCGTCACAAGTGCGTTGCCGACCTTTGGGGGATGGGGAGGGAGTTTGGGGTATGGGCCTCCGATATCCTCACTCACTCGGTAAAACACAGTACAAGCACTATTTCACACTGGTTTTCTGTGAGGCCGTGGTATCACTCCGGTCGAGCCGGCCTATGTCTTGAGTATTTCTTTTTTTTTTCAGGAATTATTTTTAGAAACTATAGCAAAGGAAACCTACGCTTACACTGCTACCAACAAAAGAAAAATTATTGCAAAGAAAGATTTTGATTTAGTTGTCAACAAAGTGGACTGTTTATGTTTTTTGGAGGGTGCCATGGATTTTTGATTTATGTCAAACAACCAAGTGATTAAAAATTATACAGATTGAATAAAGGTGACTTTATTGAATTGTTCTTGAGTTTTTTTTTATAAATAATGATTTAAACAGCTATTATGGCACAATAAGTCAGAGCTGCTAATGTGATGCTTAACTGTTCAAATCAATCAACCTATCGCCGTCCACTGCTGAACGAAGGTCTCCCCCAAAGAGCGCCAACCGTCCCGGTCTTGGGCAGTCCGCATCCATCCGCCACCAGCCACCTTCTTTAAATCATCGGTCCATCGTGCCGCAGGGCGCCCTTTTTTTTTTTTTTTTTTTTTTTTTTTTATATTTTAGCTGCCAAAATGACTCTGCCCTGCCTGATGGAAAGCACAAGCAGAATCCAAGAGTGGTGGTCACCATCCTCAATGTGAACAAGGACAGTGCAGCATGGCGACCAGCACTATGGCGGCCTAGTGAGATGCTTTTTCACGCCCCGCTTAAAGGACCCGGGATCATAGTTGGACGGAAACACGTGCGCTGGTAGTGAGTTCCAGGTTTTAATCGATCGGCACAGGAAAGAAGAACCGAATCGATGAGTGCGAGAGCGTATGTCTTCCACTCTGAGGCGGTGACTTCTGAGGCTGGCACGTGTTGTCCTGTAGAGGAAGGGAGAAGGCGGGACTAATTGGAAGAGCTCTTCAGAACACTCCCCATGATAAAGACGATAGAGGACTGCCATGGAGGCGATATCTCTACGCATCTGCAGAGGCTCAAGGGACTCGGTGGCTTCAGGACTGCCGACAATTCGGATTGCTCGCCGCTGCAACCGGTCGAGAGCGTCGAACAGATACTGCGCGGCACCATCGCAAAGGTGAGAACAGTACTCCACGCACGAGCGAACCTGGGTCTTATAAAGAAGACACAGGTGCTCCGGCGAGAAGAACCGTCTCACCTTGTTTAGAACACCTAACTTCCGCGAGGCCGCCTTAGTGACGCCCTCAACGTACTCGCGCGGGTTTAGGTCGCGGCAGATGCCCATGCCCAGGATATCGAGTCTGCCTTGTAGTGGCAGTTGAGTGTTCTGAAAAGTCGGAAGGGGAAGGAATGGAGATTTTTTGGCAGAAAACGCGCACACCTGTGTTTTCTTGGCGTTGAACTCGACCAGGTTCTCAGAGCCCCATTGAGAAATGCGGCACAGAATATGGTCGAGTTCAGCGACAAGCTCCTGTCGTTTTTCCTCAATATCTGCTGACTTTGCTGCAGGACGTCCGAAGTATCTCCCATGAACTGTGCTGTCGTCTGCATAGCAATGAATGTTGCCAAGGGCTAACATGTCATTGATATGCAGAAGAAACAGCGTGGGGGACAGGACGGAACCCTGTGGCACTCCGGCGTTAATCGACTGAAAGTCGGAGGCCGCACCGTCGCAAAGGACTCTGATGCGGCGCTGGTGCAGGAATGCGGCAACCCAGTTGCAAAGTTTGGGGGGCAAGCCGAAGGCCGGCAGTTTGGAGAGAAGTGAACGGTGCCAAACCCTATCAAAGGCCTTGGCCATGTCGAGGCTGATGGCCAAAGATTCTCCGTGCCTGTCAATAGCCTCACTCCAAAGGTGTGTGACGTACGCTAGAAGATCACCCGTGGATCGTTTCGGTCTAAAACCATATTGACGATCATTAAGTAGGGAGTGATCCTCCAGGTAGTGGATCAATTGTTTATTGATGATCCGCTCGAACACTTTGCAGATAATGGGGGTGACAGTTATCGGGCGGTAGTTGGCTGGGTTGGAGCGGTCGCCTTTTTTGGGGATGGGTTGAACATTCGCCTCTCTCCAGGCATCCGGAACCTAATCGCGGTCTCTACACTGACACGTTTCGGCTCCAGCGACCATCGGTTCGTCTGGAGACATGGCCGGCCCACTTCCACTTCAGCGTACTGATTCTCTGTGCAATGTCGGTTACTCCAGTTCTCTGTCGAATAACCTTATTACGAATTATATCGCACAGAGAGACACCCAGCATCGCACGCTCCTTCGCACGCTGAGCTACTTTAAACTTGTGGAACAGATCGATGGTGAGTGTCCACGTCTCGGCTCCGTATGTCATAACAGGTAGGACGCACTGGTTTTATACTTTGGTCTTAAGTGATTGAGGTATCGCCGACTCGAAGATATGACGTAGCTTACCATACGCCGCCCAGCCCAGACGAATCCTTCTGTCGGCCTCCCGATCGAAGTTGTGCCGGCCGATTTGGATGGTTTGGCCAAGGTAGATGTATTCTTGCACAACCTCGATAGCATCGCCATTTACGGTCACGGGACTTGGGGATACATCCCTGTTATGCATGACTTTAGTTTTTTCGATATTCATTCCCAGTCCCACTCGTTTTGAAGAAACATCTAGACTGTTGAGCATTTCTTCCAGATCATGCAGAGACTCCGCCAGAATGACTATGTCGTCCGCAAATCGCAGGTGTGAGAGGTACTGTCCATTAACATTGATTCCCCGTCCGTTCCAATCAAGCATCTTGAAAACGACTTCCAATGCATTGGTAAACAGTTTCGGAGATATGACGTCTCCCTGTGTTACCCCTCGATGCAATTGGATTGGTCTTGTGCTTTTTTCTTGTACTTGGACGGTCATTGTAGCGGCTTCGTAAAGACATCTCATCACCTGGACATATCGGCAGTCGACCAGGCATCTCTGCATGGATTCCAGGACAGCCCAGGTCTCGATGGTATCGAAGGCTTTTTCGTAGTCCACATACGCTAGGCAGAGAGGCTGATTATACTCCTCTGTTTTCTCAATTATTTGCCTAAGAGTATTTTTTTTATTTTTTTTATGTAATAGACGGCGGTATGTATGTGGTCCACGGTGCTGAAGCCTTTTCGAAACCCTGCTTGCTCTATGGGCTGAAAGTCATTTTTGGGCAAGACGATTCGTAATGACCCTCGAAAACAACTTGTACACATGGCTCAAAAGTGATATTGGGCGGTACTTCTTTAGTAAGCCTTTATCTCCTTTCTTGAAGAATAGTACTACCAAGCTCCTGCTCCATGCCTCCGGTGTAGTGCCAGTATGAATGACGGAATTAAACAGTTTTGTAAGCTCATAGGAATTCCTCCAGCTTTTAGGAGCTCTGTTGTGATTCCGTCCTCACCCAGAGCTTTGTTGTTATTAGGTTGTTGGAGTGCCATTCTAATCTCGCCCTGATGGAGGTGGAGTGTCAGTCTAGCACGCGGGTCATCCGCGCTGTGGGTCATGGGTGGACGGGTTTGTGAAGAGTATAAATCTGTGTAAAACCTTTCGATTTCAGCGAGAACCTCGGATTTAGAGGTGACGCCTTGTGCTGTTCTGAGTTTTGTCAGGTGGCAGCAGGAGGTATTTGACTTGGCGAAGACTTTGTGCCTTTATTTTGGACAATAGCGGCTTCAATCGCTCGAGTATTAGCTTGTTGAATGTCTCGTCTTATCAGCCTCTTTACCAGCCTGTTAAGTTCCTGACGCTCAGATGGGTTGGCGTTTGTTGTTTCTCGTCTTTTCCTCATAAGATTTAGGGTCTCGCTTGTGAGTTTTGACTTGTGTCCAATGCTTTTCGGGCGAAAGTAATTTGAGCCCACCTCACGGATGGCCCGCACCAGACTGTCGGCGCTGTCGTTAACGTCCTGCACGGTTTCCAACATGGTGAACCGGTTTTTAAGCTCTAGCTGGAAGCTTTCACAATCAGCTTCAACCTGGGGCAGAGTTGGTCTAAGAGTTGACTTCATCAGACGCGCCCGTTCTGTTTTGGTGCATAAATTCAGGGTGCCTCTTACGAGTCGGCGATCGCTCCCGGTGTTAAACCTATTGATCACGGAGATATTCCTGGAAATTTGGCGTTTGTTTGTAACGATGAAGTCAATCTCGTTCTTTGTCGCACTATCGGGGTTTGCCAGGTCCACTTCCTTTGAGACTTCTATTTGATTTCTACGCCCAATGGTCCTACCTTGGTTTCGCCATAGTCTTGTAGTCCCGCTTTTGCATTGAAATCGCCCATGACAACCGTGAAAGAAGTGTTGGTACGAGACAAAGCCTTAGCTATGTCTTCGTACATGGCATCTACCTCGTCATAAGGATGTGTGGACGTAGGTGCGTACACTTGTACAACCTTTAAGGAATATCTTTTGGCTATTCTTAAGACGAGGTACGCTACCCTTGACGATATACTGCCAACTTCCTCCACGTAGCTTTTGAGCGATTTATGCATCATAAATCCAACACCGCCTCGGGATGGGTAGTCTCCCTGTCGGAAGTAAAAGAGGTGACCGGAATTTAGAGCTATCATATCCTCACCTTGTCTTCGGACATCTGATAGCCCCAAAATATGCCAGTTTATATGGTTCAGCTCCGCTTCCAACTCTGAAAGGCGATCGTCCAGGCTCAGAGTGCGTCCATTGTACGTCGCCAGATGTAGTCGTCGGTGGTACCCTGCCGTATACCGGGGATTCTTCGCACGCCGCACCGTTACCGTGGCCGGTACCATGACCAGGAATAGTGCGACTGCCGGGAACTGGGGGCCGTTGAATTTGATTGCAGTCCATGGGGGGATAATTGCCATAGTCACCACGCTTGGCAGGCGGGTTGGTGACCGCAGTGGCGAGAGTCATTTATTTAAATAAATAAATACATATTTCGGACATCTAACACACAACGCCATCAAGTCCCAAGCTAAGCAGAGCTTGTGTTATGGGTACTAGACAACTGAAATCAATACATATTACTTTTTTGTAAATACATACATATTATACATAGAAAACACCCAAACTCCGAAACAAATATTTGCAGATCATACAAACATTTGGTCCGACCCGGGAATCGAACCCGAGACCTCATGATCAGCAGTCGCACACGACAACCGCGAGACCAACGAGGCAGTCATTTGGTGACGCTGCTGCCCGCCACCTATATCTAAATTTTTTACTCTCGTAGTAGTGTGGTTATACCGCCAGGGGTCGGTCGTCAGGGCCTCGTCCGTTGTTCGGCAGGGTGCACCGCGTGCAGTTGAGGTTGGCTGTACGGGGCCTGGGATGGAAGATGGCCCCGCTTACACCACCCCGTTTACGCTTAACTGTTACTTGGTTTTAATTTATTTTCTTGGACCTTATCGTGTCATTTCAAAACCAGAATCTTATTCTCTTACACCACATAGGAAAGATCTTCAAAGCAGGTCTCATAATCATGACTAAAGGGCTGGGGCCCAATGGTTGATGTTAAGTATAAATATAGAATACCTACTTGGTGTGAGAACTTTTGGCAAGAGCATAATTATGCTAGATTTTGTTGCTGGCCAAAAAGTTAATAATACTACTAGTGTTATGTAGAAATAAATAATTTGAATGTAATAGACATTGGGTCTTTGGTTAAGGTCATCTTTCAATTGCTAATTTGGTCAATAACATTATTTTGAAAATTATAAAATAGTTCGAAAAAGTGTTTCCCCGCTTTCACAGTTATTGGCTGGTAATATATTTGCTGCTGTTTTAGAAGCATATTTACTCCAAGCCCATTTCAAGAGCTTAGCAGTACCTACGTAAAGTACCATTAACACAGATTGTGATAGAAATAAAAAAACATGATATAATTACTTCATACTTTTATTCATAATTTAAATTCATACATTACTTCAAATTGTAGCAAATATAAAACATACCAGGGAAATTAATACGGATATAATAATAATTAAAATGAAAGTTGATATGGTATTATTCTTATTGATCAAATTTAAAATAGAGAGTTCTGCACTTAACATGAATAGTTTTGTGTAAATTGTTAAATATGGTCAAATTTATGGGACATTCTTCTTAATACAAAATTGTTATTTTATACATTTTTTTATAAATGTTAAAATTACATAGTTTTTGCAACTGTGTATGTCCCGATGTTTGTCTGTAATCAAATCTTGCAAGTTAAATTTGATGCACTTTCCGATTCCCAATTGAGCTGAAATTTTAAATATACCTTTAGTTCTGGTGGTGAACGCACATACCAATTTGCAAGACGGATTTAGCGGGAAATACACCAACCAATTAGAAGCCCAATCACAAGCTTACCTGACAGAGACAGACACTACCCAAACTCAGTCTCTCTCTACTCCGATCACGCTTTCCGCCCGTTCGGCTGCCCCTCTAGGTATATATACTCTAAGTACACAATGCTTTGCTTACAATAAATTAACTTATTAATAATTTATCTGTGTTTGTTTTTGTATCTCTTAACAGTTTTTCATTGCTTTTTTTTCAACTAGTTAATAGTCTTGGATAACTTAATAGCCTATATCAAAAGAAGTATAACAATACTATAAAATGATTCAGATTGATGTAATTCTGTAGGCGTTACTTACTCCCTCCACGACGAGGACGCAATGTCCTGGCATGGTCAGATTGCTCTTCTCCAATTCGAACCTGTACACAAAACAAATGTATAAAAATAGGCAAATACAAAACAATTTAGTACCATATACCTTTCTGTCTTGTCAATGAAACAATACAATTATTTATATCATTATCATTCATCAATCATCAATTATTTATATCATCATTATTAAGTGTCAGTGGCAACCTCCACATGTGGCGACTTCCACATACAGCGCAACAGAAATATACTACAGCGCCATCTACCGAAGTTACACTGAACTACGGAGTAACGAAGGCAACTAAGAAACTACCAATCCTGAATCGCGCAGTGAAAGTTCGCGCGCCAATTAAGATACATACAACATCCCAACATCAACCGTTGGGCAGTTGGCCCGCCAGGCATGATCACCTCGCCTGGTCGGAGGATCCTCCCTTTGTGTTGGTGGGACATGACACACCTGTCCCCCACAAGCGCAACAACAACTTAACATACCACAGCGCCATCTACCGAAGATACGTCGAACTACTGAGTAACGAAGGAAACGAAGAAACTACCAATCCTGAATCGCGCAGTGAAAGTTCTCGCGACGATAATCATATATACAACATCCCAACATCAACCGTTGGGCAGATGGCCCGCCAGGCATGATCTCGCGCCGATTAGCATATATACAACTTCCCAAAATCAACCAAGAGCAGTAAGCCCGGGGTCAGTTGGCCCGCCAGGCATGATCACCTAGCCTGGTCGGAGGATCCTCCCTTTGTGTTGGAGGGTCATGACAACCGTTCCTCCACAAGTCTTTAATAGTACCTACACCGCTGGACATAGCCTCGCTTTCGAAAGGTTTTGGCCTATTATCCCACAATGGCCAGACAGATTGGTACATACAAGTCAATATTTCCTCCTCTTTGCAGTTCTGTTGTCCTGTGTAGTTTGCCCCCTTAGTCGGCTCTTGCGACACCCACGGGATGAATAGGGGTGTTGACACTCCGTATTCTTAAGCGAGGGTTCAAATCCCACATGGGAGAACACTTTGTGTGATCCACAAATTGTGGCCCCGAGTCTGGGTGTTCTTTGTGTCCGTTAAGGCGTGTCTCAACCAAAATTGTTGGCAATTTCAGTGTTTCCAACTGTTTGCAACACTTCAGAAAATCGCCAACTTTTGTTTTCATTGTGTCTACACCGAGTCGCCAACAATTTGATAAACATTCGAAGCAAGCGTCTCCACAGATTCAATAAAAAACTGTAATAAGCGTATTCTTTTGATGTTTACCGCCAAAAACAGAAACACGGTTGCCAACATTTGTTGACAATTTTTGTTGCAAACACAAGGACATTATACAAACTTTTGTCACCAGCACGTGTTGACAACTTTTATTCGGTGGAGACCAGGCTTTACATGTTATGTTTGTTTGTAAAGTCCACTGCGACACAGGATGTATATTCTTAATGCGGGAGATGTCTTTTTTTCAAATATGTAGGTATGCTCACGCTTTCTCAAGTGTACACGCGACGCCTGATGCAACCACTTTCAGCTTCTTCGGCACGACACTTATGGGGCCAAGATCCACATTTTGAGTGCTGTTGGCCAAGTTGATGACTCCCACCACGGCAGTGTTTGACAGTGACCTGAAACAACCCCTCACGTACAGTACTAGTATACAATCAAGTTCTTTCCTTTTCTAAATATATAAATAAAACGTTTCATGACGCTAAACCCCGTTGTAATCAAATTATTTACTTTTAATTGATGAATTTCATTACCTAACCATTTTTTGGTCTTAATCACTATGTAGGGACTATTACACGATTTATTTTAACTAAAAACAACTTCCTTGCTGTCTTAAATGATGATTGACTCGAATTGCAAACATTTTATGTAGGTAGGTACTTACTATTTTTTCTTGTTATGTTATTTACTTCCGACTAGGTTTTTTTTTATCGATGTAAATAGGCATATAAAAATGAATCCCTAATTTCCCTGGTCACGGTATCAGGTGTGAACGGCTAGACCAATTTTGCTTATTCTTCATTTAGACTAATTGGAGCCGAACATCGTTGAAAAAATATTGCAAAAAAAATGGAAAATTTATTCCTTCTGAGAGACGAGTGGCCTTACCTGGTGACAACGAGCACATTATCTGAAAGCGCCATAGTATTCAGTTCGCCGATGCTCACAGCAGAAGTATGTTTTAAAGCGACCACATCTTTGTAGAACTGCAATCAAATTATAGGATATTTTAACAGCTCTTGTGCCGTTGTGCCATTTACATAATATTTATGTAGGTAACATATTTTACGGACAGGGGACAAACTAGCAAACAGGTGACACTGACTGCTGGCCATTAACATCTAACCATCCATTAACACCTGCAAATTAAGAGGGCACGATCGTACTCAAAGGACTACGCAGATGCGTTTGCTACTGCGTTGATTGTTGTGTAATCAAATCCCACAATAGGACAACATTATGTGTGGTCCACATATTATTCTTATTCTGGATGTTCTTTGTGGTTATTTCGTGTATGTATTGTATGTTTGTAAAGTACCCCGCCACTCAGGATTTATTCCTAATGCGGGAGTTGTCTTTTTAAAAAAACAAGAAATGTTCCTTTGGCCCCCCTTGAATTTAAAACAGCGGTTTTTCGTGGAGTCGTGTTATTTTTGCGGTAGCCGGCCCGTATCTCTCTATGGGTTTCTTTAAAAAACATAGTGTAAAGTTTTTGTTATGCTTTCACTTTTGTAATAGGTTTTTTTATTTTTTTATTTATTGTTTAATATAAAGTTCGTACATGGATACATTTATCCATTAGGTATATACCAGACAAACCATCAAGAGTTTATCCGTGGTATACCAGACACATTTCGGTTACAAATAAATTACATATCTATGAAAACAATAAATAATATTATATATTATTATTATATATATAGTTGAGTATCAGCTAGACAGTAAATGTATTTTTTTTCCGGACATCTAACACACAACGCCATCTAGTCCCAAGCTAAGCAGAGCTTAACTAAAATAGTTTACCAAAACAGTTTTACACATTTTTTTATTCATCTTGCTACAGGTTTCGATAGGTATGTTGTTCAATATACGGGGCAGCATGTGTTCCCAAGTCCGCGTCCCATATACATTAGTACGCTTAGGTATTCTATAAGTAGGTAAGTTTGATAAGTGACGTAATGACTCCAATCTTATATTTTTCTTTAATTTAGCAAGGTTGTGGTATTCCTCACCCAGTACACACACACTTTATCGAAAACATTTAATATTTGACAGTGCTTAAATAGGCCACATTCGTCTTCTTTAAATTTTACTTTAGTTTTTCTAGGTACTATTGTTTTTAAGATTCTTAATTGAACCCGTCATTTCGAAAAGGGCACGAGTCCATTAATTAAAACTTTTCAGGAACAACAAAAATATGTTTCTTATAAAAAAAGTTAATGGTGGTAAAAAAACTGAACATTGGAATAGTTAAATAAAAGAAATATGTAACTTTTGAGACTTATATTTAATAAAAAAAAAACATTTATCATATAGATATTTTTAATTTAAGTTTCAGGACTAATGCCTTTTTCGAAATGACCTCTCTGATGTTCATACAAAACCAAATATTTTCGGAAGAACCAATAAATATCATCGTGATATTTATTGTTTTCTGAAGTTGTTGGCCATGCAAAAACCTCTGTATAAAATTTTTGGTACTCTGCTGGAATATATTTTTATAGTTTTATTTTCAATCTGATATTTTCTTATACTAACTTTTAAACTTTCGCGTTCCATGATTTAATAATACTTATTTTTACGGGAATTAACGCGGTCACTTATTTAAAGGTATTACTCGTACATACCTCTGATTTGCCTGACGTTTCGACCAGGTTTCACTGGCCATGGTCACAGGCTGACTGGCTCAGCGGCGCACACTCTCCGTCGTCGAATCCGTGAGGTAGAAGGTTCTTCGTCCACCCGCACATTTTCGATATTATTGATAAATTTGTTTCGCCATGTACCGTCACCGTACCGTTAAAAAAAACATACCACTACGCTTTTCTGCGCAGTCGGATAAACTCCAGAATAGGAACACATTGGTTTGCTTACAGAATAGGGACACTGTTAGTGTGATATGTGACGGTACATGGTGAAACAAATTTATCAATAATATCGAAAATGTGCGGGTGGACGAAGAACCTTCTACCTCACGCATTCGACGACGGCGGGCGTGCGCCGCTGCGCCAGTCAGCCTGTGACCACGGCCAGTGCAACCTGGTCGAAACGTCAGGCAAATCAGAGGTATGTAATACCTTTTAATAAGTGATCGCGTTAATTCCCGTAAAAATAAGTATTATTACAGACATTTTCTTTTCATTGATTGGCACTTTAGCAGCATATGCAGGAGTATTATTTGATGGTAAGGGGGAGCCTGGTACCCACCCTGTGTAAGGGTTGGAAATCATGACTAACTAAACAATCTATGGTATCACGGATTGTATAAGACCTGGTGTGGTTTTGGAAAATGTGAAACTTTGGAAATAACAAAAGTCACTTTTTTGTCCTTGGGTACTCCTCTGCCATAGTAATTGACAGATAGCACCAATTCTTATAATGGTTTGGCCACCATTTTTTTAATGTTCATTA
The DNA here is from genome assembly GCA_949125395.1 of Diaphora mendica. Classification (NCBI taxonomy): domain Eukaryota; kingdom Metazoa; phylum Arthropoda; class Insecta; order Lepidoptera; family Erebidae; genus Diaphora; species Diaphora mendica. The sequence continues at coordinate 5,879,475 of OX421316.1, forward strand.
GTCTCAGCAGATTTTCACATTCGGTTGGAGTATAAATCCTGTCATTTTTTCGAACGTGTCTTTTGCTGTCCCAAACATTCTATCTTTTAACAGGAATGAATAACCTCTTTTAAGTATGTAATATTGTATCTCCTTTATATTGTTACTTTGTTCAGCTACCAGTGACAAAAGAATTCGGACCGTGGCATGATTCCGATTTTGGCCGGCACAACCACCTGAAAATAGCTCTAAGGCATCATTACCAATTTTTTTTATAATTATAATCCAGCACCTAGGTATCTACTTCGTTAGGATTTTTATTAGCGACGCCTTCATAAGGCAGGCAAACTTGCAATTCTCCATTTTTGTAACAGATGAAGTGAGATTAATCTGACGGTTGCGTTTCGTTTCATTAGAAAAGGGCATAAGTCCAGGACTCGTGCCACTTTCGAATAGACTTCAATTTTCGTTTGCCTTTTAAGTTGACTTGTGATGTTTGAAGATGCGCCCTTTTCACAGGGAATATGTAAAACGCTTCAATGAATAAAATGGCGCCAAAAAGTGATATTTGAAAAAAGTGTGACTCGTGCCTTTTTCGAAATGACGGGTTCAATTGTATGTTATAAATGTTTTTGAGGTAGGTCTTGTATGTGCGCCCGTAACTACCTAGTCCGTAGCTAATCACGGAGTCGGCAAGTGCGAGGTACATGATTCTAAGTGTTTTATACGGTAATTTATACTTTAGCACATATAATTTGGATAGAACGGATCTCAGTCTACTACATACGCTATTAATATGAGGTCCCCAGTGGAATTTACTATCTATAGTAAGGCCCAGATACGTATGCTGAGACACTAACTCTAGTGGTTGGCAATTGCATAGTGTTCCCGTCAGGTATAAGCACGAGTGTTCATGAGCAACAATGACTGGCTCACAGAGCGATGTCAAGTAAGGTGAATGTATATGCATCATTTTCGTTTTAGTTGCATTAATCACTAGACCCACATCGTGGGCCCAGCCACACAATAGGTCAACGTTGCGCTGCATAACCTTCTGCGCCTCACGTAGGTCTTTATGAGCAGATATCAAGCATGTGTCATCAGCAAACTGATAAACCGATCCCTCAGTGAATATATTACACATGTCGTTCACATATAACAAGTATTCGGTCGGCCCAAGAATCGAACCTTGTGCCGTGCCTTTGTTGGTTAGAATCATGTCACTTAGAGAACCAGCGACACTTACTGCGGTGTAACGATTACTATGATAATTTTCAAACCACTTTACCAAAGGTACTTTAACATGTGTCAAAGAATTCCTCGTGGTGACGGATTATGTTGACAGCATTGGCCGTCGAATGATTATTCCTATCCTGGATCACGTTCTACCAGCAATATCTCATGTTATAAATTTTTCACTTGACTCGGGGACCTTTCCCTCACTTTGGCGTAAGGCCTTCATCATCCCTTTACCTAAAAAACCTAACCCCTTGTGGAGGGAACGGGTGAGATGTCCCTCCAACACAAAGGGAGGATCCTCCGACCAGGCGAGGTGATCATGCCAGGCGGGTCAACTGCCCAACGGTTGATGTTGGGATGTTGTATGTATCTTAATTGGCGCGCGAACTTTCACTGCGCGATTCAGGATTGGTAGTTTCTTAGTTTCCTTCGTTACTCCGTAGTTCAGTGTAACTTCGGAAGATGGCGCTGTAGTATATTTCTGTTGCGCTGTATGTGGAAGTCGCCACATCACTCCCCTCCAAGACCGGAGGTCGATATATGATGTGTCAGCTGTCTGTGCTCTGTTGCGGAGCTTGCGAGTGCCAGGAGTGAGTAGTTCCAGTAAGTCGGTACTGAGTGCCGCAAGTTCCAGTGAGTCGGAACTTAATGCCGCTAGTCCCAGTGAGTCGGAACTGAAGTCCGCTGATCCCAGTGAGTCGGGATGGCAGGCGGTGCGATGAGGTCCACAGTGAGTCGGGGCAGTTGCTGCGTAGTGGCTGGCTGCTGCATAGACGGGAGAGATATGCTCTGCTTACATGGACCGTAGCTGCAGTATGCTGTGCCTAGACGCTGATGAGGCCGTAGGGGTAAACCAGGCTGGAGCGGTCGCTTCCTGCGTGTGGTGTCCCTGTTGAGGCCGAGGTTGCTGGCTGGCGTGAGACTTGCTGTGGGAGTAAACATGATGGTGGCGCGCTGATGCTGCATCGAAGGCTGCTGCCAATCACGTCGGGGTCACCACTGTGGAGGGACGGGTGTCGTGTCCCTCCAACACAAAGGGAGGATCCTCCGACCAGGCATGGTGATCATGCCTGGCGGGCCAACTGCCCTACGGTTGATGTTGGGATGTTGTATGTATCTTAATTGGCGCGAGAACTTTCACTGCGCGATTCAGGATTGGCAGTTTCTTAGTTTCCTTCGTTACTCCGTAGTTCAGTGTAACTTCGGTAGATGGCGCTGTAGTATACTTCTGTTGCGCTGAATGTGGAAGTCGCCACACCCCTCACTCCCTGAACATTTCCGACCTATATCTATACTTCCCTTCCTTTCCAAGGTTCTGGAGGCTTGTGTGCATAAACAGCTCTCACAGTTTGTATATGGGCACAAGCTTCTTAGTCCTTTTCAATCTGGGTTTAGACGCGGTCACAGCACAACCACAGCTCTCCTCAAAGTAACCAACGATATTAGGGAGGGTATGGAGGAAACCAAAGTCACAGTGCTGGCTTTAATCGATTTAATACCGTTTGTCACGACATCCTACTGGCCATCCTCTCCTATCTTATAATCTCTTCAGAAGCTCTGGAATGGTTCTCTTCCTATCTTCAGGGACGTCAACAGTGTGTACGTATTGCCAGTTCGTCGTCAAGTTGGTTTGATCTTCTCACCGGCGTCCCTCAAGGCGGTATATTATCTCCTTTTTTATTCTCAATATTTATTAACGACGTAACCCAACATCTTCAGTGTGCGTATCACCTGTACGCTGATGACTTACAAATCTATACGCAGTCAAGTGTTGAGGACATATCATATGCCATCGAGAAAGTCAACAAAGACTTGGACTTCATTGGGGACTGGTCTGCGAGGTTCGGTTTAGCAGTTAATCCAACTAAATATCAAGTGATCGTCGTAGGGAGCAAACAAATGCTAAGTAGGTTGGATATGAAAGTCATACCACCAGTTGTCTACAATAACCAGACTATACCTTGGAATGCAGTGGTACGGAACCTGGGGCTATATATGGACTCAACACTTGATTGGCGGGCTCAAGTTGCACACGTCAGCCAGAAATTCACTTTTTGTCTGCGTGCTTTATATCGTCTAAAGAACTTTCTTCCCACTAAAACCAAGGCTACGCTTATGCAGTCCCTAATTGTTCCCTTGATCGATTATGGTGATGTGTGTTATTTTGATCTGAATGCAGACCTCCTCAATAAACTAGACCGTCTTCTTAATAACTGCATTCGATTCGTTTTCAATCTACGCAAGTATGACCATGTGTCTGCTTTCCGTACCCAATTGCAGTGGCTTCCAATTCGACAGCGCCGTAGTTTGAGTGCACTCACTTCTCTTTTTTCTTTTCTCAACTCCCCGTCATTACCCGAATACCTCGTACCCCACTTCCGTCTACTATGCTCCAATCATGATCGAAACCTACGATCAAGAAACAATATGCTTCTTGTTTGCCCCCCTCATACCACCAACTTCATCAATTCTTCCTTCTTTGTGCAGTCAGTTCTTCTTTGGAACGCGCTGCCTACCGAAATCAGGATGTCAACTAGCCGCCTCACATTCAAGACCAAAGTACGCGACCTACTCCGGAATGAATTGGCAGAACAGTCTCAACGGTAGTTCTTTGACTGAGTAATTATGTATTATTTTATATTTATGTATATCTATAGATATTTATGTATTGTGTATGTATTACATCTATGTATTTATGTACAAAATCCAGTAGTGATTTGTGTAGGTATATTAGTTTTATCCAATACCACCGTATCAAACATATATGTCAAATTCTACTATATTATGCACCTACCACATCATATTTTCACATCACCTTAAAGTTGACTGGCAGAGAATGCCCCATGGCATTAAGTCCGCCTTTGTGCAAAATGTGCATTAAGTTTAAATAAATAAATAAAAAATTATGAATAGAGAGCGCAACAACCCCTAATCATTCCGTGGGTGTCTTAAGAAGCGACTAGAGAAGCAAACTACGCAGAACAACTTCACTTCAAAGAGAAGGAAAACTTAAAACAAATTCTTTTTTTTACGTGTGTAAACCCCCACCGGACGTCACCCTACCAGGGTTTAGCGGCCGGTTGGTGTGTCGGAATCGGACCGACCAAAACCACACGGTGTGCCACTCTGCGCCTGAGAAGGGAGGAATTCGGTAACTGCTGTTATTAACACATCCGGACCCCTCCCAGCGCCTGCCCGCACTGACGCGGGCACCCTCTGCCAGTAAACTCAATTTAGGTGACGTACGGTACACGCGAAACGTCGCCTTCTCGCGGGTGGCTACTTAAGCAGATAGAGGGTAAAACCCGTCCCGACCATCCACGGCCACACTCAGGGCGGCATGAGGCGCTGGTAAACGCCCGGTTCGCCGGCGGCGAATTGGGTCCGAGTGGAGGTCGTCTTCCCGGGCCTTCTCCGCCGCCTCCTTCTGCGAAATTACGTCTTCGCAGAAAGTAGACCTTCGCAGAGTCTCCACCAACACCGGTGCACCATACAGCCATCGACAGAACAACCCCCGTGTAGAGCAGTCTTGTCGCGACGCTGGCTCCACCCAAATTGGGCAAAAGACGCCCAAGGGCAGAGGCAACGAAGACCAGCTTCGGAGCAAGCTGTCGGAAGTACTCGTCGAAGAGCCACCTACTGTCGACTCACCTCGATGCTCGTACCGGTAGCGGACCACGCCCAGTCGTGGCCATGAAACCTCCGTCTTGTCCAGGGCCACCCGTAAGCCCAGCGCCTCAATGCGCCCAACCACCAAAGAGACACCCCTGGTAGCCAGGCACGCCGCCTCCCAGACGTTCGCTCCCCGGGCCTTGACCAAAGTGTCATCGGCATAACAAATTACGCCTAGCCCACATTCCACAGGAGTGGTCCAAGGACAGACCCCTACGGAACACCGAACAACATGGGTCGCCTCAAGACGCCCTCTCGGTCCTCGTAGATGACGGTACGCTTCTACAAATAGTCTGCCACTAACCGCCTCAGGTTCTCTGGCACCCCGTGGTAGTGGAGTGCTTCCCTGATGCAGCTAAATGGACTATTGAATGCGTTAGCAATGTCCAACGACACCGCCAACAGTACACTGCGTCTTCGGTCACAGCCCTAAGGCGCATCAGGGCATCGATCGTCGAACGCCCCTCTCGGAATCCGAATTGGGCGTCCGACAGATCGGGGCCCACCTCGCAGTGGTGTCGGACGAGGCGGACAGAGAGTACCCTCTCAAGCAGTTTACCCGCTTCGTGCAGCCACACGATGGGGTTGAAACAAACCCTACACCAAACCGTCTGGCTAGCAACTATGCTAGCCAGACGGTCTAATAGTAGGCCAGTACCTCCTTACTAAGGACAAGCCTATGTCCAGCAGTGGCCAATTAAAGGCTGTTGATTTTAATTATTCGTTTTAGATAGGGATAGGCATTCTGCTCGTGTTAAACAACAAAAAATACTTACATTATAATGGCTTCTTTTTGCAGCTTGTTCTACAGCTACGTTCACAGTGGCATAATTTGAAGCCACCGGAAGCCAAGTTTTGTTAGCGTTACTGAAGCCAGCGTTCTTGGAGCTATCCCAATGGAATGGTGTACGAAATGGGTCACGGCTCTTTTCCTGGTAGTGGAGAGGGTCAGTGTTGCAAGCTTGAGGGTCCACTGTCTCTTCCCAACTGATTTTTCCGTCAGTCATGCCCAGTTCCTCACCCTGGCGATAGAAATAGGACACATAAGTAATGCTGGTTTTAGAGTCCGACCACTCGCTGACCGTCAGCGCTTATAGATAAAATAAATGAAATTCTAGGAAGTGTTTTTGAATAACGCGTAGCAATGAGCGCGGACGGTGGTCGGCCGGCTCAGCGGCCGTAGGCGTCGCGCGTCAGCAGAGCGTAGCGGTCGGCACTGACCATCGCTTACGCGCCTCTGTCTTAATAAAGTCTCTTTTACACGTCAAAAGGTTTATTTCTCAAATCGATCGAACCCTAGCATGTAACAATATACTAATTAATAAACCTGATATGTGATGGTGACTCCTGGGAGCAGGAGAGCCAACATGTTCATGGCATCGACTCTGTTGTCTCCATACCTCGTCGCCAAGCGGCTCTGGTCGTGGTTCCCGTTCTGCAAAGAAGCAATCTCGCTCTAAATATCAAAGATTGACAATTTTTTTTAGTAATAGACATTAAAAAAAATAAGAGAATAGAAGATAATTTCAAAGAAATTATAATTTAGTGAAAGAACAACAGAATTAGCACTAATGACAGTGATTTACGATACTTACAACCCAGTTAGCAACTTTTCCAGGCGGCATGGCCTGCATCCATTTATTAATGGTAGCTTGTATTTCTACAGCGGTAGAATTCGAATCCAGTTCTCCGAGAAACACAAAGTTGAATGGTATAGACCCGTTCCTGGTTGCGTTGCCATAGTAACGCATTATGTGTTCTATGTCGGTGTAGGCTTCTGTCATAATCAGCTTCGACTCGTCTTTAGCCTCGTATTCGTCCAGAACTGCCCTCCAGTCGTACACTACATCGTACGTCTCGTTTTGATCCTTAGTGCAGTTGTGGATCAAGTACTCGTAGTCATCAGGTCCATAGCCGGGCTTATCTATAATTGTGATGAAATAAATTATTAGGTAACAGTTCGAAAACTCGTTTCGAGATTTTTTTTTAAGAATTGAAAGAATTCTGACTGCCCATCGTACTTATACTTTGGAGTTGTTAGGGACTCAGGTTTTATGGAATACAAAAATATACAATCACGCTTCCTATTGAACTATATACGTAGTGAACCTTTATCCTGTATCGCACAATGAAAGTTGTTTGTAAACAATATTTAACACAAAAAATTGTTAACAGGAATAGTTAAAATACCTTGCCCTATTGAATAATTCTATTTATGTTCCTCATTTCTTAGAGCTATTTTATATATTTCTTTAGATTCTTAAGAATATACTTACTAGAAAGTGGTTCGTCTGGGTATTTTCCACCGTAATCTGCTGGATCGACTTCAAACAACATATTGACTGCATCGACACGGAACCCAGATACGCCTTTCTCTAACCAGAAACGTAACACATCCTGAAATTATCAATTGCAGTGCAGTGGACTGTTAAAAGCACTTATTAACATGTATAATTTTATGATAATAATAATATTAATATTTTGCAAACAGTACTTGTAAGCTATCTTAGCTTCACTGGCCTAGACAATGTTGACAAACGTGAAAAACAACTTGACTTCGTTATTTTCCTTATTTCCTCTGATAACGCTTCATTACCTATTTCATTGTATCTAAGTTTTGCCATTGAATACTATATTAAATAGAGATTATTCATATCAATACTTCGTTCTTCTGTTCTATTTTATACTTTAGCAGAAGGTATAGTGTATAGAACTACACATAGTTACATTTTTCTATTTAAAAAACAAATCCCACACTAGCAACATAGCCTGTAACATAGTCTGAGGAAACTATACAAAAACATGAGACTCAGGACAATAATACGTGGATCACACAAAGTGTTGTCTCATATAGGGACCAGGCTTACAGCACTCACAGGTGAGTGGTTAATAAAACAATACGCCATTCGTGCAGTTAAGACGCTGATGGCGTGTCATCAGGTCTGATTGTTTAAAAGGGAATGTGACCCAAACCTTCATTTCCTCTTGAACTTGAGGGTGACGATAGTTGAGGTCAGGCTGTACAATAGCAAACTGATGCAAGTAGTACTGCTTCCGTTCGTCGTTGTACTCCCACGCGCTCTTGCGGAATATGCTTATCTGGAGACCATTAAAGAAAGACGAATGGATAAAAAAAATTAGTTTTAATAAATTTCTAAGAGGATGAATATGTTTATGCATGTTTTTTGATACGTCATAATTTATGGCCATGTGGCACTCAATATTCGCATGCATGTTAACTTCATATTTTTTGTTGAAATGTTTCTTTTCCGAGTAACGCAGATTTAAATCAAAGTAGGGTCTTAGTTCTAGTTTCTAAGTCACATTAGAGAACCGATTATTTTAATAATGGTCATGCCATATATTTCAACTTTGCAGTTTTAGTTAATTATGTCTTCGAAAAGATTGTGACAGATGTAAATAAGCCGTCTATTAGACTAGGTTGAATTTCAACTAGATGGTTAAAGTTAAACCACATACTTACATTTGATATATCTGTAATGAATGGCAGAACTAAATTTCTTTCAATTCCTAGTCGCTTTTGCCAGTAGAAAGTTTCACGGTTCTAACATAAGAAAGTTTAAAACTTACCCAATTATTTGGCGGCATACTACATTGATCGTTGTTTGCGTCCGTAATGCCATTTGCCCATATATAGTAATCGGCATACGTGTTATTGTTTTGAATTGATTTAATGAACCATTCGCTTGAGGTACTCGTATGGTTCGGTACATAGTCCAAAATTACTCTAATACCTGTATAGATGTACAAAGTTTTCTATTTCAAAAGAAGAATAAAAAAATATTATCTTTGTATAATTAAATTATTTTAGGACTTCTCATAATTAATACTTTTTATATAAATAAACGACTTCCAAAAAACATCCAACGAAAACTCTCTGCCAAAAAAACACTTAAAAGCGTAAAATAAACTGGTTCTTCATAAATTGCCTATACATAATTTTTTATTCATTTAAATAGTAGTATTATAATAAATCTGTTTGAAGTCGGTGCTAAGCCAAAAAGAATACAAACGAACAATTACAAAAGTCTAAGCGATAGTCACTTGGCACCAACTTCAAACAGATTCTAGGTACCTAGCACACATTATAATACTACTATTTAAATGAATAAAGAATTATGTATAGGCAATTTATGAAGAACCAGTTTATTTTACGCTTTTAAGTGCTTTTTGGCAGAGAGTTTTCGTTGGATGTTTTTTGGAAGTCGGTTTTTTTTTATAAAAAGTTTTTATTTTTCTGTTTTTAGTGCAAACAATCGTAGGTAAGTAGTAAGTTGAACTATTTCATCAAATTTCATCATCAAGAATACAAATTAAGGTCTATACGTACGTGTAATATTAAAATCATCCTCTAATCCCTAACTGTTGAAGAGTTTAACCTTCTATCATCAGCTCACCTAAATAACTTGAAAGTATACAACTGAAGGTCTTTAGATACGTATGAAATTGAAAGAATTATCCTCCAACTCCTAACCGTTGAGGAGTTGTACCTTCCACCTTCCATCATCAGCTTACCTAAATAATTTGAAAGTATACGACTAAAGGTAACATATATAGGTACATAATTATGATATTTAAAGATTTATCCTCCAACTCCTAACCGTTAAGGAGTTGTATCTTACATCATCAGCTCATCATCATAAGATGATGACTACCAGACGCAAATACCGGTGTAACTTCAGAAAATATACGAAAAACATAGTATGTGCCTATAAAAAATGAGGGTTTCCCTCGATTTCCCTGGGATCCCATCATCAGATCCTGATATGCTGGCAATGGGACCACCTCGGAAGCATACCCTTTCCAATACAAAAAAAAAATCAAAATCGGTTCACAACTGACGGAGTAATCGGTGAACATACATAAAAAAAATAAAAAATACATACAGTGGAACATAGAACCTCCTCCTTTTTGGAAGTCGGTTAAAAATGTACGGTATGCTAAATGAAAGATAAATGTGCTAGGAAGAAATAACTGTGTTTAATAGAAACATGAAACTTAACAGGTTTACAATGAAAATGCTATGTATCGATGCGCGGCGAAAGGTGCGATAGGTCGCCCGGAATGATGTTGCAACAATTACTGTTTTATTACTTGTTCATTAATTTTATATTGTAAATGAGGTTCGCTGCGCGTCGATGTCAGCGTAAAACTATAACAAGTGAAATGTACGGGTTTGCTCGTACAAAATCTATTTCATTAAATACTATCTTTTTATATGAAAAAAGAAAACTTCGGCACCAGAAATATTCCAGTGTCCCAGGGGACTTAAGAAATGACAAACAACAATGACTCAGAACAACAATTTGTGGATCACAAAAAGTGTTGTCCCATGTGGGGTTCGAACACATAACACTTAGCGCAGTAAATAGATGTTACATCGCAGTAACACTAAACTCTTACTCTTCAAAATCTATCATATATATCAAAAATATCGATATAAATTAACGTAAACCGTCGCAATAACGGACGAGTTCTCGCTCCTTTCGGAGGCTGTCACTTTTGCCGTCAGCTTAAGTCTGCCACACGTACTCCCGATTTTAAGATAGTTTACGAATATACAATATTTTAAAACTTATTTTACAATTGCTCCGACTGTGGAGGTGTTGTTCTGGTGCCTTACCAGTATAAAATAATAGCCTCGGTGGCGCAGTGGCAGCGTATGCGACTGCTGGGCTTGAGTTCGCTCGAGCTCGGGTTCGATTCCCGGGTGAGACCAAATGTTTGTATGATCTACAAATATTTGTTTCGGAGTTTGTTTGTGTTCTATGTATAATATGTATGTATTTACAAAAAAAAAGTATATAAGTATTTGTATCAGTTGTGTAGTACCAATAACACAAGCTCTGCTTAGCTTGAGACTAGATGGCGTTGTGTTATATGTCCGAAATATTTATTTATTATTAAACCCTGAGTGAATTGTAACCCCGCGGTCGGGTAAGCTGTGCTTTTATATATACTAATAATAAAAAGCTGAAGAGTTTGTTTGTTTGTTTGAAAGTGCTAATCTCAGGAACTACTGGTCGGATTTGAAAAATAATTTCAGTATTAGATAGCCCATTTATCGAGGAAGGCTATAAGCTATATATTATCACGCTAAGACCAAAAGGAGCGGCGCATTAATGAAGAATGTTACAAAAACGGGGGAAAATTATTACGCTACGGGCAATAGGAGACGACGTTGCGTGGGTCAGCTTGTAACGCAGTCCATATTCATCTTAGTGATATTGTGTGGTTTGGTTTTTTAAAGTACCTAATTAGTATTGTAAATTTCAACAGTGTTTTTCCATAGTTATGTATAAAATTTGCTCATAGCTTCATTAAAATAGCTTTAACTTTATTATAGTGTACCGACATTGTCTTCTATGTTGTATAACATTTTCACTACTTTTAATTTGTAAGTCCTGCCGCTTTGCTTTGCTATACACCGTGATGCCGCACCTTAGATCATTGATGATAGAAGGGAATCGTTCGCTTGGCTCCTACCGCCTTCTGCAGTCACGGTGCTTGAGACAAATACTCATTGTCCACCTGTGCCTGATTCCAGGGTTTTAAGTTCACCCTTTGGACGCCGTGCTGCCTCCCAGCTGGTCACCTACAGACGTTCTACTGCTGCGAGTGCCTACAGGAGCGTACGATTCCGATTCCTTGTCAGTGTTTTCCAAGAATATTTGTAGTTAGGGAATCGAATCCACTATCCTATTTGTAGAATTAATTTTATTTGTTACGGACTTAACAGTTTTATTTCTTTGTAATTACGTAAAGACGTAACGTCGACGTCGACTGTATCTTTTTTATGTTTGTTCCTCATAACTTTCGACTGGGTGAACCGATTTTGATGATTCTTTTTTTATTTGAAAGCTTCTCGTGTGGTCACATTTCATTTGATCCAGATTGAAGTCGGTTTTTTTTTGTTAAAAATTTGTGATTATCAAATAGACACTTAAGATACCCAATCTCTTTGCATGTGTCATAAGCTCGTCAAAATCCTCCATTGAGCCAAATATCTCGTCGATAGCCCTGTAGTCCGTTATGTCGTACCCAAAGTCTTTCATAGGAGATTTGAAGATCGGAGACATCCATATTGCGTCCACGCCCAGGTCTTTCAGATACGGAAGCTTCAACGTGATACCTGGGTAAGTTATAAATAGACTTTTACATTTTTTGTTTTAAACATAAGTAATTTTAGAGTTTCTATGCCAGTTATAAAATAGGTAGGTACTTTTACTCTTGCCGATATTTTATAGTTTTTCCTATTTAGTTTTTTTTAAAGCACAGATGTTTAAAATAAAACTGAAATATAAATTATGTGAAGTAAAAAAATAGGCGTTGATATAAATTTTGTTTGAATTAACGCTATCAAAGGCTGAGCGTTGCCGTCGCCGTCGTGACGGTGACGACCCTCGCAGCGACTTTTCTACCTCTAAAATCTCTTCTCAGTTCTCTAGTTATCAAACTATGTACCTAGTAGGTACCTAAATTAGACGTTTTTTTTAATAATTTCTTTCGTCGAATTCGATTTTCAATTCACATAATAATTAATTTACATAAAGTTGTTGTACACAATAACGGCTTTTTTATATGAGTACAACATTTTTATAATCCTCTTACCATTTAAATCGCCGACGCCGTCGTTATCCGAGTCTTTATAGGAGCGCGGATATATCTGATACACAACCGCGGACTCCCACCAGGGTGCACCACTCAATGACCCCACTAACGCTGCCCCGACCATAAATACAAACCAACCCAGAGACATACCCATTTTTTTCACTAAATAAATAGTAAATAATTAAACGTGTAACAATTCTAGACTTGTTTTTATGGGATCAGTAATAAATTACTTTAATACCTGTGCTTTATGAACAAGTAACGAATATAATCAATACATATACACTATAGAATTAAAAACGCTATAAAATTGACATGATGAAGGTCATATACAAAGTAATTTTAATGACTACACAGGCCGTCGGCTTGTACATTTTTTTTATAATACACCATTGTTTTAACTACGAAAGGGATTACTACTTAGGAATTAGTAACAAAAATAATCCAATTATGAGCACAACCGACCTGCATTCGCTGCAGTAGCGCAAATGAAGAGTCATTCACATCCACTCATTTATAACCTCGAGAAGTCTAGTGCACTTTATACTGCATATTATCTTATCACGGGAACTTTCGTAATTAATTCAAAGAGCTCGCTTTGTATGGCTAGCACGGTATTAGGTACATTATTTTATGACGGCATAAATGTTCAATTGGTATGATAAGGTTGAAACGCCGCCCGTGCAAGTCAGCTATGTCCTATTATTAACAGAAAGGCAGACCAGTTTTAGATCTCTTGAGAAGCAGAACACTAAAAGTAGTAGGTGGTTAATTTAAGGGGAGGGGAGCCCTTTCTGACGGGACGGATCTTAAGACGTGTAGGGAAGTTATTACTAGAGGTAAACCGCCCTGTAGACAGCATCTCCCGAACCTTTTGGATCAACTCTACCACACACACCAGATATATAGGTTTGTGTCAAAATTTCAGCAGTGCTATTGTCCTGCTTGCTCACATAAGGCGCGTCTCCACCAAAATTGTTGGCAACTTCAGTGTTTCGAACTGTTTGCAACACTTCAAAAAATCGCCTACTTTTGTTTCCATTGTGTCTACACCAAGTCGCCAACAATTTGAAAAACATTCGAACTAAGCGTCTCCACAGAGCCAATAAAAAGCTGCAACGAGCGTATTCTTTTGATGTTTACCGCCAAAAACAGAAACACGGTTGCCAATATTTGTTGCCAACACTAACACAAGGAAATTACAAAAAGTTTTGTCACCAACACGTATTGGCAACACAAAAATTGTCAACTTTTGTTCGGTGGAGACCCAGTCGTCTCTTACGACACCGCGGGATGAATAGTGTTGGTAACACTCATCTTAATCTGCCACCACAGGAAGGTTAAAAGACAGAAATAAAACATGTGTCAGAGTAATTTAACTTTATTGAGCTAAACTATAGACTAGATTTATAAAAAAACAAGTAGACAGAAGGACAATTTTCTCACCGAAATAATAAGTTGTACAGTCATTTAGGTCAACAGCTACGTAGGACATGCTCAAAATCTCGACGCAACAAATCAATATAAATTTTACATCCCACTAGATCAAAATACACACATCAAAAGTGTCTAGGGATCAACATATGTGTCTAGGGATCAACATATATTTTTGCAATAACTTTTCTCGTATTTCTATAATCAGGAAAACTCAATAACACTTTAATAAAATATTAAAAACATATTAAATAATGCCTTGCGACATAATGCTAGCAGACGTATTGCCTGATCACTCCGCTTACCATCAGGCAATACGTCGGCACGGCACACGTACAGGCATAATACGGCACACCGCTTGTGAAACAGCTCTTGCGCTGTGTTTCACCGAGTGAGTGAGGAAACCGGAGGAAATTGACTTTTTTACAGAGTGTTAAGAATCCGGCGTACGACGCTCGCAACTGCAAGTTGTGATATGTTAGGATTATTGCCGTCTCTGTTTGACAGATTTTAACGTGTGCACCGCGTGCACCGCTGTGTGAGAGTAGATTGACACTCATATTGAAGTTCATACGACACGAATCGCAGACATTTGATTACCTCGCACAGTATATTATTTCCCTTCAATTGCGGACATCTTATTTTATTTGCGTTTTAGATAGGTAATAGGTAAACAACACTTCTACTAAAATCCCCAAAATTTTTCTATTATTAGTTTTAGAGAAATTTAGAAAATCGAGAAATGTCCATAGAAATCAGAAAAACGCTTTATCTCCATAATAAAACATTTTTTCAAGAGGAGGATTCTTTATTAAGATTCAGATGTATTTCAGGCATTAATTTAATTTAAAAAGAGTAAAAAATGTCATCTATTTCGGGAGAAAAAAAATATTTTCTATGATTTGGTTTTTATTTTTTTTCTGAGGCATCTAGTCACGGTCGCATTTTTTTTAAGTGCAAAATTATAAGTTGCAGTTACTATAACTACCACAAAAAAAACCAGATGCTTCGAATGCAGGACTTCAAAGATATTCAGTTTTAAAATTTTGAATTAGGGTTGGCACTCATGTCTGTTTTTATTTTCAGTGATAGTCATCCTAGATTTTAAGTTCGAATGTGATGTGACAATCCAAGGAAAAAATTATTACACCTCCTAAAATAATATTTCGCATAGTCAAAGAAATTTAGAAACGAGAAATATAGAAATATAAATACCTATAGAAACTATAAAACCACTTTATATCTATAATTAAGCATTTTTTCCATTGGATGTTTTATTATAACAATTCGGATGTATTATATACAAATACATTTGTAAATAAATTATTGTGACACATAAGTCTTTAGAAAACTTAGAAGATTGCCACTGAAATAAAACCATGGACTTGGGTGGCAATCCCAATCCAAGATTTTAAAATTAAATATCTCTGAAGTCCTGTGTTGGAAGCATTTGGTTTTTTTGGTAGTCGTTATGGTAACTGAAACTTTTAATCTGGTATTCAAAGAAAAAGCGACCGTGATGAGATGCCTCAGAAAAAAAACAAAATATAGAAATTAAAAATTTTGGCCGAAAAAGACCAAGTTTATATTAAGATTAGATATTAAACTTTTTGAAATAACTGAGTACCTAAAATACATCTGAATTGTAATAAAAAAATTGGTATTGAATTATTTAAAAAAAATAATGTATAATCCTTAGTATTATATATAATAAACTTAATCTATTTCGGACAAAAAAAGTTTTCTTATATATTTTTGTTTTATTATTTTTTTCAGCATCTCATCACGGTCGCTTTTTTTTAAATACCAGATTGTAACTAGTAGTGACTACTATTACCACAAAAAAAACCAGACGCTTCAAACACAGGACTTCAAAGATATTGAATCTTAAAATTTTGCATTAGGATTGGCTCTCATGTCCGTGGTATTATTACAGTGGCAGTCATACCAAGGTTTTAAGCTTTATATATTTTTATGATAATAATCTAAGAAAAAACATATTATATCTACTAAAATAATATATAAACTTAATCTAATTCGGGCAAAAAAATGTTTTCCTATATTTTGCTTTTTTTTTTCGGAGGCATATCATCACGGTCGCTTTGTTTTAAATCCTAGATTATAAGTTGCAGTTACTATTATTACCACAAAAAAAACAGACGATTCATACAGAGGACTTCCGACATATTTATTTTTAAAATTTTGGTTTCAGATTACCACTCAAATCCGTGGTTTTACTTTAGTGACAATCACCCCAGTTTTCTAAAGGTTTACATAATAATTTAATTACAAAATTTTGAAAAGCCTCATCTATTTTGGTGATTTTTATTTTTCTATCATTGGGTTTAATTTTTTTCTGAGGCATTCATCATGATAGCTACTACTACAAAGATATTTAATTTTAAAAATTTGAATTATGATTGCAACTCAATTCCGGGGTTTTATTTCAGTGACAGTCATCCCAGTTTTTTAAGTTTTATATGTGATAATTATCCTAAAAAAATATTTGTCCTAAAGTAAGATTTTGCATAGATAGAGATTACATAGAAAATTATTTAAATTAAATAAACCTACTCGGCTTGTATGAAATGTTATCAGAAAATAAAACAGCAATAGGGCTTTCTATTTTGTGAAACAAATTCACTTCAAAAGTGTAAAACGAATTCACAAAGATTTAACTAGGTATAGTAATTTATCTGCTAACGAAATTTTTTCACTATGCTTTACTGTAAGGAACTGTGATAACATACACAAATAACACAAACACAGACATACAAGTATCCTATTTAACTAACTTAATAGATATATGGTATCTAAAGCATCTATACACATATTTTTTTTGACAACCCTATTTCCATAGAAAATTCGAAAAAACTTTAGAATCGTTATATCTCTGAAGTCCTGCATTATAAAAATTTAATTCTTTCAGAATAGGAAGGTACAAGACTGAAGTATTTTTTGTTGGTAAAAAAAAATGCGACCGTCCCATAGGATTCTTTTTTTTTTTTCTGAAAATTATAAAATATTTTTTATCTCAATTTCTAGAGCACATAAAGACTTGTTATTAATAAAAATACTTATGTTTATATTCTTAAATTTATTGCTTATTTTAAATAAAGTAAGTGTTGGTTATTTTGTGAATTATCTGCAAAAATGTTTTTGACAAAGTTCATTGACTTTCAATAAATGCGTTATAGTTTCAAAATTATAAAATATATTTAAAGTCGTGTTTCATATGAAGGTGTATTTCAGTTATATGTATACTATTCAGCGATAAAAGAAGGGTGTCCTCAATTGAAGGAAAATAATATACTGTGCCTCGGTGTGCGCAGTGGTAGTGTGTTGGTGGTGACACCACCACGCACACGCACACGCCAAGCACACGCTTGTGCTTGAGGTCTCAGGTTCGATTCCCATCTCGGCCAAATGTTCGTATGATCTACAAATATTTGTTACGGAGCTTGGGTGTTTTCTTGTATGTATAATATGTATGTACTTACAAAAAAACAGGACAGACAGAGTTACTTTCGCATTTATAACTATAAGTATGGATGTAATGAAAATCTATACTTATAATAAAAATGTAACAGGCCCAATACTGTACATTAGAGATATTTTGAAAAAAAAAATCGGAGGGCTCTCTAATCGATACTGAAGCCAAAACTGTATTTTTTTTCACTTTTGTCTGTCTGTCTGCTGCTGTTCACGCTGAAACTACTGAATGGATTCAAATGAAACTTGGCATGATTTGAGTACATACTACGAGATAGGACATGGGATACTTTTTATCCCGAAATTCAGCACGGTTTCTTGGAGAGAGGGGATGAAACTAAAAATATGTACTTAGTTGTAATTCAATAACACATAGTCCGATTTCTTTCATTCTTTTTTTGCTAGAAAGAAGAAAATAAAAGATAACGGGAAGTCTTTTTTTTTGTCCGAGACTGTACACTGCCTGTGTGAAGCTGAAACAGATATGTAAATATGGCGGTACGAAGTTCGCCGAGACAGCTAGTGTTTAGTAAAACTCATTTTGATAACAACGCCTTATAACGAGTTTAGTGTTAGTTACTAATATTTACATTTAAGTATAGGTACATGTAATATTTATTATACTTATATTGAATAGGTACTTTAATAAATACGAATTTTAAGACTGTAGTCCCTGAGCGTGGGAATTTGTGATTGAACACCCACATTCATATTTTACATGCACACAAACGCATCGGGCACTGTTGCATACTAACCCTGGCAACTAATAAATTTACTTTCGGTTTTTTCTTCTAGTTACATATTCATTAACTGTTCGCCTTTGAAGAATGTTTAAAATGTCCTACAAAGCACGCAATGTATCTTTCTCATATCGGAAAGCCCGCGGACTATAAGTAACTCGTCAACGGCCGAGAATGGGGTTCAAGTGTACCTATTCATTTTTAATTCATTTCATGGACAAATAATATATTTTTACACAGTATAAAATTAAGTCGCTCGCGCTATCTGTCAGCTTAGATCTTTTACAGTAATCAACGGATTTTAATGCTATGTTATGAAATAAAAATTGTATGATATATGTTATATTAATGGAACATAATGTTTCTTAAAAATATAATTTTTGATCGCTTTTATTGCTCATATTGATTAAATTTTACTACGTTTTTGTCAAAAAACGACTCTGAAAAAGTATGAAACAAGTTTTGAAAAGCCGTAGTCACGTGTTTTTAAGAGTTATGGTACGTTTTTATTTTAATTTAAATTTTTATCTTTTTTTTATTTAAAATGTTTTGGTGTAGTGATAATAATAATTTATATGCAAAGTATATTTTAAATACCTAACATAGAAATATAAAAAAAAATTGAATAGATACGAACAAAGTCACCAGCAAATGCTAATAATACCTATATATATTTGAAATGTACAAGTAACACCCTTTCCGATGATACCAAACACGGCATGTTTATGTCAAATTCATTTTTTAATACAGTACTTTATGTCGGCTAGAGGGCGCCACATTAAATTGAGTGACGCGTCATATAGCCTATAAGCAGCGGACGATCAAGACACTTCTAACAATACCTCATTTATCCAGTTCTAATTAGTAGTTAAGGAGCTATGAGGGAACAGATGAACATACATACATAGCCTGTCAAAATCATAACCCTCCTTTGGCTTTGCCATGCTCGGGTAAAAAAATACAGTTAATTTATAAACTCCTTGTTTTTTTAAGACAGTTAAAAAACAAACTATTTGTCTTAAAATTAATATTAACACAGAACACTTTTTGTTTTGTGAATGTTAAGAGTGTAAAACTTTGAAATGGAAACTTCCTTAAATATATAATACTAGCTTTTACACGGGGCTTCGCCCACACAGATTTTCATCCCCTGATTTACCCCCTTAGGGGTAGAATTTAAAAAATTCCTTTCTTAGTGCTCACTTATGTTATATAAAGAACCTACATGCAAAATTTCAGGATTCTAACTTCAGCGGTTTGGGCTGTGCGTTGATCTCTGGATATGTCAGTCAGTCAGTCAGTCACCTTCCTCTTTTATTTATATAGATTACAGATATCAGATAATGTAAGGGATAGGGCATCTATTGTTTTACAATTCACCAATTGATTAAATTCGAACTAAAGGGATGAATAATAATGGAAATGACGTAAAGTATAGATGGGACCCTTTTTTACAATTTTTGTCTGTCTGTCTGTTTGTTTGTGCAGGCTAATCTCTGGAACGGCTGGAGCGATTTTGACGGGATTTTTACTGATAGGTAGTAGTTGGTGTAGTATCGCGGGTAAGACCGTGGGGCTCAGCTAGTTTTTTTTTCAAAAAAGACAACTTCCGTATATATCCAATAAATCCTGTGTCGCGGGGGACTTTACAAACATACATGAAACGGACACAATGGACACCCAGACTCAGAACAACAATTCGTGGATCACACAGTGTTGTCCCATGTGGGATTTGAACCCACAACACCTGATACAGTAGGAAGCGGAAAGGCAACCGCTTAAACCACTAGACCAACCATGCAGTCAAAAATAAAACTGTAATTTTAAGGTCTTTCATTATTTCAGTAGTAGTTATTCAATTCTAACAGAAATCATTAAAAAAAAATTTTTTTTACTTTTTAAAAACAATTTCTCAAAGTGTCTCGGTCTGTCAAAGTGTATTCAAAGTACTCGTCAAGACAAATCAAACGACTCCAAACTCGATAGGTTCCGTCGTTACAAAGTTCCTATGACCACCTTCCAGCTTCAACATCAGATCAGCTCCATGTCATCATAATATAGCATTGTCACGCTATATACTATACATATGCCTACAAAAATTCAACACAATCGGTTGAAGATATCTGCAAAATTGAGTTGCAAGATTCCGTCTTAACAAATATAGTTAGATATATACATACATAGCAAGTTAAAAAAAAAACATAAAAATAAGTTCTGTGTTTATAAAAAATACAAATAATTTTCTTTGAAATTATTCTTTAAAAAAATTAAATTAAATTCAAGAATACAAATTAACAGTTACAATTCGACGCTCACTGGCAACCCACCCTAAAACTTGTCATTTACGTATTAGGGAGCTCAGTGCGAACTACAAACGGACGTGGTGTCACCTTGAATATTCGGCGGGCACTGAATTTTTTGAGCGCGATAAAACTTATTTATTGAAATTTACGGGAGACGATATCTACGTACTAAAATGTATGGAACTTTTGTCGCTAAAAATGAATGATGTTTAGCCTTAGATTATGGCTTTTTGGTGAGAATTAATAAAAAACTAAAACGGTAAATCTTTTCTCCATACTTTTTTCTCGCGAAATAAGAAAAAAACATTTAAAATAGAGCACGAAATAGGACAGAGTGTGCTAATTAAAAAGGTCGATTTCGATGATTTTGATCTTTGTTAAGGCTTTTTTTCACAAAAATAAAGAATTATTTTATAAATTTCACTCGGTAGATTGGTAGACTGATTTATTAAACTACAGAGATTTTTTTTTTAGTGTCAAATATGAATTGAGTTGTTTGTGTTTTGCAAAACTGCAAGTGCCTTTTCGTGCGTTTTTAGGGACGCGCCCGTTAATAAATAATAACTAAAGTAAGTGGTTGGTCTAAATTTATAGTGATATTTGTCTATTACTCTGCTTAGTTAGTGTTGCCATCTTAATGTTTTCAAACCATAAACAAAAGTAATACACACAGCTTTGCTTACAATAAATGAACTTTATCTGTGTTTATATTTTTGTATCTGTTTAAACTTACAGTATTTCATTGCGTTCTAACCATAACAGTGTTTTTTTTCAATAACTTAATAGTCTTGGACAAGTTAATGGCCTATTTAAAAAAAAGTATAACAATACTATAAAAAAAGAATGAAGATGCTGTAATTCTGTACGCGTTACTTACTCCCTCTACGACGAGGACGCAATGTCCTGGCATGGTCAGATTGCTCTTCTCTAGTTCAAACCTGCACACAAAACAAATGTATAAAAATAGGCAAATAGAAAACAATTTAGTTCCCTTTCTGTGTTGCCAATCAAATAATAATTATCTGTAGTCATCATTACTTTAATAGTACACCGCTGGACATAAGTCTCGCTTTCGAAAGGAGGTTTTAGTCGATTATACCAAGACGGCCAGACAGATTGGTATACCTAGGTTCAAGTCAATATTTCTTTCTCTTTGCAGTTCTGTTGTCTTGCTTAGTTTGCTCCCATAAGCCGGGTCTCCATCGAACAAAAATTGTCAATTTTTGTGTTGTCAACACGTGTTGGTGACAAAAGTTTCCGTGATTTCCTTGTGTTGGCAACAAAAATTGTCAACAAATGTTGGGAACAGTGTTTCTGTTTTTGGCGGTAAACGTCAAAAGAATACGCTTGTTGCAAATATTTATTGCCACATTCGAATCGAATGTTTTTCAAATTGTTGGCGACTCGGTGTAGACACAATGCAAACAAAAGTTGGCGATTTTTTAAGTTTTGCAAACAGTTGGAAACACTGAAATTGCCAACAATTTTGGTGGAGACGCGCCTTTAGTCGGCTCTTACGACACCCATGGGATGACTAAAGTGGTAAAAATCCGTCACCACACATCTAATTCGCCAAGTGTCGTGGGTTCAAATCTCACATGGGACAACACTGTGTGATCCACAAATTGTTGTCCCGAGTCTGGGTGTTTTTTGTGTCCGTTACATGTTATGTCTGTTTGTAAAGTTCACTGCGACACAGGATGTATAGGCCGACGTCGACCGTTTATCTGAGTCCTCGCCTGCGCGGTAACAGGGGCGCGTGGGTATGACGACAAAGGGGACTGAGACAGGTGCGGGCGGCGGGCGAATTTTTGTAATCGCTCATTTCGATTGCAACGCGGGCAGCGATCGCACGTGTTAATTATTGCGGACGCCTTGTGAGAGATACACATGTGATAACAATCTCAAGATGAATCGTAAGATCTTCGGTCATAAAGTGAATAGTCAGTGCAAGCAAATGGCTTTAAACGTTTACGAATATTTTAGAAAAAAGAAACTGGACCCAAATTATGTTGAATATCAACAATACATACATTTAAACAAAACCGTAGCAGAAGTTACTGGACTATCGGAAAAGACTGTATCTAGAATCGTACATCAAGGGAAATTATTGAAAGACAACGAAAGATTGTTACCGCGCAGGCGAAGACTCAGATAAACGGGCGGCCTATAATGATGTATATTCTTAATGCGGGAGATGTTTTTTTTTTCTAAATATGTATGCTCACGCTTTCTCAAGTGTACACGCGACGCCTGATGCAACCACTTTCAGCTTCTTCGGCACGACACTTATGGGGCCAAGGTCCACATTTTGAGTGCTGTTAGCCAAGTTGATGACTCCCACCACGGCAGTGTTTGACAGTGACCTGAAACAACCCCTCACGTCGTAGTGCTAGTATACTATCAAGTCGGTTTCTCTTTACTTTTTAAAAGTATAGATATGTCACCGTAAGATTGTAAATACCGTTAGATTATAATCTACCTAGTGAGATTGTAAACTATCGAAAGATTATCAACTATGACATACTGCTTACAATTTAACATAGGTACTATTTTTCGTTTTGTTTCCGGTTAATCTCTGAAACTTGATTGAGATTTGACAGGACTTTAATTGTCAGATAGCTAATGATATAAGGAGTTATTTAGGCTACAACACTGCGGGTCTTAGGTAGTGTATAAATAAAACGATTTATGACACCATATATAATTTACTTTGAAATGATAGTTTTGTAATATTTTCTCGGTTTCATGTTCGCTGTTAGGCTGAGGCCGCACTACGGTTTTTTCCAGCTAGCGGTTAAATCGCCAAACCGCCCGAAGCGCACACACTACGGTTAAAAACCGCGAACAGTGTTGCCAACAGATAAACTACCTCTCCACTAGATTCAACTTCTAGAACCACCAGAAAACCACTAACGAATATACAATACAATGGTCTGGAATTTTATAATCAAAGCAGCATTTGCCTTCCTACCGTCGAACCTTCAAGAAAAGAGCGTACTTCTTTTTAAAAGGCAGGCAACGCCCTTGTGATGCCTCTGGTGTTGCGAGTGTCCATAGGCGGCGGTAATCGCTTACCATCAGGCGATACGTCTGCTCGTTTGCCCCCTATTCCATAAAAAAAAACACAGCATACTCTCAATATAGCAGATAAAAGATTTAACCTCATTCTATTTCTCTGCTTGTTTTTTAATATATTTATACTGCTAAAATGTCTCTCAACATTTTTTGTATACTATAACCTAAAAGTAACCAAGAGATGAAAAACCACCTGAAACATTACAAAAGTAACCTTCTGGCAACACTGACAGAACCGCCCGCGGTTTCGCGGTTTTTCCCGCTAGCCATTCTGTAGGAGGTCGCGGTTTTAAAATCAGTCGTAGTGCGGCCTAGCACTTACACGATTTATGTAACCAAATATCTACAACTAGCTTGCTGTCTTAAATAATGATAGTTTTTTTTTTGACTTTAGATGTTGGTAGCAGATGGTCTCTACAACTATATGCGGGTTTTTTGGTTAGCGCTGAGGGCTCTCAACCGGTTATAATTTTTTAGAGCAGATGAGTTCGGCCTTTCTTGGACTGGACTAGCCTCATGATTGATTCGGATTGCAAATATTTTATACTAACTGTTACCCGCTGCCTTCTGCTTGCTTTCTCCATGCCTTTAATTGAAATCGGTGCAGCGGTTAAGCCGTAAAAGCGTATTGCACAGACAGACAGAGTTACTTTCGAAGTTATAATATTAGTATGGATTCCATGACTCCATTAATCGTTCTTGCTACGTTATTTATTTACGACTAGAAAATCTGTAACTACTTAAATGTATAGTTCAAATGTTTATTTAATAAAAGTATATGTTTTACATCGCAACCTTACCTGGTGACAACCAGCACACTATTTGAAAGTGCCGTAGTGTTCAGTTTGCCGGTGCTCACAGCAGACGTATGTTTCAAAGCGACCACATCTTTGTAGAACTGCAATCAAATTAAATGATGATATTTTAACAGCCCTTGTGCAGTTGTACCATTATAATATGTAGATATGCGTTCTGCACGTTGGAAAAAACAAAAAATACTTACATTATAATGGCTTCTTTTTGCAGCTTGTTCTACAGCTACGTTCACAGTGGCATAATTTGAAGCCACCGGAAGCCAAGTTTTATTAGCATTACTGAAGCCAGCGTTCTTGGAGCTATCCCAATGGAATGGTGTACGAGATGGGTCACGGCTCTTTTCCTGGTAGTGGAAGGGGTCAGTGTTGCAAGCTTGAGGGTCCACTGTCTCTTCCCAGCTGATTTCTCCGTCAGTCATGCCCAGTTCCTCACCCTGGCGATAGAAATTTAAAAGATAAATAAGTTATTTGCTGAAAGATAAACAGATGGTTTGATTTAATTCCCTGCTGATATATAGAACGACATATAATTACACCTGTATCTCTGAAGACTCAGATCCCGGTATTAAATACCCATATCTTGTTAACTAAATAAATGTCTTGATTACCAATTAATATTATACACCTTAAACCTTATTTACCAAGTATGTATTTTTTTAACAATTTCAGGCGAACATAAAAATAAATAAATTGGTTCATCCTATGCAACATAAGAGCCAATGGCAGTTATCCAGGCATTTTGAGTATTTAAAGATAATTATACTGTAAAGTATTTTTGACCTAACAATTAATGGAAAATTTTATTGGAGGTTATGGAACTCGCAGTTATTAATGCTGTGTTGGTCCCTCATTACTTGCATTTCTGTTAACCTCTTCAGCTGAGCTGAATACTTGTGTAAGGACTGGGTTCACGGAATGGTGTGCTGGATATGATTCGACCCCAAAAGCACTTGTCAGGGTCGGGTGCCGTATGCACTACGCTGCCTTAATTTGAAACTTTGTATATTATTATTTGTGTCAGTTGCATTGCTGCTAAAAAATATGTTGCAAGATATACTAATACCTGATATGTGATGGTGACTCCTGGGAGCAGGAGAGCCAACATGTTCATGGCATCGACTCTGTTGTCTCCATACCTCGTTGCCATGCGGCTCTGGTCGTGGTTCCCGTTCTGCAAAGTAGCCGATTATTCAACATCTACGAACAGCTATGTTGATGTTATCATCGCGTCATGGAAAGATAAACAACAGACGTCTATTTATTAGGCACTTGATGCATTAACATGTGAGGGGCCGTGTCCACGGGCGAGAGAATCGTGACTGATCCGCGCTTGTATCGTCAGGTAATCTAGTGTTGTAGGACTTGTAGCTATAATCAAAATCGCTAAAAATGAGTTTTGTCCTATCAAACGACGTTCTAAACCTCAGAGATTGACTAACATTATATATGTCACACTAAACATAGACATTATCTGAAAAACATAGGTACATACAAAAATATTATTTTGGATTAGTAAAATAAAACGGTAGAAGATAATTTTAGAGAAATTTTAGTTCAATGACACAAAAACAGAGATCTCCATTGACAGTGATATATTATGTACTTACAACCCAGTTAGCAACCTTTCCAGCCGGCATGGCCTGCATCCATTTACTAATGGTAGCTTTCATTTCTACAGCGGTAGAATTCGCATTCAGTTCTCCGAGAAACACAAAGTTGAATGGTATAGACCCGTTCCTGGTTGCGTTGCCATAGTAACGCATTATGTGTTCTATGTCGGTGTAGGCTTCTGTCATCATCAGCTTCGACTCGTCTTTAGCCTCGTATTCGTCCAGAACTGCCCTCCAGTCGTACACCACATCGTACGTCTCGTTTTGATCCTTAGTGCAGTTGTGGCTCAAGTACTCGTAGTCATCAGGACCATAGCCAGGCTCATCTATAATAATGATGAAATAAATTATTTAAAGTTCGAAAACTCATTTATAGACACTTTTTTTTTTTAAGAATTCCGACTACCCATCGTTAGTTAGTATACCCTGCCCTGTTGGATAATTTCATGTTTACCTAAATTCTTAGAGCGATGCTATAAATTTCTTTAGATTAAGAGAAGACTTACTAGAAAGTGGTTCGTCTGGGTATTTTCCACCATAATCTGCTGGATCGACTTCAAACAACATATTGACTGCATCGACACGGAACCCAGATACGCCTTTCTCCAACCAGAAACGTAACACATCCTGAAATTATCAATTGTCATTGCAGTGGATTTTATGATAATAATAAAGTTGTTAGTTTTGCAACAGTATTTGTAACTACCATAAAGATGGCCACTTCACTGGCTTATACAGTGTTGACAAACGTGAAAAACAACTTAACTTCGTTATTTTCCTTATTTCCTCTGACAACTCTCTCATTACCTATTTCATTGTAAGTTCTACTATTGAATACTAAATTAAATAGGGATTATTGATATCAATAATTCGTTCTTCTGTTCTATTTTATACTTTAGCAGAAGCCTTCTGCTAAAGTATAAAATAGAATAGAAGGTATAATGTATAGAACGACACATAATTACATTTTCATAATTAAAAAACAAATCCCGCACTAGGAACATAGCCTGTGTCTCAGGGAACTATACAAAACATGAAACGGACTCAAAGAATACCCAGACTCAGAACAACAGTATGTGGATCACAGTGTTGTCTCATGTAAAGTTCGGGCCTACAACACTCAACAGGAGAATGCTTAATTAAACCAATACGCCATTCGTGCAGTTCAGACGTTGATGGTGTTTCACCAGGTCTAATTGTTTTAAAGGGAATATGATACAAACCTTCATTTCCTCATGAACTTGAGGGTGACGATAGTTGAGGTCAGGTTGTCCAATAAGAAACTGATGCAAGTAGTACTGCTTCCGTTCTTCGTTATACTCCCACGCGCTCTTGCGGAATACGCTTATCTGGAGACCATTAAAGAAAGACGAATGGATAAAAAATTTTAGTATTAATACATTGCCTAGCGGCACTAAATTTCTTTCAATACCTAGTCGCTTTTGCCAGAAGCAAGTTCCACGGTCTTAACATAAGAAAGTTTTTAACTTACCCAATTGTTTGGCGGCATACGATTGTTCTTTGTGTCCGTAGTGCCATTCGCCCATATATAGTAATCGGCATACGTGTCATTATTTTGAATTGATTTAATGAACCATTCGCTTGCGGTACTCGTATGGTTCGGTACATAATCCAAAATTACTCTAATACCTGTATAGAGCACACAATTTAATATCTCAAAAGAAGAATAAAAATATTACCTATCTAAGTACCTAAATTATATTACGTTAGACCTTCTGTTTATAAATCTATTTAAGTTAATACTTTCTTCTTCTTATTAAAATATAAAAAAACCGGCCAAGTGCGATTTGGACTTTCGCACTAAGGGTTCCGTACCATTATCTAGCTAACTAACAAAAACGAGCAAAAAATCACGTTTATTGTATGGGCGCCTTCTTAAATATTTATATTATTCTGTGTTTTAGTATTTGTTGTTATAGCGGCAACAGATACATCATCTCCAAAAATTTTAAGTGTCTATCTGTCACGGTTCATGAGATACAGCCTGGTGACAGACGGATGGACAGCGAAATCTCAGTAGTAAGTATGGGGGGACTGTGCGAATACTGTGTCGGAGGGACTTTACAAACATACATAATACATAGACACTGACTCAGAAAAACAATTTGTGTAACACAAAAAGTGTTGTTCCATGTGGGGTTTGAACCAGCAACACTCAGCGCAGCAGAAAGAACGTTTTAACCACTACGCCATCATTGCAATACATTTCCAATTTTCAAACGTATTATCAATTCATGGATTGTGCATGTATGTAGTGAGCTTGTGAATAATTTCATATTGTGTTCAAATAGACCCGTACCCAATCTCTTTGCATGTGACATAAGCTCGTCAAAATCCTGCATTGTGCCGAATACCTCGTCGATAGCCCTGTAGTCCGTAATGTCGTACCCAAAGTCTTTCATAGGCGATTTGAAGATCGGCGACATCCATATTGCGTCCACGCCTAGGTCTTTCAGATACGGAAGCTTCAAAGTAATACCTGGCCATGTTATAAATAGACAATATATTTTTTATTTTCAAATTAATTTTAGTGTTTCTATGCCAGTTACAAAATACTTTTACTCTCGTCTATATCTTATGTTTTTCCTATTTAGTTTTTTCTTTAATAAAAACAAAGGTGTTCTAAAATATAAATTATGTGAAGTTAAAAAAATTGGCATTGATATAAATCTCGTTATACCTAATTAATTAAAGCAAAATCTCTTCTCAGTTCTCTTGTTACCAACCTTTGTACCTAAACTAGACGTATTCTAAAATAATTTATTTCGTCAAATTCGATTTTTATCTCAAGTATATTATAGACAAATAAGTTAATTAACGATTTATTTAAATATGTAGTGGTAAAAACTAATAACGTTTTTAAATGAATTCAACATTTTATACGTCCCTTACCGTTTAAATCGCCGACGCCGTCGTTATTCGAGTCTTTAAAGGAGCGCGGATATATTTGATACACAACCGCGGACTCCCACCACGCTGCACCACTCACTGTCCCCACGAACGCCCCAACCATAGATACCAACCACACCAGAGACACACCCATTTTTATTTACTAAGTGAAAATAATACGATAGTAAATAATTAACCGTGTAACAATTTTGGATAAGTTTTTGTGAGAAATTAAAAAAAATCTAAAGTAAGTTTTATGATCAAGTAACTAATCCGATCTAAATATTGCCATGATGAAGGTTTCTTACAAAGTAATTTTAATATTATACAGGCCGACGACAGCGTACATATTTTTATGATACATGAAGTTTTAAATACAGAAAGGAAAACTTAGGAATGACTATTTTATTAAAAGCAATAAAATTGTGAACACAACCGACCTGCATTCACTGCAGTAGCGCAAATGAAGAGTCATTCACATCCACTCATTTATAACCTCGAGGAGTCAAGTGCTCTGTAAATTCCACATTATCTTATCACGGGAACTTTCGTAATTAACTCTAAGATCTCGGCTTAAGTATCGCTGTGTATAGTTAACACGGTACTACATTCTTTTGTGAGGGCAGAAATGTTCAATTAGTATGCTAAGGTGGAAGCGCCGCCCGTGCGAGTCAGCTACTATTATTAACAGAGATACAGACCACAAATGTTAGTCTTAGTCATAAACCTTTTGAGAAGCAGAACACTAAGATGTGGTTAGGTTAGTGGGAGGGAAGCCCCGCGAGGAGGCGACATATGCGTGTGGCGGCGTCGCCGTCTGGTTTTAGTTGGTCCGATTCCGACAACCATCACGCCGCAAACCCCGGTGGGGTGACGGCACATGGGGGTTTCCACACGTAAAAAAAGGAGGGGGAGGAGCACTTTTTACCACTCTCTGGCAAAGCGAACAATGGAGTCCCGAGTTCTGCTGATCTTAAGAGGTGTCGGAAAGTAATTACAAGTGATAAACACTCCGACCGCATCCGCTTCTACAGTGCCTTTCCCACCGATCTATTTGGATGGAACGTTATTGTGAGCTCCTCTGGCAAGATTCAAGGTTTGTCGAACTCTTTGAGGCGATCTGTATGAACATACCTTGGGGATCAACTTTATCACAGAGACCAGATAGCTTTGTTTCGCAGTCTTTGTACCAAATTTCTAGCAATTCCTGCGCTGCGAAGTTTGTACCTCAGTCGTCTCGTAAGACACCTATGGGATGAATAGCGTTGGTAACACACTTTGTATTCTTAATCCGTCACCACACGAATGTTAAAAGATAGAAATAAAACATATTTCAGAGTAATTTAACTTTATTGAGTTATAATCTTGATTTATAAAAGAAAACAAGTAGACAGAACGACAGAACTGTACAGTCATTTGGGTTAATAAAACACTGGTGATTTCACAATCAACTATTATCACTATTGACATTGGCTCAATAAGTGAAGTCATTACATTAAAACATCCCTATTTATCTTATAATCTATTTTATTCTTAAGCACTTGTACGTTTTATAATGTATTTAAACAACAGAGTTTACAGAAACATTGTTTATTTAATAATTAGCTTTTTATTTTTTATTAAATTTAGAAGAAATTTTGCTTTTTTTTACTGACAAAGAGAGCAGACAAAAACTTGGAAATGTTAAAATTAATCTGTGCTTCAAGAGAAATTATGTACGTTAAGGCCTGTATTCACTTGGCTTAGTGCGAGTGCAGGTGCTTAGTGCGGGTGATCGGTGATTGGTGGAAAGTACGTGAAGACAGCGAATTCGCGGTCCACACCTATTTTCTACCAATCGTTGATCGCCTGCGCTTCACACCTGCACTCGCTCTAATCAAAGTGAATACGGGCCTTTAAACAAAGTAAAGTTTTCTCTGCGAGATCTTTATCTAATAAATAGGTAAAAGTTCTTTAGGATTTAAAATATATTCTTTCAATTGGACTTCTAACTACTATCGACACGAACATTATTAGATAAAATCTATTAGAAAGAGTTATATTTGTTACTTTATACAAACCCTGTTTTGTCTATACCTCTCGATTTATACAAATTTTCTTTAAAAGTCAGAGGTGGTGTAGACAGCTGGTTTTAGTTACATTCGGTGTAAACACGCTGTAGGTTTATATTTTTATTGACATTTTGTTTAACGTTGAAATATTTTAATTAATTTAGCATGGTTTTTTTGTACTTTTAGTAATAAGCTTTTGTGTATTTTTTCCAGAAGATGAATAACTTCTTCAAATACAATTTTTATGTAATTTACCATTTTATTTCCTATTATATCGTTTTTTTTAACAATAAAAATACGATTTTAAGTCAATAAGATTTTTAAACCTCATTAATTTATTTTTCGAAGTTTAACAATTACATAGGACTTGGCCCAAAATCTCGACTCAACAAATCAATATAAAGTTTACATCCCACTAGATCAAAATATTTAATAACTTTATTTGGGAGTTGATTTTTTACTATACAACATATTTAAATGATACAAAAGAAATCAACTATCATACAAAGGTTAATTAAAATATTAACAATATATTAAATTTATTATGCCTTGGGACATAACGAAAACAAATTTCTTATACTCATTGTTACATAAAATATTATGAAATTGATAACGTTATCAGATTATTTCTATAATCGATTGAAAATAGTTCTTTATGACAGTTTCAAGTATCGGAATGGGTTAGATGCTATATAAATCTATAACAAGGATTACCTAACGCTAACTAGATTGAGCTTTAGAAATTCGTCAGCAAAATTCACGACATAACCTAGAAATTCTAATTTACACAATACATTCACATTTTGTTGTTTCTATAGAAAGGTTAGTTTGACATTCTTTCTGTTACTACTGATAATAATATTCATGCATCACATTTCAGCCACGTACCTAAGTATAGGCCGAAAAGGGAGGCCGAATATTTTGACGCACTCTCACATCATATTAATTTTTCACGCGAATGTTTAATATTATGACTAGATCGACTGCATATCAAATAAAATAGAGTAAAAATGGAGGGAATATTTATAAAAAAAATACTATTTACTTGATCTAAAGATTCTTATGGATAGGATTTTAAGTTGGTAGTTCTATCTCAGTACATTTTTTTTTAAATTACTTTTCAACTAGTAGAAGTAATTAAATAAATATATTGTCCTATAGATTTCACAACAAATCAAAATCTTGTACAGGTGATATGCCGGCTGAAAATTTTATGGCCGAATTGAATATTGGCGAAGACTCACGCTATTAATTCGTACATAATTTAAAATTATGGACGTGAGGGTCCATAATTTTAAATTAACTGTTGTTAAAATTTAATTATTACTGTTGAAATTTAATTATTATTAATTTTTACTAAATTTAAATTAACTTTACTTTTTTTAGATGTAAAATATAAAGTTCAGACTTTAAATACTCATTATAACTGAAAACACATTAGAATGAAAAATAAATGAAGCGAAATAACACTCAGAAAAAAATCCTAGAGGCATGACTACCGTGCTAAAGAAAAAGGACACTTATTGACATGTCAAATTTAACTCAAACACTAAATGGGATAAAGTTGTATCGTTCGATCGTTCATTAAGTTTAGATTAGATCAAGATATAAATTTAGTGATCAGATACAAATTTCCCTCATTAAATTATTTTAGGTAAATTAGTATACTTTTGATATACTGAGTCTATTTTGACATGTCGAAATGTAAACCTTTTTCTTCTTATGTCATATTTAGAGGTTTTTGTCTTCTAGAAGTTTCCATATCAGAAGTAGAAACCTACCAATTAAATTGACTTTTTTACAGAGTTTTAAGAAATATTTGTACTTTGATTTGAGTTTATTTCTACTTAAAATGTCGGTAAATTACAACAATACAACTGTAGTAATTATGTAACAATATTATTTATATTTAAATCACAACTTGATAACATGCGATCACGGCCAAATAAATTCAAAATATACATCATATAGACAATTTTAGATTTATTGTCATTAATGTCATGAATAACAATGTTATTTCGTCACTAAGATTTAAACAGTGAGTAAATAATTTTGTATTTTTAACACTGACACTAATATATAAAGAAAAATGTAACAAGTAATCAATAAGGCTTCTACTATAATGCTGCTAAATATAATAGGAGCGAAATGTATTATGTAATAACTAGATATGTCTTAAAACTACTAGGATAAAAACTGAGGAACTTTCAATCGACCGAAATTTTTAGCTCTACATATTTATCGAGAATATTATGTACCCAATTGTTTGGGCCTTTTCTCCTTGATTTATGTACAATTCAATAGTTTATTATACGTTTGGATGGCTCTTGATTGCGTTCAGAAATGGAATTAGGTAATCGCTTTATTTGACGTTTCAGTGGAACGGTATTGATCGTAGTCAAAGTAGAATATTTCCTAAACGCGATCAACAATAATCTTACGAAAACTACAGACAACTTCACTCTCTTTTTAAATTGAATTTTAAAAAGGAACACATTATATTCTCGTTCACATTTTATTAAAACAAATTGATGACACAATCATAGATTTTTACAACTTCATAATATTTACAAAATGTACAAGGCTTTATCTCATATCGAGATGGATATATTTCACTTATTTTATGTCCACATTTTTTAACAATATTTTTCTTATGTTAGGTTTAAAATCTCGTTACATTCATCATTAAACTGGCAACATTGTGTGTATTAAGGTTTAAATATGGAATAATTAATACTCTTTACTACACTCAAGTAAGTCATCGTGGCCTTTAAAGGTTCCGTTATTATGTCTCATGACGAGAGGTTATGCATCCTTTGCGGATAATATAAATATTTACAGACAAAACGGTCCAACTTTAAAGTAAAACTAAATTTGAGTCGAAAAACAGTCACTAAATTTTAGGGTTTAAAGTCTAATCCAATCGTATTTAAATTTTTGGCACTTAGTCCACAAAGTCAGCAGTTCAAAATGAGCTTATTATTCTCATTTAAGTGGAAGGGACTAAAGAGATTACAATGTTACCAGTAAACGGAGTAATGTCATTTTAAAAATAATTTAGTCTGTATGAAAGGGTAAGTTAGCTGCTACTCTAGATTTTTTCTTTCTAAGCGGCCGCGATGAGGCTTCCGGGGGTGGTTGCGCTACCTGTTACACAATATATACTTCTGTAAGTTTTTTTTTTTAAATAATTTACATACTAGTAAAATAATAATAATAAATTTCATAGCAGTAAGCTCAGATAAAAATAAAACCCAACTACGACAAAAAAAGACGCTGAAAAAGTATGAAACAAGGTTCAAAATCATAACCCTCCTTTGGCTTTGCCGTAGTCGGGTAAAAAAAGGTAGATAACGCACGGCCTTATTCTTGTTGAAGCATAAAAAAGTAGCGTAGTTCCAAGTAAACACACGCGTTAACGCACTAACTATGCTATAAACTAAGCTACTTTTCGTCAGTATCGTACAAGTATCATATATGTAGCGTAGTTTATAGCATAGTTAGTGCGTTAACGCGTATGTTTTCTTGGAATTACGCTACTTTTTTATGCTTCAACAAGAACAAGGCCGTGCGTTATCTACCTTTTTGTATTTGATCTGAGGCAGTAAGTGATAATTTATCTATTGGTTTTGGTGTTCTGTTCTGATCGAAAGTATGAATAGAATCCAAGTGTCGTGGACACTGCGAATGCATATAATGCAGCATGGTAACCCACATTAAGATGCCTATTGAGATGCTTCTGCATCAAAGGGGCTGGTTAATTTGTACACTCGTAAAATAGCCAGTTTCGAAGACTACAGAAAGGTGTATTTTCATAACAGAAAGTGATGCTTTTTCCCGCTGTCCATTAGGATTCACCGTCTAGATCCACTGGTGGATCAAACAGCACGCTGAAGTTCACTATAGTTCTGGGTGTATACTGTTGTACCTCAATAACCGACTTCAAAAAAGGAGGTGGTTATCAATTCGACAGTTTTTTTTTGTTATCTCATAACTTTCGACTGGGTTTACCGATTTTGATGATTCTTTTTTTATTTGAAAGCTGGTGGTTCCCGTGTGGTTCCATTTCAATTTGGTCCAGATTGAAGTCGTTGTTTTTTGTTAAAATTTGTGATTATTTATCAACAGTATTCAGGGAGTTTGGCAAGATTCATCACTGAACCCTTCCTAAGGAGCCTCGATTCAAAATAAAAATTGCGAAAACGACAGGATGATATAAGTTGAAGCTTCTAAAGGCCATTTCTACTGGTTTTACATTGATTAAAAAGAATCTCAATTAATAAAATCATCCTGTGAAAATCTAATCATCAATATCTAGGTCACTAACCACACTAATGGCTATTAATGTGGTAATTGTAGTGATTTAGTTCTTGGATTATAGAGATAAACGATAAAAAATAGTTATAAGAGCGTTTATATGTATGTATTAAAAGCTACATATATTACAACATAGATATAATATGATTCGATGTGGCATTAGAAATATCTACACTATTATATAAAGACGTAAAATTTGTGCGTTTGTGAGTTTATGACGTTGTAGGGGGTGATCTCTGCATCTACTGAACCGACTTTGAAAATTCTTTACCAATAAAAGGTTACGTTATTTGTGAGTGACATAGGATACATAATGATACGAAAAGTGGAAAGCCTAATTCGTGGTAGCCGGATTTGCAAAGTCGGCGAAAAATATGTTTACCGCCCAACGAAGTGGGCACGAGTCATACTTAATATATATGCTAATCATCTATGTGAATAACATAGATAACATTAAAATAAATAATAAGATATGATGTCACGACCTAAAGTATCCGTCACGAGAAGCTATAAATTATGTAAACAAAGGTCCAGGAGCTCACAACATTTGGTTCCAAAAAAACAACTTTTTTTTTCAAATAATTATCAAAAGTATAATAACAAAATACTAACAAAAACAATAACAAAATTAACAATAACAGCCATTGCATTACATATTATCTCTTTAGTAGTACTTTTTCTTAATAGTCCAGGATTCCGGCTTCTATTTTTACTCGACTACGGCAAAGCCAAAGGAGGGTTATGATTTTGACAGGCTATGTATGTAAGTATGTATGTATGTTCATCTGTTCCATCATAGCTCCTTAACTACTTATTAGAACAGGACAAATGAGGTATCGTTAGAAGCGTCTTGATCGTCCTCAGGTTATAGGCTATATGACGTGTCACTGAATCTAATGTGGCGCCCTCTGGCCGACATAAAGTACTGTATTAAAAAATAATTTTGATTGATAAATTACCATTTATTACTATTAAGCTAGTTTTTCGTGAGTAGTCATTTTGATGAGACGGATGAGGAAGTAGGAAACTTCTTGATAAACCATACATTTTATAGGCTTTTTTTAATAATGTTCATAAATTTCTTAAGATTTAATAAAAAAGCCCACAGTTAGTAATCAAAATTCAAGAATCGTCAAGTCGACATATTTTTGCATGCTACCTTTGTTAACACGATCGAGAATTTTTGTAAGAGTTAAAGTTTGGCGTCTCATAAAAATTAAGCTACTTGCGAAAAATTTG
Organism: Diaphora mendica; assembly: GCA_949125395.1. NCBI lineage: Eukaryota > Metazoa > Arthropoda > Insecta > Lepidoptera > Erebidae > Diaphora > Diaphora mendica. The sequence goes on from OX421316.1 coordinate 5,915,986, forward strand.
TTTAATAGTAATAAATGGTAAAAATAAACCCGGGGTCCTGGACTATAATGTAAATTTGCACTATAGTTATGCAATAGGGCCAAAAACTTACAATATACATTGACTTAGACGAAATGATTTTGAACGTAGCTAATTAATTACAAATATATGTATTTGAATATTAAAAATTATACCATATACTTTTTTGTCCTTTATTATTTAAGGGGTTTTTATTCTTTCGGATATGGCAATACCACTCCATTCTATTTCTACTATTTTAAAAGACAACTCCCGCACTAGGAATAAATCCTGTGTCGCGGGGGACTTTACAAACATACATGAAACGGACACAAAGAACACCCAGACTCAGAACAACAATTTGTGGATCACACAAAGTGTTGTCCTACGTGGGATTTGAACCCACGACACTTGGCGAAGTAGGACACGGCGTGGCGACCGTTATACCACTAGGCCAAACGTGCAGTTAACTTTAACCATTTTAATACGGTATTTTACTGTTAATGAGAAAAAAAAAATTGTCAGCGTATTTGTTTTTGTTTACAAAGCCAACTGACGTCAACACCACAGAGCAATATGGCGTCCACTGCGGCCAGCGTTTTTGACAAATTACGCGCGAAATTTAAATTGAATAAAAATGATGTTTTTTTTGACATTAAGACACTTCAAAAATGGGTGTTGACATCTAATAAAAATATGTTTTTTTTTTTTTTTTTTTATGTACAGCCCGCCATAATGACTCTACTCAGCCTGATGGAGAGCATAAGCAGAATCCAAGAGTGGTGGTCACCATACTCATTGCGAATGCAGACAATGCGGTATGGCGACCCACACTATGGCGGCCTAGTGATGCTGCTGCATCTTTTAGTCTAGTCAACAAGTATGGAACTTGTTGACTAGACTAATTGGGCCTCCGGTCTCGCGCTCACCAACGAAACACGACAGCAAGAACGCTGTCATTTTACGTTGATTTTGAATGTTGATGTTACACTTAGATCATAGAGGAGTCACCGTGGGCTTAGTCATGTGACAGATAAATTTAAGCTCCATTGGATGTAGGCGAAGACAGAATCATTAGGAGGTTCTAACGTCCGCGTCACTACTATAAAACCTATCGACTTTTCATACTGTTTTAAACTGTTTTTATACTGTTTTCTATTTTAAAGACTTTCTATACATTTGTAAGTCATCGTGGTTTTCCTTTTGTTTTATTGACGGGGTGGAAAATCCCTTCGGATCTCCGGCTCCTTGGGAACGCATGAGTAGGCATATGGTGTTTTCATTGAAAATCCCCCAACGGCGGGACTCAGGTGTCCTTCTCTGGGGAGGACCCAGCATTTCATGTTTTAATATATACTAGATTTTACACGCGGCTTCGCTCACGCAGACTTTCATCCCCTGATTTACCCCTTAGGGGTGGAATGTCAAAAAATCCTTTCTTAGTGCTCACTTACGTTATATAAAGAACCTACATGCAAAATTTCAGGATTCTAGCTTTAGCGGTTTGGGCTGTGCGTTGATCTCTGGGTAAGTCAGTCAGTCAGTCACCTTACTCTTTTATATATATAGATTACGAGTATAGTAAAAGTTTTCTTAGTAAAGTAGTAGTAAAAGTACTTACAGCTTGCAAGACAGGTTGAGGATTCTGTAGAAGGGCCGGGGGTGGCTGATTTGGGTTCATCGGCGGTCCACCGGGAGGTACCGGGCGTCTGCAAACATGGGATGTTTATTACCAACTTAAAAATATCTTAAAAAGGTTTCTTATTTTAAAACATCTTAATATATTTATATATAATGTCCTACTAACCGATAACGGCCATGGCGGCTAGTCTCAACGGAGACCAGCCAACTTTGCAGGAAATATTATAGTGCACAAGTGTGTGCGCAAACATAGGTGCACTCTCTGTTCCCTCTCTCTCATAATCCGATTAGACGCCTAACCGACACGACTAGGGAGAGATTAGGCGCAGGACCGACAGCTTTACGTGCTCTCCGAGGCAAGGGGGGTTCAGACCCCAAATTTCCAAACTCCGAGCTGTTATTAAGTATTTCTATAATCAGAAAAACTCAATAACACTTTTGGCCCGACCCGGGATTCAAACCCGAGACCTCTTGATCGGCAGTCGCATACGTCAACCGCAAGACCAAGGAGGCAGTTATTTAGAGCACATATTAGACAACAAGCAATGCTCCTTTTTGCTCCTCGTTTGCGTCTCGTATTGCCCGTAGCGTGATAATTTCCTCCCGTTTTTTAATCATTTTTCATTGGTGCTCCGCTCCTATTGGTCGTAGCGTGGTGATAAATGTACTATCCAACACTGAAATAATTTTTCAAATCGGACCAGCGGTTCCTGAGATTAGCGCGTTCAAATAAACAAACAAACTCTTCAGCTTTATATAACAGTATAGATTTATCATATCTGTGTCCCAAATTCAAAAGTAAAAAACAATTAATTACTAGTTTTAGGGCAATTTAAGCAATCTTAGCCAATCTATGATGGATGGTCAATGATGTTATAGTAAAAATGACTATACATCATTGTGGGTGGTAGTTACTAAATGAAGACACCGATCAGTTTGTTGACCATAATTCATATTTATAATCACTGCTCTGCATTGTTTTTTATACTATTATGGTCCATAATAGCATAAAAAACAATGCAGAGCAGTAATTATAAATATGATAAAACATACATCGATAAAAGCACTTTGATACGGTTCGTTCCCCAGTCCTGGCATAAAAATGTTTACATAAATACGTAAGTGCTTGGTTAAGTGCTGAAAACTGAGTAATACGAATCTATTGTTGATAACAGCGATAAAAAGATTATGTTGTTATTTTATGAATACTCTTGGTTATATTTGTTGTGTTTTTTTTTTTTTTTTTTTTTTTTTAAGTTTTGGCTGCGCCAAAATGACTCTGCTCTGCCTGATGGAAAGCACGAGCAGATTCTAAAAGTGGTGATCACCATCCTCAATGCGAATAAGGACATTGCAGCATGGTGACCTACACTATGGCCGCCTAGTGAGATGCTTTTTTACGCCCCGCTTAAAGGACCCGGGATCATAGTGGGAGGGAAACACGTGCGCTGGAAGTGAGTTCCAGGTTTTGACCGCTCGGCACAGAAAGGACGAACCGAAGCGATGAGTACGAGATCGTATGTCTACCATTCTGAAGCGGTGACTTCCAAGGCCGGCACGTGTTGTCCTGTAGAGGAAGGGGGAAGGGGGGACCAGTTGGAAGAGCTCCTCAGAACACTCTCCGTGATACAAGCGATAGAGTACTGCCATAGAGGCGACATCTCTACGCAACTGCAGGGGCTCAAGGGACTCGGTGGCTTCAGGACTGTTGACAATGCGGATTGCTCGCCGCTGCAACCGGTCGACAGCGTCAAACAGGTACTGTGCGGCACCATCGCAAAGATGAGAACAGTACTCTACGCACGAGCGAACCTGGGTCTTGTAAAGAAGACACAGATGCTCGGGCGAGAAGAACCGTCTCACCTTGTTTAAAACACCTAGCTTCCGCGAGGCCGCTTTAGTGACACTCTCAACGTATTCGCGTGGGTTGAGATCTCGGCAGATATCCATGCCCAGGATATCGAGCCTACCTTGTAATGCCATTTGAGTGTTCTGAAAAGTGGGAAGGGGAAGGAGTGGAGACTTTTTGGCAGAGAACGCGCACCCCTGTGTTTTCTTGGCGTTGAACTCGACCAGATTCTCACAGCCCCATTGAGAAATGCGGCCCAGAACATGGTCGAGTTGAACGACAAGCTCCTGTCGTTTTTCCTCGATATCTGCAAGCTTGGCTGTTGGATGTCCAAAATATCGTCCGTGAACTGTACTGTCGTCTGCATAGCAATGAATGTTGCCAAGGGCTAACATGTCATTGATATGCAGAAGAAACAGTGTGGGCGACAGGACGGAGCCCTGCGGTACTCCGGCATTAATCGACTGAAAATCGGAGGCCGCACCGTCGCAAAGGACTCTGATGCGGCGCTGGTGCAGGAATGCGGCAGCCCAGTTGCAGAGTTTGGGGGGCAAACCGAAAGCCGGTAGCTTGGAGAGAAGCGAACGATGCCAAACCCTATCAAAGGCCTTGGCCATATCAAGGCTAATGGCCAGGGATTCCCCATGCCTGTCAATAGCCTCACCCCAAAGGTGTGTGACGTACGCTAGAAGATCACCCGTGGATCGGTTCGGTCTAAAACCATACTGACGATCATTTAGTAGGGAGTGATCTTCCAGGTAGTGGACCAGTTGTTTGTTTATTATCCGCTCAAACACTTTGCAGATAATGGAGGTGACGGCTATCGGACGGTAGTTGGCCGGGTCGGAGCGGTCGCTTTTTTTGGGGATGGGTTGAACATTCGCCTCTCTCCAAACCTCCGGTACAGTTCCCGAGGAATATGACAGGCGATACAGACGCGTCAATATCGGAGACAACTCTGGTGCACAGTTCTTAAGAACCACCGCTGGGATACCGTCGGGTCCACTGGCTTTCCGGACGTCGAGTGACCGAAGCTCCGCACGGACTTCACTCAGCCGGACGCGAATGTCCCGCATTGTAGTGTCGCAGGTCGGAATAGTAGGCGGGTGCTTGCCGTGGTCATCGATTCGCGAGTTAGCCGCAAAGAGATCAACCGGCAGTTTCGCTTTCTCCTGCGGCTCAAGGGCAAGTGATCCGTCCGGATATTTCAGCGGTGGTAGCGAAGGCTGACAGAAGTTGGACTGCACGGCTTTAGCCAATCGGCAGAACTTTCGGCTACCCGTAGGGTATGCAACGAGTTCTTGACCAAGCCGCGCGATGCGCTGGGCATCCGCTCTGATGTAAGCCTTCTTGCATTCCCTAGTGGCTTTGTTAAACGCTGCTTTTAGTTGATCAATGTCAGGCGAGCCGTGAGCGCGGGCCCTGGTCCATGCGCGATACGCCGATTGCTTTAGTGAAACAGCATGGGCGCACTCGCGATTGAACCAGGGACGGGTCGTCGGGTTGGCGACCTCACTGTAGGGAATGTAGTATTCCATTCCGACAGTGATTTCGCCAGCCACGGCGGCTGCACTTTGCGACAGATCTCTATCTCTGAAGCAGCGTTGAGCCCACGGGATGGATGCAAAATAATCCCGCATTCCATCCCAGTCTGCCGACGAGTAGTGCCATAAACGTCTTTTTGCTGCCACTGGTATGCGGAAAATTATATTATTTGTCGTAATATAGGTATCAATATAACAAATTTTGTTACCTGACTACAGTGAAGCCATAAGGAAGGGTAATATTTTAGGCAATCCGTGTAAGTTTGTATGTTCCACCATAACGCCTCAACTATTGCAACGATTTTAAGGAACGAGGTGTCAATAGGTTTGTAAAACGGCCCAGGTGACATAAGCTATTTATATTTTATCAAAAGTTTTTACATAGTCAGGGCATAGTTTCTTAAGCGTTTCTTGTTACGAACCTAGTAACTAAAAAAATTGGTTGTCTGTATTGGTATTGGTGGTTTACGGACGATAGTTTAAGGCAACGTCATAACAAAACATTGATGAAATGATGAGAGATAGGTGCGGCGGGCGGCGCTTAGATCTCTCATACAACGACGTACAATGAGTGCAATGGGACGTGCAGCCGGCGTTCATCAATTTATTAGACGTTATCACGTCAAAATATTACAAACTGATATCACACTAATATTATAAAGGCCAAAGTTTGTGAGTGTGTATGTTTGTTACTTCTTCACGCGCAAACGGCTGGACCAATTTGGATGAAACTATACAGTAATATAGCTTATACATCAGAATAACACATAGGCTACTATTTGCCGTGATAACCGACATACACTCGGGCGGAGCCGCAGGCAACAGCTAGTCACACTAATACATATATATATATGTAGCCCCTAGCACAACGGCGTATTGTAGACGCGCAGATGACGCGCGTATACGCGCTTCAAACGAGATTTGAACGCAACCTTGTATCCTAAGCACACGGGGCGGTCATGAAACGCGTATACGCGCAGATACAGCGATACAGACGCGCTGTAGTCGTTCGTAGACAATCCTCGTCAGTTTTACAATGACGTCTGTTGGGACAGCACTGCTTACTCTTGTTTTAGTACTGCTTTTAAAAAGAAAAAATATCTATTTACGAGTGTAAAAAGATTGTGTGGTCATTATCATACAACATTTACAAAATTGGTATCCCTCCCCTACCCTTTCTACGCGGTTCAAACGCGTTTTGAACGCGCGTTTGCATCGAGTTTTACGCGCGTTTGAATATTTAAAAACGCAAAAATCGACATCTACGGCGCAGAAAACGCGAGTTCCTGAAACGCCCATCATCTGCGCGTTTAAAATAAGCCGTGTGCTAGGGGCCTAAAGGGAGAAAGTTTGTAAGTGTGTAAGTTTGTTACTTCTTCACGCAAAAACTACTGAACGGATTTTGATGAAACTTTACAGTAATATAGCTTATACATCAGGATAACACATGGGCTACTATTTGCAGCGATAACCGACATACACGCGTGCGGAGGCGCGGGCGACAGCTTGTATTATTATGATTTTGAGATTATCTGAGTGTTTTTGGGGAAACTATGATGTTTTTTTCCAATTATCGTCACCGGTGGTGATATATGGAATCTTATGTAGAGTTACATAAAGCATCTTGTACCCTACTGGATAGTTGAATTTTTAAGCTTATTTTTTGTATTTATTTAAAACTTATTGCACTTGTTGTACAAAGGCGGATTTGAGACATTGTCTCCCAGTCGACCTTCAGGTGATGTAGAAATAAGATGCGGTAGTTACAGATATTGAGTTATCACTACCAGTAGGGATAAAAAGTTTTCAAGGGTTGTTTTTATGATTAGATATGCCTGTATTATAATACATGGAGTAGAAGATTCCATAGGTGGCGATAAATAGAAAAAAGTTTCAATTATTCCCACTAGGCGCTAGTGAAGATAATTTAGTCGGGAAATTCGACTAGAGGCATTAATGTATACTCTTTATTCTTATAACTTTAAGGAAATACAATGAACGGGGTCGGGCGAGTCATTCGATTCCCCCACTCTCCCCACTATGAAACTTGACGTGTTTCCACTATAAAAGCCGAAACCACTGGAGCTGTTTGAACGGCACCGGCACTCTTGGCTCTGGCATACCTCGGTGCACTACCTGTGTACCACTCTTAGCTTAACCTCGACTCTCTGGATAATTATTTTGTGCAAACGAACTTTTATTATTATTATATTATACTAGCTGAGCCCGCTACTTCGTACACCTGACATTTGGATTTTCAATTTATTTTTAGTTTTTCACCGTTTAAACCTTCCCTGGACTACGGTAAACATTTCAAAATCTAAATCGGCAAAGCCGTTCTCGAGTTTTAGCGAGACAAACGAACAGCATTTGATTTTTATCTATAAGAAAATAATTATTTCCGACTATATATCAGTCGCCGTCTGAATTTTACCTGAATAGATTAGCATTAAAATATTGATGATTAGTTATAAGTTGCCATTTTTGTTTAATACCCTCGTTTTATTAACTATATTTTTTTCTTTTTTAAAAGACAACTCCAGCACTAGGAATAAATCCTGTGTTACGGGGGACTTTACAAACATACATGAAACGGACACAAATAACACTCAGAACAACAATTTGTGGACCACACAAAGTGTTGTCCTACGTGGGATTTGAACCCATGACACTTGGCGAAGTAGGAAACGGCGTGGTGACCGTTAAACCACTAGGCCAAACGTGCAGTATGTCTATTTCAAAATGAAAGAAAATGTATTTTACAACATACATTTTTAAGCTATTGCATAGCTTTTATCGCGGGCTTTGGGGCCTTTGTGCAGAAATTCCGTAACGTAACAAAAAAAAGAATCAACGAATCTGCGTCCGAACGACGAATCAACGAATGTTTCTTCGTGCGTGACAGTGACACAGATTGGACGAATCAACGAATCTGTGTCACTTATGTATGGCCCGCCAAAATGACTCTACTCTGCCTGATGGCAAGCATAAGCAGAATCCAAGAGTGGCGGTCACCATACTCACTGCGAATGCAGACAATGCAGTATGGCGACCCACACCATGGCGGCCTAGTGATGCTGTTGCATCTTTTAGTCTAGTCAACAAGTGGAACTTGTCGACTAGACTATTTGGGCCTCCGGTCTCGCACTCACCAACGAAACACGACAGCATGAACGCTGTCATTTTACGTTGATTTTCTGTGCGAGGGTAGTACCGCCCCGGTCGAGCCGGCCCATTCATGCTGAAATCAGCGTGGCTCTACTACCTACAGTCACTGTCACGCACGAACAAACTGCTTAAAAAAAATTGCATAAGTCGATAAAAAATGCTATGCAATAGCTTTACCGCGGCAGTCTCCAAGTGCCACACGTATTTTTTTTTCTTTAATTGTTGCTTTTTCGTTTTCTTTTTGTAAATCACTTACGTTAACATTATGTACTGTGTGTAGTATATCCATATACTATATTGTCGGCTCTGACAGCAATGTGACCACCCACCTCCATCGCTCACAGTCGACTGAACTGTGTGCGACCTCACATGCGTAGAGATGACCTAATGCTTCCTTCTCATTCATTCAATGAATGAATGCGTTACTAGTGAAGTGACTGACAATAGACACATACACTACACTGTGTAATATTATTTTGTGGATAATGGTGCTAGTTGTGAGATTCATTTAAAGGAACATCTTACGAATAAGGCATATTTTGTAACTTATTATTGCGCAATTGTTTGTTTTCTTGAATAAAACAAAAAAATGTCTGATATCCTGAAACCTGAACCTTTAAAATTAAATAAGTGGATGTAGACTTACCGTTGGCTGGTCTGCACTTGCAGTGGTACGAACGGGTTGAACACTTTTTCGGTGTTACTGGGAGGTTTTTGCGGTGCGCCAACCATGCTTTGTAACGGTCTTCCAACCTGTGAAGAGTATTAGGTATTACAATAACTACCCAACCCACTTTTGTAAATCTTTTATGACATACAAAAAGATAGCATTAAGTATATTATGCAATAGTAAAAACTATTCGCTCGTTTTCCCCATATTCTAAAACAAAAAAAAAACCTTTTTTGAACTTATTTTATTTTTAAGAGTGTAATTTTTTTATTTAGCTTTTTTATTTCATAAATATGTATATCACAATATTATTATTATTTACTAGTGTTCTCCTAGCCGTAGAATTTCTACTGCTTTTTGTTTTTTTTTATTTTGTTGGCCAGTTCGAACTGTCAAAACCGAAGTAACAATGAAAGAAGACATTTTTTCTTGATTTTTTTGCACAACGCAAATACAAAGATGCACAACTACATTCACTAGTTTTCATTAACGAGTGCTATTTTCACGTTGAGGTCGAATTTTCAGACCATATATTATTACTGAATCTCCATATTTTAATGGAACCCTTTTTTACATAATTATTTTATTTATTGTAGATATTGTTTGAAAGTTTTATTTACCTGTATATTTAGTTTAGTTCGACATATTAAATATACTTGTGAAATGTTTCTGATCGTCATATTTGTTTAGGAAGGGGTATAAGGTGTGAGTGTAAAATTCTACCAAAAAAACCAACTTCATGAACTGGACGAAATTGAAATGGTACATTTCCACACAGGAAAAAAAAAATTATCAAAATCGGTTCATCGGTTCATCAAAATCCAAAGTTCTGAGGTAAAAAACATAAAAACAAAAACAGTCAAATCGAGAACCTCTTCCTCGTTTCCCGTTCTTGTTCGGTTAGATATTTCAAACTACACAACGAATGATTCAAGAGGAAGGTTTATATGTATAATACGTAGACACAATAGAGAAAAATCGCAATGACTTCCGTGCGAAGCCGGGGCAGGTTGCTAGTCAAATATATTACATGTATGGGAATCAACATGATAACATAATGGATATTATAAACCAATCTACTATAGTCCATTCGTGTTAAAAAAAATAGTAACGAATCTATCCAAACCCGCGCCCTAACTAACCACAGCTTAATTAGAGGGCGGGGCTTGAACGTTGCGTCAGTATTTTCTAAAAGTGAATTTACTGTATTTGATTTTCAGAATGTAAGACTATATGTATTATACTCTGACCAAAATATCTCTTGACCGCTGTCTTGGTATGTGCGCCTTCCTAAGGTGGCAGACGTGGCAGTAGACCATTGAGACCATAGAGTTAGGGAATCGGAGAATTGTTTTTTTTTATGCAAGAAGGCGAATCTTCTCCACAGAAAAGTTGACCTTAAAATTTTACACCAAACACTCACTATAAGACGGACCGTATAGTTGGTTTTTTAATTTTACTATAAGTGGCACACTTTGAATAGTCAAACTTTGTTTTTTTATTTCGTTCTATCAACGCTTTTTTTTTTACTTTTACACAAGCTATTTTAACTTTCATATAAGTTTGGTTTGGTTTCAAATATTTTTTCCCGCTGATAAAGTAATGGGAACACCACCACGGTTGTCACTTTTAATTATTAAAATTATCTTCAAGTATTGCTAGCTTTGTTAGATAGTATTGTAAGGTTAAAAAATAAAAAGTAGATCACCATTAGTTAATTAATTTATTTAACTACAACAGTATACTGATGTAAAATTATGAATATTTAAAAAATAAATTGGAACCTTGTAACTATTTGTACATTATATTTTTACGTGTTAATAATTGTACTTAAGGTATAATATTAGTATATTTTATTACTACCTTAATATCACAACTTTCAGGCTAATATAATAAAGTGACTCACATATCTCGATTGGTTATTGGGTTGGTTCCAACTCGGTCCCAATGTGACATTGCCAGCGACGTTTGGTAAATGTTTGGGGAAACTGTGGTCCGTGAACTGTGGCGGTGGACCTTGGGTAATGGTACTTCGGTCCGGCTGCCGAGGGGAATAGCCGAAGGACTGGTTAGAGGGTTTAGTATTGCGATTATTAAAGTGCGGGTTGGAGTATGGGGATGATGGCATTTGATTCGGGCCTGGAACTGGGTAGGGTGGCCCGTATGGCGGTGGATACGGGGGAACTGGAGGAGGATTCTGAAAGAAAAATAAATAACTTTATTTTTCATTCTTCACACATCTATAGTACAGCCATAATGTTGGTACAGTGTAGAAGAAGAAAACAGTATTATAGTCTTGTAAAATATAGTGACGCATCGATCAAGCCCCGCATCTGGCCAATCACGTTTCAAGGTTTCGTACGAAACGATGATTTCATGAAACCTCATTGGTCAGGAGACCGGCAAGAGCGATACGTCACTATTTTCTTAACGTGAATGGATAGTAAAACACTTGAGTATATTTTAAGACTGTTTAGGTCTTCAGGCCAAGGTTTGTTTTCAGCGCATCTAGGGTTCTCGTCCGAGTACTTGTCAGTATCACATTAGTGAGGTAATATTGTGTTCAAATACAGTTCCGCCACGTAGTAATGAGGATTTTTTTTATCAAACCGAAAGTGCTATGAACATTAATTTTGTAAGCCGAAATTAACCTGTGGGAGTTTATTTTGATGAATAAGTGCACACGTCGATAGATAGTTGTATCTTGCTAACTTATATGAGAGTTGAAGCCTGGTAAAAATATACATGTGCTATTATTTAGATTGTCTCTGTAAGTACGAACTTATTTTACCAACCAGTACAAATTTAATGGTATAATATCTTACCTTAATGCTGTTATTTGACCACTCTGGGTTGTAGCCGGGAGGCGGTTGGTTGAGGTTGACGGTCGGCATGGCGGACGCTTGTGCGCTTTCCGTGCGCCAATTCGTCGGTTGCGAAGGGCCTCTGTTTAAAGTACAAAATAATTTAGTTCCAATAAAATGTGTTAATAAATGACGGCCTCTGAAATTCTATTTACTAGAAGTTTGAAAATAAACTGAATTTTAAAGTCGGCAATAAAATATATACGAAATCTAGGGTATATGAAACGAACTAAATTGGAAATATGCAAATTGCGGGCCCTATCGTAATACCAGCGCTGTAGTCACTCTGTAGCAGTTTGCTGAGATTGGCGCCTTTTCTGGCATTGCACAGGGCATTATAATTGCTTTTTCTCTTTTATCTTACGTCTGTTTTAAACCATGTACTCTCCTGTGAACGTCAGAATTTATAATTTTCTTTCTTTCTATGTAGCCATCTAGCATAAGATTAATTTAAAAGAAGTATTTTACTTTTGATTGTAAGTCAGCAATCATGGAATTTACGACTCCTAAAGGCTGTCATCGCAGTCAGGCAAGTAAGGCAATGTAAACACTCCAAATGCATTAATCACTCAATCAGTCGGTTATTGAAACTTCTAGAAATTCCCAACTAGATGCATCTTTTCTCTCAAATAATATTGTGTTGTGACGTGAAAAGTTGGTTTGTATTTGTAGTGTCACACGACAGTGTAAAGCTGTTTTGGTTTCACTTGAATATTGCCATAAATCTTATATTTAAAAATTACCCTATTTTAATTTAGGTGCTGTGTTAGTTTAACCATATTCTATAGGATAAAAGCACGTCATCATTTTATTATTAAGTTTAATATGAAAATATTAGAACCTAGTAATGCCCGAACGTTCTTAAGCTGTGGTACAAATATATAATATTCATGATAATCGGTTGAACAGCTTTAGATTGGAAGCATAAAATATAAGCTTAATATTTGCTAGAAGTTAGGCTATCTTACTGGTTTCTGCTAGGAAATATACTTCATTATTTTCTCTAGGTACAGTTTAAACAATTTTTACAATTGGCAGGTTGGTCTTATCGCAGATTATGACTATTTACATACAAAGAGGATTTACTATACCTTATAGTGGTACTAAGTAATAAGAAGCAAACATATACATTTTGTATGAATAGTTAAAACACACATAACTCCATATTTAAACATACATAGAAGAAATATAGTAAAATTTCAACATTTACAGTTGTTTGATTATTATTTATCGTTAAAAGAATATCTGAACTGCTCTACTCAAAAATAGTCCTTTTGCAGATCGGACATTATTAACAGGGACCATCGAAGTATATAATATAGATAAAATACGTATTATAAACCGGCAAAAAACTCATAATACATCACTTCTTTTCATAGGAAATATCACTGCGTTTTGTTAGTTGCTATATCAGTAGCTTTTAATTGGTTTCTTACCCAGAAAACATTTTCCAAAATGAATGTTCAGGAGGACTGCTTGTAAACAATATTAGTGTTATTACACGACTTTTTAGTTATATTTTAAAATAACTTTTACCCGCGGCTCCACCCACCTGTCGGTTGTCGCAGTAAAAAGTAGCCTATTTTCCCTCAAGAATCAAAGTATCTCCATGTCAAATTTCATTGAAATCGGTGCAGCATTTGGCTGTGAAAGCGCTACAGACAGACAGACAGTTACTTTCTAATTCATACTATTAGTATAGATTACGACGCTTGAGCTTACAAGCGAGCAGACGGGTCACGTGATGTGAAGTGAACACCGCCGCCCATCAACGCCTGCAACACAACGTCACAAGCGTGTTGCCGACCTTTGAGAAAGGTAGCTAGCCATTTCAAACTAAGTTGGGGTTGTCTCTCTTTTCTCTTTTTTTTAAAAGACAACTCCCGCACTAGGAATAAATCCTGTGTCGTGGGGGAACTTTACAAACATACATGAAACGGACACAAAGAACACCCAGACTCGGAGCAACAAATTGTGGATCACACAAAGTGTTGTCCTACGTGGGATTTGAACCCACGACACTTGGCGAAGTAAGAAACGGCGTGGTGACCGTTAAACCACTAGGCCAAACGTGCAGTCCGTCTACAACGATACAAGCAAACTTGGTTTTGACGTGATAACGTCTTATAAATCGAGGGACGCCGGTAGCACGCACGAATAAGGATGACTCGTTGTCCCGTTACGCCCATTGTTCCGTTACGCACATTGTCCCATTACGCTCATTGCATGTCGTTGTATTACATCAATGTTTTGTTATGACGTTTCACCAATGTTTTGTTATGACGTTTCAATAATGTTTTGTTAAGACGTTGTTACGTTAAACTATAGTCCGTACACCGACTCTACAGACAACCAATTTTTTATAGAGGATTTATATCATGGGTGTAGATAAAGTCTTGTATGCAACTGTACATAATCAAGTATTAAAACACTCATGTGATACTATTATCACACTCTGCTTCGCCTCGTGTGATAAACCCACATTCATGTTTTAATACCCCTTATTAAACAACAGTTGCATAAATAACTATTATTATTTGTCATTCAGCTTATATAAAGCTCTTTGTCTTATGATCAAAATCTAATAAATAAACATGATAATATTAACATACCTTTGTGGTTGAGGCGAAGCTACTGGAGGTTCAGATTTTACTCGCCAATTGCTGTTCTGTTCTGGAGTTGCAGGCTAAACAGAAATTCATTTTAATACAAATATAAATTCGCTTGCGCTAATAAAATTGCGCAATTTTCGGGTAAAAAAGTTTTTTTAGAACTGAAACTCGCTGAGACAAACCTTAAATCTTCTTTTAATTAACAAAATAAAAACAGACTCAAGGTTCGACTAGATTTCTCTTTTTTTTTTTTTTTTTTTTGATGGAATAGACTGGCAAACGAGCAGACGTATCGCCTGATGGTAAGCGATTATCGCCGCCCATGGACACCCGCAACGCCAGAGGCATCACAAGTGCGTTACCGGCCTTTGGGGGATGGGGGGGGGAGATAGGGGGAGGGGTTGGGGTATGGGCCTCCGGTATCCTCACTCACTCGGTGAAACACAGCGCAAGCACTATTTCACACCGGTTTTCTGTGAGGCCGTGGTATCACTCTCTTGGATCCTTATCAGTGTCCTTATCATGGTACCACCGTTGGGATATCTCCTTTCCATTAAAAAAAAGAATTATGAAATCGGTTCATAAACGACTAAGTTATCCGCGAACATAAGTTAAAAAAAAATACAGTCGAATTGAGAAACCTCCTTTTTTTGAAGTTGGTTAAAAAATATTAATAATTTTTTATTGCGCACGTAATTTAAAGTTTTGACAGGGACTTTTAGGGACTCTACGCAGCAGAATATCACTGCAAAGAGAGGGAAAACTTATAACCAACCCTATACCAAACCGTCTTATCAGCTGGGTATAGTAGGCCAAAACTTCCTTACTGAGGAGAACCCCATGTCCAGCAGTGGACTATTAAAGGTGGTATCGTATAACAGGCCCGTTGATCTAGCGGTTAAGGTATGCGACTACCGATCAATATGGCTCGGGTTCGAACAACGGGTTGAGCCAGTGTTATTGAGTTAATAACAGCTCGGAGTTTGGAAACTGGGGGTCTGACGGGGGGGGGGGGGGACCTTCCTCGAAGAGCACGTTAAGTTGTTGGTCCTGCGCCTGATCTCTTCCCGATCGGTTAACTGTCCCATCGAATTATGAGAGAGAGAGAGGGAACAGAGAGTGCACCTGTGTTTGCGCACACACTTGTGCACTACAATTTCTCCTGCGTAGTTGAGACTGGTCGAAGTAGCCGTCATCGGTTAAGAGAACACCATTAAAGGCTGTTGATGATGATGAGGATAATCAGGTAGGGTCACAGTCCTGTAAAGGCGCGTATCCACCGAACAAAAGTATTCAACGTTTGTGTTGTCAACACGTGTTGGTTATAAAAGTTTCTGTAAAGCCGAGACTCCACCAATCAAAAGTTGGCGACTTTTGTGTTGTCAACCTTTTTCTGTATTGTCAAATTTCACACACATCAAGTAAAATTACCTTTGGTGTCTTTTTATTCTTAGTTTGCAGGTCACTATCGCTAATCTTCAACAGGCTTCTAAGTAGATCAGTTGCATTGCTTGCACGTTGTTCCTGTCAATATAAACATATTTTTTTAACATGTTCCTGCGTATCTATCGCTATACTAGTACCTGTATGAAAGAGCTTTACTCGGTATTTCTATATTCGATCAATTTCTTAAAAGTGAATCCTAGCTACATCGATTTATCACCTCTTGAAACCCCTTATAAAAAAAAAAACGAGAACGGCTGGGCCGATTTAGCTGATTTTGAAATGTTTACTGTAGTCCAGGGAAGGTTTAAACGGTGAAAAATTTGCGGGCACAGCTAGTAAGTTTTATAAATATATAGTTATACACTTAGACACATATTTAGATAATATTTGTACACTATGGCAACTTGATTTAAGGTGTACCAACTATCTATGATGTACAACTAGCAAATTGTAAGCTATTATCACGAAATAATAATATTTAGAGGGCATTGGTGCTGAAAATCGAAAAACAGGCTTTGCCTAGTTTGATTGCAGATGCTACAATCATTGATCTCATAAATATTAACAAGTTTTTTTGTCATATATTACTAAGTTTTTTGGAAATATGATATTATTAACTAACTGTCCAATAATTTCATTCTTTTCCTAGAGGCACTCAAGAAATACATTTGTAATAATGCTATGGTTCATGTAATATTTTTACCGCGAAATAGACATATAGCAGAATACGAAATTGACAGTAAATATTTATCAGTATTATAAAGAAATAAAGTTTGAGTTTTCGATATTTTTATGTATCCGAAATAGACGCTGGCAGGGCCGCTAGTAATAAAATAAAGTATACTAAGCTGTTCTATGTGAACTTACTGGAGATTCATTATCAGCTAAGCTGATAGCTGTGCTGGATAGTGAGCTGGTATCTCTGAAGGCAGCTGTGGTATTTTCTCTGTTTTTAGGTGACTTTTTGAATCTACTGGCAGCTGGATTGTTATCTCTGTTGGTTGTTGAACTGGTAAATCTGCCGGCATCTGGATTGTCATCTCTGTTGGTTGTTGAGCTAGGGAACCTGCTAGCAGCTGAGCTGGTATCTCTGTTGGTAGCTATGCCATTAGCATTGTTACGAGTCTCGGCAGTTATCTTCTGGGCAAACAACTTTTCTCCAGGAAGGCTGAAAGAAAAAATGTAGATTGTAAATTTTATTTCGGTTGTACGTAATGTATTATGAACATTATATGTTGACTAAGAATCTCCTAAAGCTGTAGTCCATTAATGTTTGGAAAGTTTGTAACTTGATTGGTTAGGGTGCAGGGTTTAAGAAAGGGTTATCTACAATTTATTGTATTATAAGTTTTTTTATAATCTGTATTTAGCTGGCAAAATTTTAGGGTAGGGGAACACTAATGTAAGCAAAAAGACTGTTAGATTTCGAACGTCATTATAATGGCAACATTTTTGATTGTCACTTTTTCTTGTTTGACGTTTTGAGGTTAACAGACAGTACTATAGAGACGCTTGCCGGCCGAACACGTTTTCGCATTTGATTGTCGGTTTAAGCAAATTGAATTGATATTAAGCTAATTTTCCAAAGACTCGGTTTTCGTCGGTCACCGTTATGATTGGTCTGGTTTGGACTCGCAAGTTTTTGTAGGCGCGTTCAAAAGGGCGTGATCCGTGATAGCTAATACGAGTTTATTGTAATTCGAATACCTTGAAAGATATACAGCACTTTGGAGCACGTTTGTGTGAACGTACCAAGACAAGCAGTGGGGTACCCCGTCAACGGCGCCGAGAACAAGGAAGCCACACAACTCCAGTAAGTGCTTGATGATTTTAGTTTAGATTACGAACACGGTGAATCGCCGTAAAGGTTCATTGCTCTCGCTAGTGAATTAGGTTAGCGATTTAATGCCTGTACAAATGGGCCCTACTAGCATTATAAACTTCCCAAGGTGAACGTTGCATTGGCGAGAGAATTGAACACTTTGGTAGCAGTAGCGCGGTTAACCTCTGAGAGCTGTGAGCACTCCGTAGTGCACTCAGAAGGTGATATCTCGTTGTTAGGTAGGTAACTATACTGTTCCACTGTCCACATATCTTTAATTCCACTGATATAGTTGTTTAGAATAGTATTTAAAACAATTTATTAGCATAATGATTAAATGTAGGTAGGTCACACATTTAATTATTGGTTTAATTGTAAAACTTATGTTACTAATTGTTGCTAGTTTGAACTATATTGTATACTTGATATTGATTGTTGGGACAGCTGGTCCAATATATTCACCCAATCACACATTTAATTATTGGTTGAATAGTAAAACTTAATATTAAATATTAATTGTTTGGGACAATTGGTCCAATATATTAGTCTAATACAATTAGATTTTGCTAGCCCAGAGACATTATTACTAGAATAATATTGTTTTATTATTCTATTATTGTTATTGTTAAATTCAATTATTTTGAGTTACTTGGGCATTGATAAATTGAAACTTGTAGGTAGATATATATTTGAGATTAAGTGTCTGCACAAGCACTTAATAGTGTTTTATATAAAGTTCCTAATAGTGTTTAAATAAATAGTTTATTACATACATACAATATTGTAACTTGTAAGTACCGTTCTGCGTCATGTCATTGTCATTGTACTGGGCTAAGATTGGCACGGAGTTGAGATGGTTTACATCGGTTCAAGGCCTCCTAGGCCGACCAGAAAGACAAGATGCACTGTTGGCTCGAGCTTTGGAAGCGGCTGCCCGGCTGGAGGTTATGATGGAAGCGCTTACCAAGGCCCTTGAGGAGGAGAAGGTCAGCGATCAGATAAGGTCCGAGATGGAGGCTGATGTTGACCAGTGCCTCTCAATTGTTGATGACATTCAGCAGCGCATAGCAGATATAAAGCGCCAGCGCAGAACTGGCTGTGATGAAGAAGCTGTGGAAGGCCCACACTCTCGCGGGGTTGTATCAAAATTGCCTCCGATACAATTACCCAGCTTTAATGGAGAGCTCGGTGAGTGGGTCAGCTTCATCAATTTATTTGATAGTTTGGTCCACTTAAGGGAGGATTTGCCTAAATCCTATAAGATGGCACAACTAATGTCAACTTTAAAGGGGGAGCCTAGGGAACTGGTAGCCCATTTGACGGTGACCGAGGACAATTATGAGATTGCCCGTCAAATGTTGGTAAGGCGCTTCCAGAACAAAAGAAGGCTGGTTGATGCTCAGCTCAAGAGGCTGTTTAGCATCCCTTCAGTGCCTCGGGTCTCTGCCATTCAGGCAGAAGTGTTGAACCCGTTGTTGAGTGTCACTCAGGCATTAGGAAATTTAGGAATTGCCGGTTGAAGAATGGTCTTACATGTTAGTATACATAGTACTGTCCCGGCTGCCAGTCGATGTGCAGACCAGATTTGAGCAGCATCACGGTCAGGGTGCAGACAGCTTGCCCACCTCTTCTCAACTCATGGAGTTTTTGGAGAAAGAGTGTCGGAGGGCAGAGAACATGGGCAGAGGGATCACCAAGCAGCGTGGATGGTGTTTTTTGTGTCTGGGTCCCCACTTAGCAAGGAATTGCGCTCGGTCCGTTATGTGTAAGTTTTGTGGAGGCCGCCATCATGAGTTGCTCTGCCTGAATAGGCCCGGCCAACATCATGCAGATGGACAGGGCCGGACTCAGGGACGGATGGGGTCAAGTACACAGGGCCGAACTTGGAACCTGGGTCCACGGGACCAGGGCCTCCATAGGGAAGATGTTGGGGCCGATGTTCAGGCCAACATCGCGCGCGGTTCCCCGACCTATTGGCAGGCCAGTGGCTCAGCTGGAGCTGGCACGGGCGGGTGTGCGGATGCACCCTCGAGTACGGAGCGGTTAGTTAGAACGCCGCCTCGGGTGTCATCACGCTCGCCGCCGACCACTAGAACGCCGCCTCGGGTGTAATCGCGCTCGCCGCCGACGACCACATTTCGTCGATTTTCGCCGCCCATCATGGAACGCCCTTGGTTGGATCACCGCACCCCCCCTATCCGTGGACGGCATCAAGTAGAGCGCCGCGACTGGAGGGGCACTTACGAGGGACCATGGGATCCCTACCACACTGATATGCCCGGTTGCTCGGGCTATAATGCGTGGGGCCCCGGGGGCCCCCGCTAGGAAATTGCAGCCAATCAAACACAATCGCACAGAAAATCAACGTAAAATGACCAAGTTCGTGCTGTCGTGTTTCGTTGGTGAGTGCGAGACCGGAGGCCCAAATAGTCTAGTCAATAAGTTCCATACTTGTTGACTAGACTAAAAGATGCAGCAGCATCACTAGGCCGCCATGGTGTGGGTCGCCATACTGCATTGTCTGCATTCGCAGTGAGTATGGCGACCAATACTCTTGGATTCTGCTTATGCTTTCCATCAGGCAGAGTAGAGTCATTTTGGCGGGCCATACATTGGTCCCCAACCGGAGGCTATAGTCTTGCCCACTGCCTCCGTGTGTGTTTGGGGTTTGAACTCGACACCCCAGGTACGGTTGACGTGCTTCTGGGAGTAGACGTACTGGGTACGTTTTGTTGTCGGATCGGCGAGTCTTTCAGCATGATCGACTCATGGCTGTGGAGACATGTGACAGGAGAGTTGAACCCGTCGGATTGTGCATCCAGGGGATGCCGGGCTCCTGAGTTGGTTAACCATCAGCTATGGTGGGGCCCTCCTTGGCTGGCAAGGAAGGAATCGGATTGGCTCCTTAACAACGCGAAATTGCCTATGGACTGTGGTATAATGGCAGCCGTGTATGTGACCCAGGAGGTCCAGGAGACTGACGCGAGTTTCCTGATTGAGCGGTATAGCTCTCTTGATAAATTGATAAATGTAAATTGTTGGATGAGAAGATTCGTTCGGAATTGTCGCACTTCCCGCGAACAGCGAACGCTGAGCCCAATTCTGTCACCGGCAGAGCGAAATGAGTCGCTTCTGAATTTGATCCGGTTGGTACAGTCTTCGAACTTTGAAGCAGAATTGGAGAGTCTACGAACTGGGCGTTCGAAATTGAAGGGTGCTGTCGCGCGTCTCAACCCGTTTATAGATTCTGCCAGGTTGCTTCGGGTAGGAGGAAGATTGCGCAATGCGAATCTGCCGTATTCGGCTCGTCACCCCCTACTGCTCCCCAAGGGAGGGCAGTTGGTTGAGTTGTTGGTGACTGATCGGCATGTTAAAAACGCTCATGCAGGTTGTAACGCCTTGTTGGCTACACTCCAGAGGGAGTTTTGGATTTTGTCTGGGCGTCGTACCATACGGAACATCGTGTTTCGGTGCATGCCTTGTTATAGGAGCAAGGCTGCCACGATGCAGCCTCACATGGGGGATCTGCCCCCTGATCGGGTGAATGAGGCTAGGCCATGGGCGGGTGTTGGTACAGACTTTGCGGGCCCATTCTTAGTAAAAAGCTCGCGGCTGCGGAACGCGAAACAGTACAAGGCGTACCTTTGTGTGTTCGTCTGTTTATTCACCAAGGCGGTGCATCTCGAGCTCGTTGCTGACCTCTAGACGGAAGCCTTTATAGCGTGCTTGGACAGATTCGTTTCCCGAAGGGGACTGCCAGCACTGATTCGTTCCGATAACGGAACCAACTTCGTAGGTGCAGCACGATACTTAGTTTTTAAATGAAAACAAAGTGGATATATTGGAACAGCCCTCTCCCGTCGGGGTATACAATGGACCTTCAGTCCACCAGGTTGCCCCCACTGGGGCGGGATTTTTGAAGCCGTAGTTAAGTCAGTTAAGACGCATTTAGGGCGTATTGTGGGTCAGACCGCGCTGACATTTGAGGAACTCGCGACGTTGTTTTGTAAGACCGAAGCCGTTCTCAACTCGCGACCGTTGTGTCCGCTCAGCTCGGATACAAATGACCTGGAGGCGTTGACTCCAGGCCATTTCTTAATTGGTCAGCCACTTAACGCGCTGCCCGAACACCCGTACGAAGGTGTGAAATTGTTTCGGTTGTCTCGGTATCAGATGTTGCAGCAGTTTTCACAGAATTTTTGGAAACGATGGTCTCTAGAGTATCTGCACATTCTGCAACAGCGCCTTAAGTGGACTGACAAAACCAGCCCCCCTAGTGTTGGTGACCTCGTGCTGGTTAAGGATGCTAACCTACCGCCACTGCGTTGGCGCCGGGGGCGCATTGTTAACTTGTTCCATGGTAAGGATGGGACCCCCTGGTCCGCAGAGGTTCTAGTTGGGGACTCAGTTATCAAACGAGCGGTAGCAACGTTATCTCGCCTGCCTGTAGATTAGGGAACAGGTACGGACCTGTTCGGGCGGGTGACTGTTAGATTTCCAACGTCATTATAATGGCAACATTTTTGACTGTCACTTTTTCTTGTTTGACGTTTTGAGGTTAACAGACAGTACTATAGAGACGCTTGCCGGCCGAACACGTTTTCGCATTTGATTGTCGGTTTAAGCAAATTGAATTGATATTAAGCTAATTTTCCAAAGACTCGGTTTTCGTTGGTCACCGTTATGATTAGTCTGGTTTGGACTCGCGAGTTTTTGTAGGCGCGTTCAAAAGGGCGTGATCCGTGATAGCTAATACGAGTTTATTGTAATTCGAATACCTTGAAAGATATACAGCACTTTGGAGCACGTTTGTGTGAACGTACCAAGACAAGCAGTGGGGTACCCCGTCAACGGTGCCGAGAACAAGGAAGCCACACAACTCCAGTAAGTGCTTGATGATTTTAGTTTAGATTAAGAACACGGTGAATCACCGTAAAGGTTCATTGCTTTCGCTAGTGAATTAGGTTAGCGATTTAATGCCTGTACAAATGGGCCCTGCTAGTAGGGCTTCCCAAGGTGAACGTTGCATTGGCGAGAGAATTG
Source organism: Diaphora mendica (assembly GCA_949125395.1). NCBI lineage: Eukaryota > Metazoa > Arthropoda > Insecta > Lepidoptera > Erebidae > Diaphora > Diaphora mendica. The sequence continues at coordinate 5,938,642 of OX421316.1, forward strand.
AACAAAAACGTTCATTCTTCTTCACCTTGTAATCTTTGTTTTGATTAATAGCGTGATTGTTATAATACGGTTTACGTTAATGTAAATGAAAAATGTCTTGAGTTTCACTGCAAAGAGAACGGAAACTTGAACCAATCCTATACCAATCCGTCAGGCCAGTGTGGTAGGTACAGTAAACAAAATCTCCTTTGTAAGGAGATACCTACGTCTAGCGGTTTAGTATTAAAAGCTGTTTGTTAGGTAGGCCTACTTGCAGTGATTCATTTATTTAAGTGGATTAATATATTTGAAACTTCTCCAGTTTTCTTCTGATTAATTTCGTTGCGGGTGGGTTACAAAACAGTTTTATTTTTTTCTGGGACTTTCCTAGTGTCATAACTCGGTGTGGGGTCACTTCTGTTGATCCCGTACAGGAGTTAGTGTAGGGCGGAATAGGCCTGCCGATTCGGTCGCGGCCTATAGGCCCATCGTGTTGTTGGACGAGGCGGGTAAGTTGTTTGAGATGATACTCTCTGCCCACATCCTCCGGCACCTTTGCGAGGTGGGCCCCGACCTGTCGGACGCCCAATTCTGATTCCGAGAGGGGCGTTCGACGATCGATGCCTTCATGCGCCTTAGGGCCGTGACCAAAGATGCAGTGAGCTGTGGCGGCGTGCTGTTGGCGGTGATCCTGGACATCGCCAACGCATTTAATAGTCTGCCATTTAGCTGCATCAGGGAAGCACTCCACTACTACGGGGTGCCAGATTACCTGAGGCAGACTATTCGGAGGAGCGTACCGTCATGTACGAGGACCGAGAGGGCGTCTTGAGACGGCGAACCATGTCGTGCGGCGTTCCGCAGGGGTCTGTACTTGGACCATTCCTGTGGAACGTGGGGTACGACTGGGTCGTTCGAAAGTCGTCTCCCCCCCGGGCTGTGTGTAATTTGTTACGCAGGTGACACTTTGGTCACGGCCCGGGGACGAATTTTCAAGAGGCGGCCACTAGGGACGTCTCTATAGTGGTTGGGCGCATTGAGGCGCTGGGCTTACAAGACGGAGGCCCTATTGTTCTATGGGCCCCGTCGTGGTCAACCCGCCGGCGCCTCCATCGAGGTCAACTCGGTCCTCGTACCGGTTCGGGCCCAGATTAAATATCTGGGCCTGATCCTTGACGGTAGGTGGCTCTTCGACGAGCACTTTCAACAACTTGATCCGAAGCTGGTCGACGCTGCCTCTGCCCTTGGGCGACTTTTGTCCAATTTGGATGGAGCCAGCGTCGCAACGAGAAACCTCAACACGGGGGTTGTCCGGTGTGGTGTGGGTGCACCGGTGTGGGTAGCAGCTCTGACCGCCCTAAATAAGGCGCGCCTGTGGCGGCCTCAGAGGGTATTGGCAGTCAGAGCCTTACGCGGATACCGCACGGTGTCGACCGAGGCGGCGTGCGCCCTGGCCGGGACACCCCCAGTGGGATTTGGAGGCGGAAGTGCTCGCCGAAGTTTATCGACGGGCGGCTGAATACCGGGCGGAGAATGGCTTTAGCCCTCCGCCCATCGAGTCATGATGACCAGCAGGTCATCCCTGCTGGAGACGTGCTGGCTTTGCCACCGTGGAGGCTCTTCAGCGGGTCATTGCCGAGTAGGCAGGGCGACAGCACGGGACCCTGTCCTTCCGACCGACGCAGGTTCTTTCTGGGCACGGTTGCTTCGAGAAGTACCTGCACACGGTTGTCAGGAGGGAACTGAGTCCCGCCTGCCACCACTGCAGCTGCAGTGACCACTCGGCCCAACACACGCGGTCGATTTGCCCGGCTTGGGCGTTGCAGCGTCGGGCCCTCACTGCAGTCATCGGATGAGATTTCTCGCTACTGGTTGTCATACGCTCCATAGCCAGTAGCGACAGCAGTTTTACCGCGGTCGCAACCTACTGTGAAGGGGTAATTTCGCAGAAGGAGGCGGCGGAGAAGGTCCGGGAGGACGACCTACACTCGGATCCATCCGCGCCTACCAGCGCCTCATGCCGCCCTGAGTGTGGCTGCGGATGGTCGGGACGGGTTTTCCCCTCTATCCGCTTTAGTAGCCAGCCGCGAGGAGGCGACGTACGCGTGTGCCGTACGTTGTCTAAATCGAGACTGGAAGAGGGTGCCCGCTTCAGTGCGGGCAGGCGTTGGGAGGTGTGTTAATAACACCAGTTCCCGGATCCCTCCCTTGTCAGGCACAGAGCGCACACCGTGTGGTTTTAGTCGGTTCGATTCCGACACCGCCTATCCGCAAACCCCGGTGGGGCGAAGGCCCGTAGGGGTTTCCAAACGTAAAAAAAAGAGAGCGGGATAGGGTAGTTGACACCTTAGTCAAATTAGTTACTTTTTATACTGTACTGAAAACGATAACTTTGTATGAAAAATGTACATACAAACTTGTGACGTCACTGTTTTATACTACTCAATTGAGAAATATATTTCAATGATTATTTAAATTAAATTAAAATTTGTAATAAAAATAAAAAAACTGTTTTGTAATATTCGTTTTAAAGGAGACATAGGTATTTGTTTACGATACAGTCAAGTTCCGTATTAGTGTCATTACAAATAGAAGTACCTGTAGTCAGCGAAGGCCGAGTAATGTCCGTCGTCAGGGCGAAGGCGCGTGTGGGAGCTGACGGCGCTGGTGTCGGTGGCGGGCTCGCGCAGCCGCCGCCCCAGCGACAGGTTCAGCAGCGTGGAGCTGGACATCCTGCGTAGTGCATACCACACATTAACATTCATCTTACGTTTTTAATCATTGACATCCTCAAAGTTCTTGTTTGACCATTTAATTTTGACAATTGGACAGTTGGGACAGTTTGCGAATTGGATAGTAGGACAGGTTACGCATTAGATGGTTGGACAATTTGTGAAATGTACATTAAGATAATTTGCTATTAGGTTAGATGACACTTTAGTCAAATTAGTTACTTATTATCATCTCTCAAAATGACAGTTTTGTATAAAAAAATGTACTGAATACAAACTTGTGACTACCTTAAACTACTCAATTGAACGGTATATATATATTTTTTTTTATTTTAATTCGCAATAGTAAAAATAGCTATAAAAATTGTATTTTCTGTAATTTGTGTTTTGTAATGTTTGTTTTTATGAAGCGGATATCAGTATTTATTTATGATAAAATCATCTACCCTATTAAACATATTGTAAATAACATCTACGGCAAAAAATGTATTTCCAAAATTTATCACCCTCCTAGTTTTAACACAAACATTACCTATAAAACCTGTGTTCCTCGAACAAATCCTCAGTCATGGCTCCAGGGAAGGAGCTGTCGAACATAACCTGGTAGGTGTATTCAGTGTTGAGCTTGTCAGACAGACGCACGGTGTTGATTGCTGCTGAAGGGTAGATGGCCGTTATTGTCCCGGTCAGGCCGAGCGGGACCGTCATAGTGTTACTCACGCACACCACGCGGTCGTACAGCTTGTAGTTTGCTTTTGCGTCGGGTTGTAAGTTGCCGGTGTGGAGTTCAGGCTGGAAGGGACAAAAATTATAATAACAATAATATTTTCTGACACACATTTGAGCTAAGACTTGTGTCGAACCAAGTACTTGTATGCAAATTTTTGTTTCAGAGTTTGGGTGTTTTTACCCGACTACGGCGAAACCAAAACGAAGGGTAAAAGTTTTAGCAGCATGTTTCACCATAGTGCCTAAACTACGAGTGAGTTCTGTCAAAATCGGCCCAGTTGTTTCCGAGATAGAGAGCACAACAAAGAAATAGTGAAAAACTGATAATTTAAAATAACAGACAGATGCGCCAATTTTATTTATATGTATAGATTACCTTATATAACAGTGACCACTTGACTTGCAGAGTAAGCTTGATCGCTTTGGCGGTGAGTTCGGGCAGCTGCTGGTCGATGTCTGCGGCGAGTGCCTTCATCTCCTCGGGCTCCAGGCACTCCGAGCCGATGTCCCGGCGCTGCGCCCTCACGTGCTCCTGGGACTTCACCCACGCACTTACTTCTTGACCCTTGTTTTTACTGGAAGTGTTCAAATATGGTGGTTAGTGACCCTGATTGGTAGGCTGCAGATCGTGAGTTCGATTCCCACCTAGGACAAATCTTTGTGTGATGAACACGAATCACGATCATTTGTACTCTGTCTGAGTGTAGTGTATTCATAACTAGCTTTTACCCACGGCTCCGTCCGTGTGTATGCCGAATATCGGGGTTAATAAATATTTTATGCACATCTAACGCACAACGCCATCTAGTCCCAGCAGAGCTTGACAACTTATACAAATAAATCTATACTTTTTTTTGTAAATACATACATATTTTACATAGAAAACACCCAAACTCCGAAAGAAATATTTGCAGATCATGCAAACATTTTGTACGAATTTTCATTCAAAAAAATTTGTTGAATCAATCTACCTGCTACTGAAAGCTGCATTAAATCCGTTGAGTAGTTTAAAAGATCTAAACAAACAGACAGTGGGAGCGTTAATTTATCTTCTATATACACACATCAAAAGTGTCTAGGGATCAAGCATTTTTATGCGGATTTCTTGAGATTGAATGTGGCTTTGGCCCTGGCCTGCTCAGTCGCCAGACTTGAACCCGATTGAGCATGCATGGGATATGCTACAGAGAAGAGCTCTGCCGAATATGGAGGGTATCCAGTCGCAAGAAGACCTTTTTTTGTTGTTGCAACGAACATGGGCGGCCATTCCACAGCGTGATTTGGATGAACTCATTTTGAGTATGCCAAACCGATTCTTGTGTTGTGATTAAGTGTTTAAGTTACCTAATAAAATTTTAAAGAAAACTGTTATTTCGGTCTTTTTTTCGAACTTTAATGTTAGTGGTTCAAATGTCAAAATTCCCTTTATTAGGAAAATGGCAAATTTCTTTATTAATACAAAGGTGACTTGGTTTATCGTTACTGTGACAAACGAAAACACTTTATTTGATGAATCCTTAAAGAAAATTTTAATTAATATCAATCAGGAGAAAAGTTATTGCAAAAATATATGTTGATCCCTAGACACATATGTTGATCCCTAGACACTTTTGATGTGTGTATATAAAAAATTATGGTGACTGACTGACTGACTGACATACCCAGAGATACACGCACAGCCCAAACCGCTGAAGCTAGAATCCTGAAATTTTGCATGTAGGTTCTTTATATAACGTAAGTGAGCACTAAGAAAGGAATTCTTGAAATTCCACCCCTAAGGGCGTAAATCAGGGGATGAAAGTCTGCGTGAGCGAAGCGGCGTGTAAAAGCTAGTACTATATAAAAATATTACACACCCAATATCAATAGGGAACAAATCGCTTTCGAAGAACACATCCCTGCCGACTGACTGGGACAAATTGTCAAACAGATCAGGAAATTGTTGCGCGTAAGATTTCACCAGTGCTATACACCGCTCCGAATATAACCAAGCGTTGGTCACTTTGCATTTACGCGTGTAACCTGCCACTTCTTGATTCTGTAATAGATAATAAGGTTTTTAAAAACAATAAAAACAAAAAAGAAATACGTTTTACTCGTAAAGCCAAGATTTCTAATAGTGAATCTTCTTTCTTCACGTTTAGATTAGCTTTTTTATGATATTAGAGACAAAGGACGAATTGAATCACCTGATACTAAGTGAGTCTCAAAAAACACTCTCTTGTGAAAAAACAATGAAATAACTCAATAGCGGTTTCTGTATGGCCGTTGTAGCACTTCGTTTCAGACATAACGGCCTCACAGAAAACCAGTAAAAAAACAGTTTTTTTCTTTACTTTCCAGCGAGCGAGGCGAGCTATTATCTTATCCAGTTATCTAAATGTAGACTTCGCAAATTGTTCATCTGTCCAATGCGCAAGTTGTCCAACTCGCAAACTCCAATGGACAAATTGTCCAATGGGAAAATTGTTCAACTGTCTAATCGGCAAATTGTCCAATATTTTCAGATATTAAAAAAAAAAAAAAAAGTATTCTAGTTATATTTATTTTTAAAACGAAATGCAAAAGATGTTATCTATTTTTTATGGGATGGTAAACGAGCGGCTGGGTCACCTGATTTTAAGTGATTACCGCTACCCACCGACATCTGCAACTCAAGAGTCAAGAGTGTGTTTTGGGTAATTTCATTATTTTGTTTTATATTGTTATACATTATCATAGACCTCTCCTTAGGAAATCATTGGCCAATGATTTTTCTTCACTTTGTAGTGCTCTTGTCTTTTGCTATCTTAAGCCGGGTCTCCACATAACAAAAGTTGTCAATTTTTGTGTTGTCAACACGTGTTGGTGACAAAAGTTTCTGTAATTTTACTTGTGTTGGTAACAAAAATTGACAACAAATGTTGGGAACAGTGTTTCCGTTTTTGGCGGTAAACGTCAAAAGAATACACTTGTTGCGAATATTTATTGGCTCTATGGTGACGCTTAGTTCGAATGTTTTTCAAATTGTTGGCGTCTCAGTGTAGACACAATGGAAACAATAGTTGGCGATGTTTTGAAGTGTTGCAAACAGTTGGAAACACTGAAATTGCCAACAATTTTGGTGGAGATGCGCCTTTAGTCCTCTCTAACGACACCCACGGGATGAATAGGGGTGTGACACTCTATTCTTAATCAATCACCACACGGATTGACGAAATTAAAATAGTTATACATACCTTCTTATTAAACTTCAAATTGAGTCCTATGTTAATTTTACTTAAATTTTCAGTGGGTCGATTGTGTCTTTCGCCCATGATAAGCAGTATCGTGCCCGTAATTCGATTCAGCATCTGCACGGATATACCTACAACGAAAATAATATTTGTAAAATCATTTTTTTAAATATTTAGCCTTTCATAGACCACTGCTAGACATAGACCTTTTTTTTATGATGTAGGTGGCACACCAGCAGACGTATCACCTGATGGTAAGCGATTACCGCCGCCCATAGACACCCGCAACACCAGAGGCATCACAAGTGCGTTGCCCACCTTTGGGGGATGGGGAAAGGGATGTGGGAAGGGGTTGGGGTATGGGCCTCCGGTATCCTCACTCACTCGGTGAAACACAGCGCAAGCTGTTGTTTCACACCGGTTTTCTGCGAGGCCGTGGTATCACTCCGGTCGAGCCGGCCCATTCATGCCGAAGCGTGGCTCTCTCATGGTAATCACGGTAATCTTCTGAAAAAGGTTTTAGCCTACAATACCACGCTGGCCATGTTTTTTTTTTTTTTTTTCACACAACGCCATCTAGTCCCAAGCTAAGCAGAGCTTGTGTTATGGGTACTAGACAACTTCGCAGAAGGAGGTGGCGGAGAAGGCCCGGGAGGATGATATCCACTCGGACCCAATCCGCCGCCGGCGAACCGGGCGGCGGAGGCGCGCCTATCAGCGCCTCATGCCGCCCTGAGTGTGGCCGCGGATGGTCGGGACGGGCTTTCCCTTCCATCCGCTCTAGTGGCCGCCCGCGAGGAGGCGACGTTACGTGTGTGCTGTACGTTGCCTAAATAGAGAGAGTTTCAACAGCAGACGGTGCCCACTTCAGTGCGGGCAAGCGCTGGGAGGGGTCCGGACGTGTTAATAACTGCAGTTCCCGGATTCCTCCCTTCACAGGCGCAGAGTGGCACACCGTGTGGTTTTAGTCGGTTCGAGTCCGACACACCGCCCCGCCGCAAGCCCCGGCGCGGGTGAAGGTCCGAGGGGATTTCCACACGTTAAAAAAAAAAAAATGGGTACTAGACAACTGATACAAATACATATATACTTTTTTTTTTATAAATACACATACATATTATACATAGAAAACACCCAAACTCCGAAACAAATATTTGTAGATCATACAAACATTTGGTCCGACTCGGGAATCGAACCCGAGACCTCATGATCAGCAGTCGCACACGCCAACCGCGAGACCAACGAGGCAGTTCAGGCCATTCAGGTTGGTACAGGGTTTGTGTCTAGTTTTCCTTCTCTGCAGTACTATTTGCTCTTTTTGTCGGCTCTTACGATAACCACGGGATGCGTAGTTTGTGTAGTAACTGTACAGTAACTTCCTTAATATCTATACCAATATCATAAACGCGAAAGTTTGTAAGTATGGATGGATAAGTTTGTTACTCTTTCAAGCAAAAACTACTGAACGGATTTGGATGAAACTTTACAGTAATATAGCTTATACTACTAATAACACATAGGCTAATATTTGCCGCGATAACCGACATATACCGGGCGGAGCCGCGGGCAACCACTAGTACATTTATATAGGCAATTATAATAATCTCTGAAATAGAAAAATAGTGGCAATCGTTAAGGTTTTTTAGACCTTTGAAAGGTTAGGCAATAGTCTTTCTGCAGAACTTCTGTACTGCCAAGTCCTGGTTGTGGAAGTCTTAATTAGGAAAAGGGCTTGAAGAAAGAAAGAAATCATCTAATAAACTAGCGACCCGTCCCGGTTTTGGTACAGAAATTTTGTTATTTGTTCATTTTTTTTCTATACTTTTTTATATAATACATGTACTATACGTATAAACCTTCCTCTTGAATTACTCCTTCTATTGGTGAAAATTGCATCAAAATACGTTGCGTAGTTTAAAAGATCGAAGCGTACAAGAAAGGGAAGCGACTTCATTTTATACTACGTTATGATATGATTAAATAAGTAAAACAAATGTATTTACCGCAAGAAGCTGCTGCATGGTTAGGAGTTCTGTAGGGACTCGGGAAGTTCTTGGGACAGATTACGGGCTCGCCTCTCAATGTAATACACACTTTTATCCGGCCCGACTTTGCGCAATCTGTCTCGACAACCTGTAAAAAGACAAGTGGCAATTAATACTTAATTAATAATAATAAACTTCATGCACACATGTACATCGGCGGACTTAATGCCCAAGGCATTCTCTAATTTCTCTACCAGCCAACCTTTGGGTGATATAGAAATTTTGTAAAATAGATGCACAGTGGTAGATGTCAGAGGTTATAATTTTGTCAATAAATATATAGAACTGACATAAACTTACATAACACAACTACACATTTACATAAAGAAATATGGATATACATAATAAACACACTAATACATAAAGTTTATATACATACACTGTGAGTACTAGATTGTATTTTAATAAAAATTTTCACACCGGTTTATTTTTTACCCGACTGCGAAAGAAGGAGAGTAATGTTTTTCGAGTGTATGTTTGTATAAATGTATCATATGTATGTATGTATATTTCTTTGGCACGTCCTAGAGCCTATACGGCTTGTCGTATTTTTATGTGAGTGATGTCGTCAATAGAATCGTCTTAGTCATGAGAGTGACACTGGGAATACCAAAATTAAAAAAAAAGGATCTTTGGCGCGAAAAAGTAATCTAAATAAAAAAGTTTTTTTTCTGTGCGAGGGAAGTACCACCGCGGTCGAGCCGGCCCGTGCGTGCTGAAATCAGCGTGGCTCTACTATCTATAGAATTTATTTTATTTCGACCATTTGCCGTCCAACGAATACCTCCCCCAAGTAACCTCCAATTATTCCCGGTTGAGCGAAGTTAGTTTAAAAACAGTAGCCTAAGTTACTCCGTATATCATCAGCTACCTATCAGTGAAAGACCCGTCAAAATCGGTCCAGCCGTTCCAGAGATTAGTTAGAACAAACAGACAGACTGATAGGCAAAAAGTTTTAAAATTTATTTTTTGATGTCAGTATCGTTGAAAAGCTGTTGAAATCACAATAGACACTTCAAGTTTATATAATAGTATTGATAAACTCACAGTGGCCATGGTCCCGTATTGCGGTCCGTTGGTGAGCAGGAACACGGTGTCCCCGGGCGGGTAGGCCTCCTGCGGCGTGGCGAAGCGCCCGGCCTCCGCCACCACGTGCGCGCTCACGTCCCGCACCACGGCCTGCTCCGCGTACCCACACGGCACGGCGCACCACTCGGGCTCCTGGACCATCTTCACGTTGTTCTGGACCACGTATTTAAAGCCTGGAAGGTGCATAGGTACTTGATATTACAACTCAGTCCTAAATAATACTAAATATTAACATAAAAAAACCTACTTAAGAACTGGACCAAATTCAAATGGGAGCACACGGGAAGCACCAGCTTTCAAATAAAGAATCATCAAAATCGGTTGACCCAGTCGAAAGTTCTGAGGTAACAAACATAATCGCATGGAGAAACTCCTCCTTTCTGAAGTCGGTTAAAAACTATAGCTTCATCTCTGTTACAGATATCTACGAAACTGTCGAAATAACTTTGAACAAGTGATTTGATTTTGTTTGACTTATATTTTGATTTTTTACGTGGCAGTTCTATCACAAATGAAGTGCAATACATTAGGTTTTTTTATTGAATAGGGGACAAGCGAACAGGCATATCACCTGATGGGAAGTGATTACCGCCGTCCATGGACACCCAACACCAGAGGCGTCTAAAGTGCGTTGCCGGCCTTTGAGGGATGGGCCTCCGGTATCCTCACTCACTCGGTGAAACACAGCGCAAGCGCTATTTCACACCGGTTTTCTGTGAGGCCGTGGTATCACTACGGTCGAGCCGACTTATTCATGCCGAAGCGTGGCTCTCCCACGGTCTAATCTCAATCTATCTCTATACCGAAAAAGATCCAAATCGATTTAGCTTGTTTTAAGAGTTACGGTCAAAGTTGCATGAATCACCTAGTATATACTTCATCAATAGCCTCTAATAGTCCACCGATCAACATTTTCCTTAAAAAGAAGATGTCTAATTTATGCCCCAGAATAATCCGAGATCATGTTTTAGTTTTTGGAATAAATAAAATAAATTATGTATTCTGAGTAACTTTATAAAGTCTGTATCAAATTTGGAAAAAAACTCAAAAATCAAAAAGATTTTAAGCGATGCATCTTGAATTTACTTTGAAAGAATTTTACTTACCATATGATAAAAACATGACGCAAAGTGGGGTAAAATATTGAATGATTTTTTATTTATGTGCGCTTCTTATTAAAATCCAAGGTTATTGTACTATTACTGAATTCGTGTAATAATTATTTTTAAAATATACGTCATTCGAAATCACTAACTTATAATTGATTCAAAAAGAAAGAAAGAGTATTTATAAAAAGTCGAACTATGATTTGAACATTGACAACATTCAATAAAGTTGTCAATCACACTTAAAATGGCTAGAACCCAGAGCCGTAAAATCTGGTTATTGTCAATCACATAAAAAAAAACAATTGGCAACAACTCGTCTCACGCAACGATTTTCGTTCCGTTTGTTTTAAGGTTGAAGTTAACAATGATAACATAACTTTAATAAATGTGAATTATGATGATTCATATATTTTTTACAGAGCAGTACAATGAAGAAACATGGTATAGATTATAGGATGTCATGATGTAAATTGAAATGAAAATGATCAAGAACTATATTATTCAGTGGTATTGAAAGAATATTCTAATAACATGCAGTTATATGCATAAAAATAATGTTCTTTCTTTTATTTTCATTCTATAGAATACCCTTGTAACGAACAATGGCAGATGACATATTTGTTTTTGGAGATCTAAAACGTTGGAAAATTACACAATTTACTTTTCATGGACTTTCCACACGAGTGGAGCTATGAGAATGCCAGTAGTATATATTTTGTAGAGATGAAACGGATAGTGATTTGGCCGGATACCGGATACCGGATATTCGGCTAACTACGAGGCCGGAGCGCCGGATATCCGGCCACCGGATATTCGGCCGCTTATCGCGTTACAATTTGATTTGAATATGCGCGCGTGATTAAGATCGGAAATATTCGGACGCATTCGGCGTGATCGGCATTCGGCCGGCACGACTCGCGGCGTTCGGGTGTAATCGCTCATGTCAGGTTATATGCATTTGTTTATTCCATTGTTTTTCTTTCTATTTAACTTGTCGATTATTAAAAAATGTCAGTATCAAAAAGAAGATCGCCAATTTGGCAATATTTTGATTTAAAAAGTGACGATAACAAGTACGCGTCATGTTTATTGTGTCACGTTGAAATTTCTCGCGGTGGTGAAGGGAAAAAGGCAGGTATGTAAGTTTTAGAGGTTATGTTTTTGCTTCAATTTTAATGCGAGAATACTCTTATATTTTCAAACTTATTTTGTTAATAAACAAACATACTACTTAGCAGTATTCTTAAATTAGTTATTTCGCTGGTCATTCATTTCATTTTAATTTTCATTACTACTACTACAATCTCAATTTGAAATTTAAAATTTAATTTTTTTCTAAACGATATTTTATTAATGCAAGCTTCAGACTTCAGTTTATTTATGCATATTGTGAATGGGTAGGTACTAGGTACAATATTTTAAAATACGTTTCTTTTTCATTCATCAGGTACGTCTGCCATGAGTAATCATTTAAAGTCCAAACATCCACAGGAGTCTAGATTGATAAGTACAAGTAAAACTAGCGAAATTTCAAGATCAATTACGGTTTCACAACGTGCCAATCCCAGCCCAATTGCTCCTTCTACAACTGCAGAAAAACAGCTAACACTGTCGGAATCGTTTGAAAGAAAATTACTTTGGGATGTGAATGATGCCAAAGCCAAAAAGTATCATTATTTAATTGCAGAAATGATTGCAATAGATAACGAGCCGTTCAGTATTGTAGAAAAGGTTGGGTTTAAAAGACTTTTAGAACAAGCGCTACCTCGTTATGAATTACCAAGTCGCACTTATATATCTCAAAAAATTATTCCAGACATCTACAATATAATTCGCGACAAAATAAAAGCAAACATTTCTAAAGCTATTGCAATTTCTGTTACGTCTGGCATTTGGACCTGCCTGCACAATAGTTCCAGTTTCCTAAGTTTCACAGCCCATTGGTTGTCTCCGGAATTTCAGCTGAACCACGGCGTTCTTGCTATGAAACCGTTTTCAGGATCACACACAGGTGAAAATATAGCAAACGAACTGAACGCTATAGCTGCTCGCTGGGATATTGAGAAAGATAAAATTCACTTACTAATCCATGATAGTGGAGCTAATATGGTGAAAGGAGCTTGAGTTGGAGAGTATCATTCCGCTAGATGTTTCATACATTCGCTTCAGCGAGTTATTGATAAGTCAATGAAGGTCCAGGCTGAGCTATTAGAAGTGATTGCTACTGGTAGACGTCTAGTAACTCATTTCAATCATTCAGGTTTGGCACAAGAAAAATTACTTGCAATTCAAAAGGAGTTAAATTTGCCGCAGCATCAGTTAGTGCAGGACATCAACACGAGGTGGAATTCTACCTACTACATGGCTGCACGCTTGGTGGAACAAAAAAGGGCTATCTCTCTTTATGTTGTTGAACATGAGACACTGACTAATTTGACGATACAACAGTGGGGTCTGTTGGAGCAGTGCATAAACCTTTTAAAACCATTTGAAGAAATAACAAAAATTACAAGTTCTGGCGTTTCCTGTATATCCGAAGTGATACCACACGTTTATGCACTAAAAAAGTATTTGGATAAAACCGAGACAGCACAAAGAACACCAGACTTAGCACGTTTAAGAGCCTCCTTGAAAGCTGAATTGGAAAGTCGTTTTAAATCCTTAGAAGAAGATCTAAACTTCATAATTGCTACCTTTCTAGACCCAAGATTCAAATCAGACTATTTAGGAGTTCTTGAAACTGAAAAAGCCCGACAGAAAATCCTGATAGAATATATAAAAAACTCTTACGACGATTCTTCTTCCGACAGTAATAGATCATCGCCGTCTTCAACACCTGCTAAACGACAAAAAGAAGATGAAACTGGATCAAATTTTACACGCGAAGCTCATAACACTTTTTGGGACTGTTTCAATGAAGTGGCAAAGGACAACAGTAGCAGTTGTCGCCATCAAGAAAAACAAAATCCAATTTCTAATGAGATTGACTTTTTCTTAAAGTTATCTCGAATAGATCGCAATCGCGACCCATACCTTTGGTGGTCGGTCAATTCAAACCAATACCCTCAATTGGCGAAGTTTGCAAGAATTTATCTTGGAGCACCTGCCAGTAGCGTTTACAGCGAAAGGCTATTTTCAGAAGCTGGTCTAGTATACGAAGCCAAGCGGAGTCGCCTCTTACCAACAAATGCTGAAAACCTAGTATTCATTCACCATAATTTGCCGCTAGTTAATTTTGAGTACTAACACTAAGTAAATTTTTAGTAATTAACTTTTTATCAAACAATTTCTGTCATTATTTTAATTTAATAAATGGTGTCCGTCCATAACCTATTGTTATATTATTTTTATTTCATATATGTGTGTGTATGTGCAAAATAATCCGTTACTAATATTATAAATTCAGTCTGTTTGTCTGCTACTCTCTCACGCCTAAACTAAAGAACTGATTTTGCTGAAATTTGATACAGAGATAGATTAGACAACGAGAAACAATATAGATAGGCTTAAAAACTTTTGTATTCCCACAGAAAAGCGCGATATAGACGAGTTTAGGGCGTAAAGCACTCAGCGCGAACGGTATCGCGGGAAACATCTAGTATTCGGTATTCGGCCGGATAGTGCCCTACTATCCGGTATCCGGCCGGATAGTGAAAATAGGCCGGATAGGCCGGATACCGGATAGTTACCGGATATCCGTTTCATCACTAATATTTTGTCATGAGCACACATAATAGTTATTTGTTATACAAGAGTGCAAAGTTGCTTTTTTACCGCGTGCTCAATTTTGATGACCGAGCAAGCGCTTCTAGGAAGCGCAAGGATTCTAAAATTGAATCACGAGCGTAGCGAGTGCTTAAAAAATTAGAATCCTGAGCGTCAGCGAGGGAAACAAAAGAGCACGAGGTGAAACATCTTTGCACTCGAGTGCAACACGTAACTTTTCATTTCACCTCAGCGAGGAAACAACTAAATGCAAAAAAAGCATTAACAATCACAAGATACTTTTATTTCAGTTTAAGTAATAATACACACATCAAAAGTGTCTAGGGATCAACATATGTGTCTAGGGATCAACATATATTTTTGCAATAACTTTTCTCCTGATTGATATTAATTAAAATTTTCTTTAAGGATTCATCAAATAAAGTGTTTTCGTTTGTCACAGTAACGATAAACCAAGTCACCTTTGCATTAATAAAGAAATTTGCCATTTTCCTAATAAAGGGATTTTTGACATTTGAACCACTAACATTAAAGTTCGAAAAAAAGACTGAAATAACAGTTTTCTTTAAAATTTTATTAGGTAACTTAAACAATTAATAATCCGTGTTTCTACCGCGAACACTAACAACACAAGAATCGGTTTGGCATACTCAAAATGAGTTCATCCAAATCACGCTGTGGAATGGCCGCCCATGTTCGTTGCAACAACAAAAAAAGGTCTTCTTGCGACTGGATACCCTCCATATTCGGCAGAGCTCTTCTCTGTAGCATATCCCATGCATGCTCAATCGGGTTCAAGTCTGGCGACTGAGCAGGCCAGGGCCAAAGCCACATCTCAATCTCAAGAAATCCGCATAAAAATGCTTGATCCCTAGACACTTTTGATGTGTGTATTTATTAGGTACTACATTATGATAGGTAACTATTACAGATTAATTTTTAATTATTTCAAAAATACTTAGGTACTCGCTCAACCCCGCGGTTTTACCCAGTTTTTGTCGTACCGCTAGTAACACCGCGGGACAAAGCTAGTCTAAAAAAGTAGCCTAAGTTACTTCTTAGATTATCAGCTATCTGCCAGTGAAAGTCACGTCAAAATCAGTCCAGCCGTTTCAGAGATTACCCGGAACAAACAGACCGACTGACAGACAGACAATGTAACAGAAATTATAAAAAAAAAATATTTTAGTATATGTACCGTGTATACATACATATGCATTTAGTAAAAAGCGGTTTTTTTAATATTACAAACAGACATTTCAATTTTATTTATTTGTATGGATGTATAGATAAATTAAGAAAAATTGAAAGTTGAATGGTGCGGGCAGAGCAAATAAAAAAAAATCTACACCAAGAAGGTTCCGAGTCTGAGTTTTTAACAAATTAAAAAATATTGTATGATTAATTCGGCACCATGGAGGTAGAAGTAAATAGGTTTAATGAGCGAGCGATGTTCTAAATTCAATTTACTTTATTCCTCTAGAGGATAAAAACGGCTTTTGCACTCAGATATCGAAGGGCAAAAATACTCTTTACGAGCTGGTGGGATGAAAAAAATCTTTATAGTAGACCTGACAGTATAACTTTAAATGTATTGGGAAAAAATGATGTTGTCGGAGTGATATAATTTTTTTGAAACCCTCATAACTTTTTTCAGAATCTGCTTTGCTTCATAAACCTTTTAAATTATTATTTTTTAGAAGATCTCAGCTATCAAATACCACTTATTTGATCTCCGTATAGTCTGGGGCACAAGCCCATACATTTTTTGGACATCTCCTTTGGGTTTAGCCTAGGAATTCGTGCCGAAGAGTGGCTCTCCCACGGTATATATAAAATATCACACCTAATATAAGTAAGGAAGTTAATTTTAAAATGATCCTAATGATTACTGTTTCAGAGTTCAAGTTATATTTAAACGACTATAGCTAGCTACAAAACTTCGCCAGCGTTTCTATGTAACATAGAAATAGGTGACAAGTAAAATTTTAACAAAATAAAAACCGACTTCAATGTTCGGCTCAATTTCTCTTGGATGCCATCATCAGATCTTAATGTCCTTATCATGGTACCACCGTTGGGATATCTCCTTTCCATTAAAAAAGAATAATTAAAATCGGTTCATAAATGACGAAGTTATCCGCGAACACACATAAAAAAACTTATATACGGTCGAAATGATCTCCTCCTTTTTTGAAGTCGGTTAAAAATAGAAAATATCTACACACAAATTATAATAAGCATTTAAGTCCACATGGGGTTAAATCTATGCAAGAAAATCATCTTACCTTTTAAATTCACTGCATGAATGAGGGTATTCACTTCACCCAATTCTATTCCAAGACGATTCATATTGCTGTGAAGAGAAATTATTATTATTTGAAAATATTGTCATAACTATAAATACAAGAACAGGCCATATTCAGCAACTTCACGTACACATTTTACAAGCTTTTATTTTACTTGCAATGTATGTATGTTCGGGTGGAATCTTGTAATTTTGAAGCAGATATCTTCAACCGATTATGCAACAACAATATTATAATGACATGGAGCTGATCTGATTCTTGAGCTGGAAGGCGGCCATAGGAACTCGGCAAAGAAACGTCGCAACACCATCGAGTATGGACTCGTTTGATTAGTTTCGAACAGTACTTTATGTTTTCATAGTTTCAAGAAAAATTTCAAACTAAGTAAATGCTGATATTGAAATCTGGCGACAAGCTTTTGTATTATAGAAATTGTGTAATGACATTATACGTTGATAGTAAAAAAATCAAGGAATACTTTTTTAATTCTTTTTAGGGCATTCTAATAATAGCTTCTTTTTAAAAAGTTTTTTAATTTAATTTATTTCATTATTTCTTATACAGCGGTACTTATTCACTGTAAAATGATTTAAAAGGTTACGAATTTACGATACTTTTTATTTCTCGAAGTTTCGAACGGGTTATACCACTCATAGTCAGGTTCTATTAAATTGTTACGAACGCTGACGTCTGGTCAGCGTGATGTTGTAGACCAAAATCTCCTTTCTAATAACAGGTCTATGTCCAGTAGTGGACTGTTAGGCCGGGCCCACCCCGAAACCGTCTTTGACTAGACGGTCCGCGACAAGACGGTTTTCGACTGTTGTCTTGTGCTGACGCACACCGAGTGAGACCGAACAAACCGCCGAAGAGGGAGAAGGGACGATTTGATTCTGGGAATATTACTTTAACGAGTGTTTGTTTACTTTTATTTATTTATACTTCGTCGGAGACTGTCTGTCTGAAACGGTCTTGGTGTTCGACTGTCCCACCTAAAACAACGTCTCGTCG
Source organism: Diaphora mendica (assembly GCA_949125395.1). Taxonomy (NCBI): domain Eukaryota; kingdom Metazoa; phylum Arthropoda; class Insecta; order Lepidoptera; family Erebidae; genus Diaphora; species Diaphora mendica. Next base: position 5,956,586 of record OX421316.1, read on the forward strand.
GAGACTGTCTGTCGACTCCGGTGTGTGCCCACACTAAGTCTGTTAATTTTTTTAAATAATACACTTACTGTTCAATGACGGTCGCCCTCTCACTGAGCCACTGTTTGTGTGAGTTGCCTTGATTGGCCTCTTTACTGAAATTGTTCGGATCGCTCTCTGAGTAACACAAGCGCCACTGTTCATTTGATACGGCTATCACTCTAAAATAAATTAATAATTAATTAAATAACCACAGTAATATTGCTGGACTGCGATAGGCTGATGATGATGAGATACGCACTTTTCAAGACACTTTTAATCTCACACAACAATTTTGTGAAACAAATTATACTCCAAGGCATTTCCGAAACGATGACCGATGTGACCTTTTTTTAACACATAACGCCATCTAGCCCCAATCTAAGCAGAGCTTATGTTATGGCTACTAGGCAACTGATATAAATACATACAATACTTTTTTTTTTGTAAATACATACCTATTATACCTAGAAAACACCCAAACTCCGAAACAAATATTTGCAGATCATACAAACATTTGGTCCGACCCGGGAATCGAACCCGAAACCTCAAGCACAGCAGTCGCATACGCTACCACTGCGCCACCGAAGCAGTTTTATACCTTCAAATCTTCAAGAAAAGGACATACTCATTTCTTAAAGGCCGGCAACGTGCTGATTTCTAAGTTGCAGGGGTTCCTTGATTGGCTGTGGTCGCTTTCGACCAGGGGACCTGTCTATTTGTTCCGTCATAAAAAAGACTAGTGTAGTACTGTAAGTCAGCAAGAAGAGGTCTTTGAAATTCTCGGGCTTCCTCTCCTATAATATGCATATTTAACACATATAAACCTTCCCTTGAATTACTCTATCTATTGCTGAAAACTGCATTAAAATCCGTTGAGTAGTTTATAAGACCTAAGCGAACAGAAACCGAATGACCGAAAGGGACGTCATTTTATACTATGTAAATTATGTAATGAATTAATGATAGTGAAGATATACTTACTTGGCTCTAGTGAGGTGTGGCCAACCAACCCAAATAACTTTCCCGAGAACCTCCTTCGCTATTTCTCGAATAGTTTTATTTGATTCTTCTTCTTCTCTAATTATCTCCACTATCATGTTTTCATTGCGTGACTGCAGGTCAAACACTTTCACTTTTGATTTCTTTAGACTTGTCTGCAAAAAATTATCTTTATTCATGTATCGATAGAGTATAAAAATCGTATTTATTTTCGTATTTAGAGCGAGATTAATAGTTAATTACCAAAATAAAACTACAAAATACAGCAATCCGCCATGTTAAGTTGAACACCAATCAGAGCGAGTTACGTCACTTATGTTTAAAGGTCACTTTGTTCGGATATAATCGACGATCACTTCACTGTCTATAAGAGCTATAATTGACACTGGATGACAAATGGCGACGTCGTATCTGCACAAACAGACTCCATGACAGCACCGAGCGTTTTGGTGTGAATTTTAAACTTAAAATTTTAATCGCAATTTTTTCCTAATAAATAAAACTTTATTTTTTGTAGAAATACGACTGTTTTTGACAATTGGAGATAAATACGAACTATTTAAAACAGTTTTTCAAAATAAGTCATGCCTATTAACATACACGCGGGCGGAGCCGCGAGCAATAGCTAGTTGTATATGTCACATGCAAGGTAGCCGAGTCCTAAAAAGTCTGACAACAGAGACTGTTGATACAGAATTTCAATACAGTACAAAAATAGTGCGGCACAAAGTTTGTTTTTTATTTATTTCCCGGAGATTCTCTAGGTCTATTTGGTCATTTAAATTTGTACGGCATCGGTATCATACAATTTCAATACCTTCTAATTCATTATCCCGCAACGCCGTACAAAAATCATGTGACAAGGGAGAAAATGAGGGTTGCTACCCCTCCCCTTCACCTGTATTCAGTTGGACCCATAGACATATAAGAATAGACCGCGCTAGCAATGGGCCTATCGTGTAAGTGGATGCGTCCTTGGACGTGTACTTACTGCATGCGCATTCAGTCAATATATATATACATATATGTATACATAGCGTGTTTTCATTGATGCGCAGTCGCAACTAAAAAGAGACAGAGGGGGCCTTTATTGTTGGGTTCTCTTTTTATCGAGCTATCGCATATCACGCCCACTACCGCGGTCTATTCTTTATGTCTATGGTTGGACCGCTTATTACAAGTGACGGCATAGTGCTTAATGTTATTGATTTATGCCCCTGTATTTTTCTGAAAAGGTCTCCTGGTGGTTCACATGACCCATCAATTTTCTACACGGGCCCGTAGTCTTTGAGTCAAATCTCTATAATATCGAAAACATACGTAGACTAATCAGTTTTTTTAGCCAACTTCAAAAAAGGAGGAGCTTCTCAATTCGATCGTATACATGTTTTTTATCTGTTTTCGCGGATAACTTTGTCGTTTATAAACCGATTTTGATGATTCTTTTTTTAATGGAAAGGAGATATCCCAACGGTGGTACCATGATAACGACATTAAGATCTGACGATAGCATCTAAGAGAAATCGAGTCGAACCTTGAAGTCAGTTTTGTTTTTGTTAAAATTTTACTTGTTTATTTAATCTACTGTTTTGTACGTGAACTTTTTTAACATAAATAATGCATACACACCCGGTACTTAAGATGTCTCATGGTAGGGAAGCCAGGGAACAACATATCCCGTTTGGTATTCGGCAATATTCCTCTCTTCAGCTGTAACTCGGGTACTTCTAGTTCCTTTCGCCACACCCACTGCTCAGTAGCGTGGCACTTGGGTATCGTGGGGAAGAATTCTGGCGCCTGGATCTTACCTGTATTATAGATACAATTACGTTATATTAAATCTCGTTATATTACGTACTCTGTATTAGCTAACCACCGCAATTTAATTTGCGTCTCCCGAAAAGAACAAATTTTCCCAATTTTTGTATATTTTTCAGTCATTGCTAGATGCTATATAGTTATAGCCATACGCAATAAATGGGCTATTTTACACTAATAGTTTTTTTTTATTTTAACCAGTAGATGCGTGTTGAACCAAATAAATATTTCAGCCTTATTTTTTTAAGCTTATTGACATAACAAAGGGAAAGCCTATATTTTTAACAGACTTCAAAGAAGGAGGTTCTTAATTCGGCTGTATTATTTTTATGTTTGTTTCTTTCTAAGAACTTTCGACTGGATGAACCGATTTTGATAATTAAAGCTGGTGCTTTTAGTATGATCTTATTTCAATTTGGTTCAGTTCTTGAAGTCGTTTATTTTTGTTAATTTTTTTGTTTATTAAATACTTAAATCTATACTAATATTATAAAGCTGCAGAGTTTGTTTGTTTGTTTGAACGCGCTAATCTCAGGATCTACTGGTCCGATTTGAAAAATTCTTTCAGTGTTGGATAGTCCATCTATCGAGGAAGGCTATATTTTATTTTCATAAAAAATAGAGATCCGTAAGAAAATTGCGATTTTGTAACCCAAGGTGTTAAATCGAAAACCTATTTTTGCGTGCGCTGCAAAAAGTATTGACAATAGAACAAAATAATGTATTACGGGTTTGTAGGTCCCATTAAGATCTACAAAAAAGTCCGCGAGAGCATATATCTAACTATCATGGTTTAGTCACAATAACCGCTTTTGTGTTCAAAAAAATTATTAAATCGTCTGAAGAAAGAAACTACCTTAAATGTGTATCGCAATATTAATCCTTATCTAAATAAAGCATTATGTTATCAAGGGTATTTATGTAGAAGTAAAATACTTTGTGTTTCATCCCATTCGGACATTTCGTTTAGAAGTTATCACGAGTATAAGACGCTAAGAGATGGTACCTATTATTGAGTTATTTGCCAAAGAGTTTTTATCAACATAATACCTAATATTAGTCTTTATCCAAATAAATGTGTTGTTGATTATGAGTATTAGATCTTAGAAGAGTATAATAAATACATCTATACTAATATATAAAGCTGAAGATTTTTTGTTTGCAACTATTACGCTACGGGCAATAGGAGACGCAAACGACGTTGCGTGGGTCAGCTAGTATTTGATATTATAGATTAACTGCATTAGACCCAGACAAGGATATCATTACACAATATTTGTTTTGAGTGTGCCTCGAACCCACAACCTTTAGCTTAGCAGCCAGAATCGCTAACCACTAGACAACCAGGTCCAACTATAAGTTAAGCCCGTCATTATTTACAGACTGTTTTTTTTTACCTATACTTTCAGGCGTCCAGTTGTAGACCAGCATTGGACCATGCGTGTTGCGTTTTAGCTCCTCTTCTGTTAATCTTTGATAACAGGGCTCCATTGCTGATAGGAGATTTACCTGAAATATGTAAAACAGAGTTATTTTATAATATAACCAGCTCACCGGGCAAACATTGTTTTGACACATAAATTTTATTAAATGTATTTAGAATAGAAGTTGATTGTAGCAAGGTGAAAATTTAGTGATGTGTATTGGTGACGAGCAGATTCCCTAGCGGCAAGTCGCAGAACTAACGTATGACGGATAAAAATACGTATACACGTTAAGACTGTAGTCCTTGAGCGTGGGAATTTGTGATTGAACACCCACATTCATATTTTACATGCACACGAACGCATCGGGCACTATTGCATACTAACCCTGGCAACTAATAAATTTACTTTCGGTTTTTTCTTCTAGTTACATATTCATTAACTATTCGCCTTTGAAGAATGTTTAGAATGTCCTACAAAGCACGCAATGTATCTTAGTCATATCGGAAAGCCCGCGGGCTTTAAGTAACTCGTCAACGGCCGAGAATGGGGTTCAAGTGTATCTATTCATTTTTAGTTCATTTCATGGACACATAATATATTTTTACACAGTATAAAATTAAGTCGCTCGCGCTATCTGTCAGCTTAGATCTTTTATAGTAATCAACGGATTTTAATGCTATGTTATGAAGTAAAATTTGTATGATATATGTTATATTAATGGAACATAATGTTTCTTAAAAATATAATTTTTGATCGCTTTTATTTCTCTTATTGACTAAATTTTACTACATAGATCTTACTTACTAACGTACTTTTTTCACTTTTTGACAAAAAAACGACGCTGAAAAAGTATGAAACAAGTTTTGAAAAGCCGTAGTCACGTGTTTTTAAGAGTTATGGTACGTTTCTATTTTAATTTAAGTTTTTACTTTTTTTTATTTAAAATGTTTTGGTGTAGTGATAATAATAATTTATATGCAAAGTATATTTTAAATACCTAACATAGAAATATAAAAAAATTGAATAAATACGAACAAAGTCACCAGCAAATGCTAATAATACCTATATATATATTTGAAATGTACAAGTAACACCCTTTCCGATGATACCAAACACGGCATATTTATGTCAAATTCATTTTTTAATACAGTACTTTATGTCGGCTAGAGGGCGCCACATTAAATTGAGTGACGCGTCATATAGCCTATAAGCAGCGGACGATCAAGACACTACTAACCATACCTCATTTATCCAGTTCTAATTAGTAGTTAAGGAGCTATGAGGGAACAGATGAACATACATACATAGCCTGTCAAAATCATAACCCTCCTTTGGCTTTGCCGTGGTCGGGTAAAAAAATAAAAAAATACAGTTAATTTATCCTTCTTTTTTTAAGACGGTTAAAAAACAAACTATTTGTCTTAAAATTAATATTAAGAGTGTAAAACTTTGAAATGGAAACTTCCTAAAATATATAATACTAGCTTTTACACGGGGCTTCGCCCACACAGATTTTCATCCCCTGATTTACCCCCTTAGTGGTGGAATTTCAAAAATTCCTTTCTTAGTGCTCGCTTACGTTATATAAAGAACCTACATGAAAAATTTCAGGATTCTAACTTCAGCGGTTTGGGCTGTGCGTTGATCTCTGGGTATGTCAGTCAGTCAGTCAGTCACCTTCCTCTTTTATTTATATAGATTACAGATATCAGATGTATATGAAATTAAGGGAAGGGAAGATGCCCTATCTATTGTTTTACAATTCACCAATTGATTAAATTCGAACTTAAGGGATGAATAATAATGGAAATGACGTAAAGTGTAGATGGGACCCTTTTTTTCAATTTCTGTCTGTCTGTCTGTTTGTTTGTGCCGGCTAATCTCTGGAACGGCTAAAGCGATTTTGACGGGATTTTACTGATAGGTAGCTGATGATATAAGGAGTAACCGCGGTTGGTGTAGTATCGCGGGTAAGACCGTGGGGCTCAGCTAGTTTTTTTTTCAAAAAAGACAACTTCCGTATATATCCAATAAATCCTGTGTCGCGGGGGACTTTACAAACATACATGAAACGGACACAATTCGTGGATAACACAGTGTTGTCCCATGTGGGATTTGAACCCACAACACCTGATACAGTAGGAAGCGGCGAGGCAACCGCTTCAACCACTAGACCAACCATGCAGTAAAAAATAAAACTAATTTTAAGGACTTTCATTATTTCAGTAGTAGTTATTCAATTCTAACAGAAATCATAAAAAAAAATTTTTTTACTTTTTTAAAAACAATTTCTCAAAGTGTCTCGGTCTGTCAAAGTGTATTCAAAGTACTCGTCAAGACAAATCAAACGACTCCAAACTCGATAGGTTCCGTCGTTACAAAGTTCCTATGACCACCTTCCAGCTTCAACATCAGATCAGCTCCATGTCATCATAATATAGCATTGTCACGCTATATACTATACATATGCCTTCAAAAATTCAACACAATCGGTAGAAGATATCTGCAAAATTGAGTTGCAAGATTCCGTCTTAACAAATATAGTTGGATATATACATACAAAGCAAGTTAAAAAAAACATAAAAATAAGTTCTGTGTTAATAAAAAATACTAATATTTTTCTTTGAAATTATTCTTTGAAAAAAATTAAATTAAATTCAAGAATACAAATTAACAGTTACAATTAGACACTCACTGGCAACCCACACTAAAACTTGTCATTTACGTATTATGGAGCTCAGTGCGAACTACAAACGGACGTGGTGTCACCTTGAATATTCGGCGGGCACTGAATTTTTTGAGCGCGATAAAACTTATTTATTGCAATTTACGGGAGACGATATCTACGTACTAAAATGTATGGAACTTTTGTCGCTAAAAATGAATGATGTTTAGCCTTAGATTATGGCTTTTTGGTGAGAATTAATAAAAAACTAAAACGGTAAATCTTTTCTCCATACTTTTTTCTCGCGAAATAAGAAAAAAACATTTAAAATAGAGCACGAAATAGGACAGAGTGTGCTAATTAAAAAGGTCGATTTCGATGATTTTGATCTTTGTTAAGGCTTTTTTTCACAAAAATAAAGAATTATTTTATAAATGTCACTCGGTAGAGTGGTAGACTGATTTATTAAACTACTGAGATTTTTTTTTAGTGTCGAATATGAATTGAGTTGTTTGTGTTTTGCAAAACTGCAAGTGCCTTTTCGCGCGTTTTTAGGGACGCGCCCCTTAACATTCCACTTTTAAAATACTGATCCCGTCCGTCCAATGAAATCATTGTAGAAAGAATTTAAAATAACAATGCACTCGCTCTGTATATTAAACTGTCAGGTAGAAGTATCTGTCTTGCGTTAGTTCCGCAAACGGCCACTAGGGAAATCTGCTCGTCACCAATATTTTAAATGTCATATTATAAAAAAAAAAACAAAAAATGGATATAAGCCACCCTTATCACATAGGGGTATAAAAAAGTTTACCACCTATTCTCAGGCCTACCAAGTACACAAAAAAAATCGGTCTATTTAATACTGTGACACAAATGTTATATGGGCTCGGCTGTTGGTCTAGTTGGGGGCTCGTTGGTCTAGTCTAGGGGTATGATTTTTGCTTGGAGTGCAAGAGGCCCCGGATTCAAATCTTGGACGAACCCCAAAATGAGGGATGGCAAAAATAAACATTTTTTAAATAGAAACAACTTCTTTGTATTACTTAAACTAATTTTATCGTTCGCGTTCCGTTTCCCACATATAGATTAGTTCAAGTACCATATTTTTCTTACAACAAGACTGTTTCTGTTATTTCATCATCATTAACAGATTACAGAATACGGATTGTCTCCACCTCTATTCATTTCATTCATACCACGCAGAATAACAGCACAGAAAGATTTAAAAAAAAAGGGAAGCTTGAAGGTACAGGACAAATGTTCATGTGATGAGCACGACAATTTGTTTTGTGTCTGGGTGTAAATTATCTATGGTATGTACATATGTATTTAGAAATATCACACACTCACTCACAAACACACACACTCACTCACAAACACACACACTCACTCACAACCACACAAGCACACCAGTACTTCACCTAATATTATAAGTAAGAGGCTACTGTTTTGACTAAAATTAGTAAAAATGCAACTGAATAGTGAGCGTGGATTTTATTTTGTTTTAATTTATTTTCTTTCTGATTTTCTGTTTCCTTATGTGGTTCATTTTTTTCACTAACACTGTTCGTTTTCCAGGCACTCCAAACATATGTTTGTATTGTATGCGAGGGCACTGGTACCCTAAACACAAGTTAAATCTTATTCTGGGTACCAGACTTCATTGTAAATACTTTTGATTTGTGCCATAATTATGTTTTGACTTTGTTTGTGTATTTCTGTCTACGTTGTGAGAAATAAATTATTACTATATTATATAGTACGATTTCTAATAATATTATTATTAGAAATAAATTTAGAATCATATCAATAATAGAAAAAATAAGAATACAGTACCTATCAGAAACAGAATAAAACACACAAAAAATATGTTTTTATTATTACTATAAATGAAAATGAAATATATAAGTATGTTTATTAGCAGTTCAGTTACTGTAGTACAAGCTCTACCTAGATTGGGATCAGACCGAATGTAACAGATGTAAAATAATAATTACATTTTCTATCTATGAGTCGAATCCATAAAACCATTTCAGACCAGTTAAATAACTATTATAGTTCGATACATAGTATAAAACAAAGTCGCTTTTTCTGTCCCTATGTCCCTTTGTTTGCTTAAATCTTTAAAACTACGCAACGGATTTTGATGTGGGTTTCTTTAATAGATAGAGTGATTCAAGAGGAAGGTTTTTATGCATAATAAATGCATAATATAGTATGGAAACACTGTTAATTTTCGAGGTTTCTAATGTGATGTAGCAAATAAACACATTTTTTTTGCGCTTACATTGCAAACGCTGGTTGCACCCTACGAGATAGATCGAAATAATGTACTACAGTATTGTACACCTTAAAAAGTACTACAAAAAAGTCCGCGACGGTATATGTCTATCTCTTAGGGATAACCCACAACAACCATTTTTTATTCCTTTTTTTTACGAGAAATAATGGCTTATTTACGAAGTGATTTTAAGCAATACAGAATGAATCCTTATACAATTAAGTAAATTAAATACATTGTGCATTTAATATAGATCAAAATGGCCCTTTACAGTATCTAATTTAAATGAATATATTCGAAGATATTACAGATTTAAAATGCACGAATCGTGTCGTCGGCGGGGCATCCGAAATCCACCCGTGCGAAGCCGGGGCGGGTCGCTAGTATTTTGATATAATAAAGTTCATTTTCGCATAACACATTTTATCAGCTCTGTTACGTTATACAACGGCACTTACCTCATCAATAAAAGGTATCAATACAACGGCCTCCCATTCGTTAATTTTACCGTTGAGATCTGTCTCAAAGTTCACTGGATAATAATGAACTATGGGCGAGTCTTCATCCGTCATCAGATTGTGGAAGGGCATCGGTAGTAGCTGCTTGCTTGCTGCCGGTAATACTGCTAGTAACTGTAAGTAAATAATAATAATCGCTTTATTGTACACCAGAATAATTACACAGGTAAGCTAAGAGGTACAAGTGGCGGCCTTATCGCTTAAAGCAATCTCTTGCAGGAAACTATGGGATGAAAAAAAAGACGTGGAAAGTAATATTTATTAAATGACTAGCTGACCCACGCAACCTAGTTTGCGTCCCCTATTGCCCGTAGCGTGATAATTTTTCCCCGTTTTTTGAAACATTTTTCATTGGTGTTCCGCTCCTACTGGTCGTAGCGTGATGATATATTATAGCCTTCATCGATAAATTTACTATCCAACACTGAACGAATTTTTCAAATCGGACCAGCGGTTCCTGAGATTAGCGCGTTCAAACAAACTGGTTTTGCTCTATTATACTATACACTAGCTTTTAACCGCAGCTCTTCCCGCGTGTATCTCGGTTATCGCGGTAAAACATAACCATGTTCTTAATCAAGAATCAAAGTTTCTCCATGGCAAATTTCATAGAAATGGGTGCAGTGGTTTAGCCGTGATGATGAACAGAGAGACAGTTACTTTCGGATTAATAATATTACTCTGGATTTATTACCCAAGTCATTAATTTAGAAGTAATAGAGTATATAAGGATCGGTTGTCGTCTTACAGCTGAGATGATGATGATGAAAATATAACTTAATAATATTGTTCAAAAGATGCACTTAACTATCTAAATACATTTAGTATCAATACCTGTTCAAAGGGCTTAAAAGGTTCTCCAAGCTCGAATTCAATCTTCATATCCTTAAAACCTTTAATATCTGATATGTAGGGCGCGTAATGATGCGGGTAGTACCAGCACCACGAAGGGCAACCCTTGTAATAATAGAACAGGTTCCACTGTATAGCCCTCACATAGCCCTCTGCTTGGTCCGCTAGGACTTCACTAAAATAAACATGAAGTTTATAACAATACATGTATTTATATCTCAAGATAAACCAGTAATTATTTTGTAAGATTTGAACTTTTGATTACCGTTTTAAATTTTAACATAGAAGAGAAACAAGTAAATATTTATGAAATATAGCTGAGCCCCGCGGTGTTAGCCACAGTACGACATCAAACGCGGGCAAAGCCGTGGGGCGCAGCTAGTGTAGCTAGCCTAAGTTATTACTTATATCGTAGCTACCTATCATTAACAGTCCCGTCAAAATCGGTTCAGCCGTTCCAGCGATTAGCCGGAACAAACGCAGACAGGCAGACAAATATTGGAAAGAATGTTATTTTGGTATAAGTACGGTATATACAATTATTTAATACAAGGCGGTTATTTTCAAATTAGAAGCAGACACTCAAATTTTATTTATTTGTATAGATTTCAGGTAACTTAACACTCGCTATTTAATCTGAGGGCCTAGTGTGAGTGTGCCCACACTGAACACGTTACAATCGTAATACATCGAACGGGCTCACCGTGCCGATCGAGTTAATGTGAAATAAAATCACACTATGCTTACTGACTATTTTAGTCTCAGTTAATACATTTAAAAATTGCTGTTTAACACAAATAAATAATAATTCTGTGTATAGAGCTTTGAATAGTCTTAGAATAGTAGTAATATCTATCTACGAGCAATTCTTTTGTATGTATTTTCAGAATCTCGGAAACAGCTACAACGATTTTTATAAAATTTAGTATGCAGGGGGTTTCGGGGGCGATAAATCGGTCTAGCTAGGAACCATTTAAAAAAAAAACCAAATAAATACCTAATAAAGCTCGGTAATCCAGGTACTGACTTAGGAGTCATAATATATCATATTTGTTTTTAATATCTGCTTACCATCAACTGGACCACAGAATTAGTGCTATAGCTGCCGTATGTATATTTAAAACCCAAAATCCTGGTCACCCTAATAATGACTTACATTTTCTCCAAACAAAGCAAAGTTTAAAAACAGTTTTTTTAATTATGAAATTTTATGTAAGTTTCCAAGTAAGGAGGTTGAAACATGTCTTTAGAAGTGATATTTTATCTTAAACACATAACGAAAAGAAAATTTTACTATGTTTCATTTCAATAAAAACGTGCATTTCACAAAGGCTTGCCACTAACAAAAAATAAATTATAAACATTTACAAACTATAATTAAAAATGCACGATGACGTAACTGTAGCATTATTAATTTAAAAAATGAATCTCCAAATAAAATATGAACAAAGTGAATTTCATCACCTCGTATGAGTATTACTACATTCTCAGTCAATAAACACCAATAAAAATCACACTTTACAAAAAAAGACAATCATTTGACACACTTTCTGCCGAGATCCACTGATATGTAGAGGAGTCAGATTTGGTGCCAATTTGTTCCCTACACAATCTTAGAAGAAGCGTTCTTTTATTACCTATGAGAAACATATTTTTTTTAATTATTAAGTGACCTTTCGTAAATTCTTATAGACAACCTGTATAATGAATATTGTAAAATCTAATCCCAGGTAGTCCGCGGTGTACTAAGGGTTAAGATTTTCTGAAGTATGTATTTACTGTTTATAATGCATTTTTTAACCAAGCAAGCATATGCATTGTGTATAGTTTTCACAATTATTTAAAAATATATTTTGTACATGACAGACATTGTATATTATGCATCTAAATACGCGATGGACCTATTTTCAAGACTAACCAAGTACCTTTCATTAAGCAAGTCACATTTTCCTTATGTTTAAAGCAAATACAATTTTGTATTTATTTGCAAAGCTTTTTGAAGCAATCTGCTCAACTCCGGTGGATATCGGTCCATCAAAAATAAGTATAGAATGAAATTAAAAATAATATCTACTACAAAACACAGTTCCATTAAAAAAGTTTAACAGCAAGATTTTATTTAGCATTCGCAATAATATATTAGTTATTATGTACTCACTTGTAACATTTGTAACAGCATTTGATATTTAAATCGATTCAAAGAGTTAAAAATAATTTAAAAGCATTTTCGTGATATCTGATAGGTTGATTCAAGAGCATGCATTTGTATGAACCAATCAGAATCAACCAGAAATTACCATTTCAAGGTTCTCGTAATAAAATCCGTTCCGATCCTATTTATCGACTACACAAAAGTCAAAGAGGTAGTTAAGTATTAAACATTTTAACTTCGACTGTAATATGATTATATTGTATTGTGAATGAAATTAGAATCGGTATTCTGTTTATCTTAGTTTTACTACGTTTTATGAAATTATTTTAAAAAATTGACAGTAAATCGGAATTGAATTTTTAAGGAATTTTTATTATGAGAGTTGACTTTCTGCATAGAGGATATTTAACTAAGGTTAATGTGACAAGTGAGTGGTATTAAACTCGCTACGTACCTAAAGTAATGGCACATATCGTTATACCTGTGGCACACATATGTTAGTGAATGTTTTATGAGCCAATATTGTTTATTAGACTATGAGTAGTAATCCACAAAAGTAAGGCAGGTTGGAGAAAAAGGGGAGTTCTGGACTGGGTGGCACGTATATCCTTTTATACCGACTTCAAAAAAAGGAGGAAGTTATCAATTCGTTTATTTTTTTTATGTTTGTTACCTTATAACTTTCCGACTGGGTTAACGGATTTTGATGATTCTTTTTTTATTTGAAAGCTGGTGCTTCCCGTGTAGTCCCATTTAAATTTGGTCCAGTTCTTGAAGTCGGTTTTTTTTTGTTGTTAAAATTTGTGATTATTGTATCGTACTATGCGTATAATACGATTCGTAGCCCTGAACTTAGTTACAAAACTACTAACTTTATGCTGGTTATTGCGACAAAAAGTAGCCCATGTCTTTCCTAAAGAAGAAGTATCTCCATGTCTAAAGTCATTTTATTGAAATGGGTGCAGCGGTTTATCAATGAAAGGGTAACAATAGAATGAGTTATTTTCAGGTTTATAATATCAGAATGGAAGTATGGATATTCACTTTACATTAATTTTTTTGTGATCTAAAACATTTTTCTTTATACAATAGGGGCAAACGAGCAGACGTATCGCCTGATGGTAAGCGATTATCGCCGCCCATGGACACCCGCAACACCAGAAGTGTCACAAGTGCGTTGCCGGCTTTTGGGGGATGGGGGGAGGGGTTGGGATATAAGGCCTTTTTTTTTATCGTGTGGAAATCCCCTCGGACCGTCACCCTACCGGGGCTTGCGGCGGGGCGGTGTGTCGGACTCGAACCGACTAAAACCACACGGTGTGCCACTCTGCACCTGTGAAGGGAGGAATCCGGGAACTGCAGTTATTAACACGTCCGGACCCCTCCCAGCGCTTGCCCGCACAGAAGCGGGCACCGTCAGCTGTTAAAATCTCAATTTAGGCGACGTACGGCAGACGCGTAAACTCGCCTCCTCGCGGGCGGCCTTGGGATATAAGGCCTCCGGTATCCTCACTCACTCGGTGAAACACAGCGTAAGCGCCGTTTCACACCAGTTTTCTGTGAGGCCGTGGGCTCCGGTATCATTCGACTAACGGTGAATTTCATTAGGAAGATTGTAAAATATTAAAACATCAAGAAACAAATTATATTTGACAAAATGTGGGGTTTTTCTTGGCTGTTTGTGTGAAGGTATGTATGAATGTACATATTTTTAATTTTGACTTTTTAATTTCTGTACTGCTATTAAGTACCAAAAATGACAAACTCGTCTAATAAACCTGCCTTATTTTTGTTGATTGTATTAGAAATTTTATTAATTTCATACATAACTTAAAATATATTGAGAAACTTACTCTGTAACTTTAGAATAATCTAATTTGTTCATGTAGTAATCCTTTTTATGTAAAATAAACTCCATTTCCATGTTTTGTTCCTCTGCAAATAAAGTTCAAATTACAATACTAAAGTGTCTATACACAACTGATTTACCTTATGGGGTTGATGATGTGGCGACATCTGTATACAACGGACTACACTTCAGAGAGCCTAGTGCGAGTTTATATCTAGTCAACTCGCTCTCAATAGCGAGCGCGAGTGGTGCTTAGATTGGTAAAGAATACATTAATATAGACAAACTGACCTACGGAGTAACTATTAATCCTGAATCGCGCAATGAAAGTTCTCGCGGCAACTAGTACCGCCAACAGTATAGTCACTCCGTGGTTCGCCAGGCATGATCACTCCCCCCCCCCCGCCATCTATACGGAAGAAAATCCTGAATCGCGCAAGGAAAGTTCTCGCGTCAACTTTTACCGACAACGGTATAGTCACTCCGTGGGCCGCCAGGCATGATCACCCCGTCTATACGGAGGATCCTCTCTTCTTGTAGGAGTGATATTTCCGCTCATTATCTCACAATATGATGACTACACACTCACAAGCTCTATCCTGCTGTCTACTATATTAGACTTCTAAAATTAATTAATGTAAAAAATTTACATGAATTAATTTTAGAAGTGCACTCTTGTATAAAGTTTGCTCGCAAGATGGCGTAAGTTTTTAGATATTTCAACTGGCAAAACAGAAGTACCGTTTCTTTTAGTGCAAGTCTCAAGATATTGAATTAACAACAATAACTTACCATCACTGGTCTCTTCGTATCCATCTTCTGGATCCATGTCCGCTAGGAACTGCAATGATAACATAATATTAGTTTTAAAGTATGACTGTAGAAGATAATGCTTGTAGGATCCAAAATAGTAATGACGTGAGGTTTCTGTTGTTATATGTCTATTATTTAAATTTAATTTAATTTTTCCAATACTACTTGATTGCTTTTTACCCGACTGCGAAAGAAAGAGGGTTATGTTTTTCGAGTGTATGTATGTATGTATATTTCATTGGCACGCCCTAGAGCCTAAACGGCTTGTCATATTTTTATGTAAGTGGTGTCAATAGATTCGTCTCGGTCGTGAGAGGAGAGTAAACCTGGGTAAATTAAAATATAAAAAAACAAAATTAAAAAACCTGAATTTAATGAAAATATTGACGCGGTCGATTTTTTTTAAAATAAATTTTACTTTTTATTGGCATTTTACTGCTCTAATGACTTGTACTTGGATACCGGTCCCGGCTCGAGCAGGCTCAAGAAATTAGCGTGGCTTTACTACTTTGAAATGATAATGTTATGGAGAAGTGTACAAACTAAACAGATAATACATACCAGATCATCAGTTGCGTTAATAAGCGCTTGAAGATCGTCGTCCACCTTGTTAGCCTTGATATCTTCTACATTCACATTGAATGTATCGTCATTATTAGGTTTATACTGAAAAGAAAGATATATTTATTTACTTAAACCAGTTTAATCGCAAAAACAAAAGACTCACTTGAAACATCAAAAAAAGAAAGTAACATACATGCTAGAGTTCAGTATATGAAAAGTAGTCCATATCCAGAATACATATGTCACCTAAAGATTGTAAAAACCGTTAGATTACAATCTACCTAGTGAGATTGCAAACTATCGATAGATTGTCAACTGTGATATATTGCTTACGGGCGTCATATTGTCAACTGTCCCTGATTGGTAGATTTTACAGTAGGCTGTTCAATGGCCATAGAGTTAGGTTAAGTTAGAACTTCTTTGATTAATAACAAATGAATTTTACTGTCACAACAATTTTATATAACTAATTCTAAGGCTGTGAGGTATTTTCAACATGAAATCAATTTACAATCACAAAAATACTTTACATTCGGCAACAAAGACGAATTAACAAACAAATACGAGATCGCTCGTGAGAGTTGGTACAGAGTAGACGTGTCGCTGATTTTTGCAAAATATATTAATTTTACTACATTCTAATCTGAGTCATATCACAACCGCGTTAGTGCATCATTTTGACTGCGGGTGGCCGAGGCAGTTGCGACGAAATCATTCTGAATATACCACGCGGGCCACTGTGTCGTCTCCCTCACCCCGTCGATCAACAACGACGGGCTCTTCGTCGTAGACACTGTATCGCACACAACTCACGTGAGTAGTAACAGAACACAGATATAAAATGAATTGCCCACGCTCACCGACTGGAAGTGGCTCCAATACACCTCCTGGAGGTTCGCAGCCAAACTTATCTGAATTGCACTCAAAAGACATTTCGCAAATTACCATTCGTGGCAAACGTAAGTTACCCAAGGACAACGAAGTGATTAGAAACGAGTTATCAGAGTTGCGAAAGCAAATGTCTGACATGATGGCAATTTTAATGTCCTCTAGAAGTGATGAAAATGACAACATCAATAAACTATGTCAAGACGTTGCTGATATAAAAAATGAAGTCGGAAATATTAGCAATACTATCGAAAACATTACTGTTGAAAACAAATATTTAAGAGCCGAAATTGCAAATTTAAAGACTGTGGCAGAAAGCTCTGAACAAAAAATGAACAGATTAGAGAGCGAGGTAAATAGTCTTAAACTCAGCCCAGCAACGTCAGACCAAACACAAATTTATCAGGAAGACATTATTAAGGAAATCCGAGAAAGGGAAGTGCGTGCTAAAAATATTATAGTTATCGGAATCCCCGAGTGTAAATCGAACTCAACGCAAGAACAACAAGAATATCAAAAGAAAGAAGTTGCTAAAATAATAAATCTTATAGATAAAGACTGTCCCAGACCATATAATATCTTTCGCCTTGGGAAATATAAACCTGAGACTACTCGACCAATTAAATTATGTTTCTCATCTGAAGAGACTGCTAAATTTATTTTGCGTAATAAAAACGGCCTTACGGATTCCATCAAACTTTATTCAGATCAGACCCCATATCAAAAGAAATACTTGCAAGACCTGAAAGCAAATCTACGGAGTCGGGTAGCTAATGGTGAAACTGATCTCAGCATCAAATACGTCAAAGGTACGCCGAAAATAATAAAATCTACAGACAATTCAATTCCTACTTCAAAAAACTAATAACAAATACAGATAAAATATCATATCAGATTATTAATAGCTACGCAGACCTGGCTTCCACTAAGAAATCACTCAAATTTTTTTACGCTAATGCACGTAGTATTGTCAAACCTGGTAAGCTAGATGAACTTAAATGTATAATCACTTCATCACAGTCCACTATACATTTAATTGTACTTACGGAAACCTGGATCAAAAGTGAAGAGGAAGCCAAGAGACTCCATATTGAAGGTTATACGCATTATTATAACTTTAGATTAAATAGAAGAGGAGGAGGTGTATCAATCTATGTCCACAACAACTTACAGCACAATCTTGTTGAAGAACGCTGCATCGACGAGACACAGTATCTCTGGATATACGTTAAAAAGTTTTCCTTGAATGTTGGTGCGGTTTACAAACCTGATAAAAGTAACGTCGGCAACTTCCTTGATACATATGCAGAGCAGCTCCAGCTGATGAAAAGAGCAATCGTTTTCGGCGATTTTAACTTGAATTTGCTAAGTTCAGATAATAGTATTCGTAACTATAAGGACACACTAAGGGAAAGCAACTATATAATATTAAACAAAATTGATAAAAAATACTGCACTCGGGAAACAGATACAACCAAAACTATACTAGATCATGTATCCTCGAACCTCAAAGACAATATGTTCCACTTTGCAATTATGGACTCTTCGATGTCTGACCACAAGCAATTATTTGTGGAAATTAAGCGCTGCAATCCTCCACCGATTTTGAAAATGGAATATACCGCAATCAACTACACGAAGTTATTCAAATGTTTTAAAGAACTTCCCAAAATAAACGACGAAGAGCGATGCGAGGAATTAATCAAAGATCTACAGCTGGCTATAAACATGAGCAAAGTAATGAAAATAAAAGTATTGAATCCTCCACGCAGAGACTGGATTAAACAAGAAAATATTGAAGGAATTAATGAACGTAATAGATTATGGAAGATTTATAGATCGAATATGTCAGACACTAAAGCTAGAAAAGAATATGAAAAAATGAAAGCTAAAGTATTTCAAAATATACAACAAACAAAAAATGATTATTACATGAAACGTTTTAATAACAACATGACAAAACCTAGAAAAATGTGGCAGCTAATCAATGATCTCTCACGAAACAAAACAAGAGATATTAATGGACCCAGCAAACTTGAAACTGAAAATGGCAGTATTACAGACCAAAGAACAATATGTGAAAGTCTGAATTCTTATTTCTCGACTATCGGTTCGACTCTGGCAAATCTCATCGATAATACGTCCACAGGAAATGCTACTCAAACAGAAATACGAAATTTGTCTGACGCAACAACAGGCACCGAAAGAGAATTGAGATACATTCCACCGGCAAGTGAAGAAGAAGTTATTAAAATAATAGATAGCTTGGATCCAAATACTGGTTGTGGCATCGACGGCATTAGCACTAAATCACTGAAATGTGTCAAAACGTTTATTGCTCCACGACTCGTAAAATCTATTAATTTCTGTTTTGAACACGGTATCTTTCCCGACAACCTGAAAATTGCAAAAGTAGTTCCTATATATAAATCTGGTAGCAAAGTAGATCCCTGTAATTACCGCCCAATATCTGTCCTCCCAGTCATCTCAAAGATTTACGAGAAAATACTTTATAACCGTTTAGAAACATTCCTTAATGAGAAACATTTCTTTTATCAAAAACAGTATGGATTTAGACCACAATCAAACACCCTTTCTGCCACAATAGATCTTGTAACAAAAATAAAAACGAATATAGACCAAAGACAAGTCGCCCTAGGCATTTTTATAGATCTTAAAAAGGCTTTTGATACCATAAGTCCAGATATTCTAATCCAAAAACTATCCGCCATTGGAGTTAAAAACAAAGCACTCAACATTTTTAAATCCTACATGACTAATAGGCGGCAAATAGTCCAGATAGGACAAAATCAAAGTTCTCCCAGTTCTATAACTTTTGGTGTCCCGCAGGGATCGATTTTGGGACCGTTACTGTTTCTTATATACATAAATGATATATCCCAAATAGGTCTGACAGGGGACATTTCGCTTTATGCCGACGATACAAGTCTTTTTTACTTTGGGCGTTCGGTAGATGAGATTTTACCCCAGGTAAAAATAGACTTAAACTTATTGAATAACTGGTTTAAACTAAACCTACTTACTATCAACATTGCAAAAACAAATTATGTTATATTTGCTGCAAAAAATAAACATATTCCCGACAATATTGAGCTTAAAATTGACAACCAATTAATCCATAGGAAGACTAAAGAAAGATATCTGGGTCTAATCTTAGATAGCTCCCTGAGCTGGAAGCCTCACATAGAAAGTGTTAAATCTAGATTAATATCACTCACAGGGGCTGTCCACAATATAAAAAACTGTCTCCCTCGAGAAGTACGATTTTTAATATATAACTCTTTAGTGAAACCCCACGTTGATTATTTAATAGAAGTATGGTGGACAGCGGCTAAAACTAATCTTGAACCTATCCAAACGGCGCAAAATAGGCTGATGAAAATCTTATTTAACTATAAATACCGGACTTCCACACAAAAAATATATAAAGACACTAAGATAATAAACATAAAACAAACTTACACATACTATACATGCATACTAATACGAAAAATCTTAAATAAGGACATACATACAATCATGTCATTTACAAAAAAACAAGATTATCAAAAAATCCAGTTACGTAATTCAAACTACCTAGTAACACGTCCACCCAGAACAAACTACGGCAAAAAAAGCATAGAATACGAAGGGATTATAATGTACAATGAGCTGCCCATGGTAATAAAAGAAGCTACTAGCATGGCCATTTTCAAAAGAAGCCTAAAATTATTTCTCTTTGACAAAAACCTAAAATAATTATAAATGATAGTATCTATACATTTTTAATATAGGACTATTAAACAATAAAATATGAAAATGTATACGTCGTCAATACCTAAACATAGTAAAAATATGAGTATAAACATAATATATTTGAAAAAAAAAAAAAGCAAAATGCAGTGCTTGTCGTGCTTGCCACATCTAGTAGCGGTATGGTTGCAACGTCCGTGTAATGTGATAACGTGTTGGAGCTTTGGATGCGACTTATTTGCAGTATACCCACCTTGGGTCATTTGTTGGTACCTTTCTTGATGTGTTCTTTGTGATTTTATACAAATAAGTAGTGATTAATTATGTCTCTGTACGCTCACTTATGCTTAATTTGTAAATATTTGTTTCTCAGTAAGTGAATTGTAATTCTTATGAGGAAATAAAGATCTTAAACCGTAATATGGCGGCGCGGGACATTTGCTGTTTAACTTATCAGCGCGCGACTTGCGATTCGCCGATACAATTTCACAATCTTTCGACTGTTTGCAATCTCGCGAGATAGATTACAATCTAACGGTTTTGACAATCTTACGGTAACGTATATACAACGGACTGTTAAAATATGTTGATCATACAAAAAGCATCCTATGCCGACGGTGTAAAGTTTAAAATGATCTGACAATTTTAACTGACCGTTTTGTTTAGCTAAAACTTTTATTTTTTGTATTTTTATTTTGTATTTTTTATTAAAATTGTTTTTTTCGAAAACCACTTTCCTTAAATTAATCATTTTGTGAGTCGATACTGTTCTGTGTTAGCATGCCCGTTAATTTAAACCTGTTTTTTGTAATGTATCTAACAATAGGGAATATGCATAAAATTTTTATTTGACTCAAACATTTTGTTCTGGTTTCTTTATTGTCTTTACAATATACATAAATGGTATTTTTTTTATTTAGTGATTATTTAAACCCAGAAAATATAAAATAAAAAGTGAAAATTAAGGGAGGGAAATTCAAACCTTCAAAACGCGTCCTATTGGTCGAAACGAAATATGACGTCGATTGTTACATTATCGAAATTATCAGCGTCGAAATTCCTACTGTGTTAGTAGTGTTTGTGAGAAAAAATAACTTCTTCCATAATTTTAATAGCAATCAAAACTGTAAATAGGTATAAAATAACTGAAACATTCAATAGTAAACAAACACGAAATGACAATGACGTCATATGTTATGTCAATAGCGCGCGAAAAATGGCGGCGTTTGAATAGCTCAAATTTAGTCGGTGTTTTAAATTTCACTTTGAAAATTAGTTTGACTATTTTGAAACCTATTTTTATTTTTTTCTATGTTATGGAGACTTATATGATCAGATTAAGAAATAAAAAAAAGACATGCATATTCCCTATTGGCGTAAAAAAACTATTTCCTTTTTTGATCTAGAGAGTCAGAAATTAATTATGATCGGAATACCTCTCTCCTCTCATTGGCTGTAGGCCTCCTGCCAGTTTTGGCTTCGAAGTACTTGAGATCCGCATAAGTATCTTGGAACTTCTCTTTGTCGATCTTAGCTAACTCCTGCATGAACACCTCAAACCTTGCAAGGTTCAAGTCACCTGACTCGTTTATATATCCTGAAAACAAATTTAAACATCAGAATCTATTGCATCATTTACCTAGCTACTGTCAAAATAGTAAAGTTAAGCGTTTATCAGACCAGCTTTCAAATGCCTTTAGATCTGCTAGTATGAATGAAATGAAAACGCTGCCAAAAGTGGCAGTTAACTCAGTTGTGGAGTTTAGTAAAAGGAGATACTCAAAAAACCGGTGCTTTCTTTTGCTGCATCGAACTGAGCGAGTGAGACTAACTATCGCTTGTTACGTTTGTAACTCATCTTTTGTTATGTATTTAACTTGTGTATATGTCACCGTAAGATTGTAAAAACCGTTACATTATAATCTACCTGGCGAGATTGCAAACTATCGATAGACTGTCAACTGTGATATTGTGCTTACGGGTGTCATATTGTCAACTGTCCCTGATTAGTAGGTTTTATAGTAGGCCGTTTAATGGTAATAGAGTTAGGTTAGGATAAAACTTCTTTAATTAATCACAAATGAATTTTACTATCACAACAATTTTATATAACTAATTCTAAAGCTGTGAGGTATTTTTAACATGAAATCAATTTACAATCACAAAAATACTTTGCATTCGGCAACAGACGAATTAACAAACATATATGGCGGTGCGGGACAAATGCTGTTCAACCGATCAGCGCGCGACTTGCGATTCGTCGCTACCATTTTACAATCTTTCGACTGTTAGCAATCTCGCGAGATAAATCTATCTCGGTTTTGACAATCTTACGGTAACATATAAAATAAAGATATGTAAATAAATATCCCCAAGTATATTATGTACTATTGACGTAAATTGTCCACACTACTTCATAAAAAGACAATTTAAACAAAGCAAAATCAAACTTACCATCTAAAGTAGGAAGTACAGTCATATAAGTCTTATATAATAGTGGTAGGGCATCATTTTTAATATGCATATTGGGCAAATTTGGTATAAAATCATTGCCCACTAAGAAGCCCATTAGCACCCAGTCATCAACCACCTTCTCAATATCATACTGGAAAGGTAGGTTATCCTTAATATCTATAAACTCTTGTTTTAAATATTCTCTTAACAAACTTAAGTGTAGGAGATAGAAATTGGTTTCTTCTGGACAGGTCGCGCGTTGTGTCGTTCTACCGAATTTTACCTGTGAACAAACAGTGATAGTAAGTTAAGGTATTTTTTTTTATATTTGTGCCTGCCAAAATGACTCTACTCTGCCTGATGGAAAGCATAAGCAGAATCCAAGAGTGGTGGTCACCATACTCATTGTGAATGCAGACAATGCAACATGCAGCATGGTGACCCGAACCATGGCGGGCTAGTGATGCTTCTGCATCATTGGGCCTCCGGTCTCACACTCACCAACGAAACACGACAGCACGAATGCTGTCATTTTACGTTGATCTTCTGTGCGATGGATTACTACTAATAGGGTTATAAGTATGTGTTTGTGTAGTGAGCTGCCCATTCGTAATTGTGACAATTAAATCATATAAAAGGATTCACGTGTTCACTTAAAATGTGTTTAGTTTACTGCAGCCACCTCTATTCACAAGTTGTTTTTTGTTATCTGAGACAATGCAATCTAGTCCCGAACTAAGCAGAGCTTGTACTATGGGTACAATAGATATAAATACATAGGTATATATTTTTTTGTTAACAAATACATAAAAAACACACCCTAACTCCAAAACATATATTTGCAGATTATACAAACATTTATTTGGTCCGATCCGGGAATCGAAACCAAGGCCAACAAACTCAGCAATCCCAAACGCTACCTTTGTACCACCGAGGTAGTCAAAGTATGCACAACATAAACTATATAGTTTCTAGGTAATTTAACATGACCATTTACACATTGAAAGAAAGTTTCAACGAAATAAAAAAAATCACCAGCTTTATGATATTAGTATAGAAAATATAGAGGCGATCATAGCTCAGTTGCGATTAGAAACAATCACCGAGGGTAAGCAACGACGTCGTGGTCAGTACCTGGATGGGTGACCGCTGGTGGCATTATACCATGAGCGTCTCCGTGATTCGGAAGTCACGTTAAGCAGTCGCTCCCGGTTGTTATCAATGGCCTTAACCCTCTCCTGAGAGGAGACCCGAGCCCAGCAGTGAGACGTTATGGGTTGTTGATGATAAGAAAATATAGACATAGTGTTAAAACTTACCTCTTCTCTCAATAGAGCAAAGTGTGGTTCATGGGTACACATGCCCAACATGATGAGGTCCGCGTCCAGTCCGTACAAACAGTGGCGCGTGTTCGGGTCATAGTCGGGCTGTGACCGCGCCCACCGAATATAATCCATTATTTTGTGCTCACCTTCTCCAGGCGTCTAAAAAAATATAGAAAACTAAGTATTTGGACACCGAAAGTATTTAAAAATTTCTGTGTAAGTGTAATCTCTTTTAGAGAACTTTACAATGGATCAACCTGTTAGATTATTGATGTAAAACATCTATAGGCGAGGGGTAAACTTGATTTTTGGCGTGGCGACGCTTCGTAGCGAAGCGGCGGAGCGCTGCGATTACAATTTTTTTTTTGTATTTGTTTTGTTAGTTGTATTTTTATTTGAATTTTGTATTTTTATTAAATACAAAATTAAATTTATTTAAAATATTAATGTAATAAACAGTAATTTTATTTTATACAAAACAATTTCGATGTTTCACATCTGCCAGGCGTCCCATGACTGCTCACGTTTGTTTTTGAATCTATATAAATAAATAAAATTGGAGTGTCTGTTTGTAATATTAAAATAACCGCTTTTACTAAATACACATGTACACACGGTACATATACCAAATTCTATTTTTTTTTCAATTTTTGTCTGCCTGTCTGTTCCGGCTAATCTCTGGAACGCCTGGGCCGATTTTGACCGGACTTTCACTGATAGATAGCTGATGATATAAGGAGTACCTTTGGCTTACTTTTTTTAAGACTAGCTTCGCCCCGCGGCGTTACCCGCGATACGACAATAACCGCGGGGTTCAGCTAGTCAAATTTAATTAACAAAAAAAAAATCGATGCGTCACTTCACATGATTTTTTTTTTTTTCAATTTTTTTCTCTTTAAAAAAAAACGAATACTTAAAAATATGTCCTCTGTCACAAGGGACTACAAAGACTCAGACTCAAAACAATAATTTGTAGACCATGACACAAAGTGTTGTCCCCTGTGACCACACCCACAACACTCATCGCAGAAGGAACGGGGTGACAACTTTAATCACTGCGCTGTTATAATTATCCTAGTCTTCTAAATTAATCGTAAGAGATTAAGACATTAAAATGCTTACTTCGTGCCCAGATAGAATAACTTTCACTTTAGACCATAGTGGGTCAGTGGTAATTTTTTGCTTGATGAAATATTTCAACTGCTCGTGCAGACGCGCCATGAACACCGTGCCAGGTGTTATGCAGTTGCTGTCGAACCGCTTCTCCGTAGGCAGGATTTCACCTGGTAGAAATTTAAGTAGATATTATAGCCCTTAAAATATTGAGTCACTATACTCTTTGCGCTGTAGCATGGTGCGGCAAATATTTGTAGAATAGAACGTTCTGGTTGGTTTAATTTAATTTACTACAGTTATTAATAATTTAATATATTGCGAATGTGGTACAGCTGAAATAGTAAGTCATAATTTATAAATTGCGGCAACTTTCAAGAGTGAAACGAAATGTTACTGAAACTGTCACGCACCATACTACATCGCAAAGAGTATAGTGTCATTGTAGAACTTCGTGGTAAAGTTTAGGTCAGAATTTTTATATTTATAACTAGCTGACCCGACGAACTTCGTACCGCCATATTTTTCTTTCGTAAATGTTTTCTAAACTCCTGAAAAACTTGTTTTTAATAGTTATCAGCCTCAGCTTCCCACGTTGCAGTCGTGGACAATAAAAAAATTTCACCGTTAACTTTTCATTTTCTTCTAGGCAAGCCTTGTCCTAACAATAACGCACATATAGAAAAAACATTTATCCAATTTTGTGCAGTCGATCGGAAGTTATACGTATAAGAAAAAAAAAATAAAAAAAAGGACTGGTTGTGTTGTGGAGAACTTTATCTGAGATGTTGATAAGGACACTAAGATCTGATGATGGCATCCTAAGAGAAATCGAGTCGAACTTTGAAGTTGGTTTTTATTTTGTTAAAATTTTTGTGTAACTAATAAACGTAGGTATTTCCTTTACGAATCGAACAACTGTCAGTTCGATACCCACCTAAAATACCACCCACGGCAAAATACTAATCATAAACGAAAACGATTCATTAAGAATAAGCATACGCAATTAATTCTTATTTAGAACAACTTTCACAATAATTGTAAGTTAGTAGTAGTATTTTTGACGACAATTAAGTGAAGAGATTAGAGGTTACCTTTATTAGACTTTTTATTTAGGAACAAAATAATATTTTTTGTTTTTTTTTTTTAAATTAAAATCACTTAAGTACGAGTGATTTTGTAATAAGATGTGACAGTGTATGTAGGTATATCTTTCATTCTAAGGCTGGTTTTAGAGTCACTCTGACCAGCGCTGAGGGTGAGCGCGAATTGTTTTAGTATCGCGCTGATCGCCGCGGAGTACAGTTGGAGACAGATGCAAAATACCTTTCGAAAAGAAACAAAAACACCGACAAAGACTTCATGTTCATCCATTTATTGAGCAGAAAGCAGTCGCAGGAGAATTTGTAACGTTATATGGCACTTTAAGGGCTGACGAAACAAAGTAGTAGAAGAGGCACGCTGATTTCAGCACGAACGAGCCGGCTCGATCGAAAATCAACGTTAAATGACAGCGATCGTGCTGTCGTGTTTCGGTAATGAGTGCGAGATCGGAGGCCCAATGATGCAGAAGCATCACTAGCCCGCCATGGTGTGGGTAACCATGCTGCATTGTTGCTTTGTCTGCGTTCGCAGTGAGTATGGTGACCACCACTCTTGGATTCTGCTTATGCTTTCCATCAGGCAGAGTAGAGTAATTTTGGCAGGGTCAAACACAAAAAAAAAACTTTATTCGCGATTCGACATGTCTGTAGGTACATGCTGACGGCGTACGCTCAACTCGACACAAGACGCTCCCTAAAGACAGAGGCGCGTGAACATCGGTGCCGACCAATGTCCGCGCTGATAGCTATGCGTTATTCAAAAACGCTGCATAGAACTTCATATATTTTGTCTATCAGGGCTGGCAGTCAGCGCGTGGTCGGCGTGACACTAAAACCAGTGACTAATTCGTAAATTACCTTATTTTTTAATGCTATCTAGTAGTCCCAAACTAAACAGCTTGTAATATGGTTACTAGACAACTGACATAAATACACATTACTTCTTTTGTAAAAATATGTATGTAAATAAATAATAAATAAATATTTTCGGACATCTAACACACAGCGCCATCTAGTCCCAAGCTAAGCAGAGCTTGTGTTATGAGTACTAGATAACCCATACAAATACATATATACTTTTTTTTGTAAATACATACATATTATACATAGAAAACACCCAAACTCCGAAACAAATATTTGCAGATCATACAAATATCTGGTTTGACCCGGGAATCGAACCCGAGACGTCAAGCACAGCAGGCTCTTACGTTACCATTGAGCTACCGTGGCTGTCAATAACTTAATTTCAAAGTGTATATTGTACATTTTAGTAAAGACTAATGTATGCATTGCAGTTTTTTTTTTAAATCACTGCCGATGGATATTGACAACATCAAAATTATTAAAAAAAAGTAAAAATAGTTTTCTTAGAATGCCTACCTTTTTCTCTGGCCTCCTCTTCTAATTTTTCTGCTTCACGTGCAGACCTAAACCTGGAAGTTACGATTATTTAAGTGAAATTATATATCAAACTTTATTAATCCATACCAACATCATAAAATCAAAAGAGAAAAAAAAAGTAACTCATTCTATTATGCTTTCATGTCTAAACCGCTGCACCGATTTCAATGAAATTTGCCATGGAGATAGTCTGATTCTTGAGGAAGGACATAGGCCACTCTTTACGACGATAACCGACAAAATACAAAAGTTAGTTTCTCTACATGGACGACATGTATCACACTATCGTCACACTAATATTATAAAGACGAAAGTTTGTGAGTGTGTATGTTTGTAACTTCTTCACGCAAAAACTACTGAACGAATTTGGATGAAACTTTACAGTAATATAGCTTATACATCAGAATAACACATAGGCTACTATTTGCCGCGATAGCCGACATACACGCGGGCGGAGCCGCGGGCAACAGCTGGTTATTTATATGCAGAAAACGAAAAATAATACTTTTCTCGAACTCTGGTCTGTTTGTCTAGTTCCTAGATAATGATCAGAATAGCTGATAAACATACTAATTTATTATTTTCTAAATACATTCATAATAAAGATTAACTAAAGTAATAACTGTGTCGAATTGAAGGAATTGAACCCACTACCTTACCCTCAGTTACAGGTTGGAATTTAAGGACATTTAAAAAGAAACATGACTAAATGAAAATATAGAAAATAAAATTCACTCCTACCCTCTAAAACTGTTTGAACAGAAAAATTTCTAAAATGACAAATTCAAACTTACAAGTAATTAATCAAACTTTTAAGTCTGCCTCTAACTTTTATTATTATAAATTACTAGCTTTCAAACGCAGCTTCGTCCGCATATATGTCAGGTCTCACAGAAAAAAGTAATCTACAATGTGAAATCAGTGCAGTTACTTTCAGATTTATAACAGTAAAAATTTAAATTTTACAGTAAAAATTAAACTTACCTCCTACCCCTCTGCTGGTTCATCTTAGCTCTTGGAGCCACACCATCAATAGCCATAAAAAATAGTTTCTTGGGCTTTATAATTTGGAATAATATAGTGAGGTAGTGGAATATATCCTCGAATATCTTTTGCTCTGTAATTCGGAAGTGAGGGTTGCTGTCATCAGGATGTGAACAGTTATGTATAATACCATTCATGTCCAAGTACATATTGTCAAAATCTGGTATCTAAAATGTAAAACTCATGGTTAACACTACTTGTACATTGTAACATATAGGGGATATCTGTGTGGTTATATCTTATGGGTGTTGGAAGACGCTGCTAAGGAACCAAAATAGGCAGGACAGTAGTGCAGCACAGTCCAAAAAAAAAAACTTGACTTTAAATCATTAACAACCTGTGTGATACAGTAGATTAAAATCTCCTTTCTAAAGAGACACCTATGTCCCTATGTAGCAGTAGACTACTAAAGGTACTGATTAAGAATGTATATGGAGATACTGGAGTTCTTCGGGTTAGAGTACATTCTTCAAATAGTATATATTCCTACATTCGCAGAATATAAGCTTAAGCTTAGATATAAAGATGCAAAAAATAATCAATGTAAAAACACCATAATTCTACATTTTATGGTGTTGTCCTCTTTCTCTTTGCACCCTCGAGTGTCCATTACTGCTAATTTTAAAAATGATGAGAATGAAAAGTAAGGCTATAGGCTAACACATTGTTAATGTGGTTTGTGTAGAAGGAATTGAAATGTAAAAAATTGATCAATAAGAACATTTATGTATGTGTGCATCTAGCGCATTAGAGCTCAAATTTCTAATGAACACTTGTGTGCAAAAACTACACAATGAGAAAACACTAAATATCTTTTAGAATGCTTTGTGTAACTCCTTTTATATTTTACTAGTGACCTGGTCCGCTTCTATCTTTGAAATTCTCAGATTACAGAAGCGACTTCATTTTATACTATGTAAGATTTCTAATATGTGAAAGGATGAGAAAGTCAATACTCCATTTTTGTGAAAAACTAGCTGACCCACGCAACGTCGTTTGCGTCTCCTATTGCCCGTATCGTGAAAATTTTCCCCCGTTTTTGAAGTATTCTTCATTGGTGCTCCGCTCCTATTGATCTTAGCGTGATGATATATAGCCTTCCTCGATAAATGGGCTATC
Source organism: Diaphora mendica (assembly GCA_949125395.1). Classification (NCBI taxonomy): domain Eukaryota; kingdom Metazoa; phylum Arthropoda; class Insecta; order Lepidoptera; family Erebidae; genus Diaphora; species Diaphora mendica. Next base: position 5,986,748 of record OX421316.1, read on the forward strand.
TAACACAAAGAATTTTCCAAATTGGACCAGTAGTCCCTGTGATTAGCGCATTTAAACAAACAAACTTTGCATACTCTCTCTACTCAACTCTCTCAAAATAATATTAGTATACATTTAAAAGAAAAACATACTAGAAGTAATTAACTTATGAAGTAAAAAACTTTATAAGAATATGTGTTTTTAAGTCATCGTAACTCCTAAAAATATGGAACATTCATTTGCTTCTGTGTTTTGTAAGTATAAGAGGACTTGATAGACCGTTTTTAGCTAAAATCAAGGATATCAGTTCAGCCATTTAATTAGAGATTTGAGATTACAAGATTAACAGGTCTTTTTTTTTAAATTCCCAGTTGTAGGGTATTTTTAAAAACTTATTTTAAACTTGTACAACCATTTTCATAATGTATGTATGCAAGGTACTTAATATTTTACTATAAGTGAGGAAAAAGAAGTGTATGTTTTCATTTAAAATTTGCGATTGCACCACATTGAATTTTCCAAGAAAATTCTTATATGAATTGTGCAATTCAATTTAACTGAATATTAATTTTTTTGTTATTTAAAAACATTTATAAAATAAATATTTTAAATCGCTGTAAAAGTGTAATTAAACTTTTTTTCAGTATTTACGTATACAACAATCAACTTTGAAATCTCGGTAGGTACCCACATGAAACACTAATATGTACTTGAGTAATTATTTAATTAAGTCATATTCATTTTGATTAAATTACATTATGAACTAATGCCCAAAAGGGCAATAATGTTGAGTACTGAATGCAGAAATACAAATCACATAGATCATAATTTTTTGCATAATTCTACTTTCAACAGTTAAAGATTAAACATCTAAATAGAGGCTGCATTATTTTATATTGTATCTAATAAAACCAGAAATTATATTTATGTTAAAAGAAAATTTTAAGAAAATGTACCCATTTTCAAATGAAGGTAAGTCATCTGTAAAAAAATGAAAAAGTATGAAAATACCTGGTACTGCTTCACCAGCTCATTGAGGCAGGGGTACCTTTCGCTGGTATACCTGAAGAACTTCGGGACACCCATTTTAAATGTGTATTTAGTAAAATACTTGCGATAATAATGCTTGATAAATGTTTGTTGTTCGCGGACTCCAAAAGTCCAAACTGAAATAACCTCTTTAAATTTTTTGTTTGGCAACGCACACTGCAGCACAATGGCGTTTCCCGCTGTTTGGTATATTATTTTTGGATAATTGACCGATTTTTTAGAGTTATGGTGTGAAAATTTTATATTCCAGCAACCTACATCGCGGAACTGAGAATTTTTAGTGTTGGGAAATTACATATTATTAGGTAAGGACAACAAAAAGTAAATCCGAAACTTGGAGCATATATATCTGAAGAGGCAGCCGAGCGGGCGGAAACTGTGATCGGACTGATCGGAGTAGAGAGAGAGAAACTGAATTTGTGTAGTGTCTGTATCTTTCACGCAAGCTTCTGATTGGGCTTCTGATTGGTTGGTGTATTTCCCACCATATCAGTCATGCAAATTGATGTAAGCGTCCACCAATCAGAAGCTTGCGTGAGAGAGACAGACACTACCCAAACTCAGTCTCTCTCTCTCTGTCTATTCCAAACACGCTTTCCGCCTGTTCAGCTCTTCTTCCAAGTATATGTGCTCTAAGTAGGTAACATTGTTAATTGTCATGCATGGCATATTGCGACTGGCTTAAAAGGGTTAGAACTCAGAGCCGTAAAATCTAGTTATTAAAAAAAACACGCATGGCGTTGCTTGTTGTAAACAAGTTGAAAGTAATTGTAACAAATACCAATAAATTATTGATAATTATCGTGTCTGTGCTGTGAACAGTGCCTTCTGTGAAAACGATTATCACAAATCCGTATACATATAGAAATATACTATTATCGTTCCTGTAGACTTCAGTGCCGTTATAACCTTATTTGTTATTGGAATATCCATATGTGGAAACATGGAAAACGACGAAATTGGTAATGATCTGAGATTGGATAACACTTACATCGTAGACGATGAGAATAACATACGCTGTGAATATGTCGTAAATTCAGATGATGTTTTGGGTACGTGTAACACTACAACCCGGTCACATTATCTAGAGACCTCGCTGGAATGCGAACCTCCCGCCCCGTTCTCCTTTCACCTCCCCGCGCTCGCCACGGCGTGTCAGTACGGTTAGCACTTTCGTTGCCGATACGCGTTGACTTGTTTTCGTGGTATATTTTTAAACATTTCATTGTTATTGTTACGTTTGGACTTTTATTGTTATTTTGTTATTGCTGTTACGTTAAAATATTGTTTTTGTTGCAACGTTGGACATTTTTGTTAAGTTTGGACATTTTGGTTTAGTTTGGACATTTTTGTTACTATTTCGTTGCTTTGAAGTGGGACAGTGAAATTATTTTCAAATATGGGAAAACCTATTCACAGTGAAGCAAGAAATTTAATCCTGAAAGTTCTCGCTTTCTTTGAATCAGAGAAAGCTAACAAGCAATTCGTAATACCTGTAGATCAAGTTGTTAAACGAACCTGTGCTGCAACAGGAATATCAAAATGTACTTTGATGAGAATAAAAAAGGAGGCCAAAGAATTGCGGCATGCGTCACTGCAACATGCTACACCGAGTACGAGTACTAGTCAAGGTTCTAGCAACGATACACGTGAAGAAAAATTGTCAACACCAGGTAAAAAGCGCAAGAAGTACAAAAAAAAAATCGAAATTGATATCATTATATAATTAATGATATAATTGTACCCGATAATTTTAAGGACAAAGCCTCCAAAAAAATACGTCGTCGACGAATTAATGAAAGAGAATGGTCAGGAAATAGTACGTCTGCCACCCTATCACTGTGACTTAAATCCGATTGAATATATCTGGAATCTAGTGAAGCAAAGGGTGGCAGACAAAAATGTTACCCAGTCGGAAAAAGAAATAGAAAAATTAACAAGAGATGCGATTAATTCCATCACTCCTTCCGACTGGAAAAAAGAAGTAAATCACGTTGAAAGATTACAACAGGAGTATTGGGAGAAAGACCACCTTGAAGAAGAAAATGTTCGTGAAATAATTATATCCCTAGGCGAAGAGAGTTCGGACAGTGAGATCAGCGATAGCGATAATGAGACAATGACTGGCATTGAGCCAATCATATATTCTGAAGAAGATTTTTAGTCTAATTTTGTGTAATAAACACTTCTTGTACCCACTTAACCAATATTGTTTCATTTATTTTCCATCATTTTAATCATATCATTATAATTATATTAATTAATAAATAAATAAAAAGCCTTTTATTTCTTGCATTTCATAGTACAATTTCATTTACAGTGTGCATGTAAAATAGATTAGAAATAGATAAATTAAAATTAATGTGATTATGATAATATTATTATAATAATATTACCTACATTAAATTAATTAACACAATATTTGTTTTGTTGGAAATCTTATTGTTTATAATAATATCCTACTAGAGGATACTTGTTTTGCGCACCATATCAGAGCGCCGACGCGACGTGACGTCATCGACGCCAGGTCTCGAGATAATGTGACCGGGTTGTACGTCATTATATATATTATATTTTTCGTGAACGTTCTTTAATGTAATTGCTTTGGTTATGATAATTATGTAATATTATTTATATTTTTGATGAGATACACTTTTTTCTCGCTTTGCCAAGTATCTCAGTGAGTGACTTCATGAAAGGGGACGAAAGTGTGTAACAGTGTAACAGTTTGTAAGTGCGCGCTATTTAAGTTGACCACTAAGCGGACGTGCTGGATAAGTAATGGGAGCAATCAATACATACCTGCAAGTCAAGTTAAAAGTGCTTTGCTGACCCTTGAGTCTCCTACTAATATCAAAGGTGTGGAGGAGTTTATGCTCTGGTACCCTCACTCAAGCAATGAAAGAATTGGCTTTGACTGCATGGTTGGCCTGGTGGTTTAAGTGGTCGCCACGCTGCTTTCTACTGCGCCAAGTGTTGTGGGTTCAAATCCTACATGGACAACACTTTGTGTGACCCACAAATTATTGTCCTGAGTCTGGGTGTTCTTTTTGTCTCTTTCATGTATGTTTATAAAGTCCCCTACAACACTGGATGTTTATTCCTAATGCGGGCAGGGTTCGAAAATATCCGATATTTATAATAAATATCAAAACATCAGATAATTATGATATATATCAATTTTGTAAGCCATATTATCATTGTATTGCATTATTTATGAATACTATTTGCATATGTGTTACATAAACACACTAAAATTATTAAAAATGGTGGGTAGTAGAGCCACGCTGATTTCAGCACGAATGGGCCGGCTCGACCGGGGCGGTACTACCCTCGCACAGAAAATCAACGTAAAATGACCACGTTCGTGCTGTCGTGTTTCGTTGGTGAGTGCGAGACCGGAGGCCCAAATAGTCTAGTCAACAAGTTCCATACTTGTTGACTAGACTAAAAGATGCAGCAGCATCACTAGGCCGCCATGGTGTGGGTCGCCATACTGCATTGTCTGCATTCGCAGTGAGTATGGCGACCAATACTCTTCGATTCTGCTTATGCTTTCCATCAGGCAGAGTAGAGTCATTTTGGCGGGCCATACATAAAAAAAAAAAAAAAAAAAAAAAAAAAAAAAAAAAAAAAAAAAAAACGAATTTGATTTTAAAACATTACAAATAATAATAATAACTTTATAATATAATCCTAAGTCTTTTAGTTACCAAATCAGTCATCAGTCATTCGTAATACTTAAACTGTAAATTATTATCAAATAATTAATAAAATCATCAAAAAATGCAGTATTCATAATACTCGTAGTGCTTTAGTTTGACTGCAAGGAAGATAAAGGTAGGTCATCTTTTGATTCTGAGTCTAGACTGGATTATAGGACATAAACGACATTTTGAATCATATCATCCGCTATCATCATTAGAAGGATCCGATATCCAATCTAATTTCAGCTAGCATTGATATATATCAACGAAACCAGTTTGATATATATCAGATATGAATCGGATATATATCTTTATCCTCGAACCCTGAATGCGGGAGTTGTCTTTTTAAATTAAAAAAAAAAAATTGTTCAGCACTGATTTTCTGTATATCTGTTGAAATATTATGATCAAACTGGCCTGGCCTCGATTTCGCCTCAAAGCTGCTGGTTAGCAGTAACCAGCAGCTTTAAGTAAATATCAATAACGAATGAGCTTAATAGTAGTGTTAAGCTCATTTGTTTATGATATTTAATTTTGTATCACATATTAATTGTTACATAACCATATCTTACATCTATTTAGTTTATGTTATCCCATTCCATTCATCATCTTTATCTTCCTAGCTTTTACTATTCCTAAGACATTTGGGGTCAGCACTAGTACAAGTAGTTTTACCTGATCAGTTTTTCTACAGAGCGACTTTTTGATGAAAGAGGCCGTCTTATCCCATCCGAGCCAAACTCACTAGCTATAGTAATGCCTGTACTATTGTTTCAGATGAAGAAAACAATTCTGATTCAGGTGGAAAGCTTGCACCGCTAAGAGAACAAGACAGATTTCTACCTATAGCAAATATAGCAAAAATTATGAAAAGAGCTATTCCTGATAATGGAAAGGTACTCGTACAATATTATATTAACCAAACAAATGCATTTAAAAAAAAAAAACATTAATGTCTTGCTAAGAACAAAACTCGAGAACTGCTCCACTTACTACAACACTAACTGGAAGTAGAAATTAAGACTAAAATTCACAGAAAAGGAACTCATTGTAAATATTACACTTAAGTACAATTATTTATTACCAGTTAAACTGCAAACCTAAAATTTATTTGTTTACACTTTATACAAAAAACCTTGGAAAACATTCCATCATTACAAGTTACTTACTCTGTATATTTCTCATGTTGCAGATAGCTAAAGATGCAAGAGAATGTGTGCAAGAATGTATATCAGAATTTATATCGTTTGTCACTAGTGAAGCAAGTGACAGATGCCAAGTGGAAAAGAGAAAGACAATCAACGGTGAAGATGTATTATTTGCAATGAATGTGCTAGGCTTTGACAACTATGTGGAACCTTTGAGACTGTACCTGAAGAAGTACAGAGAAATTGTTTTATCGCCAGTAAGTCTCTTTACATGGGGGTCATTGGTAAATCATATCACATGAGTTTTTTGACTTCCTTGGTCAAAAAACTACTAAAATCATACCACCTTATGATTGGCACAAGTAGTCTTAAGTTGTGTCTCCCTATTGGGTCGTAAAATATTTTAGAATTTTACATCTTATTAAAACAGCAGTGTTCTTAATTTGGTAATATTTATTTTAAGCATCTCATTTTTATATTTAGAGATATTTTTTGTGATGTGCTCAACTTCTGCAATTCGCTGTCATATTTTGTGAACTCCTCCCTACCGTAATGTAATTTATCGATGACCCCACGTAGAAAGTAAATAATGCAATGATAAATAGCATAATCTCTTATTCATATAGCCAATAAATTATTTGGTTTACCTTATATCATAGATTTGGCATAATAAATGAAGTGCTCTTCTCAGCAATTCTCTGCCCAAAGAGAGAGAAAACGTTTTGGAGTGTAGGTCTTACTCTTGCTTTGTTGTAATAGAGTAATTTTGGTAGAAGGGACGGAAGGAAGAGTGTAACAGTTTACCCAAAAAACGTGTGCTCCCTAACTTCCTTATGTGGTTATTGGTGTATTACAGTAACCAATGAGTATGTGCAGGGCTAGATTTTGTTTTTAGATGGTAATTGACAAGTGACATATTAAATATGGAAAGTAATTGCTGAGAAAGTGTACTTTACATGGTAAAGTAAATAGTTCATTCGTTTAGATAGTGTCGGTACACCCGCACGCAATTGTGGTTATTGTTGTGAAATACGAATATATTAATTCATACAATGGTGTAAACTGACAAACGTTATTTGTGGGTGTACGCCGCAGGCGGGTCCTTTGATTTCGTGGCGGCTTTGCTTTGACAAAAAGCCGTTCATGCAAAGGCGGCACGATCAAAGTGACCGTAACTAAGCCAATGGACTATACATAATATTTACTTTTCTCAAAAATTGTTTAATTCCCCCCTTGTATTATTTTACAGGTGACAATGAATAAGTTAAACAAAACTATAGTTCTTTATGGAGGTAAGAAAACTCATTATAACTAAAAAAATATACATCATTCCAAATAGTGCAAATAAAGAACCATAGTCTCACATTCAGTAACAATTTTTTAATTTAGATTTCCGTTATTTCCAATTTTATTTTTATTTTTACACTCATCATCTCATTTCATGCTACTAAATAAAATAAAAAAAATGATCTTACTTATTTATTTTATTCCTTTACTTTGCAGAAGACGGCTCATCATGTGTTCCCACTGAGAATGACACAGAAACACAGACTGAATCCGCTGTGCTTTACGCATACCCCAAAGTTATTGAGAATATAGCATTTGCAGATTGCGGAGATTAGTAGCGCAATTTTCCCAATTTGCAAAATGTCCAATAGACACAAAGTGTTCCATTTGCAGAATGTCCAGTTCGTAAAGTGTCCTTTTCACAGAATGTCCTGTTTGTATCTCTGATATTCATCTGGCAAGTGTCAAGTACCAAAACTGAACTGCTTGCTTTCTCGTAGCTCAACTAATTCCACTCGTCGAATTTAAGTTGAAATTCACCACATCTCCAAGTCGTCAAAAACGCCACTCGTATTTAAAGATTCCTTCTAATTACTAACTGAGCCAATTACGAATGGGATTAATTGCTAATCTATATATTATTACGAGAATCTTTATTACTCTTTTTATGAAAATTATGCGAAACTTTATTTAAGATATGAAAGATATGTGCAGAAAGCTAAAAAAACGTGAGCCGTCACGGGACGCCTGGCAGATGTGAAACATCGAAATTGTTTTGTATAAAATCAAAGTTTATTATACAAAAAAATTAAGTTTATTTGAAATGGCGTCACGGCAATCCTCGCCACGTCAAAACTCAGGTTTACCTGCGCCTATAGATGCTTCACATCAAAAATTACAATACACAATAGTATAGTGGCCAAGCGTCGCCACGCCAAAAATCAGGTTTACCCCTCGCCTAAAGATGTTTCACATAAAAAAAGAGGGTCGAATTTTGACCGCGTTGGGCGATCACTACTTGGTCTAATTGCGAACTGGACCAATTGATAATTTTACATTTGGACGTTTTGCGAATTGGACATCACGTGCCCATACGCGTCTCGACAGTGATGTTTTAATGATCAACTATATTTTGTCTGTATAGTAATCAACTATTTTAAGGAAAAGTATTTATCATGTTTAACTTATTGTTTCCAGAATGATTAACAATAATAAATTAAATTAACACATGCATTCTTAGGCCTATATTAGTAAACACCTATTTTTAATCGTAACGGACGCTATAAACTATATTTTTATGTGATAAAACGATTAATGCTAATGAGGGTGAGTAACATCGATCTTGAGTGTTCTGTAAAATATTTTTTATTCACCAAAATAGGAATGAGAAAAAAAAAAGAGTCTTTGCAGGAATCAAACTCCTGATTGTTAGGTAACTATGTAAATCGACGTTCGCAACTTGCGTGTACAACTCGGCGCAGTATGTTTTATTCTTCCACTAGCAGACCCACGCAATCCCGTTTGCGTCTCCTATTGCCCGTATCGTGATAATTTTCCTCTGTTTTTGAAACATTCTTTATCGATGCTCCGCTCCTGTGGGTCTTAGCGTGATGATATATAGCATATAGCCTTCCTCGATCAATGGGCTATCTAACACTTTATAATATTAGTATAGATTCTACTTTCTCTTGTACCCTTCAACTCACATACCTAACAAATTCCACGCCTTATTTTCCTTATCTCCGCATAATACATCGCAGATGTCTTTTGACGAAGAAAACGAGTTGATTGCTATATAAACACAGAGTGATAAATCAATGTAAATGTAATTATTTATAATTTATGTAAATCGCGCTAGATTTCATTTAGTTATGTTTCTTATTATATTGATGATGGTTAGATGTAAGTATTGTAGCTAGAAATACAGTTAATATCGGTAATATAATGTAGTTTTCATTTCACACCTTTTGAAGAATGTGCACCCACTCGAAATATGAAACAAAATTAAATTTATTTAAAATATTTAATCATTAAAGTTCCTCATTTATTTATTTTAACTATCATATATAGAATATATAGAATATAAATCATTTTCATAATATAAACGGACGGATCTGCAGACAAATAAAATAATACTATTCTCTAAACTTATCAGTCATGTAACTGGGCAAAGGTATTAAATACAAAAACTTATTGAACACCATGATGCCCAATGAAAAAGCAAACGAGACGCCTAAATTGAAGTCTGCCTGAAAATCACCCGATAAGTCAATATCTCCATTGAAGTTTTTAGACGAAAATCTTTCTGTCAAAAAAGCTTTCCCGCTCGAATAACGGCAGTTGGCGTTCGAATTAGTATTTAAATTGGACGAAGTTTGTATTAGGCTTGATACTGTCGACGTGCAGTTTTCATTATCGCTGTATGGAAGATTGTTGAAGGAAGGCTGCTTAAATACGTTTCTGTGAAGGAATATCGAAGCATATCGAGTGTGTGTGACGTAGGTGATGTAGTACAGCCATTCTTCGAAGCCCTTGTAAGATCTGAAACATTGTTTTTCATTTAAGTTTTGGTCGTAGTTAGACTCCACGCCTAGTTACAAATAAAAACTATGGATTATTTTTATAAACTTTTTGAATCTTACCTCAAAACACCACTAGCAAGCATTACATAGATACAGGTGAGGTATATATTAACGACGGCAGCGATGAGGCCGTTCTTTACAAACATCATGATTCCTATAGCCTGCTGCTCCGCGTAGATGTAACACGACCACAGTACCAGTGCAAAGTACAGAAAGTCCATATTTTCAGATATATTAGACAGGATCCTAAAAAATAAGAAAACAATTCAAACACTCGTAGTAATTATTACACACTGAAAATGTGGTTCGGATCCTCAGGGATGAAAGTACGAGATTTTGTAAAATGCAGCGTGGAAGCAGGAAGTCAAAGCTTTCAGAGAGGACACTAAGGCTAATGAGGGAACGACTTGAGAGCCCACCTGTCACTTCGTCGGCAAAGCGGGCTCTTAACCGAGAGATCAGCAGGCTTGTGCGACACGACCACCGATGCTCCAATACTCTTTCGATTGAAAGAGCGATCGAGAAGAATCGGGGGTCAAAAGTGTTCGTACAATCTCTTGGAAGAAGCCACCTGACGAAGTTGACTACAGCAAGTTTAGTAGTCGTTGCTTCCAAGATCCATACCAATGCATCGAGGAGTGAGACAAGGGGACGTCATATCCCCGAAGTTGTTCACTTATGCAATGGAGGACTTGTTCAAGATGCTGCACTGGAAAGGGCGCGGCATCAGTATCAATGGCGAATACATCTCTCACTTGCGATTTGCAGACGACATCGTCATTATGGCAGAGACGCTGCAGGACCTACAACAGATGCTGAACGACCTAGCTGACTCTTCTGTACGCATCGGCCTACGGATGAACTTGGACAAGACCAAGGTCATGTTCAATAAACATGTTATACCGGAACCGGTTGCAGTACACGGTGCCGTTCTCGAAGTTGTTCAAAAATATGTATACCTCGGGCAGACTTTGCAGTTAGGTCGAAACAACTTTGAGGACGAGGTGAACCGAAGAATCCAGCTGGGCTGGGCAGCGTTTGGGAAGCTTCGTCGGGTCTTCTCATCGTCGATCCCACATTGCCTTAAGATGAAAGTCTTCAATGCGTACGTCCTACCCGTAATGACATACGGAGCCGAAACGTAGACACTTGCGGCGCGGCTGGTCCACAAGTTTAAAGTCGCTCAGCGCGCTATGGAGAGGGCTATGCTCGGTGTTTCTCTAAGAGATCGCATTAGAAACGAGGTTATCCGGCAGAGAACCAGGGTAATCGACATAGCCCAAGGATTAGCAGGCTGAAGTGGCAATGGGCTGGCCATATTTGCCGTAGAACCGACAACCGTTGGGGTAAACGGGTTTTTGAGTGGAGACCGCGTCTCGGCAAACGTAGTGTAGGATGTCTACAGGCCAGGTGGAGTGATGATTTGCGCAAGACGGCTGGCAGGAGCTGGGTGCGAGTAGCCGAGGATCGAACTAAGTGGCGTGCAATTGGAGAGGCCTATGTTTAGCAGTGGACTGCGGTAGGCTGAAGATGAAGATGATGAGATGACTCGTAGTAAGTAGTAACACTTGATTAAATTGTATAAAAGTTGCCAGCAACAATATTAGAAGTAGATAAGTATGTAGAAATATTTACACATTTGTGTAGGTATACCTACAACGAATTTGGACTTAGTCGCATGTCGAGTGTATTATCACAAAAATAGTGCGCGTATCAAAGGCACCACGTAGCTTGTATCAGTTCGGCTTATTATTAAAAATACGGCAAAAATTATATCAGTTAGTACAACTATAATAAAAAAGTAAGAACTTACGGATAAATTATAGCAGCAGAAGAACACGCGCTTAGAAATGAGAAAGGCAAAGAGACTAAATTCCAGGACAAAAGTAAACTAGCGCCGCTGTACAGTCCCTCCTGTGATTCTTGGTAATAGCGAGTACGGTATGGGCCATCTGCAAGAAAACCATACTCTAAATATATGTATACCTAATTATAAAACAAATAGATGATCACCAAATTTTCAAGCGCGTTATTGGTCACTGCCAGACTCGTAATGATAAATAAATATTTTGGACATCTAACACACAACGCCATCTAGTCCCAAACTAAGCAGAGCTTGTATTATGAGTACTAAACAACTGATATAAATACTTATAAACATATAAACTTATTTTTTTTTGTAAATACATACATACTTATTATAAATAGAAAACACCCAAACTCCGAAACAAATACTTGCAGATCATACAAACAATATTGGTACGACCCGGGAATCGAACCCGAGACCTCAAGCACAGCACTCTATAGAGTATATCTATAGATTGCGATCGAAACATCACGCTACAACCTCGGTGACGCAGTATGCAAGAGTGTTTCTATAGATTGCGATCGAAACAGCACGCTACAACCTCAGTGACGCAGTATGCGACTGCTGTGCTTGAGGTCTCGGGTTCGATTCCTGGGTCGTACCAATTTGTATGATCTATTCTTTTAAAGATAGATACGTTTAAAATCTTTGTATTTTTATTTTGACTTCCCTCTCTCTCAAACAAAAACGTATTAATGTAGATTGTTGTTGTGTTGTTATACACTTATGTACTTACAGAGACATATTGTGTTCATAATGCTGATGAAATAAGTTCCAACCATCGCGTTAAATATCAGTCCACTTTTAGTGATGAACGCTCTCTGATAATCCTGGAAATATAATCATTTATTGGTAGTGGCTCCTATATACCTAAACGTATAGAAAGAGCGGTAAGTAAGTAGGTAGTATATATCATACCTGTGCTTCATTGTAGAATAACCACAATATGGAAAAATATATCGGTAAAGAAAATAGCCTCATAAACATCTGTTTTATTCCATTCTTCTTTAGGTTGAATATTGACGCTAGGAGTCTCCTGAAGATAAATATAGAAAAGTGTTTTAGTGTCATCATCAGCCTATCGCAGTCCACTGCAGGCTTCTCCAATTGCGCGCCACTTGTGTTTCAGTGTATGCTTGTATTAAATCTTGCATATTTGACGAATAGTGAATTAATAAATAGGGAAGTTTGGATAAAATATCTCATGTGTTAGTGTTATGTAAGTTTGGTTGGTCCGGAAAGACAACTTATTTGGTAGATTGGGTGAAATAAAATATTGGAATCAATTTAAATTTTATGATATAGTTTCATATCTTTAGCAAGCAAAATACACACATCAAAAGTGTCTAGGGATCAACATATGTGTCTAGGGATCAACATATATTTTTGCAATAACTTTTCTCCTGATTGATATTAATTAAAATTTTCTTTAAGGATTCATCAAATAAAGTGTTTTCGTTTGTCACAGTAACGATAAACCAAGTCACCTTTGCATTAATAAAGAAATTTGCCATTTTCCTAATAAAGGGATTTTTGACATTTGAACCACTAACATTAAAGTTCGAAAAAAAGACTGAAATAACAGTTTTCTTTAAAATTTTATTAGGTAACTTAAACAATTAATAATCCGTGTTTCTACCGCGAACACTAACAACACAAGAATCGGTTTGGCATACTCAAAATGAGTTCATCCAAATCACGCTGTGGAATGGCCGCCCATGTTCGTTGCAACAACAAAAAAAGGTCTTCTTGCGACTGGATACCCTCCATATTCGGCAGAGCTCTTCTCTGTAGCATATCCCATGCATGCTCAATCGGGTTCAAGTCTGGCGACTGAGCAGGCCAGGTTCAAAGCCACATCTCAATCTCAAGAAATCCGCATAAAAATGCTTGATCCCTAGACACTTTTGATGTGTGTATATTTATGTACCTACCTACTATGTTTTATTGTATAAATGGTGTATTGATAACTAAAATGTCGATCAATATCAGTCACAAATCGAGACTTTCATCTTCATATGGAACTCACTATTTTTATTTTAAATGTCCAAAACCCAACTTACAAGTACAACATCCAAATAACGTGTATTCCTCCTGGTCTTCCATAGTTCAGCTGTATCTTGTTAGGATTCACGATGCGGTTGTTCTCGTGCAGATTGCCCTGCATGATGCCCTGGCCTTCTAGTTTAAATTTCTCCACCAAAGCAGCTATCTGATGGTTGGACTCAATGAACCTCTCACGTGATCTTCGGTCTACTGTTGATAGGCATACTGAGGGAAGAAGAAATCGTTAGTTATCTAGCTACTAACGATAAAATGCCTCAATCTGTAGTCAACTTACAGTAGTACATGAGTGGGTTCTCGAGCTGTGGGCAGGGGAAGCCGATACTGCCGAAGTAATCCAGAAGATTCCTAGTTGGTCCAGCGTATACTACATCGCCGAGACACAGGTAAACAACTCGGTCCAAGAACGGGAACACATCTGTAAATTTTTAGGAAGATATTAACTTTTTATTGTATTATATTTTAGGAAGCCTTTCTATTCTTTAGGAGACTGCGAGTAAATAGGAACTAGGCCTCTAGTTATCTAGTGGGAGTTCATTTTACATAAACACTCATCGACAGGACGGCGCCCAGCTTTCCGTTTGGTAAAAAGTTCAGTGCGGGCCAAGCGCAACGCCGAACGCACAGACTACAACGATTTATCGTAGCGATTTAACTGTGCAGTTCGTTTGTGCAGTTTTATCGATAGTGTGGACGGAAATTGGTTCAGATTTTTCGAGAAATATCTGACCCAATTGCTACGATAAATCGTTGTAGTGTGTACCGCCTGTTAGAGTATTGTTTTATTTCTTCTAGCAAGAATTCCTATTTCGGTAAATATATATAAACTCCATTACCTGTTTTCATTGATATTTTGATGACGATTTACGAAAAATAGTTTTCTGTTCATTTAATCAATAGATACAAATTCATCAACCCATCGTACATTGACCCACTAACAAAATTATGAAACATACAAGTGAAAACGTTTTCACATTAGTAAGTACCTACAGAGACAGCTGTGTCAACATTTTTAAACAAAGGCTTCAATATTTATTTAAAGTAAGCCACGGTATCCACTGAACTGGTTTGTTCATTTGTATGGTTGGTACATACAAATGATTAGCATGATAAAAGAGTTGTATATGTAGGTTAAATGTCCATACAGCTGTGATCGCAAACTGGTTTGATATTTGTATAATTTCACTAAAGTTTATTAATGAAAATATAGGCCGTATGTAACTTACAGATATAACGTAGGTACTAAGTGTTTGAAGATTTTTATAGGAATGGTTAAAAGTCGTCACATCTATTGTGTCGTAAATCATGGATTCGCTGGGGGACATTTGCACTGTGGGTGTAGCGGTTGGTGACCACATCTGTTCAGTCAAAGCTTGATAATTCGATTCCCATGTCTGAGTTTACGAGATAATATTTCGGACATCTTGTACACAACGCAATCTGGTCCCAACTAAGCAGAACTTATATCGAGTAGGTACCTACCTCACAACTGATATAAAAATACGTATGTAGGTTTAAAAGGTAAAAATTATATGTAAATACATACATAATATACATACCTACATAGAAAATCCCCAAACTCCGAAACAAGTATTTGCGGATCATACAAACATTTGGACCGTCACGGGATCGAACCCGAGATCTCAAGCTCAGCAGTCGCATACGCTACCGCTTCGCCACCGAGGCAATCAAAAACATCACTGGGTGTAATTTATCCATAACATCTACGGGGTGTCCCAAAATTCAACGATAAGCGGGCGCCTAAAGGTAGACCTGCTAATGAGTACATAAGGAAAAATAATAAAAAAAATATACCTAGTTTTTTTTTAGTTACAAGAAAAAATTAGAATTTCTTTGAAAATTTATACCTAGGTAAACTAGGTATATTTTTTATAATTTTTCCTTATGTACTCATGAGCAGGTCTACCTTTTGGCGCCCGCTTATCGTTGAATTTTGGGACACATGGTATATGTTATCACATCAAAGAGGTGTATAAGTATGTTTATAAATCTGCCTAGTTGTTGATGCCAGATAAAAATGAAGACGGTGAAAGGTCTCAAATTGCAATCTAGTTCCTACTCAAGCATGTTTTTTAAATATAAGCTCATTGCATATGGTAAGTTTTCGTACCTGATCTCGGCTTCTCCATAGTTAGTATGATGGCTGTTCCATACTTCTTAGCTGCGTTAGACAGTATTGATATCACCAGGTACGTGTTGAGGGGGTCCAGATCCCATGTCGGTTCGTCTAACAGTAGAATAACTAAAACAGACAGATAGAGAAAGTTACACCTTGTATATTACGATAGGTGTTACGTACAAGATGGACACGAAAGGAAATAGAATGCATGTTATGTGCTAATTTTATTCTGATATCATAATAAATGTAATATCAGGTGTAGCAAATCAGTTACACAATGGAACAGAGTTTGATTTTTTTTATTAGTAAAAGAACAATTTCCTCAACTTGTTAGTTGTAGTTTTACATCATTCTTTACTGAAATGCGTTCGATACGAGTAGGTATAATAGAAATATCTAATATTATATCTATTTCTAGCAGCTTTATTTCGAAGTTTTCAAATAACAAAAAAGGAAATTCTGTAGGTACTGTCGTACAGAATTTTGTTCTTAGTGGTTCTTTAGTGGCTATTAAACTCTTATTTTACTATCTTAAGAGGTTTCCACATAACCTTACTGGTTGTTTACGACATAAAAAGCATCATTTGCCAAAATTTGAGGTCCCAGGCTCTGCGTTGATGAAACAGTCAATCAGGTTATGTAAATAAAAATTAAAAAAAAAAATTTTCGCGCCTATTCCGTTCAAGCATTGAGATATACCTAATATATCAATGCATTCAAGTGTTGACTTCGACTCATATACGTGACGTGATAGTAAAAATATCTTGTTTTTTTTATTTTCAAAGGGTTTATAAAAAATTAACAATATCTTTCTCTTATTAATTAAGTTTTGGTGGTACATAAAATGAACCAAATTGAGCACCTTCATTATAATGATTTGTTAAGCTTTGATTTCATAGGAAATCAATACAAGTTATCTTTTAACAAAACAAAATCTGTCTTTAAGCAAGACACGCCAACATTGATAAGAGGCTGCAATTCGGACTTGGTTAAATCTATGGACATTCGGTTTCGCTCTTTAGTCCATAAACTATTCAGTTGGCTAAATACTCTTTCGCAAAAGGCATTGCTTGTTGGAATTGAAAGAAGAAAACAAACTGCTTTCTTTAAATTAGTTAAATTTGTGGACGTGTTATTTCTGTTAATATAGTTTTCAGACATGCGAACTATGTATAAAGGGAGCCAAAATTAACAGCGTCCTCTATATTGAATGTCGTGGGAAATTCGGCAAGCACTTTCTCCGCACTCATAGGCAGGCCAGCCGTGTCATTCGTTGTTAGTTTATGTTGTTACAAAGCTAGTAGGTTTCGTAATCCGTGACATTATGATCTAATTACTGGACACGGGACAAGACGTAAAATTCCGGGACAATCTCGGATTTCCCGGCCATTTGGCAAGCCTGGTTGTACTTACTAGGATCCCGGATAAGTTGTACACCTATGATTAATCTTCTGTACTCGCTCTTTGTAAGATTTGTGACGCATTTGTGAGCAACCTGTGGATTTAAATAACAGCCAAATGAGGAAACAGAAAAATAATTTTACAGTAATAGAAATAATAATAGTATATTTAGTGTCTGTTTTTAAAATAAGACATACAAATTAATTGACTTTTCCGATTTGTCTTTAAATTGATTGAAATGTAATTTTCCGATGAAATTAAAATTCTTCTTAAACTATATATTAGAGAAAAAAGAATAAAAAAATATTGGATAATTACACTGACGAAATACATCCAATACCAAACAAATACATCCAAGTTTATGAATACATTTTCGATGTTAAACATAATACCTAGTCAATAGTCATTCCTACGTAGTTTATAGTACCTATATTACCTAATACTGTACTCATTTAAAATAATTTGATGTCCAAAAAAGTTATTAGACATGTAATTCTTTAAGCTTTGTTTAATGAGTTTTTGCGTAAGTTTTATGTTCTCTGCTTTTTCATTAAAGGTTACTGATCTGTTCCTGAGAATTGCTATTGTCTCGTCAAAACATGGCAAGTAAATATTAAAATCTTTAAGAATAAAATTGAAATGAAATTGTTTTATAAGATAAATTTAAATTTACCCAGTTAGTAAAAATAACTTACGTTTGACAATGCTAGATCAGCCATAACTTGTTTCACCTTTGACGATTTCAAATATCCTGAAATCTGAAATACATTTTATACATTCATTTTTGAAAACAATACGATCATAAAAATTATTCATGTTAAATTATGTTGAATGATAGTCGTAGACCCCAATAATAATATTCATAATGTAAGTCTTTGAATGAGGATTAATTACCGCTAGTAGCGATAATTACTTATAAAGTTAATGTGGATTTTTTTTATTTAACATAGAAATAACGTTCAGGTAAAATACTTTTTTAAGTTTTTGCAGACGTATATAATTACTTGATCCATATAATTTTTGACAAGGCTGCTATTTACTTTTTTATTATTTAATAACAAAATTGCCTAAAAGTATACAGCCACGTATTGACCGAATATATACAGTGCGATCCTCATACGGCACTACCTCTAAAGTATCGGACTTTGCCAACTGAGGCGAGTTTACCAGTTATCTTCTGACGTAGGTACCTTTGTAAGTGACAGTCCCAGTGTCTGCTGCACGCTGAGTCCAGGCAGCAATCTTGTACTATGTCGCACGAGCGCACAGGTGCTGTTGAAGTGGTCGGACTCCAGGGGGATGCCTTCGAGGAGAATGTGGCCTTTGGAAGGTACGCGGTTAGCGATGACATCGAGGAGAGCCCGTTTGCCACTACCTGATGAAGCAAGACATATAGTGTTTAGTCTATATATTAGTTGAACCCATTTAAGCCATAAATGAATACACGAAGAGCCCTTTGTCTAGAAGTGGACTATTTAAAGGCTATTAATGACAATGATATACTCAATAGCATTCAATGAACGTTGTGAGTATAGAAGGAACCCGAAATTGGTCGCCTATCGAATACTTCTTAGTTATAATTAAGTTCTGAATTATCTATATCTATACTAATATTATAAACGCGAAATTTGTAAATATGGATGGATGTTTTTTACTCTTTCACGCAAAAACTACAGAACGGATTGGGATGAAACTTTACAGTAATATAGCTTATACATCAGAATAACACATAGGCTTCTATTTGCTGCGATAACCGACATATACGCGGGCTTAGCCGCGGGCAAACTTCTGCTCACCTTTAGATCCCAATATGGCAGTAACTTCCCCGCTGTGAGTGCTAAAAGAAACATCTTTTAGTATAACTCCAGTCTTCACACCCCCCGTTAGACGTTGAAAAAAACTTCCTGGCTCCACCTGATAGGAAAACATCATCATATAACTGATATAACAAATGTATAGTTATTTATTTTAACTTCAATGGACTTAATGCCCATGCCATAGTCTTCAGTCTTTAGTTTGGATAGTGTAGAATTTTTGTAAGGTTGGTACACCAAGATTACTCGATCTTATCTAAATGTTAGAGAGATTATCTAAATAAACAAACTTTTGACTGTAGGACACAGGAATTATAAACTGGCCGGGGCACGGTCAAACATCTATAGTATACTTTTGTATGAAGTGATTCATGCTTGACCGTGGTCCGGCCGTGCGCCGCCCGGGGCATGGCGTCGAAATGTCGGTGGGTATTGTTTCCCGGCTCCGGCCCGGTCCGGACGCGACACGTTGTAATATGAACGTTTGCGCCGGGCGGCTGCAAGGCTATCGACGACAAATCTTAGTGATGTAAGTATCAAAATAAACGATGAAAAATAGATAGAATGTGTGTGCAAGTATCCTGTAGTATATGACATGTGCCATTCTAAGTATTTAGATAAAAAATACAAAAATATTATTTGGAAAATACACGGAAGACCCGGCCATGCAAAGAATATACGCCAACCGCCCGGTGTAGCATAAATGACTGGCCCGGCCGGCGCACGGTGGACGTGCCCCGTTCGAGGCACGGCTCGTTCGCGACACGGTTTAGCGTGAATCATGCTTAATTACACCAAATTAAGTAGAATTTGTTTGACTGTAATCAAATTTCGCAATGCTCGCTTGAGCAACGAAACTTGCTTGAAACCCTAGTTTCGGAAGTGTGGTGTTTATACGAGATGAAGACACGTTTTAGAGAAATGACGGTTCCATATTAATGAAATCCTCTCTTATTATATGAACTGTTGTAGTTAGAGAAGAGAAATAGGCCAAGGAATGTAGTGCAGTAATCTTCGATCAAATGCAGTAATTATGACTTAATTATTTTTTCTTGGTGCTTGTATGTAAACGTTGTTTTTTTTATCATTATTTCCTATAATTTAATTTACAACCTAAATAAACTTTATTGTTTTCTTTATAAACGGTTTTTATTTACGTCATTTTCATTTCCTGTGCAGATTATTCATTAATTCAGTGTAATCGAGTTCAGTCAACTTCCAGTCAGACTTACTAAGCGTAACAATTATGCGTTCATAATAAAAAAGTATCCTTAATTTAGTTTATATTTATTTAATGAATTTTATAATAAAATGTAATAATTGTAATATATTATAAATTAAGAATATACATAATATAATCAGCGTAATAGAGAACTAATAGGTTTTGGTAAAAAAAAAAAAAACATGCATTTAAAAATATATTCTTCAACCGAAACAAAATGCATTAAAATAAATTGTGTCTTGCATACACGCATCGAGCAATTAGTTTACACCGTATCATCGCATGTAGTTAAGCCGTTGTTCAGATTTATCAACTTAGTGGTGAAGAGGTGAAAAAAAAACTAGGTAAATTAGTGTCAATGTTCCGTACAAAAAAAAACATTTATTCAATATTGCAATACTGTATTAATTAATGTAATAATTTATTAATATAGTAACAGGAAATGAATGTACAAAGGAAATCGTGCTGAATTATAATTAATTCCAAAACTATTCGTGATATTTCGAAATCCGTTAAAATTTATTTTAAAGTATGTGAAGGTCAGGAGTCATGCATCGATGCCGCAGTGGGTTAAGGGCCACCGGCTTTTGCGTTTTTTTTTTGTTTTTATAGACAAATCCCACACGAGGAATATCTCTAACGAAACTAATATGTCACGGGGAACTTTTAATACACAGGTGAAACGGACACAAAGAACACTCAGAGTCGGAACAATAATTTGATCTGATCACTTTACTACCTACTAGTGATGGGCCGATCAGTACTTTGGCCGACTAGCCGACTAACCGATTAGTCGGTCCTAAAAAGGCCGACTAGTCGGCCGACTAATCGGCCAAACCGATCGTGGTCTCTGACATTTCCGTAACTCTTCGTTTACAGCCGATTCGCGCCCCAGTCGCAAACGCCGCCTGCGAACCTTGTTTCTTCATTTATGCTTAAGTGATGGTCGGAGTCGGAACGGTGTTTTAGTGTAAAAAGTATTTTTGTGTAAAGATATTATTATTATTGTTGATTGAAATAAAGAGTTAAATGAAAAAGAAAATTACTTCTGCCGATGTTTTTTTAAACATGGGGACAATGTTTTTTGTTTTTTTTTATTTTTATTTGATAGCCTGCCAAAGTGATACTGCTGAGCCTGATGAAAGCTTGAGTAGAATCCAACAATCCAACACCATACTCACTGCGAACACAGACAATGCAGTATAGCGTGATGAGAGAGGCCTAGTGAGATGCATTTTCACACGCCGCCTAAAGGACCCGGGATCATAATGGAAGGGAAACACGTGCGCTGGCAGAACGGAACCGTTAAGTTCCAGAGCGTATTTCTACGACTCTGAAGCGGTGACTTCCAATGCCAGTACGTGCTGTCCTGTAGAAGATGGGAGAAAGTGGGATTAGTTGGAAGAGCTCTTCAGAACACTGTCCATGGTAAACACGGTATAGGACTGTCTCAGAGGCGATATCTCCCCGCAAGTGCAAAGACTCAAGGGACTCGGTGGCATCGGGACTGTTGATTATGCGGACTGCTGGCCGCTGCAACCAATCAAGAGCATCAAGCAAATTCTGCGTGGATCCATTACAAAGATGAGAACAGTCCTCCACGAACGAGCGAACCTGGGTCTTATAAAGAAGACACAGATGCTCGGGCGCAAAGAACCGTCTCACCCTATTCAGTACGCTAAGTTTCCGCGAGGCCGCCTTAGTGATGCTCTCAATTTCTTTTATGTATTTGCTGCCAAAATGACTCTGTCCTGCCTGATGGAAATCATGAACAGAATCCAAGAGTGGTGGTCACCATCCTCAATGTAGGTAGTAGGTAGGTAATAAGGACAATGCAGCATGGTGACCCACACTATGGCGGTCTGGTGAGATGCTCTTTCACGAACCGCTGAAAGGACCCGGTATCATAGTGGGAAGGAAACACGTGCGCTGGTACTGAGTTCCAGGTTTTGACCGCTCGGCACAGGAAGGAAGAACCGAACACAGGGAGGTAGCGGCCTCTACTGCAGTCCCTTCGTCGCCTCCTGCGAGCGGGGACGGCCATTTCCCGATCCCGCTCTGCGGACTACTTCTAAAGCATTACGTCTGCACAGAAGGAGACCACGGCCTCCCATCCCTCACTACTCGCCAGCATTGCCGCGATCAATGCTGGTGGTGACAGGTTGCGTCCGATCTGTCCGACCAGGAGTTGACACTCGGACTCCCACGCAGGGCAGTCCTCCAGCGTGTGCTGGGCGGAGTTCCGGTCGGACCCTCAGTGATGGCATTGTGCCGTAGCCTCACGTCCGATTCTGTTCAGATACTCTCCGAAGCAACCGTGCCCGGTGAGTATCTGAGTGAATCGGTAGGTGACACAGTCGGTCCTCCCTATCTAAGCTTCGAAGCTCGGCAGAATGGGTTCGACACACACGAGTGAACCTGGGTCTTGGAAAGAAGACACGGATGCTCGGGCGAGAAGAACTGTGTCACTTTGCTTAAAACACCTAGCTTCCGCGAGGCTGCTTTGGTGACACTCTCAACGTATTCGTGCGGGTTAAGATCTCTGCAGAAATCCATGCCAAAGATGTCGAGCTTACCTTGTAATTGCATTTGAGTGTTCTGAAAAATGGAAGTAGAAGGAATGGAGACTTTTTGGCAGATAACACGAACACCTGTTAATCTTGGCATTGAACTCGACCAGATTCTGATAGCCCCATTGAGAAATGCCGCCCAGAACATGGTTGAGCTCAGAGACAAGCTCCTGTCGTTTTTCCTCAACTTCTGCCAGCTTGACTGCAAGTTGTCCGGCTAAAGAAGAAACAGTGTGGGCGACAGGACGGAGCCCTGAGGTACGCCAGCGTTTACCTCTAGAAAATCAGAGGCCACGCCGTCGCATTGGACCCTAATGCTGTTATGTGTAATCAATGTCAATGATTATTTCTCGTGGTGGAAAGGAAAAAAGTGCAAACACTACAAGCAAACATTTTTTTTAATAAATGTCAGATATGTTTTTTATCAGCAAGTAATTTTAGAATCTGGTTACCAAAAGAAAGATTGCTTTGTTTTACATTTCGTAATGTCTAAAACTGATTATAAAATAAAAATTGACAAATATATTATTGAGAAATACATACAAAGTAATAAGCCGAATAGTCGGCGCTTTTTGCCGACTATTCGCCGACTAGTCGTCGACTACGATTGTTGCCGGATAGTCGGCTTTACCGACTAGTCGGCACATCTCTACTACCTACGCCATTCGTGCGCTCAATGATCGCAGGTTCAGTTTACTGGCTGTTAAATAGCGATTTTAGTTGATAATGTCCGTAATGTCCGTTCATTGTATTTTTGTTCTCTCTACTACTATTACTCTTCTCGATAATATAGGGAAATATCTATATATATATATAAAAGAGTAAGGTGACTGACTGACTGACTGACATAGCCAGTGATCAACGCACAGCCCAAACCGCTGAAGCTAGAATCCTGAAATTTTGCATGTAGATTCTTTATATAACGTAAGTGAGCACTAAGAAAGGAATTTTTGAAATTCCATCCCTAAGGGGGTAAATCAGGGGATGAAAGTCTGCGTGACCGAAGCCGCATGTAAAAGCTAGTACTATATAAGATAATAATTGGATAGTTCTTGAACTTAAAGTAAATAAAAATATAATTTTTCAATTTTTTACTACGTTGTGGGTCAGAGTAGATGCTTCCGTACAAAAGACTTCAACGAACTCTATTAAAATAAAAACACGTAAGAAAAATATTAAAACTTAGCACGCACTAGTTCGATATTAGCAACAATATTAGTTAATTCATAATGGCAGGAATGAATTATTATAAAAATAAAGTGATAGCTTGATACACACAAACATCTTATTAAAACTAGTCTGAGCTTGTATTATAGTAAAGTGTAAACAGAGTACCAGACTGCTGGAAATACACTCATATTTCACCTATGAATATTAAAAGAAACTCAATTTATTTATCGTGCGTGGGAATCCAACCTACTACCTCTCGCTTGGCAGTCACTATAACCACTGACCTCTAAAACAGTAACCTCGTTACATTACAATAATTAATAATTCAGAGCGATTTAGACTAATTTGAGATAGCTAGGTTTCTTTTAAGCTTAGCTTGAATATTATATGCATCATCAGTCAAACATTTTTTTCTAGATTCTTTATTGTCTTTACAATATACATAAATGGTATTTTTTTATTTAGTGATTATTTAAACCCAGAAAATATTAAATAAAAAGTGAAAATTAAGGGAGAGAAATTCAAACTACAAAACGCGTCCTATTGGTCGAAACGAAATATGACGTCGATTGTCACATTATCGAAATTATCGGCGTCGAAATTCCTACTGTGTTAGTAGTGTTTGTGAGAAAAAATAACTTCTTCCATGATTTTTATAGCAATTAAAACTGTAAATAAGTATAAAATCACTAAAAACAAGACATGCATATTCCCTATTGCCGCATAATGACGGGCCACACTTCGGTTTTGTTTAAAAACGACGATGTCTGGGTTCTAAGTGGAAATACTATTTATTTTATTGAATTGAGGAAGGCTATGTTATAACAAAGAAACTTTATGGATAGGTACGGTAATAAAAAACGCGGGTGAAACTGAGGGAAATTGATATATTTGCAGTAAATATGATATGAGTTTAGTTAGTGGAAATGTTGAAGTCAAAAGTGCAGAATAAAAAACCATAGGATACCACGTTTTTTGGATAGGATAACAGAGAAATGAATTATTTCCTATAAACTGATTTTATATACAGTATAAGTCGTCATTTATTAAAAAAATCTTATCTCTAACATTGATTATACCTACTCTAGGAAAGCTTTTTCTTATATACAACGTGGGAGAGCCACGCTTCGGCATGAATGGGCTGGCTCGACCGGAGTGATACTACGGCCTCACAGAAAACCGGTGTGAAATAGCGCTTGCGCTGTGTTTCACCGAGTGAGTGAGGATACCGGAGGCTCATACCCCAACCCCTCCCCACATCCCTTTCCCCATCCCCCAAAGGTCGGCAACGCAATTGCGTTGCCTCTGGTGTTGTGGGTGTCTATGGGCGGCGGTAATCGCTTACCATCAGGTGATACGTCTGCTCGTTTGCCATCTATACCATAAAAAAAAACTCAAAAACCGCCTCGGTGGTGCAGTGGTAGCGTATGCGACTACTGCGCTTGAGGTCTTGGCTTCTATTCCCGGGTCGGACCAAATGTTTGTATGATGTGCAAATATTTGTTTCGGAGTTTAAGTGTTTACTATGTTTAATATGTATGTATTTACAAAAAAAAAGTATATATGTATCTATATCAGTTGTCTAGTACACATAACACCAAGCTCTGCTTAGCTTGGGACTAGGTGGGGTTGTGAAAAAAAAAACTGTATAACTTAGCAATATAAACCACTCGACTTCACTTAGAGATAGGGTTCAAACAGTATATTTTGGACTTTTCACTATTAACTGTGTCAATTGTGCGATATCACAACTTCCTAAAAAGTTAAAACTATTTCTACAGCTACAAAATGGAAATAGAATGGATATCTACACCAAAACAAACGACGGCGACAACA
This sequence comes from Diaphora mendica, assembly GCA_949125395.1. Taxonomy (NCBI): domain Eukaryota; kingdom Metazoa; phylum Arthropoda; class Insecta; order Lepidoptera; family Erebidae; genus Diaphora; species Diaphora mendica. Next base: position 6,012,585 of record OX421316.1, read on the forward strand.
AAATTGTGTCCCGACTACAATATAACTAATCTACATCTATGTAGGTGTATTATTTTAACAACAAACCTGTCCAGAATGGAAAACATTGCACAATTCCAACGTATAGTCACTCCCGATCATATTTAAATCAAGTTTTTATTAAAAATAACTTTAAAACATTAAATATTAATAAATAATATAAACATATGCATCGCCAACCGACACAGCCCTCCCGTAAGTTAGATTAGCAGAACTGACTAACTCGCGGACAACTTCAAACGTTAGGTGACAGTTAGCAACGTTGCCAAACTTATCTGACGCTAACTTCATTACTATAAATGCACTTGATTTTAAAAATAAATATCGAGATACGCTAACCTATACTTTGTGTCAACAGCATAAGGTTGACTGTTGTATGTTTTCCATGGTGGATGGTTGTTAAGGCGATGTTTTATCTGTCAAATTAAATATTAACCAACAGGTACCTATTGGTCTTGAAATTATTGCCTGGTTTTATTTCTTTGCCAATGGTGTCTGGTCCTTGTTTAGTATGTACACACACTGTGAAATGGTATGTAGGAATCGAAGCGACTATAACCTCTAGATGGATTCTCTCATTACTAGTCAGGGTATAAACCTAATAAGACAGTCTCCGAGAATCCTGATAGTCCTTGCCCGTCTTATGAACAGAAAACTGCCTCTTGAAATTCTGTAAATTGGGCTTAAATTTTGTACCTGAACATCTCAACCTTTTTTTAATTTAATAATGGTAGCGATATTTATAATTTAGCTTGACGTGCTCCTTTCACACGATGGTTTTCTCCTTGCTGATTTCATCCACGGCGGCCAGTCTCAACGGAGACCAGCCAACTACGCAGGAGATATTATAGTGCACAAGCGTGTGCCCAAACACAGGTGCACTCTCTGTTCCCTCACCCTCATAATCCGACGGGAAGTTATCCGACACGACCGGGGAGAGATCGGGCGCAGGTTCGACGGCTTTATGTGCTCTCCGAGGCACGGGGGCTAAGACTCCAACTTCCAAACTATGAGCTGTTATTAAGCATTTCTGTAATCAGAAAACTCAGTAACAGTTTTTGGACCGACCCAGGATTCGAACCCGAGACTTTATGATCAGCAGTCGTATGCGACAACTGCTAGACCAACAAGGCAGTCATCACACAATATTAGTTTTGTTAATAGTATTCAACCCTTTTGTCATCACTAGGCAGAAACGAATACAAAAATAACTCAGAATTGTTTTCGACATACAAATTGCATCGCCTTAACATTGAAAGCCTCATTTTTCCACATATTTCCTACGCAGCGTTGCCGTACATATTCACCGTGAACCTCAGAAAGGCTAAACGTTATTCGCATCCCTATCGCACTCATTACTCAAGTACATACAAAGATGAGACGCCCACGCAATACTACCTTCTTTATGTTGATGCATTCCTATGATTATTCGTCTCGCTCTTTTAACCTAACAAAAGTAGGGAGAGACAGAGAAGGGGCTACCTGCGCAGTGTCACTGACTCAGTTCGAGCCCGCACAGTGGTATAGCCGCTGGAGTTAGCCTTACAACTCGCTAAAATAACAATTGATATTCAAACGAGACTTGTTATCGAAATGAACGAAAATCAATGAAATAATAACTGAAAGAATATATGAAAAATTATTGTTTTGAAGTTTTTAGTGAGTTTAGTGTAGAGGTTTGGTCGGTGTTTAGTGTTTTGTGTTGTTTGAAGTGTGTGGCTGGAGTCCCGTTGGTCGTGTTAGCGGGTAAGTTGAATGAAATGTTGACATTGCAACACCTTTTTTGTAGTTACTTTTGTGACTGTCTACTGACGACTAAGTGCTTATTAGCAAGGTATAAATTTAGTCCTATATTAAGCACTAACAATTTAATTCCACTAAGATGGGAGAATAACACACGACTCCATTAGAAGCGATCTAGCTTACGGATTAAAACCATAACACCGTTGTCTTTGAAATCATTAACGGTTCTTTTAAGAGCAATATTATTTAAATACCTACTACCATTTTCTGCATACACGTAGTGCTTATAAACCTTAGTAACCAATAACGTGCTGAGTGTTGCAATAAAATGCCTAAGTATAAATGAATAATTTTCTGCTTCTAAATAAGCAATTCTAACAACTAATTCGAAGCAATTCTCAAAACTTAATAACTAAAACCAAACAAAATGAAATAGGATGAAACAACTGAAATAAGATCTTCTTTCTGTAGATATGATTTTTCGTTTGTATAACGTCCAATGTTACCCAAAAGCAATAAAACCCATATTAGATTAGTCATCTTGCCTTTTTTTACTACCTTTTCTCATAGTTAAACAAGATTAAGTCCTACTTTGGATCTGTACTATAAAACAACAATGAGTATTCTTAATAAAAACCTTTCAGTGAACATTCTTTGTCACCTTTAAGCTAATCCGTGTAATAAAAGTATGACTGAAAAGGTTTTTAGAACTCATTATAAAGTCAGTAAATTTTAGGTTTGAAGGAAAGGTTGAATTTTGCGAATCGCTTTAATTTTAATTAATTCAACACCGGTTTTTGTAAAAGTAGAAATAACTAGTGGATTATCTATTGTAATTTTGAAAACATCATGTTTTTAAGTAGGACGTCTACTTAAAAGCATGTCTTTAAAGCTTATTACGTTTTTGCTCGACTATATTCTTTGGCACGATTTTGGCATTTGTTTGTATGTTTTGAGTATTTTCACCCGGCCATGTTTCTTTTTAAATAAAAAGCTTTTTGGCTGATCTATTAAGTGTTCTCCTTCTTCCTAGCCTTTCCCACGTTAGGTGGGGTCAGCTCTCCTTGTTTCACGGCGCCAAGTCATTCTGTCAATGGTTGTCAGGTCCGGTAAATTCTCCTTCTTCAGGAGCTTGGTCATACTGGTCCATCATGTCAACGGGGGTTGTCCCCGGGTTCTTTTGCCTTCTGATAAGCTTAGAGCCGTCTGCATGACGTGCCGCTCTGGTCTTGTCATGAAATGTCCGTACCACCTCAATCTCCTTTCCGTTAACTTGCCTGTATTGGAGCCACCTTAAAATGCCAACGGATATACTCGTTTTGCGGACCCTGTCCATCCTCGTTACTCCACCGGACCACCTCAGCATTTTCATTTCTGCGTTGTGCAGTTGTTGGACGTGGCATTCTTTGACGGGTCAACATTCGGCACCGTACATCATTGCTGGTCTGACCGGCGCCGTTTTGTACACTTTACCTTTTGTGCGTATTGGCATTCGAGTGTCGCACAGTAGTAATGTCAAGCTTCGCCATTTTTGCCAGGCAACCTTTACTCTACATAGGACGTCAGCATCCATAAGCTTGGAATTTTCATTACTTGTTAGAACTGCGATTACAGTCCTTAAAATATAGCTTGATCTCTGTGAAAGATAGCTACGAAACTGATGAAGTAACTTTGAACAAGCGATTTTCGTTCCAGTTTTGTTACAAATGAAGGGCTATACATTAATATATAAAAAAATCACATCTTAAATGTTCCACGTAACTTCAATAACACTAGTGACAACTGTTACTGAGATCAAGCTATATTTCAAGGACTATAGTTAATGACCTGTCCTAACTCCGTCTTAATCATAGGACGTACATACAAACAAGTATGAGAGCTCAGCATCTTCAAGCTATTAAAGACTCATACTCGTTTATCTTACCTTAGCTTCACAGCTCTACTCATTTTCCTTGTTTCAAATTCCTTTCTATCTACCCCTGAACGTGGCTATATTCCTAAAGAGATTAGGCCCTAGAAAAGCCTTTGATCATAAAAAACGGCAGTCTAAAGTTGTTGTATTACACGTTGTTCCGACTCCAAATATACTATCGTAAAAGCTTTTATTATAGAACTGGGTATTATACTGAATACTGGCAAAGTTGAAATATGATATACAAATAAATATGGCATGTACACAGGTACCTTTCCAACGAAGGTAGCAAGCTGACAACATTCCAATCGTTGAAAATGCATTTGCTAATGTCGAAGTTAAAATTTTACAAGCTAAGGCATTGTTATTGTAAACATTTATAGCAGAAAATTGAAGGTGTTTTCGGAGGTCAATATTATACTAATTTTATAAAGAAGTAAAGTTTGTAAGGTTGTACGGGGTGATCTCTGGATCTCGTGAACAGATATTGATTTTTTTTACCATTAGAAAGCCATATTATTTGTGAATATCATAGGTTATATATTAACACGAAAATGATTACCACGATATCCGCGAAAAGCTGAATATATAAAATAGGCATCTGCAATGTCTATAGTATTCAGACTTCACACTATAGTATATTACTTAACTAGATTTTTAGTACATTTTGTGTGGTCAGTAGATACCTAAACAAATTCTAAGATTGAGTTGCTTTTATACTCCCACTTATTTTTCCCAGAGCTGTAGATTTATAATTTAATTATCAAGATAATCTAAACACGTCTTTTCTGACAAAAACAACGATTGAGTCGTCGAATTTTGACTGCTAACTCAGCGAATTTATCTCATGACACGGAAAAATTATATGTACCTCCATAAAACAATGGCAGTGTTAACGACCTTTGGTTTTGAAGAGTCAACGTCTTGCAACCGACCGACGCATGTACATTCATCTAACCACAGACTAATTTGATCGAAATATTTTTATAACGTATCCATACTCCATACGAGTATTATTTATTTAAAAGTAACTCTGTCTGTCTGTTACGGCTAAATCGTTGCACTGATTTCAATGAAATTTGGCATGAAAATACTCGGATTTCTTAGAAAGGACATTGGCTACTCTTTACCGCGATAACCGGCAAACAGGCTGGTGGAGCCGCGAATAAAAGCTAGAATGTGCTTACAGAGTATAGGTATTCTAAAGCTATGACTTTTGCCAGCGACTTTACTCGTTTAACGCATTCTTATAACTAACACGCTTTGAAAAATAAAGTTGTCTGGTTTCATTACATCTCATCTCTTTTTCTGTCCAATCCCATGGCAAAATAGACTGAATAGTTCCAATATGCTCTTTGCCCCCTGTCCTGTCCTGACATATGATAAGTAGTTATAAAATATTGACATGGCAAACTAATAAACGAAAGTGTACAAAAATATTGGACAAGATTTATATTAATTTTTCTTTTATTGTATTTATCTAAAATTAACAATTTCTAACAAAGAGTTTACAAACAATTGTGTGCTGAGACTGCTGAGCATTCTTTAACTTAAAAGTACATACCATGACATGGACAATTGCATCTTAGAAATATTTGTAACTTGCTGTTGCCCGCGGCTCCGCTCGCGTGTATGTCGCTTATCGCGGCAAATAGTAGCCTATACGTTATTCTGATGTATAAGCTATATTACTGTAAAGTTTCATCGAAATTCGTCCAGTAGCTTTTGCGTGAAAGAGTGACAAACACACACACTCACACACATTCGTATTTATAATCTTACAAACTTTCGTATTTATAATATTAGTATGAAATATTTCGGGTTGAATTAATAATACGTATCGAACGATACCGATTTTGGCAGACTATAAATGCAACGGTAGCAACTTACCCCCTGGTGGGTTTCTGGTTTGCTTTATTATATTTGAAAAATATAAATAAAATGAATTAAACCCGGTTCACTAAGCAGCGACAGGTCATTAGATGGACACGCCTAGTTTCCTAAGAATCAGAGCAACTTAGGAATTCGTGTGACTAATAATAATTTGATTGCGTACAACAGCACGTAAAAAGTTATGACCCTAAATTTCACTGCTCGGCTGGCACAAAGCCCGCATCTGGCGGGGAAGTCTAAGGGGAGTCCCCCCACTAAACACTGATGCAGTTTTTCGAATTTTATAGGAACACATACGTACTAAATTTTTTTTTTTGGATTCACCGTAAAATTTCCTACCGATTAGTATATACTATACTCTAATGAATTTAAACACAGATTGTATAATAATCACAAATTTTAACAAAAAAAAAAAACCGACTTCAATCTGGACCAAATTCAAATGGGACCATACGGGAATATTGAGGTATTCGTTAATTTTTCGCGTACATACATAATGCAAATTGAAGACTTATATGGTTTTCTCATGGATGACAAGTCAGAACTGAACCAAATTTAAATGGGACCATTCGGGAAGCACCAGCTTTCAAATAAAAAAAGAATCATCAAAATCGGTTTACCCAGTCCAAAGTTATGAGGTAACAAACATAAAAAAATAAATAAAAAAAAATACAGTCGAATTGAGAACTTCCTCCTTTTTGAAGTCGGTTGAAAATAATAGGTCTTTACCTATGAAATTGCCGTTTTGTATGAAATAAGTGAAAGTACTTATTTATTCAAACTTTTTTATTTCTGTTATTCGAAGTAATCACCCATGCAATCGACGCATCTTTGCCAACGCATTGGCAGTTTATTGATGCCCTTCTTGTAAAAATCAGCTGGACTGGAGGCAACAAACTCTTCAAAGGCATTTTGTACTGCCTCTCGGGAATTGAATTTTTTACCAACTAAAAAGTTGTCTAAATTTTGGAAAAAGTAATAGTCGGTAGGTGCAAGGTCTGGTGAGTACGGCGGATGAGGGAGAGCTTCCAACCTCAGCTCTTTATTTTTCATCCAATTTATTTTTTATTATTTAGCCAAACCTTATATTTATTGTTTTATCACCATTTTTTACTACTGCCAAACTGCAGGACAGTTTGTAGGTAGATGAAGCTCCTTGATTAATTAATACTAATTTTTATTAGATACAGATATATTTTTTTATATGAAAAACTAGCAAAATACACACACACATACTTTTCAACACCTAAGACAATCCAATGTTACTATGTTAGTTCTCAAGTAGCCTATTTTTTTTATTTTTTTTTTCAAGAAAAATATTAAGCCGATTCCAAGAAAGGTATTATTTAATTTCAAGTTACATCTGAGTAACGGGAAAAACCGTTTTGCAGCATGAGTCATTCATTGATGAAATCGGTATCATTCTAAAAAACGCTTCTATGTGTAGGTATGGTATTATGATCATCATCAACAGCCTTTAACAGTCCACTGCTGGACAAAGGCCTCTCCTTAGACAGGAGGTTTGGCCTACTTTAACACAACGGCGAGACGGGTTGTTATAGGGTTTGTAATAAGTTTTTCTACTCATTGCAGTATCGTCGACTTGCGTAGTTTACTTATTTATATAAACTGCCTCGTTGGTCTAGCGGTTGGCGTATGCGACTGCTGATCATGAGGTCTCGGGTTCGATTCCCGGGTCGGACCAAATCTTTGTATGATCTACAAATATTTGTTTCGGAGTTTGCGTGTTTCCCATGTTTAATATGTATGTATTTACAAAAAAATAAATATATTTGTATTTGTATCAGTTGTCTAGTACCCATAACACGAACTCTTAGCTTGGGACTAGATGGCGTTGTGTGTTAGATGTCCGAAATATTTATTATTTATTACTATTATTATTTAATCGGCTCTAACAAAAAAATAGTCAAAAATAAATAAGGTAAGTTATGGACACAGTACAGTTAATCAGAAGCATAGTCATGTGTTTCCAAGTTTTTTTTTTAAATTTAGTATATTACTCACAGTCTATTTTTGCCTTCACAAAACCTTCCAATATTGCTCAATTAGGACCAAGGTTTCTGTGTCATATTAACCTCATTCTAATTTAATAAAGAGTAATGATAAATTATAGTATTGTAATTTAAATATACGATATTATTTACAAAACTTAGAGACATTTGCTACTTTTTTTGCTACATCCGTCGTAGTGTACAACTGGATCTTTTTAAGCACTTGTAAAAACCCAATACCCAAAGTTTAACGTCTGTCAGTACATAGAATTTATACTCTCGATTGTCGGCACTTGGTGGAACTTGTTAAGATACTTTTTTTTTTATGTTTGGCCTGCCAAAATGACTCTACTCTGCTTGATGGAAAGCATAAGCAAAATCCACGAGTGGTGGCCACCATACTCATTGCGGATACAACAATGCAGTATGGCGACCCACACTATGTACCCACAAGTATGGAACTTGTTGACTAGAGTAATTGGGCCTCCGGTCTCACACTCACCAACGAAACACGACAGCACAAACGCTGTCATTTTACGTTGATTTTCTGTGCGAGGGTAGTACCGCCCCGGTCGAGCTGGCCCGTTCGTGCTGAAATCAGCGTGGCTCTACTACCTATTTTTTTTTTTTTAATTATATTATATTATATTTACTCACTTGTGCTCTCACTAGTGCAATTTTAAAATACCATAGGAATTAAATTAATTAAATAGTGGAAGGAGTATAAGTGGGTTTCATTGTGTATCTGTAAATATACATATTTTATTTACTCCAAGCATAAAACGAGGCCATTGAGGCAGTCTGCCAGTCAAGAAATCTTCTAAAATATAATTGCGTTTATATATAATCTTAATTCATAATGTAATAATGTTGATTATGATATTAAATTAAATAACCTACGATAATTTTGGCAGATATGTTGGCGTCTCGACGTTACCACATTATTAAATACCGTTGGCCTCATACCATTTGTTAATTCGTTTAATTAATATTTGGATCTTATTCTTCGGTCTGTTTAGAACATAAGTTTAGAGTCCAATTAAATGTAGTTGCCCCCCCAACAGACCGTGACGGTGGAAGAAGTAATCGGTATTTATCTAAAGTTTTAGACTAGATTGAAAATAGCAAAACTTGTAATGTAAGTTTTTTATGGAGGCAAAAATACTGATGTATCACCTAATTGTGTAATGGACACATGTAACTCGCCTTTCGAATGCCAAATCCTCAAAGATTAAACTGTGACCTCCGGTGACCTCACTTACCCGGTGAAAAGCTGAAGTGAGAACGAAAGTAAGAAGAAAAAATTAAGAATGCTTAACTTTTGCCTTAGCATAGCTTAGCATGACAGCATAAGCTGGTTTTCTGTACGGCTGCCTTATTTTTCCGGTTGGACCGGCCAACATGTGCCGTATCAAAAGTTATTTTATGAGGTAAAAAGTTCAAGTATATTGTAGCAAACATACGAAATTTTTACCGGCGTTTCGATCTACTATTACCAGAAGTTGTGTTTATACTAATTGGTACGAGAACTTGCATCAAGTGGACTTGGACTTGCACTTGCACGATTGGGAGTTACTTAGTAACTAAGTGTTCGGTGTGAATTGTGTAAGTCGCCACAGTGTTTAATTACTAAGCTACTAGTGTCTACTAGTATATTGCCTACTAGTTTATGTTAGCTGCTAGTATATTCTTTAAATCATTATTTGTTATTTAATTAATGATTAATTCAAAACATCGTTAAAAGCATTTTCATAATCATTTATACGCGAAGTTTGTGCAACATGCCAAAAAAATGTATGAGTCAAAGCAATGATTTCCGGCCGTATCAAGCGACATAAAATTGTGATGACCATTTAATCAAATAAAACTTGAATTAAATACGTAGTTTACAAACCATTTATTAAACGAATTGTCATTTTTTTTGCAACTGGCAGTAGGATCTTAAAGCTATGGCCAAGTTACAGCTAAGCAGTAAATTAGTTTAATCTTATCAGTAACAGCTACCTGCATAGCTGAAAAATATTGACCATATTTCTCATAGCTAACTCTGTTAAAAGGATTATTAACGAATAATACCGTAGGTATAACGTTCCCATAAAATGCTGGACTCATTAACGTACCATCATTGTGAAAGTCTTTCTCTGGGGCAATCTAGCATACCTTTCCTAAAATGCGATAAAAACTTAATCTCTTAACAGATCTCAAGGTAATCACTTCATATAAAGTTGACATGTTCTTTTCTAAATTTCATATGTGATGGACGGCATGGGTAACATTACAATAAGTTGCCTATTACCTGCATGTTGACATCAACCTATTTTCATTGAAAGTATTAACGTATTCAGACAGGATAAATGTAGAAAGTAAATTATAGTAAGAAAAATATATTCAAATAGTATTCAACGTTCTCAACTCTTTAACTAATGCCATGGTTGCCTGTAAGAGATTGCCTTCGGGCAATGTGGCCGCCAATGGTAACCTCTTAGCTTTAAGTTACCTTCGTAAGTAATCTGGTGTAAAATAAAGTGATTATTATTATTGCTTTAATCTGTTATATTTAGAGGGCATCCATAAACAGTTATAAAAAAACAACGTTATCTATAGACTGAAACCTATAGTAAACAGTTTTAATCACTGTTCGTAATATTTTAACCCAAATTGTAGTATTAACTCCTGAAGCATTTACAAGCTAAAGTTGGCTTCATCTAGGTTGTTTAGATATTAAACTATAAATGACTGCACGTTATCGTATACCGGCGTACATGTTTGTGTAATGACCCCAGCGCTTGTTCCACTTTAGGTGTACATAATCTAATGTAGCCTTTTTAAGTAGTATGTGTTTGCGCATAAAATGTTTTCCAAACACCGTTCAATATAAGAGTAGGTAATATATTGAGCTGAGAACGCAAAAGATATATGAAACTACTTAGATATTCCGCCTCGTGGTATAAAATATTTTACGAAGTTTATTAAATCACCATCATCAACAACCGTTATTAGTCCCCTGATGGACAGGCTAGCTAGGGTTAGCATAGAGTTTGTTTTAAGTTTTCCTTTTCTTTTCAGTGCTTCCTGCGTAGTTTGTGCTCTTAGTCGACTTTTACGACAGCCACGGGATGAATAGGAGTGGTGCTACTCTATAATCTTAATTCCTCACCACACGGACAGATATAAACATATTTGACGTTATTTTTTATTTTTTTATGCAATAGAGTGCAAACGAGCAGACGTAATCACCTCCCTGATTGTAAGCGATTACCGCCACCCATGGACACCAGAGGCGTCACAAGTGCGTTGCCGACCTATGGGGAATGGGGAGAGGGTTGGGGTTTTCTGGTTTTCTGTGAGGCCGTGGTATCACTCCGGTCAAGCCAGCCCATTCATGCCGAAGCGTGGCTCTCCCACATTCTGTTACATCTCAAATCTCTGTATATTGTGATTCCGGCCCGTATCATCGCGTCAGTTTTGTATGGTGTGGTGGGATGATATTATATCTCATTCTGCGTCTGAAGGAAAACATGATAGCCAGAGATATACCTAGCTTGTGTTAGTTAATGACGCGTAGAAACAATTTATTTATTGCCTATGTCATAATTACTCAGTTACAAATGTAATTTTCTGAAAGGGTCATAATTATGTTTGAAAGTTTTCAGCGTAAAAAGTTTTACTACTACTGAAAGAAAAATATGCCTTTATTAGTTTTGTAGCGGTCGAATTGATCAGAAATCTGTCCTTATTTATAATTAATTTGTCCTCTTCATTGTTACATATTTTAAATAATCAGGTATAAATAATATCCTTCAAAGACCGACGAATACTTGCTAAATTGACCGCAAAGAACAAATTAAAATGCCTACTTAATCCTTCAGCAAGTGATCTAACAATTTAAATATATTCAGATACATTTTTAAGTTTCTATGCATAAGAGCATTTTATAACGAGGTCATAATATTATGAGGAGGCCGTGCAAGATAAAATCTTTGGTTACGGTAATTCGCGAAAGTATTACTTATTAATATGTACAGAATTCATTTTAAATACTACTTTAGATTGTGGTCTAGAAACGTTTTTAATTTCTGTAATTATTGTATCTGTGTATATTGTCGGACATTTTATATAAAACTAGCTGACCCGGCGAACTTCGTACCGCCACATTTTGTTGAGAGATCAATAATTAAGATAAAAACTACCCTATCTACCAAGTTGGACCAAATTACAGATGCTTACAAAATTTTATAAAAATTGGTTCAGTAGTTTCGGAATTTATCGCGCACATACATCGTGACACGAACTTTTTATATATAGATAGATTATAATGTATAAGTAAACTAGTCATTCTCAAGATAAAATGTAAATAAAACGTTTTATTACACATGTTTACCCGATTACGCCAAAATCAAAAGGAAGGGCAATATTTTCGGCAGTCTTTGTTATGTATGTTCCACCGTAGCGCCTACACCACTGAACCGATTTTAATGAATGAGGTGTCAATATTTTCGTAATATAGGCTATAATAATTCTATCAAAAGTTTTAAAAAAACTTGTTGATGGTGAGATAGTTCACAAAAATTTGTCTTTTTCTACCAGCAAGGCAGTGGCTCTTTCTAATTAGATATTTTTTCAAGATAAAAAAGTGTGTTATCTCTGACGCGCAGTGGCAATCGTTACTTGGCAACGTTTCTCATTCATTTACTGTCATTACAGATAACCAGTGTTCCGTAAAATACCTACTCGTAAACTTCAGTTTTCAATTTGCGAGGTATCTTCATGATTACCATGTTGCCTAACTCTTTGATTTGTTTATAAATTCAGTAGCTGTCATACTATTGGTATTTCGTGAAGTTTTGATTTCAGTCTTTTATTGTAAACAAATTTTGGTTAAATTTAGAGTACTCAGCGTATAGGGTTGCTGTTCAAGTGTACACACAAGTGGATTAGTGTCAAATGGGGACAGCTGGAGAGCAGAATCGAATATGAATATACATACATATTTAGACATTGGGTTTTGCTAGGCCACACAAAAATGGGATGGCATAAACCGGCAAAGCTCTTAAAACCGACTATATGCAGATAATAAGAAATATTTTCACTAAATAATTTTATATTTTAATTTCTTCCTTTTAAATATCAAAGTAAATATGTTAAATTTTAAACTGATTTGTTTCCTTCAAGTTTTATTCCCAAAGAATATAAAAGTGTGGTTTGTAAACGACCACAAACCACAGACCACAAACTAAAGTACAATGTTAAGTTAATGGTGAAAAAAAGTAATGGTTAGTGTCGGTTTATTCCTATTTTCTATATTGTTCTGGTTTCTTCACTGTTAATTCTAGAAAGTATAAATATTGCTAGTCTCTATTATTCTTAAGATTATTTGGGGTCGGCTAGATAAACCGGTTTAACCTGAATATCGGTTTTTGCAGCGATTGACATCGGAACTCTGTAACTCTGAGGGTGAACTGAATTCGAAGGTTGAATTAGTTCTGAGTATATTTGAGGACGCTAACTTCCTAATTACGATTGGCTTAGGTGATCATGACAACCTGGACCGACGGTTTAACGTGCTCTCTGAGGCACAGACGTGACAACACCGCCAAATTCTAGAAAGTAATTAATATAAATGAAGTATACAATTGTGAAAAAAATATTTATTATTCTAATCTATTCACAATTTCTTTGAAACATTATGAGGAAGAATCAGTAGCGACGTTACGTTCACGATTTCCCCGTGACAGTATAATACCGTGACAGCAAGTTTAAGTACCATTATCAGACTTAGTTTCCCTCCTAGTCAAACGATTTGAATTGAGCAGGCATTGCAATAAAATAATCACTTAAAAGCTTTATTGTTTGTTAACGTTAACCTTACTATTGAAATATATCTAGTAATATATATGTATATCTAATAATAGTATATCTACTTAAAACAGATGATGGTAATACGCCATAAGAATTAATTCAGCTGTTCTTGTGCGTTTATAGTACTGGCAACGCAACACAATGCTATTGTAACACGGTTTCTTGCAAAACAATTTATTTTTTGTTAGAAGTTACTTATGTTTATGAGAAAACTAGTTCCATCGGTAATAATCTTTATTATGTACCACTTTGTGGAAAGCCTGTTTTAGGGACGAACCATAGACTACCAAAGTAAAGTACTAATGAGTCTATCGCGCTATCTTGTCGTAGTACGAGTAAAAGATACTAACGTTCTATTGACATACAGATCAGAACTTTTTTTCTGTTCTGATTCTGACACATCCAACTGGTGGAGCAAATTTTTGAACTTGAATCATGACCCACTTTGCAGATAAATAGTTTGAAACTGTCAAAAAAAAACAAAAATGTCCCTCCTTTACAGTGCATGCCGCACGACGTTTTTAAATATTAAACAACTACGTCAATACTGGTCGGATATCTGTGCAATTTTTACCTTTATCATCACTGCAGTAAAAAAAAATATTAGATAAAATAGTAATTATCATATTTTGAATCCATGCTCTTTGTAATTAGCTATAACTCAGAACAAATGCTTTTTTAACCGAATTCAAAAAAGGAGGTTCTCAATTCGACTATATTTTTTTTTTAGTTTGTTAAATCGGAACTTTCGGCTGGGTGAACCGATTTTTATTTGAAAGCTGGTGGCCCTTCCCGTGTGGTCTTGAAGTCGGTTTTTTTGTTAAAAATTTTGTTTGTTTTACCGAACATTGTTATTAACAAACATGGATACTACAACAGATAATTCTCCATGGAAATGCATATTTAGTATTTGAATGTCTGTAAGAAAGTAAGCTTATGGTGGGTCGTGATTCAAATTTGTCGATAGTACATTAGTAATTCTTTCGATTCACTGCAGTAATTATGATTTATTTTAAACAAAAACCTGCTAGTAGTTGGAAAACTAATAACCAAAACGAATTATCTTTCAGCAAATAAGGCTATACTTTGTCATGTTTTCGATGTAAATCAATGGATGTCTACAATAGTAATACGAGAATCGTGACGAACTGTCGTGTTCGTAAGTTAGTGTAGGTGCCTATGAGGCTATGAATATAAATAAGTACCTATGATAAAGTGTGCCATTGACCCGCATAGAAACATGTTTCCTATTTTAAAGAAGGCTTTTGTGTGTACATTTTCTTAAAAAAAAACTATTAAGAACACCTTCTTAATAGATTTATTTTAAGAAAATTTCCAACCTCATAGGCGGTTTCGTTTTTCCTAGTAGTTGTGAGTTCGAACTACAATCAGTATACTAACGATAAGTTAATAAGAACACCAGTTACGTGTGTCTGCTGTAAATAAATTAATTTAAATAAAAAACAAGATTGAAATAAATTGTGGTTGGATAGAGAAAAAGTCCGCCTTATGCAATGTATTTACAGGAAGTTGATATAAATAACACTTTTATTCTGCTATAACAGTAAAAACTAAATTTTGGAGTATTTTAATTTAATATTATGTGATTGGAATTTAGATCAGCAGATGCTGCAGAAGCACTTCACTAGATAAATTGTAAAAAAATAAAATATAGACAAAAATCTATTTAGGTAGTTTTCATGTTTATTTATTAGTAATTTAACCTCCTTACTAGGGCGAGATCTATGTCTAATTGTGGATTATATTATATTATATATATTTTATATATATATATATTATAGTAATAAGAGGGTGTTGATGCGATTACATACAACGCTGTTTACGTTATTTTGGATTCAGTGTTTGTATAGTCAAACCTTTAAGAAAAGAGCGAACTCCTTCTTAAAAGGCCGGCAGGGCAGTTGTGACGCCTCTGGTGTTGCGTGTGTCTATGGGTGGCGGTAATGTCTTACCATTAGGCGATCCGTCCGTTCGTTTGCCCCCTATCGCATACAAAAAAAAACGTTTACAATACCCTTTTTATAACTAATAATTACGTGATTAAACATTCAAACAGCCTTTATGACCGTGGTGGTAGACAGGGGCTTTTTAAAAGCACACCTTTAGGCAACTATACGTTTAGTACCACTTACATAGTAAAAGGCAAGCCTATTGCCATCGACAAGGCAATTTAGGAAGTGTTATAAGAAATCGGAAGTTCAATGTGAAAGGAAAAGCAGTTATGAAAGGAAGTAATGGTAGGAAAGGATATTGCCTGTACAGATGGATTAGGAAGTGTGGCCAACTTCTGGAGTAGGTCAGGGTTTTGACTACTGCCATGACTGTCTATTGCTGGGAAGTCTGAGCGTTCTTTCTCATGTCACAGTACTAATCTAGTTCACTTAACAGAAGATAAAATTGATTCTTCTTTGATTCTAGCTTTATTTTTTTTTTAGGTTAGACGCGAATGAATCTCTGGACTTCCTTTCTAGTATATTCTCGATTCCTTTGTAATATACTTTCATGGAACGGAGCACCGTACCGTTTTAGTTGGTTCGATTACGATATGCCACTTCACTGAGTCCCAGCAAGGTGATCAGTTGTAAGGGGTAAATGAAAACACGTTAATAAATAAAAAAAAATACTAAGAGATGAAAACACCTTTACGATCACAACATATTATAATCGTTCTCACCACTAAAGACCTGAAGCTTACTCAATATCCTGCAAAATATTGTACCACTCCATTAATGGCGTACATTAATGACAGATTTGATTGAGCATTAAGGTTTCGTGACTAGGCGGTGTTCAGGGTCTATGATGTTATTACACAACGAACAAATATCCACAATCCCATAGTAATTATTTCATTATCCTGCATTTCAAATAGAATTTACGACTAATTTACTTAGGTTAGGATTGACCCACTTATGTGTAGCTTCCACTTTTAACATTGAAGTCTTAAACAGAGAATAATTAAAGTAAAAATAATCAGAGACGTCAGAACTTTAGCGGCCGAGATATTTGCGAAAGTCTCACTAAACTCAAATGTAAACCAAGTAAAAGTTGCAACGCACTTATGATAAAGTATAGAAATAAACATGTTTTTTTCAAGAGAGTGAGATATTAAAGTGTGACAACTTTACAACGGATCTCGTTGACCTATGCTGAGAGCCCGTGATATGTTACCAGAGGTAAAAGTGTTGGCCGTTGTAACGTCAATGCTTTTATCATTTCGCCTATTACCGTTAACTAATGATCGAAGGGCTCTCCCAAGGAGCGCAGACAATCCATGGTCCATGGTCATGGTCCATGGTCGTCGGTCCAACTTGCTGCTTGCTAAGCTACGTTTGCCTAATCAGGGTCCCCATTGTGGCGCATCTGGCACTCAAGGAACCATATAGTAGCCCAACACTTCCTTGCTAAGGAGTAGTCCATGTCCAACAGTCGACTGTTAAAGACTGTTGATGTGATATGATGATGAACCATCTGCAGTCCTCATGGAGACATTGGCACTTTCTTCTGTAGTAACTGTGCAGGATTTGGTTATTATATCACTTGATTACTGTGTGGAGGGACGGGTGTGATATCCCTCCAACACAAAGGGAGGATCCTCCGACCAGGCGAGGTGATCATGCCTGGCGGGCCAACTGCCCAACGGTTGATGTTGGGATGTTGTATGTATCTTAATTGGCGCGCGAACTTTCACTGCGCGATTCAGGATTGGTGGTTTCTTAGTTTCCTTCGTTACTCCGTGGTAGTTCAGTGTAACTTCGGTAGATCGCGCTGTAGTATATTTCTGTTGCGCTGTATGTGGAAGTCGCCACAACTGTATGCTGTAATCACTGTGCATTTACTTCAATAGTGAAGAGTGGCATGGATACCTAACGCGTCCTACACCGAATGCGCGTGAAGGTGACCAGCCCATCCAATGGTGCGTGCACTTGCGTAATTCTATTGTTTGGTAGGAATTTATTATTTTGCGCATCCGAGGCCGAGGTAAGTAGGCTGATCGATGGCCGGGGTTTGCCTATTGGCGGCTATTGGTGTCATGGTGATGACTAAAACATATTTCTTAATTCAATTTTAATTTTGGCCATTTTTTCCGGTTTTTTTTACAAATTTGCCTCGTAGATCCTGCGTACTACCCATCACGTCTCTCCTAGGTTTGTATTTAATATTATGTTAACAATATATCATATTAAATTTTGACAAATCATTTTTGCTTCTGCTTTCCTCTGGCTTCATTAAAAGGCCAGTATTAAAAAACCTTCTCAATATCTCCTTTGGAGCTTTTGGATTTAATTTTTTCAAAAG
The DNA here is from genome assembly GCA_949125395.1 of Diaphora mendica. Classification (NCBI taxonomy): domain Eukaryota; kingdom Metazoa; phylum Arthropoda; class Insecta; order Lepidoptera; family Erebidae; genus Diaphora; species Diaphora mendica. The sequence continues at coordinate 6,030,339 of OX421316.1, forward strand.
CAACCAAAACCCAAATGCTTTGCGGGAAATTTTCTTCAGTTCCTTTTGAATGTATCATCAGCTCCAAGACGCGAGATGATGGTATTGCGACATTTGACTCTTACTTTTATAGTGGTAATTAGAAGTAGGCTAAAATTTCAACATTGTTTACAGAGTTACAGTAGCAAATGAAGCTAAAAAATGTTATTTACAAATCATGTACCCGTGAAATCGGCTAAAAAAGAGTTTATCGTACACCTGCATATGCAATTAGGAAAGTACTTAGTAAAGTACTACTGTTCATTGACATTGAAGCGTATCACTCTCGAAAACAGAAAGAGGGCGATATAAATACACATACACATGTACATGCACCAGACAACATCCGTCCGAATCGACTCTCTAATTCGTCAACCAACGTTTTGTGAAAACGGAACAAGTTTCATGGTTCATTTGACATTTATAAAAACGTAAACAAAATAGAATTTTAATTCGTTTAAAAACGAACAGTTTGTAACTAATGCGGCTAGACTTATTGGGTTTCTATTCGCTTTCTCTGTCTCTTCTGACATTGATTGTAAATACATTATTATGGAAATAAATTATAATCTAGTATATTTTGTAGGCAAGATATAAAAAAATGCATTGCTTGAATGAAATATAAGCTCATTAAAATGATGTTTAAAAACAATATTAGAAGGATGTTCAGTTTGCCTGCGTTAAGTCACTCATTAACTATTTTTGAGTTAAATAATGTGAATAATAAGATTAATAAGGCATTCCCGTTATTGTTTTATGTTATACAAAGTCATAGATCACAAGATATTGTAATTTTAAAGCCAGTTGAAGCTTTTTAATTTAACTTAATTGTCTTCAAATTTTTTTTTGGACAGCTACCTACTTTTTTCGCAATAAAAGTGGTCCATCTATTCCTCTCCTGGTTAAAGTAACTGAATACTCCCGAATGAATTTATCGGCACAATACTCATTAGGAGAGGGTATCTTTGGTATCACTTGAATCGTAATTACTGCTCCCTATAATACTATTGCCTGCCATGCCTGAAATGTGTCATTTGTAATAAATTACATTAATAGTTAGATGCGATAACTACCTCTCTAAAGGCATATTAAGTCTCTCATCTAAGGTATTTTACACAGTCAGGCTCTCATAAAAACAGGGATTATTTGTCAAAGCTTTAAAACGAAAGTAAAAACTGTTATAAATCTACTAGCTGACCCGTGCCCACTTCGTTGGGCGGTAAACATTGTTTTCTCCGACTTAATTTGCAAATTCAGCTACCACCAAAAAGCTTTCCACTTGTCGGGTTATAATATAGCTTATGTCACTCCCAAATAATGTAGCCTTCTATTGGTAAAATAATTTTTAAAATCGGTTCAGTAGATCCAGAGATTACCCCCTATAACGTCACAAACTCACAAACTTTACCTCTTCATAATAGTGTAGTTATATTTTTTTATTTTGCAGGAGCGGCTTTGAAAGAGCGCTTAAAAAGGGGCTTTTAGTAAATCGTCGGGTTAAGGGGTATGTATTATGTAATATTTTTTAATAAACCAGCTGGTGCTCGCGACTTTGTTTGTATAACATTTGCGGATGCTCGGAGTAGTTTAATTTTTGTTTTCCAAATAATTTCATATTACAAATTTTTGACAATAGATACTCTCTATATTGTCTTTATATTAACAAATATAATTACAATTTAAATATTCATAACCTTTTCATAGTGCTTTCTATTCTATTGCGCTGCATGTTGTGGGTTCAAAACCCACATGGAACAACACTGTGTACTCCACAAATTGTTGTTCTGACTCTGGGAGTTCTGTAGGTCGGTTTCAGATATGTTTACAAATTCCAAAAAGAAATATTCCCAGTTAAATTATTTAATAGATGCGTGCGGCACAGAAGA